>OZ030009.1:84382613-85092613 GCA_964023405.1 Apodemus agrarius | reverse complement strand
AATGAGTTCATTAAACCTCCAGTATCTGTTCTGAAAAGAAGATGAATGCGGCAGGGAAAGGCAAGGTGCATGCCAGAATCCCACAGCAGCCCTGAACCCTCCTTAAAGAGGCCACCCTGCCTCGAGCCTCCTACGGCTACCCAGAGCCTTCGGTCTAAACCTTCCTTATGGCACTCAGGGTATTTCAGGATCTGATTCCTGATGCTGTCTTAAGAGTCCAATTTATAGCACTCCCCTCCCCTACTAGGAAGCTGGCTCTCCTAGAGGCCTGGAAGATCTCTACTAACAATTTCGTGAAGCAGCATCTGCCAGGAATGTCTTTCCATCTCCACAGATGTGCACAGGTGATAAACTCCGAGCCATTCCCCTGCATCCTGTTCCAAGACTGTTGCTGCTCTGTGAGGTATCTCCTGGGTAGCAGAGTTGACCTCAGTGGTGTTTGTGTTAGAAATCTTATTATGAAATCGATCACTGTGAACATCCATTACAGTGTAGGAGGGAGAAACCCTTGTGTCAGTGTGTTAGTGGTTTCTATATCCAAGGAGCTAGTGTGAAATGGGAAGGTCCAGAATAGGAAGCTAGAAATCCCAGACCTATGCATGAACATTCTGGTTATAGCACATCTAAGACACCCTCCTGAACCCAGGTTTTCTAGGACTATAAATGCAGATGAAAATGTACAATCTCTGGGAGAGAATGAGCGGGTGATCATTAAGTGGCCTTAAAAGGGTTACCTTTGAAGTGCATGTAAGCTATCACAGGATGAGAAGGGGCTCTGACCTTTTAGATGAATGAGTCTTGGTCAACCTGACCCAGTCCCACTTCTGACCAGTAAACTGTGCGTGTGGCCTGCATATGTGACCTCTCCTTGAAGCTTCAGCCTCCTCACACTGAAACAGAATAATCAACTTTCCAATATTGCGGGGTCATTGAAAACAGAAGTCCTGAGCATGCCTGTTAGAGATCAGCAAATGATTTGGGCGGATCCCAGAGACAAAGCTGGAGCTTGTGGATATTATTAGTAAAATAGCCTGCTGTTTCTTTCCCTTTTATTCTTCATTCTCTGTCCTTCCCCTCTCCCCTTCTTTCTTTGCTTCACATATGAGTTTCAAGTAACATGCCATGTTGGAGGAGAGGTTAAGTAATAAATAACAATAGGATTTCCATTGTTTAGTATGCTGGTAAGATTATGGGTTAGGTGGTCAATTGGTTAGCTGACCGGTTGGTTGGTCAGTTTGTTGGGTGTTTGGCTATCTGATTGAATATCTAGTGACTCTATGTACTGGGTAGCCTAGATGGTTGTTTACTTGGAAAGGCAGGGAAAAGAGAAAGGAAGAAAATATCCAGGCAATTGTTGAGAAGAGCAGACATTCTTCAAGGTATACTTGTCAATGGAAACTACCCGGGAAGTAGCCAAAGTGTGTTTAGGACAAGGTGGTTTCTTCCCTTCTCCTTTCACTGACAACCACCTCTATGGCTACCTCTGTGCTACAAACCTTCTGTATAATCCACTATAGTACAAGAGCAAATTTGAGAGAATTCAAGAAATGGGCCTGAGAAACAGGAATATGCAGATAGAAAGACCAGGCAGAAAGTGAGCTGACAATGTAAGCAGATCAGACATCAGAACTACAAAGAACACTGAGAACATGACCACCTGTCTACCACACAAGGCACACAGACACACATGCACGTGCACACGTGCTGCAGCTCCAGAAACACTGATTCCCTGAGGCAGGCTCTGGGTATTCCCCACATCAGGCAAAGAGGCTCTAAACACTCTGCTGTCACTCCTAAGGAGCAGAATGAACAGCTGAGAAACGAATTCAATGAGAAAACTGCTCTCAGCATGATATTGTGCACACACAAACCAGTAAATGACCATTGTAGCCTGCAGTCTAAACAATGGCTTGCAACTTGAATGGACTCTGGAGGGCTATCTTATCAAACTCTCAGATGTTCTAACCACACATTTCATACTTTCAGGACCTGTAGGTAGCCCTGCAGACTTGCAGGAACTGGGTACCAATACCCTTCCAGCAGTCCAGCTAACAATGACGCAGCTCCGGCTGTGACAGGTCTGCCTCTGGGTTTGAGGCTTAGCTTACTGTGTCTTCCCTGCACCAATATATTATCTTCCACTTACTGTAAGCCTGTTATTTCAGGCTTCACTTCTTTTTTTACTTCCCCTAAACTATGGAGACTTCAGTTCCAACTGTATAATTTTCTCATGTTGTCTTCTTCTTTCCTTCTTCTTCTTCTTCTTCTTCTTCTTCTTCTTCTTCTTCTTCTTCTTCTTCCTCCTCCTCCTCCTCCTCCTCCTCCTCCTCCTTCTTGTTCCCTTTCTTCTCCTTCTACTCCCCCTTCTCCCCCTCTTCCTCTTCCTCCCCCTCCTCCATCTCCTCCTCCCTCCTCATCCTTCTGTTCTTCCTCCTCCTCCCTCCTCCTCCTCCTTCTCCTTCTGTTCTTCCTCCTCTTCCTTTTCCTCTTCCTCCTCTTTCTTATTCAGGCTTTTAAGAAGACATCTTTCAAGTTTATTAAAGAAAAATATTAAAATCTTTGGAATCCAGCCGAGTTATCTACAACCTTCTACAATTACAGCTAGTAAGGCAGTCCACATGCTTTCATTCCACTATACAGCACTTTAGTTTTATACACTGTCACCATCCAAGCACATTGGCACTTAACACTGGAAACTTGAACTCTGATCACAGGACTCTCCTTCATTCATTGGGTGACAATGAGCAAGGCCCAAACCTTGTTTGTTGTGAATGAGTTAAGTTAACTTACAGAACCTAAGCCAGTATCTACCAGACTGGATACCAAGGTTTAAAAAATATCCTGGACTGATTTATTGGGAGTGATATATGTCTTATATTTGAAGTGATAGGAGCAAGGAGATATTTAGTTCCGGAATCCAAAGCCTGGAGTCTCCTTGATGTGGGTGGGTGGAAATTTGTATCTATCCATTGCTTCAGTCAACATAGAGAATGACTTGAAAACAAATGCTGAGGTGGACTATTGGGCATATGAGACAAATACAGAGCAGCACACCTTCAACGTATCTTTGATGGTAGGTACATCTGAACTTGAACTCCTGCATATCAGTCAGGATTCTCAAAAAACAAAACAAAACAAAACAAAACAAAACAAAACAAAACAAAAAGCAGTAGAACACACATAGAGTGTCCCTGCCTTTCAATAGCTGGACATATTTTTTTTCTTTTTGCTACATTTACTTATTCACTAGGAAGGGAAGTATATTTTTTTTCAATCAAAAACATGTCTTTAATTTGACTCATTTTATATCGCATGATCAGGTTATCTGTATTGTCTATAAACAGAGATGCATTTCTTTTTGGTGTTGTTTTGTTTTGCTTTGTTTTGTTTTGTTTTGTTTTTACTTGGGGTTTCCCCCTCAATTTTCATAGTTTTCCCCCCTTTTTATTAAATATTTTCATTATTTTCATTTCAAATGTTATCTCTTTTCCTTTTATCCCCTCCCCAAAACTCCTATCCCATCCCCCTTCCCCCTGCTCAACAACCCATCCTCTGCCACTTCTCTGTCCTGGCATTCCCCTATATAGGAGCATCTAGCCTTCCCACAACCAAGGGTCTCTCCTCTCATTGATATCCAACAAGGCCATCCTCTGCTACCTATGCAGCTAGAGCCACAGGTCCCTCCATGTGTATTTGGTTGGTGGTTTAGTCCCTGGAAGCTCTGGGAATACTGGTTGGTTCATATTGTTGTTCCTCCTATGGGGCTGCAAACCCCTTCAGCTCCTTGGGTCCTTTCTCTAGCTCTTCTATTGGGGACCCTGTGCTCATTCCATTGGATGGCTGTGAGAATCCACTTGTGTATTTGTCAGGCACTGGCAGATCCTTTCAGGAGACAGCTATATCCGGATCCTGTCAGCAAGCACTTGTTGCAGCTTGACCGCACTTCTGAAGGCTCTAGAACAAAAAGAAGCAAATATACCCAAGAGGAGTAGACTGCAGAAAATAATCGAACTCAGGGCTGAAATCAAGCAATTAGAAACAAATGAACTATACAAAGGATCAACAAAACCAGGAGCTGGTTCTTTGAGAAAATCAGAAAGATAGATAAACCCTTAACCAGACTAACCAGAGGGCACAGGGACAGTATCCAAATCAACAAAACCAGAAATGAAAAGGGAGACATAACAACAGAAACTAAGGATATCCAAAAATCATCAGATCCTACTACAAAAGCCTATATTCAACAAAAGTAGAAAATCTGAATGAAATGGACAATTTTCTAGACAGATACCAGATACCAAAATTAAATCAGGATCAGGTAGATGATTTAAACAGCCCCATCACTGTTAAAGAAATAAAACCAGTCATTAATAGTCTCCCAACCAAAGGAAGCCCAGGACCAGATGGGTTTAGTTCAGAGGTCTATCAAAGAAGACCCAATACCAATACTCTTCAAACTATTCCACAAATTACAAGCAGAAGGAACACTACCCAATTTGTTCCATGAAGCCTAGATTCAATTTTCTCTGAATAATTACTCTTTATTATTCAGATACCTATTATATCAGAGTCAAAATTACTCTGATACCTAACCTACAATGGCCCAACAAAGAAAGAGAACTTAAGGCCAATTTCCCTTATGAGTATCAATGACAAAAACTCAATAAAATTCCCACAAACCAACTCCAAGAACACATCAAAACAATCATCCATCATGATCAAGTAGGCTTCATCCCAGGGATGCAGGGATGGTTCAATATTTGGGAAGTGCGCATAATGGCTCTCTCACAGAGGTCAAAAAACATGTTTACAGTAGTTCTAATTCTTTCCTTGCACCATATAGGGTCAAAGGATTGAACTCAGATCATCAGGCTTGGTAGCAAGCACTTTTATCTGATGATCCACCCCTGCCCGTCCCCTCAACCATTTCTGATGGTGTCATCTTCTCCATATAACCACTGTTCTTCACTGTCCTTGATAAATACTTTACATAATATTCTCAATAGCTTATTGTAAATAGGCCTTGTGTTAGATGATTTTGCCAAACTATAGAATAATGTAAATGTCCTTAGGCTGTTTTAAGCCATGGTGGTCTCTAAACTATGGGATTAAATGAATTTATTTTTAGTATATGATATGTTATTGGGGTGTAATACCATAATTTGGTTGGGATTGTGCATCAAATCATTTCAGCTCATGCATTTTGCATTCTGTTTAAAAGCATTGGTTTACAAATATATAATACTTGCTTCTTGGGTAGTTATAGAAACAATAAACACCATCATTTATCACCATACCGACAGAGAACAAGGAAAGCCAGTGGTATGAATGGGTCCGAGTAAAAAAACCTAGGACCCAGGAACGAATGCTCTAATATACAAAGTCCAAAAGTTCAACAGCATGGAGCTCTGATGTCTAGGGCAGGAGAAAATGTGCATCCTAGCCCAAGAAGGGAGTGAATTCTCCCGTTCTTAACCCATTCTATCTAAGTATTCCATGTACTGGTGACATCCACTGATATTAATAGAACTATCTTATTGGGCCCACAGAGTCAAATGCTGATTTGCTCTGAACACTCTCTGCTCCTATATATAGAAATAATATTTTAGCAAGCATCTCAGTACTCCTAACTCAGTCAGGTTGACACAAAACGAAACATCATAGCCTGTGACTTGATCAAATCCCACTGCTTCTCTCCCTTGGGTTCATCTTCTACGGATGGACATAGCAGGAGTTCCCATTCTTATAGACACCCTGAGTGCTAACTGAGATGACATAGAAGAACATGGGGGGGGAGGTGCTTATTGATGATCAGTCTCAGTCCTTGTAGCCTATATGAATGAAAGATAAAATTATGTGTAAAATTACATAAATGTAGACTGTAAAGGGCACAGCTCAGTTGAAGATGCTTATACTGCAAAAATGTGGACATGACTTCAAACACATGTTTGCAGTATAAGCATCTTCAACTGAGTAGTACATGCATGTAACTTCAGTCCTAGGGACATTAGCAAGTCAGTCTAGCCTAATTGGTAACTGCCACCCAAGAAAAAAAAATCCTGTCTCAAAGGGAAGTGATAACTCTGAGGATGACACTGGAGGTTGTTCTGTTGCCCAAACATACACACACACACACACACACACACACACACACACACACACAGAGAGAGAGAGAGAGAGAGAGAGAGAGAGAGAGAGAGAGAGAGAGGAGAGACTTTTCTAATTATGTAATTAAATTTAATTATATAAAGTCACCATTTATTAAGCAATTTATAACAGGGTTTATGGAAGAGGAAGCCCAGAGCCCATAATGCCAGGGTTGAAGTCTGGTTTCCCTTTCTTGCGTATGGGATACCTTGGGCAAGTTACTCAATTCAAATGATCCAGCCTCAGTTGTCATGTCTGAAAAAATAAACATAGCAGTAATCATTCTCCTGGGAATTTGAAACTGAAAGGAAACTTTCCATGTGTTCAGCATCACACAAAGCCGAGGACTGAGCAAATCTGCAATGAATGCAAACTTCTCATGCTTTAGTACTCAGAGAACCCACTCTCACTGGGGTTGGTTGGGTACAATAGAAAGACATGATATAAAGTCCAGCTTTGTCTTTCTCACTCATTATATGACTGTGTGAATCCCTTCTCTGGACCTCTGATTAGTCATCAATAAAATGGAAATGGAAAGCACTAACCTTGTAGCATTTGAACTGAGATATAGACAGTTTGTGTCTAGTTGACTTGAAGCAAAACTCTGAGCTTTACTCTACTCGGGTATCATAGGATGCTACATGTCCTTCCAGAGAGAGCACGTGGACAGAAGCACTGGATAAAATCCTTATTCTCATCAACTAGATGCACACAGTAAAGCTGATTTTGCTCTATTTCTTATACCCACAGGGTCTGAGTTGAAAGGACCATGACCAAGACACAGAGTTAGCTGCCTTGTATATGAAGATCTTTAGCTCAAACACCACCACATAGGGTCTATTAATTCTATAGGGAGAGAGAGAGAGAGAGAGAGAGAGAGAGAGAGAGAGAGAGAGAATAAAAAGAACCCGTTAAGACAAATAATTACCAGGTGCCATGCAAAGTAGATAATCATGGCATGTGTGCCAGAATCATGCTGCCTAGATCCAAAATTGTTATCTTAAGAGGGACCTGAGAAAGCAAAAGAATTAGGGAGGCTGGAGCCCACGAAACAACTACATGTATTTTCCCAGTGTATCAGGCTACACAGTCCCCCTCTACACCACTGTCCCCATGGCCACAAACTAAAGATGCCTTTACCTGTACTCTCTTTCATGTACTCACCCAATAGCCCTTGTGCCTGCCTTGCCAGAAACACTGTTTCCAAAAGTTTTGTTGAATACTAAAACTTACCTTAAAACAAACAAACAAACACTTTACAGATATTACTCCCCATGCTTTGCAGCAATGCTTCTGTATGGACAAAACGATGTCTTGAGGAGACCAAATTTCTCCAGATGACCATTTTGACTAGAGTCACAGGGAATGGACTCCTGTTACACACACACCTCTTCTATGGTGCTATAGTGTGTCCACTGCCATCTCATGTCTTTTTTCTTTGAATCCAGTTTCCATGTAACATAATATCTATCCGATAGCATTCCATACCAGAAAAAGAATGATTTCTGTAGCAATTCAGGTAGTATAACTATGTGGACAGTAAGCCAATTAACAAATAATAGCAAAATGCAGAATAAGGAAACTTACTTAAAAAGACACAAGCATCCCTTCAGGATGTCCTCATCTCTTTCCAGTCAGGTACATGATTGTGTTTTCTCTCCAGCATGTGCCCACCCTCCAGGCATAGTGATAGACATTTCATTTGTTTGTTTATTTATTTATTTATTTATTTATTTATTTATTTATTGTTGCTCTGAAATGGAGTCTAGAGCCTCAGGAATTCTAGATAAGTCCTCTCCCACTGAGTTGCATCTCCATTTCTTGTCGCTTGTAGCTATCAGCAGTAGTAATGATGCTGCCCGCACTGTTTTCCTCCTTCTCTTAGGGGTTCATCTTTGGAGCTGGGAGATGCCATCCCACCTTCCTATGTCCTGTAAGGATGTAAGACTCGGGTATAAGGTTGAGGAGATTTTCCCATTAGGACTTCCCAGGTTAATTGAAGCCACTGAACATTGCAGTTTCACATAGATCAGAACTGGGAGAATTTACTCATCCCTGTGTTCTCCTTCTCAGTTTATTAAGGCATCTTGTGATTATACTTCACCAATATATGCTCTATTGTAAGCATACAGATACACAGAAACAGTTCATCACCTAACCCTAACATATCTGTTAGTGTTCTATGTATCAGAGAGATATAAATTCTCTCTTCTCTCTCTCTCTCTCTCTCTCTCTCTCTCTCTCTCTCTCTCTCTCCTCTCTCTCTCTCTCTCTCTCTCTCTCTCTCTCTCTCTGTGTGTGTGTGTGTGTGTGTGTGTGTGTGTGTGTGTGCCTATCACCATCTCGTGCAGCCACCAAGTAATGAATCATTGAGTCTCCTGGATGGTGAGGTAAAATACATTGGCACAGAGAAAAATAGAGGCACACATGGAAGTCTGGGTCCTTGAGTGACTGTGTAGAGCAGAGCAATCTCCTTCCAAAATGGGACTTACTGTAAACAAAATATAAGCTTTGATTCAGCACCAACAAACTCCATCAATTTTTTCAATAGCTTAAGTAAACAAAAAAGCACACACACACACACACACACACACACACACACAGAGAGAGAGAGAGAGAGAGAGAGAGAGAGAGAGAGAGAGAGAGAGAGAGAGAGAAGAGAGAATTTATATCTCTCTGATACATAGAACACTAACAGATATGTTAGGGTTAGGTGATGAACTGTTTCTGTGTATCTGTATGCTTACAATAGAGCATATAGTGTGCTCAGAAAAAAAAATATTGTCGTACTAACTGAGATGAACTACTGCTAAGTCATGACTCTCAAGATTGTACACACACAAACCTACACAAAATAGTTTGAATGTAGTTTTACAAAGAGTAAAGAAAAATTCCTTGGTGATCCTATATTATTTTTGTAATATTAAATGCATACATATCCACAAATTAAAAGTAAGTCAGAAAGTTATTCTAGCCATGAAGAAAAAATAAAGTCTAAGAGCCTGGTCTTCACAGGGCTTGCTCTCTTGTGTTAATCCTTTAAAGGACATAGTTCCCCTAGATGGTGAGTGATGGCCCCACTGAAGAAAAATGACTGTAGCTTGTGTCACAGTTTCAATCATCCCAGGACAACGACAATTCCACAACAGCCCTATAATGGCCAATTTGTACACAGCACTGATAGAAACTCAGATTTCCATTACCTGTTAATCAAATCAGATTTGGGTAACCAAGTTAGGGTTTCTTGCTGAGCTTTCTCCAAAAGCATCCGCTCTCCTGCCAGCCAGAGCTCCCTCACTCAGCCCCCTCTGTTTCTGCTCTACTGTCTGTTTATGTCTTCCTGGTTTTCAATTTCTTAATGATGTTTTAACGAGATGCCAGTTACGCATGCAAATTGGGAAGAGGCGACATTGAGAGATTGCTACCTGGTGGTAAATTTATTAAAATCAAGGCAGTTTTAATAAGTTCCTTGCATATGCATCCGCCTCCATGTCTGCAATATTAGTTTGCAATTTTTTTAGCCTTCTTATTAAAACAAGTGATTAGGGGAGTATAATGTAAAGTCATGGGAAGGAAATCTAATTGTCTCTTTAGCGTTAGTCTTGTTCTCCAAAGTAGAGAGTACAAGAGTAAATTACTTTTTTTTTTACATCTTGATCTATCTCTTGCAACCATCTCATTTTTTCCTCATCATAACCATCTGTCCCATCACAGCTATCAACTATCAATTACTAATAACCTAACCCAAGATGTCAGAGCTAGATGGTAGAGAACAAATTCAATCCCTTCAGCATCTGAAGCTTCTGTTTGTTTGTTTGTTTGTTTGTTTATTGGTTTTTTTCGAGACAGGGTTTCTCTGTGTAGCCCTGGCTGTCCTGGAACTCACTCTGTATAACAGGCTGGCCTCGAACTCAGAAATCTGCCTGCCTCTGCCTCCCAAGTGCTGTGATTACAGGCGTGCGCCACCACGCCCGGCTGCTTCCGTTTATTTTACCCATCATTTCGTTTCTTCTTTTGTCAGTCCCATGCCTTCCTGTTTCCCCTTTAGCTCCCGTCCACATTTCTTTTTCTCCTTCCTCTTCTGCTTTCTTCCCTCTCTGCCCTCTGTCTTCTTTTCATTTTCAACATCACTATCTCTCATCCTGGCCATCTTGGATCTACTGCTGGAGTTACAAGCTGTAGTAAGCTGCCTGATTGGGGGCGGGGTGGGGGGCTGGCAACGCTACGAACCAAACTCAGGTGCTCTGCAAGAGCACTGCATGTTATAACTACTGATCTGTCTCTCTAGCCAGAACACGATTCTTAAAATCCTCAGAAACTCCAAACAAAACTCATTCTCCCTATCATCCCTTATCTTCAAATGGTTCTTTAGACAAACAATACAAAAAGTCCCAAGTTTTTACTACTTCTGAAGAAATCCCAAAAAAGTAACATTTGTCATCTCTTCACATCTCTTGGCTGTTACAGCCTCCAGATACAAAAGATGTGTGTAATTCAGGCTCATCTTCCAATCTTGGAAAAACAAGTATCTACAGGGACTAGGTTCTCCATCTACCACTGTGAGGTATAGACATCTTCCTGGTTCAAAGGGTCAGGATTAGGCAGCATGTTGGCCTGGAAAGCAAATCCCTAGTCTCAACTTGAATAGTAATAAAGGCAATATCTTGGCATCTATATTACATAGGCTTTGCTTGATTTCCCAGCCACATCAAAATAAGCATACAGGTGTTACCTCAGGCTTTCCTTCTCCAATCTCTTAAAAAAAATAATCAATGAGTCACATCAAGTTGAATTTGTGGACACTGTCAGAAGGACAAAATAGCAACCAACAAATTGGGAAAAGCTCTTCACCAACCCCATATCTGACAGAGGGCTAATATCCAATATATACAAAGAACTCAAGAAGTTAGACCCCAGAAAACCAAATAACCCTATCCAAAAATGGAGTACAGAGCTAAACAAAGAATTTTCACCAGAAGAAATTCAGATGGCTGAGAAGCACCTTAAGAGATGTTCAACATCATTAGTCATCAGGGAAATGCAAATCAAAACAACCCTGAGATTCCACCTCACACCAGTCAGAATGGCTAAGATTAAAAACTCAAGAAACAACAGGTGCTGGCGAGGATGTGGAGAAAAAGGAACACTACTCCACTGTTGGTGGGATTGGAAGATGGTACAACCACTCTGGAAATCAGTCTGGCTGTTCCTCAGAAAATTGGGCATGACACTTTCAGAGGACCCTGTCATATCACTCCTGGGCATATACCCAGAGGATTCCCCTGCATACAATAAAGACACATGCACCACAATGTTCATAGCAGCCTTATTTATAATATCCAGAAGTTGGAAGGAGCCCAGATGTCCCTCAAAGGAGGAATGGATATAGAAAATGTGGTATATTTATACAATGGAATACTAATCAGCAATTAAAAATAATGAATTCATGCAATTTGTAGGCAAATGGTTGGATCTGGAAAAAATCATCCTAAGTGAGTTAACCCAATCACAAAAGAATACACATGAAATGAAATCACTGATAAGTGGATATTAATGAGCCCAAAAGCTCTGAATACTTCAAGGCACAATTAGCAAATCAAAAGATTCCCAAGAAGAAGGAAGAAGAGAACCCTGGTCCTGAAAAGACTGGATCCAGTTTTGTAGGAGAGTATCAGAACAGAGAAATGGAAGGGGGGTGATTGGGGAACGGGCAAAGGGAAGAGGACTTATGGGACATATGGTGAGGGTGGAACTGGGAAAGGGAAAAGCCTTTGGAATATAAACAAATATAGAAAATAAAAAAAATAAAAAAGTTGAATTTGTGAATATTCTTCAGTCCATCCCTTGCCATTTCTACCACAATTGTGGATTCCTAGTCTAGGATTCTCCTCTGTCACTAGATATCCTTCCAACATCCCTACCTCTGTCTCTTCTTTCTCCTGCCTCAAGCTCCCCCAAGCAGCTCTAAATAGAAGACTGTTTCCTAGTGGGGGGCTCATAAGAAAATGTGAAGTCATTTGTGGCTAATAGGAATCTTGCAGCAGTTCTGTATTTAAAACACTCTTATGCTCCACACTTTGTATCTCCTCCAGAGACTGCCACCTGGGGATCCATCCCTTATACATTTACCAAACCCAGACACTATTAGGGATGCCAACAAGTGCTTGCTGACAGGAGCCTGATATAGCTGTCTCCTGAGAGGCTCTGCCAGTGCCTGACAAATACAGAGGGCGATGCTCTCAGCCAACAACTGGACTGAGCACAGGGTCCCCAATGGAGGAGCTAGAGAAAGGACCCAAGGAGCTGAAGGGGTTTGCAGCCCCATAGAAGAAACAACAATATGAACCAAACAGTATTCCCAGAGCTCCCTTAGACTAAACCACCAACCAAAGAATACACATGGAGGGAGCCATGGCTCCAGATACATATGTAGCAGAGGATGGCCTTGTTGGACATCAATGAGAGGAGAGGCCCTTGGTGGTAGGAAGGCTCGATGCCCCAGTATAGGGAAATGCCAGGACAGGGAAGCTGGACTGGGTGGGTTGGTGAGCAGGGGGAGGGGGTGAGATAGGGGTTTTCAAAGGGGCAACAAGGAAAGGGGATAACATTTGAAATGTAAATAAAGAAAGTATCTAATAAAAAATCAGAAAAGATGTGAAGGAACTTTTCTGTTAAAATGCAACAAAGCAAATGAAACATGTTGAAGGAGAAGAGAAGGGTCAGAAGACAGAAGAACATGGATATGAACTGAGTATGTTTCCGTATTCTAGTAAAGACAAGATGAGGTCCTGATAAATGGATAAAATCTCACAGAGAAGAATAGATTTAATAGGAGAATGGAGAAGAGACTTTGTAGAATGTGTGACAGCAGTTCCAGTTAAGAAAAGAATGAATAGATCTAAAATCACAGATTTCTGATGAAAATATTATTGGCTTTGTTGTTCTATGGGAGCGTGGAATGGTAGGAGAACAAGGAATGCTTTGGGAAATAAAAAAGTGACATCATTAATTTAAAAAAAGCACTCCTATAGTATCACTTGCTAGCAATCATTCTGCCTGGATGTAGGACAATGCCCAGCATATATTAGGCACTCACTAAAACTTTGTTAAGAAAGTTGTTCTTTCACTGAAAAAAAAATTACCGAACTCTTAACAAAAAGTGGTAGATTCAATCAGGTTTTGCAGATGCCACTTTAATCTTAGAAAAGTCACTTTTCTTTTGAGACCCTGTGTCCCATCTGCAGAGTGGGATTGTATTATAACATATTTATCATGGATAATAGGTTCAGAAATTTCTACCTGAGCCTTAACATCAAAACTCAGTTTACTCAAGGACTTACTTTCATTTAAAAAAAAAAACTCTTCAATTTGAATCATGGGAGAAGTATTAAGAGAATCGATTTTTATATGAAAATTGCCTCTAAATGGCTGCAGCTTTGTTCTCAGTCAGGCATTTGTGATGATGGAGCCCAGCTTCTATTTGTATACTTGATTTGGTGCTGCTCTGTGTACTGGCTGCATAAATTTGATTTTTATGGAATTTTTTAATGTTTGCCAACAGTATTCTTTAACCTGAACTGTCTCTTGGTTTAAATGTCAACCATTAAATACACAAACTAGCCACTCAATCTGCCGCATACATGTATACAGTCAATTCTTAGTTTTCTGTCAACTCTAAATGGGTTATAGAAAAGCAGAAACAACAAAGAGCATCTGACTTGGGAGCAGGGTGTCCTTAAAGAGCATACCCAACAGGCCCTGGCTTCTTATGAGACAGGAGACATGGTCTCATGTAACCCAAGATAACATCACATTTCCCAAGGAGCAGAGCATAACCTTGAACTTCAGATATGTGTACCTTCATCTCCTAGGTACCAGTGTCACAGGTATACACCACAGGGCCAATGATTTAGGTAGTACAAATTAAATTCTGGGCCTCATGTATGCTAAGCAGGAATTCTACCAAGTAACTTATATTCCTGTCCTAGTCCCATTTTTTAACCAATGAAAAATTAGAGCTGGGAGAAGGAAAAAGATTCATTCAAGATGACACTGCTAAAAATAGAGGCACATCTTAGGGTAAAGACCTAAGACTTCCTCCTCATGCTTGTTTGTAACATCTGAGTATTTCTCCATAGATATGGCCTAGTGATTGTATATATCAGAAAGAGCACAGCATGTGTTTCATGTAATGTGTAGGTCCAAAGCAGGTAACCACAGTGTGGGACCTGACACTAACAGGTCTTTGTTTTCTTATTTTAAAATGTGTGTATGACGTTGATATTATCTTTGAACGTAATTCCCACCCAAAAGAAAGATAGAGTCAATCTTGTCTTTAAATGCTGAATGGCTTTTCCCTTTCTTTTCCATATGCATAAGGAAAATTTGGCGGTATATGTGTGCATCTGTGTTGTGTGAAAATTCCTTCCCTGGGGAGTTTATGTCCCTGAAGACATATAAATCACACCTATTCCTTCCTTATAACTTCCCCCAAACAAAACAAAGCTAATTCCACCTAACCTCCCTCTTGAGAATCAATGAGTTTATTGAGTTTTGTGACATAGCATAAGTGAAGGGTTAGAGTAGCACCAGTAAGCCAATGGAGCCATATTGAAAACCATCCAGGATGAATGATTGCTTGCTTTTCCATGGCTGTTTAAATGGAGCCCCTTTTAGTTAATCTTCTCCAGCCTTTATTCTCTAACATTTTCTGAGATTCAAGGTCATATAAATTAGGAAAGATAACATAAAATAACTAGGAAGAACAATGAGTATGAAAAGATCCTTTCTAGGCCCCCCTTTAGTGAGGAAATCTCACCAGTCCAGAAGCCTCATCAAATGAACTCTTGTAAGTAAAAACAAATGACTTCAAAATGATGGTGGCAATTTTACTCAGAAGACCTCTTTCTACAACAGTGTATGTGTGTGTGTGTGCATGTGTGTGCATGAAATACACTGTGTGTCACCCTCAGAACAGCACCTACCTGCTTTGAGATGGAGAGTGTCTCTTAGCCTGAAACTAACCTATCAGGTTAAGATGTCTGGCCAATAATCCTTCAAATTTGGAATTCACTAAAATTATAAGTATGTGTAACCACACCTGGTCTTTTTACGTGGTTTCTGATGGTAACCAAATGCAGTTCCTTGTGTTTGCAAAGCAAGAACTTTACTGAATGTGCCCCACCTTCATCCCTTTCTCAATGACTCATTTCAGCATAATCTTCGAAGATGAAAGACCCAGGTCCAGGGTCCTGGGCAAGTGGCTTTATGTTTCAGAGCCTCAAATTCATTGCCTATGGAGGTAATTGTGAGAATTTGAAAACACATCTTTTAAATACCAGTTCGAAGTAAACACTCAGTAAACATCAGCCATGCCTTAAAGCCGACTCCCTCTGTTTATAAAGTTAGAAAAAGAAAGTGTTTTATGAAATGTAAAGAATGTACATGGTGACAGAAGACAATAGCTCTGCACACATGCAATCATGGCAATGGATCACAGGTCTTGTGACCACCAGCAAATATTCCAAACCCCCTTTTTTGCATTAAAATTTTAAAATTCCATTTATTGGTCAGCTTTTCCCTCAAGAACACATCTTTAATTTAATCATGTAAATCAATGGGAAAGATCTAATTCACTTTAGAGAAATTTGCTTCAAGGTGGGCCTTTGGGAAATGAATCAGTTCCTTAAGGCACACCTTTAGCAAGTGACATGTGTCTCTATCAGAGCTACAAAGGGATATAAATTAATCTCCAGTCCATTTTACAAAATAGGGAGTTGATTGAATGAATGGTGGCTCTAGTGATCCAAATGACCTGTCATTTTTAAACATCTCAGATACTAATTTTAATGCTGACTTATGCCTTTTGCCAATCCTAGATCCCATTTGCTTTTTTGCTAGTTAATTGTCCTGATTATAACTATATTAGAACCAAAGAGGTATTTTATCACTGTTCCACTTTCTTTTTTCTAATATTTGTTCCCAAGTCTATCTGGCTTGAATGTATGACAAGAAAGGACCACTATGCCTAACACAGAATGTCTCACTTGTCATATGGGTGACAAACTTAATGTAGTACCAGCCTCTTCACAGGGGAATCATCTGCCCAGCCTATGAGTTTCTTATATAGATCCACTAAGAGGGAAGATATAAAAGATTGCCAAGCTCATATTACAGTTTCTTGACCAGAAGAATTGCAAGAGTCTAATTCATCTGACCTATCAAGCTCTGTTAAGGACCCTTAAAACATCAGTTCCTCCAGAGTGGAAAAACCATGACCAGTAAGAGTCATCTTCAGCCCTAAAGAGTTCATCATGCAAGCTGCCTGCAGATGGGCCTGTCAACTAAGACTTATGACAGAACATTGTAACTATTCTGATTTCAGGAGCAAGGTACCCATGACTGGCATGAGGAATAAAGAAAGGCTTCTCAGAGGAGGTAGGCTCAATAGCAAGCACAAATTCACTCCAGAGGGCTAGAAAAGCCTTCATTTATTATTAAGTGAGCCATGTTGATACCACCTACGAAATGCTTGTCTCTGAGGTACATGAAGAAAACACCACCCAATGAGTCTGATTGTCCTGTTAGAAATACAAAACCACCAGAAGTAAGGTTGAATCAAAGGAATAATTTAGGAAAGGGGACTCATGCATATCAGAGCTGAGAGAAGGGCAAGGCTCTGGAGAATCAGAGAATCTTTACCCTAAATTCTGGAATAAGTAAAAGAACCATAATTCATGTACTCCCATTACATGGGAAGTTCAGTAACTGGACATTTTAGCCACCAAAGTAGGTCACAGCTGGGACTCCCATGAAAGCAAAGGCTTCCCCTTTTACATCACCAACTAAAGCTACAGATTTTGTTCTTTGGCTGCCTCTGGCCCAAAGCCCAAGAAACAAAGGGATTTTTGACAGCAAAGTTCCGAGACATAGACTAGAAAGATATAAGAGGTGAAAATAATTCAAAGCAGACAGTAGACAGCCCTGAACATTGCCCATGAAGAGTCCCAGACTAGGGGAAAAGCGCTAGTGACATGACAGTCATAGCCATCCACACATACATTGGGACATGTGTTGTGAAAGCACAGATAGTTGAGAGTCTGACCCAACCACAGGAGTGTAAGAAGGGCTTCTAGAAGCTCAGAGGATGCCATGGTCTTCCAGCTTTCACATGATTGCTCTCAGGTGCACCCTTCAGCCCAGGTGGCCCTTCTTCTTTCTATGGTAGTTCAACAGATAATCTGTCCAATTCTCCGACAGCCTTGGGAAAATTTTATTGCTCTGGGGATAAAGGGTGAACACAGTTTAAAGAAATATTTCGACCTCAGGAGTCATAAATAAAATCAGAGAGCCAAGTCTACATGGTATTGCTTAGCGGTAAAGACTTCATCCACAGGTGATCAGAAGAGATGAGGGACAGTTTGGAGGCTCTGACCTGGCCCCAGGCTCCACCTCTCCCAGTGCTTCCACAAATGGATGAAAAATTGTATCATTAAACTCCTTGATGTTCTTCTGTCTAATTGAACCTGTGAAATTTCCTAAGGTGCTCCAGCCTCCAAAAATTCAATTTTCCATGTAATGCATGGTGACGTGTCAATAAATCATGCTGTAAAATAAATGTGCGGATTCTTTTGTGCAGGAGCGAGTGAGGAATAAACCTTTCGTAATTGATAAATAATGTCATTGGAATCAATAGCTGGCAGAGGAGTTGGAGGAGGAAGCCTGAATCATGTATGAGGGCTCAGGGGTGATCAATGCCTTTGAAACAGCCAGGAGCTCAAGAGCCAAGTGTATAAATTACAGCCTTAATATTACATCAGGGCCCAAAGCTGAAAAGATGGGTGCATTTCTAAGTGCTGGGAGGATGGGTGTAGGATGTGGGTGAGTGAGTCCACTGATGGGCATTCTGTGGAGGGCAGTGGGCTCCCTAGAAAGGGCAGATGTGGGAATAAGGAGAAGATTGTGCTGTCTGGGACTTGGGATGGAAAAAAGCTCAATTCCAGTCCTAGCCAGTTGTGTTAGTAGCCTATGTTGGCAGGAAGAGAAGCAATCTGCTATAGGAGCTGTAGATTAGAAAAATGGCCAAGTGGCTGGAGAGATAGTTCAATCAGTAAAAGTGCTCAGCTTACAAGAATGAGAACTTAAGTCTGACTCCTGGTCCCCACTAAAAAATGCAGGGCATAGTGGCACAGGCTTAGAATCCCTGTGTGGATGAGGAGACATAGGTGGATTCCTTAACTGTACAACTTCAGAGCAGTGAGAGCTCCTGTCTAAGAAAAGAAAATGAACCACTAATGAGGAGCAAAACCCGCAGGTGTCCTCTGAGACACACACACTCTCACACACACACACTAACACACACACACACACACACATACACACACATGCATGCGCACGCACATGTACATGCACACAAAAGAAAAATTTAAATATTGCTGAATGCAATTATTAATTTTAATTTTAATGTAAATATATTTATGTATCTATACATTTATAAATGTGTGTGTGTATGTGTGTGTGTGTTGTATCTATGTGAGTATAAATGACACGTATGCAGGTGCCTGAGGAATCCAGAAGAAGGCATCATATCCCCTAGAGCTGGAGCTACAGGCAGTTGTGAGCTGTCCAGTGTAGATGCTGAGAACCAAACTTTGATCATTTTCAAAAGCAACAAGAGCTCTTATTTACCTAGCCATGTCTCTAGAATGGTTGGTTAGTTGTAATTATCAACTTCACACTACCTAGAACAGGCTGGCAAAAAGTCTTACTGACTGACTGTCTAGATCAGGGCAGTCTGGTGGATCTATCTCTGTGGGAACTGTCCTGATTAACTTAGCTGATGTGAGAACATCCAGCCTGAAAGTGGGTGGTACCGCTTTCTGACTTGGGGTCATGGACAATAAAAGAATAGAGAAGTTTTTTTTAATTTAAATTTTTATTTTTTATATTCTATGTTTATATTCCAAAGGCTTTCCCCTTTCCCAGTTCCCCCCCCACCATACGTCCCATAATTCCTCTCCCCCCCAACTATCCCCCAATCACACCCCCCCCGATTTCTCTGTTCTGGGTCTACAAAACTGGATCCAATCTTTTCAGGCCCAGGGTCCTCTCCTTTCTTGTTGCGTACTAAACACTCATGCATTTATTCTTTCTCTGTTCTTGACTGTGTATATGGTATGATCAGCTGTTTCAAGGTCTTGCCACTATGATGCCCCCACAGTGATAGACTATAACCCGGGATTGTGAGATAAAATAGACCATTTCTCCCTTTTTGCTTTTTGTCAGGGTATCTTGTCACAGAAACACAACTAGAACACTGGGCTACCTTGTTGCTGACACATAGGTTGAAGGACAGGCATGAACTTCATTGAATCAGGCTCCAAGTGACAGCTGTAGTTCATATTGGTCCAAGTGAAATATTGCTAGGAAGAAGACTAGACCCCTAGCCTGGAGTCAGACTGCTTAGCTCTGCCCTATAGTTATGTGGCTTAAGCAAGTTGCAACTCCCCTGACCTCCATCCGATTTTGCAAAATGCATGATAACATTAACATCACTGACTCAAGAGGGTGTAATGGAATTGTGATTGTCAAACCCAACACAGTGTCTGTCCCTATTAAACATTAAGCAAGCTGAAGCCACAACACATACCAAGTTCATATTATTTCAGTGCAATATTCTTATTTGTTGGAGGGAGTTTATTGTTGTTGTTATTATTGTTATTATAGCAGTAATCCCATTTTATGGAGAAACAAGCAAGGTTCAGGAAGGTAAATGCATTATCAAAAGTATACTACTCTGATTGGCAGAGCCAATAGTAGTAGAGGTAATTTCCTCTTTATGAAGTGATACAGCTGCATCCCTTCTGCCCTGTAGTCTTTCACCTTGCATAGGGTCGTCCTTGGTGGATGGACCACAGTGGTCCTACAGGCATCCCAATTCACTCCCAGCCTGATACAGAAGACTGAGAGTGGATGGCTCTACACCACCTGTATTGTATGCATCTGTCATCACCCTCACTATTGAGCTCCATTTAGAATATGTGTACTTCACTGTCACCTCCAAAGCATGGTGCAAACAGCAATGAATGCCATTCATTGGTCAGAGGACTCTGAGGTGCACCTGGGAAGAATCCTAGCCATATTCTGCCAGTCTTTGTGCTCTTAGTCAAGGAGGCTGCCTTAATTAAGGTTTCTATTGCTGTGAAGAGACACCAACTCTTATAAAAGAAAAACATGTAATTGGTGACAGCTTATGGTTCAGAAGTTTAGTCCATTGCTATCATGGTGGGTAGCCTGGTGGCATGCAGGCAGACATGGTGCTGGAGAGGGAGCTGATAGTTCTACATCTAGATCAGCAGGAAGCAGGAAGCAGGAAGCAAGAAGCAGGAAGCAGGAAGCAGGAAGACAGAGTGAAGTCCTAGGCTTGGCTTAAACTGCTGAAACCTCACAGCCCACCTCCCAATGACAAGTCCATACCTACTACAGCAAGGCCACATCTCCTAATAGTGACACTCCCTATGGTCCTATGAGTGCCATTATTATTCAAATTACCACATGTTCAGTGGTAATTTTTCCTTCCCTTTTGTTTTTATTTTATTAAGACAGCCTCAATTATCCCAGATTGACTTTGGCTGAAATATGCAGGCCCAAATGACCTTAAGTCCCAAATGATCTTCTTACCTTCAACTCCCTAGTTCTGAGACAACAGATGTGTGCCACCACAACTAGATTATGTAATTCTCGTGATGAAACCAGAGCTTCCTTTATGCCATGAAACAGCTCTATCAACTGAGCTACATTCCCAGACTAATTTCCTCATCTCTTAACTAAACGAGGATAGCCTCAAAGAACTGATCCATGACTTAGATGAAATAACTCATATGCATCTCCTTCAGAGGCAGTCCTTAAAGTCAACCAGGACCTAAAATAAACAAGCAAACAACAACAAAACAAACAAAAAACTAGAAAGCTGGAGCTGCTGCATAACTCTAGAGAGAGCTCTTTTTATCTGCTGCAGCATATCTCTCTGCGGTGGTTGGGAGAGATATGAAGCAAATCCATGCTTCACCTTAAAATCACTTACTATAATAGACATGCGTGGTATATATACACAGTGGAGTACTCCGTGGTATATATACACAATGGAGTACTATTCAGCCATTAAAAGCAATGAATTCATGAAATCCTTAGACAAATGGATGGAGCTAGAGAACATCATCTTAAGTGAGATAACCCACTCTCAAAAGGACACTCATTGTATGCACTCACTGATAAGCAGATATTAGCTTAGAAGCTTGAAATACCCAAGACACAATCCACATATCAAATGATGTCCAAGAAGAAGAAAAGAGTGGCCCCTGGTGCTGGAAAGGCTCAGTGCAGCAGTGTAGGGGAATATCAGAGCAGGGAAGTGGGAAGGGTTGGATGGGGGTACAAGGAGGGGGAGAGGGCTTATGGGACTTTTGGGGAGGGGAATCTAGGAAAGGGGAAATCATTTGAAATGTAAATAAAGAATAAATCAAATTTTTTAAAAAGACATCCCTTAGCCATGTGCTATGTGCTCTTGTGGCTCTGGTGTCTCCTGCACTTACAAAGCAAAGAATTCCCTCTTCTGTCCATACCTCAGCATAACACAGATATTTGGGGGACCAGCTTCATGAGGATACATATTACACCTTAGGTTAGTTGCCCCCTCACTCAGGTAAGTCTTGAGATTAAATTTAACTTCATACAGCTAATTCAGGTAGCAATCCCAGGGAAGGGGAAAAAAAGAGCATATTTATGAACAGGTGTGCTCTGTGGGATACTGTGGTTTAATTTTGCTGAGTATCTCTGGAAAGTAGCCAAACATGTCTGAGAGGTCACACATGTCTGAGGAACCTAAAAAGTAGTTGTTTGACTCTTAGCATTACTAGTTTATGTCACTCACACCTAAGAATTACAAAGCCTAGAAAGGAAACCTATAGATACTATATCATGAATGTTAATGACCAAAAGCTGTCACATATGGGAGCAATGAGGGATACAGTTTGTGAAGTGTCACCCCATCTCATGTTTCTTGCTTATCTCTAAATCCTGAAGCCCCCCTTATGCCTGGTCTGATGTTTGCTTTGTGATATAGAAAAAGTGGATGGGTGGATGGATAAATGCATGCATGCATGCATGGACAGATTGGAGGATGGATGGATGGATGGATGGATGGATGGATGGATGGATGGATAGATGAGAGGGACACCATGGATCAGAACTATTGCATATTGGTAGAGGGTGGACTCTAAGACTTCTACTTTAAAATAACGGGTAGTAAACTGTCCTAACAGCCTAAGAGGAATTTATACCTTCTTTTGCCTGAGATGAACCACTCCTGGCAGTGCATCCTACATCTGAGATGAAAAGGAGGTCCAGATTCCCATATAGAAAGAATAGGAAACCACTGAACAGGACCTAGTCCTTCTTTCCTACTAGGCTGTTATGAAATGGATTAGCTGACCTGAGAAGCCTTAGAGGACAGGAAGAGTTTCGTTGTCTTTATACACCCACTGCCCTTTTCATTTAACAGAGACATCAATATCCAAGATACCAATAAATGTGAGAGTCTGACTTGGATGGTTAAAGGTAAAGAAATGGATTTCAGCTCAGTAAGAGAATAGCTTATTTTTAACCCCCTTTGACCAAATGGACTTACATGTTTGTTTACTTGCTTGGAAAACATTTGTTTAGGATTCCATATGCTAGGCGGAACCAGAAGATCAAGGCATAGGAAGAAACAAAAAAAGTTCTTGACCTTGAAGTCAAGTGTACAGTCAAATAGATCAAGCAGCATTCAGAGCCCACAGCAAAGCTACTATAACAGAAGTGAAGGAAGATAATGGGAACCAGGAAGATATAGATTGGACAAGACAGTGACCTCACATCCATGTCTACCTTGATTTCATGTCCAAGTCTACCATTCTTTTCTGTGATTGCAGGGAGAAAATTAGAAAACCTCCCTTTATCATGGAGATTCTCCAAGAAGAATTTATTAGTTTTTACATTCATACTTAATATTACTTGTGCTCCTGCTCTGCTCACATTCACAGTCACTTCTGACAACTGGTTAAATCGGCCTTGTCCTTCAGATGTCAGTACCAGGTCATTAAGGAGCCTTCTATGATAATGGAGATGGAACAACACCAACCCAGTGTTTACACAGTCTCTTCACTGTAAACCCTGGACTGTCCTCTTCTATATGAATGTTTTGTTAGAAATATATCATGAATGAAATAACAGAAGGTTAAATAAGGTTGTCATGTATGCATATATCACATGAATGAAACCAAAGGAAAATGAATGGTCCAACAGAGGAGTGCCTGGTTTCCAGCCCTTAAACCCCAAATCCCAGAAGATCTTCTGCAAAGTGAGCCCTTCTTCAGAGTCTCTCTGACAAAGATTATCCAGGCACTCATCAACCCTAGACCAACTTCTTGCCCAGTCAATTCCTTAACATCTATCTCTGACTGTGATGGTTAATATTGATTGACAACTTGATGGATTGTAGAATTACTTAGAAAATATGACTCTGAACATGTCTGTGGGGGAGCCTCAAGACTGAATTATTTGAGATGATTTGGTAGTTTGAATAACTTTAGCCTATGGGAAATGGCACTATTAGGACTTATCGCCTTGTTGCCGGAATTGTGTCACTATATAGGCAGTGGTTCTATTTTCCCCAGTGCAGAAGAAACACACTTCCTAGCTTCCCAGGAGACATTCTTTCCTGGTTGAATTTGAATCAAGATGTAGAACTCTCAGCTCTTCCTCCAGCTTCTCTTGTCTGCCTGCATGTGTGCATGTCTCCTGCTATGATGATAATGGACTAAACCTCCGAAACTGTAAGACATGCCCTATTAAATGTTAGATTTTATAAGAGTTGCCTTGGTCATGGTATCTCTTCATAGCAATGAAAACCCTCCTAAGTAATGGAAACAGATGGGGAGAGAGCACAATTTGGGGGTTCACAAATCCATGAGCTATGGGGTGAGAACTAAATTTTAAAATGGGGGTAGTGACCTAGGCACCAGCATTCATCTCTCTGCTTCCTGCCTGTAGATGTGATGTGACCACCAGTCTTAGTTACTGCTTCCATGACTTCTCTGCAGTGATGCTCAAATTGAACCTTCACTCCTCAAGTTCTTTTGGTCAGGCATTTTGTAGCAGTAAGGAGAGAGGTAACTAATATACTAGTAAGACATGGTCCAAGAAAATTTCTGTTGCTTGAGGCATTGCATCCACATTTCAGACCATAAGTTGTAGGAAAAGGTAGAGAACACATCAGTTCTTGAAACAGGTTTTTCAACAGTCCCAACACATCAGACATACCAAACCATAAAAAAGGAAGAAGATGAAATTTCTATCACCGAGAACCATGCAAGGAGTGGAGAAAGTACATATTGTTGACAGCAAGTGATCTCTCAAATAAATACCCAGTGCCAAAAAGGATTCACACTGGTAAAGCTCCTATCTGTATTCAGGCTCTAATGCTAAGTGTACAGGACTAACTGCACTTAGACCTTAAAACAACAGTTTCATGAGGTAGAGACTGTGACTTTTGTGCTTGTTTTACAAATGAAGAAACTAAAAACAAAGAACCTAAAGACAGGTAGAGTTGAGGATTTGACCTGGATACTGTTGATCTTGGATCCTTACATTTCTGCTCTGTTTTGTCTTGTATTTTTGAAATAGGGACTAGCTTCATTACCAGCTTCCCTCAACCTCCTGAGTACAGAGATTGCAAGTGTATGACACCAAACTAAGTTTTAAATCTTTATACTCCCTACCACTAAGCACCTATGTACTGTGAAACCTGAGAGATCCTTCAAAGTGGGAAGCAGGTTCTTGCACATAGCACCTAGTAACTCTAAGATGGCTCAGTAAATTATTGCTGACACATTAAAGGGAGTAAGGAGGAGTCAGGAATAGGTTTCACCTAAGGCCATAGAATGACTGATGGAGCCATTAACTACCAAGCAAAATAACCAGCAGAGGAAGAACAGCCAGTGATAATACGACACAGATGTACACCAGTTCATTTGAAGCCTATGTAATATCTGTGGACAGCAACATCCCACACCTGAAATACCAGGAGGGGTCAAGGCTAGCACCGTGGGCAGCAGCATCTTGCTTGTGGTCATTAACCCAGTTGTGACTGTGGCCATACTCACCCAAGAATGAAAGTGGGTATGGAGGAACCGAGCCTTTTCAAACAGCTTTTCAAACATTTTGAAAGAAAATGTAACATCATTTTCTTTTTTCTTTTCTAATCATGGATTAATATTCATCTTTGCCCTTTCTGCCCATTTTGAGGGAAGATTGCTTTCCTGGGCAGAGAGTCCATTGAGTGTATATGTGGAATTTTTAGGCCTTATACCAACCCTAGCACTTATCCAGACATAGGCCATATATAAGTATCTTCACCTAATATATTCCTAGGTACACACACACACATGCCTTGATAATATACATGACTTCAAAGGGCCATAAAATGGACCCATATCTGTAGGTGAGCAGCTATACGGGTGCGTGTGTTACCTGCCGATTGTCATAAAAATACCAATAAGAGGCAGCAGAAATGTGTTTGACTGGGAGAATGATTCTTGTTTCCTTTTCATTATTCTTAATAAAAGGAGATGGTGCCGAAAAATTGTGTTTCCTGGGTTATTTTCCCCAAGAGATCTTTTATAAAACACGGAACACATAACAGACCATGTTGCAGGCAAATGCCTCATTAAGGGAATATAGTTAGAAAGAAATAGTAACCAAACTGAACAGTTATTTTCTTTATTTTTCCCCCTTGTAAATGGAAAAAATTGGATATGATATGGATTTAGTAACAGCCCTCAAATAATATTGTGAGAACATGAAGCTTGTGTCCTGAGACAGAGGTGCCTTTAAATACTAGACAGACAGCTATGCTCAAAAGCACCTCACAAGCCCCAGTGAGCAGTCTTTCCTGCCCCTGCCTTGTTCTCCCTTGGTCACTCAAAGAGTCTTGCTTGTGTCCTCATTATATTCTGGGGAGTCTTCCCAGCACTCTCCACCAGCTTGGCCAGTGTGGGAACCAGTGCCAAATCTCATTCTCCAGAACCCTAGTCCCACATAACCCAGAATCCCATGAATGTCTTCATGTCAGTGCTTCAAGGTCTGTGTATTTCACACTAAACTTGTCATCTGCATTATGTCTCTTCCTTTCTGAGAGTCCATCTCAGCAGTTAAAATCACTACTCAACCAACTGCAGAGGTCAGGAAGACCTGGGGACATACTGATCAAATTAGATCTTTCTACAAACTATCCCCATAGACTACAGACCAACTCCCATAACAACAAATGTATCCTCCTGCTCAAATTACTTGGCTGCCTAGCCCAGGCATCATCATTGTTCTCTAAAATTACTGTCCCAGCTCACTCTTCCTGTCTTTCCTCAAATAACCATTCTAGAATTCTGTTGCTTACACTTCCAAGGATCCCTGGGATTAGAACACCATTGCCTCTCTTTCTGTTATCTTACTAAGGCATTTCTTTACTCTTTCTCCAGGCATTTGAATTGTATTGGCACCTCACCAAGTATCCCAATGTCCTTTCTCCACTGGCATTCTCTCTGTTTTGGCAGTTCCACTAATGGGCTCCACTCACCCTCCAGATTGAACCTGAGCTCCATTCTGTAAGGGAAGACTGACAAGCCTTGACACATTCCCAGAGCATTCCACACCTCAGCATTCCAACCCTTCACCCCACACAAGCACTAGCTAATGCCTACAAGTTTGTTCTTCTTGTATCTCAGCATATGCAGGGCAATCATCTTGTTGATGCTCTTGTTTCCAGCAAATTATATAACTGCTATAGATAACCAGCCCCATAGTGGGTGGGTGGAAATAATCAAACACCTATTAGAAATTGTAACAGCCGGAAAGGACAAAGTTAAGGTCCAAGATCAGAGACCTAAGGAGATTGTACAAGACTTAAGATTTCGTATGGCACAAGCATGAGTTACTAAATTCAAATTCCAAGCACCCATATATAAATTCAAGCATGGCTGTCAATTCTTGTAACCCCAACACTAAATGTGAATAGAGACAGAAGAAATAGTTAGATTTACTGACTGTAAGTCTAGATCTTGGTTCCTTGAGAGACCTTATCTCAAAGTAGTATGATATAGAATGATAGATAAGAACACCCAAAAATCCCCTCCAGCCTCCACCTCCACAGGCACACAAACCCACACATATAAAAGTACACATATGATCACTACACACTAAAAATATAAAGACAAAGTTAAGATCC
The DNA here is from genome assembly GCA_964023405.1 of Apodemus agrarius. Classification (NCBI taxonomy): domain Eukaryota; kingdom Metazoa; phylum Chordata; class Mammalia; order Rodentia; family Muridae; genus Apodemus; species Apodemus agrarius. Next base: position 85,065,150 of record OZ030009.1, on the reverse strand, counting down.
AAGATCAGCCCTCTACATCTGCTATAACGTTGAAGCCAGGTGATTATATTGCCTACAAAAAGGAAAAAGTAAATAAAAATTCTTTTCCAGGACAAGTATAGGATTTTTGTGTTTTCACTAAGAATAAAAGTGATCGGTGCTTCCCAACCAGCCCCAAGTAGAGTAGTGTCCTGGTTTCATTTCTTTTGCTGTGATAGAAGCCTTACCAAAACCTCCTTGCAGGAGTAAATGGCACATTCAGTTTACACTCAAGATAGTAACTTAGAGGCAGGAACTGAAGTGGACACCTTGGAGGACTGCGGCTTACCATACTCCCATGCTCATGTTCAGCTATCTTATACAGCCCAGACCCACAGTGAGCTGTGCCCTCCTACATCAATGATAAACATACCAATAGCCACACCCAAAAGCCATATGAAGGAAGTAATTCTTCAACTTGAGTTCCCTCTTTCTTAATGTGTCAAACTGACACCAAAACTAGCCAGGACAATATGGCTAAGAGTTTTAAATATAGGGTATAGAAATAGAATTGTAGTATTTGGCATCTAGCAAACCTCTCTTCTCTAATCAATGTATGAAAGGTAAGAGTGATAACCACTATTGTCCTTGGTGCTTATAAAGACTTCAGACAAAAATTAAAAGTACAAGGACTGATAAGGAATAACTGATCACTAAGTAAATCACAATGTATCACTAACAGCTTATAAAATTCATGTGATTGCTTAAATTGGAGAACTTAGGTCTACATGGATAACTGCAATTAAGGGGACATTATGCCCATTTTACAAAGGAGAAAAGAGAGTCAAAAATGTAGACAGATTTTCCAAGGTCCACATAGCTTCAGTTGCAACCTAAGGTTGTCTGTACCTTATCAACCATGGGGTCTTGAAAGGAGAATATTCTTGACCCAAACCAGTGGTACTCAGATAGGGAAGTGAAGATTGAATGGTGCGCAGTCAACTTAGTCACTTCTCCAGGAGGAGCTCACTCAGCTATAGGTAAAGCTACTCTCTCCCTCCCTTTGGTCACTCGCCACCCCCATCCTCCCACCCTCGTTCCTCATCTGTTACTGGGTATCATAAAACATTGCTTATCTCTATCATGCCTCTTCCAAAGACACTTTTCTGAGTTTTGTCATTTTGAGAGAAACCTGGAAGTCTACAATGAGCAAGAAGAAGCCTTAGCTTTCATAGAAAAACTCAGAGGTCTCCCCAGGAGAAGCGGGGGGCAAGGGGGTGAGGGGGAGCGTCTAGAAAACTCCCAGTTGATGTCTTTTACATCAAACACATTGTCTGATGCATAAGACTTCCATCAGAGCATTCTGTTGATGCTTTTTAAATTGTTCAAAACATCATACTTAATATAGAAATTTTCATTTTTCAAGGGAGGAAACTGAGCCAGAAGAGTGGTGGCTGATGTGCAGTCCTGCAGCTTATTGGAAAATGAGTTGATATCTGTCCCAGTATGCCCACCACCTACCGCCACTTAGCAATATCCAAACCAATCCTCTCCCCACCCACCTGCCTCCAGCTGTCCAATATGCCGCAGATTAATAACCACAAGCCAGAGGTGTTTATCTCTGAAATAACTGTTGTGGGGCTGAATAAGAAAATCGATGCCTTCATTAGCACACACTGGGAAGACAAGGCAGGATGTGGATTGGTGCTGGTTGCAGACATTTGCACACAGAGATTGAGTCTGAGGAACAAGGTACGGAAGAGGAATCATGAGGACCCTGTGCAGGCTTCCACTGTGCTGCTGCATTTAGGAGCCAGCTCCCTGTTCACTTCCACACCCAAGTTTGAACCACATGTATTGACTGTAACAATGCTGAAATAATACCTGGGAAAAAGAGTTAGCTTTCATTCCAGACCCCAGAGAAAAGGAAGGGACATGATGATTAGAAAAATATTGACAGCCAGAGAAATCAGTCAGATTGTCTGAGAAGTAGACCTGGCTTTAAGAAATGGAGTTGGTAGAAGCTTCTGGGCAAGGCTATCCAGGTGTCCTAACTTAAGACACAGTCAATGCCTTTGTCCTGGCTGAACTTCAGTGCCCCATCCAGAGAGTAGAATGGATTGACTAAGGGAAGACAAGGAAGGACAAAGCTAAAACAAAAATCCAATTTCTGGGAGGTTCCTAAACTCAGAGACCATACAGTATGAACCTGTGACCCTAGAATGGAGTGTGGTTTTGCCCAATTGAAGGAGTCATGAGGAACAAAGGAAGGGCTAGTCCAGAAGGTCATTTGAGAAATGACAGATGAGTCCTCAGAAGCTGAGAGTAGAAAAGGTGTCATTTCTTTAAAGTAGAGTCAGTGAAGTAGGGTATTTCCTGGCTTTGCCTGGGCCATACTTGTTAGCAGGAAGTGAACAATGGAAATTTCATCCATGGACTTATCTTCATGGAAGGAAGCTTGGACAGCTTGCTCTCTCCCTTATCATTTATGCTATAAAATATTGGGGTACCTTGCTGAGTGCTAGCCTCAGCTTAATTGTGGTTTCTGAGGAGGGGGTGATTGAACGTGGCAGATTAATAACTGGGAGTCAATGATTTATGCAAACTGACAGCTCTGTGGTCTGCTGAAGATAGCTCTCTGCTTGAGCTAGCTCTCTCTTGCAGACCAAAGCCCAGTCTTTTAGTTTGCCTAAGCTACTTCCTTAGATATTGTAGATCATTCATCCATTTACCTGAGGTTTCCTTTCGGTTATCCCATGAACCCGCATTTTATGACCTTAGCTCCTTGACTCTGTGTATCATAAATGCAATCAATGTCTGTGTCACTCTAAGAGGACAGCATTTCTCCTGGTTGCCTGGTTCTTACATTCTTTCCACGCTCTCCTGTGATGTTCCCTAAGACTCAAAGTGATAGAAATATCCTGGTTAGAATTGAACAGTCAATCCCACTAAAATCAGGGACTAGACAAGGCTGCCACCTCTCTCCATATATTTTCAATATAGTAATGAAGTTTTATCTAGAGCAATTAGACAACATAAGGAGGACAAAGGGATACAAATTGGAAAGGAAGAAGTCAAACTATCACAATTTGCAGATGATATGATAGTATACTTATGTGACCCAAAAAACTCCACCAGAGAAATCCTGCAGCTGATAAACAAATTCAGCAAAGTGGCTGGTTATAAAATCAACTCAAGCAAATCAGTAGCCTTCTTATACTCAAAGGATAAGCAGGACAAGAAAGAAATTAGGGAAATGACACCCTTCACAAGAGCCATAAACAATATAAAGTATCTTGGTGTGACTCTAACTAAACAAGTGAAAAGATCTGTATGACAAGAACTTCAGGTCTCTGAAGAAGGAAATTGAAGAGATTTTCCTCAGAAAATGGAAAAATCTTCCATGATCGTGGGTTGACAGGATTAATATAGTAAAAATGGCCATCTTGCCAAAAGCAACATACAGATTCAATGCAATCCAAATCAAAATCCCAACTCAGTTATTTATAGAGTTAGAAAGAGCAATTCTCAAGTTCATCTGGAATAACAAAAATCCCAGGAGAGCTAAAACTATTCTCAACAGTAAAAGAACTTCTAGAGGAATCAGTATCCTGGACCTCAAGCAGTACTACAGAGCAATAGTGTTAAAAACTGCATGGTATTGGTACAGTGACAGGCAGGTAGATCAATGTAATAGAATTGAAGACCCAGAAATAAATCCACACACCTATGGTCACTTGATCAAAGGAGCTAAAACAATCCAGTGGAAAAAAGATAGCCTTTTCAACAATTGGTCTTGGTTCAACTAGAGGTCAGCATGCAGAAGAATGCAAATTGATCCATTCTTATCTCCTTGTACTAAGCTCAAATTCAAGTGGATCAAGAACCTCCACATAAAACCAGACACACTAAAACTAATAGAAAAGAAACTGGGAAGGCACTTGAGGACATGGGCACAGGGGAAATTTTCCTGAACAGAACACCAATAGCTTATACTCTAAGATCAAGAATTGACAAATGGTACACCATAAAATTACAAAGTTTCTGTAAGGCAAAGGACACTGTCAAAAGAACAAAATGGCAACCACCAAATTGGAAAAAGATCTTCACCAACCCTACATCCAACAGAGCGCTAATATCTAATATATACAAAGAACTCAAGAAGTTAGACCCCAGAGAGCCAAATAGCCTTATTAAAAAATGGGGTACAGACCTAAACAAACAATTTTCACCTGAAGAAATTCAAATGGCTGAGAAGCACCGTAAGAAATGTTCAACATCCTTAGACATTAGGGAAATGCAAATTAAAAGAACCCTGAGATTTCACCTCACACCAGTCAGAATGGCTAAGATTAAAAACTCAGGAGACAGCAGATGTTGGTGAGGATGAGGAGAAAGAGGAATACTCCTCCACTGCTGGTGGGATTGCAAGATGGTACAACCACTCTGGAAATCAGTCTAACAGTTCCTCAGAAAACTGGGCATGACACTTCCAGAGGACCCTGCTATACCACTCCTGGGCATATACCCAGAGGATTCCCCAGCATGCAATAAAGACACATGCTCCACAATGTTCATAGCAGCCTTATTTATAATAGCCAGAAGCTGGAAAGAACTCAGATGTTCCTCAACGGAGGAATGGATACAGAAAATGTAGTATATTTACACAATGGAGTACTACTCAGCAATTAAAAACAATGAATTCATGAAATTCTTAGGCAAATGGTTGGAACTGGAAAATATCATCCTAATTGAGGTAACCCAATCACAAAAGAACACAGATGGAATGCAGTCACTGATAAGTGGATATTAGCTTAGAACCTCTGAATACCCAAGACACAACTCACATATCAAATCATTCCCAAGAAGAAGGAAAGAGAGGGCCCTGGTCCTGGAAAGGCTTGATGCAGCAATGTAGGGGATTACCAGGACAGAGAAGTGGGAGGGGGTTGATTGGAGAATGGTAGGAAGGAAGAGTGCTTATGGGACTTATGGGGAAGGAGGAACCAGGAAAGGGGAAATCATTTAGAATGTAAACAAAGAAAATAGAAAATAAAATAAAATTAAAAAAAGAAGAATTGAGACAAAAAGAAAGGAGTGGACACTGGTGCTGGAAAGGCTCAAAGCATCAGTGTAGGGGAATACAAGAACAGGGAAGAGGGAAGGGGTGGAAGAAGGAGCAGGGGGAGGGAAAAGGGCATGTGGGACCTTTGGGGGGTGGGGAACCAGAAAAAGGGAAATGAAATGTAAATATAGAATATATCCAATAAAAAAATAAAAATAAAAAAGAATAAAAAAGAAGAATTGAGCAGTCAACCATAACAGTGATTTTCTAACTTACTTTTATTTTTCTTATATAAAAGGCAAATCTCTTATACATTCTGCATCTCCACCCCTAGACAAAGAACATTCTACTGCTGAGTTTTTAGCCTGTAACTCTGCAAGGTCAAGGACAACTAACAACTTGGAAGTGCCTAAAATGTCTAGGAAGAAGGACAGGAAGAAGGAGGAAGTCAGGACTAAGCTAGGATGAGACTCAGAGACTAGTGTTATGCTGGTTAGAGAAATGAAATGTGAGGAAGAAAAAAAAAACGATTGGATCTTTTATTTGACACTTTCTGGCTTTTAGTCTTTCCAGAATCATTATACTGCACTTGGTCAAACTTTTTTTTTAAATTTTTATTTTCTATATTCTATGCTTACATTCCAAAGGCTTTCCCCTTTCCCAGTTACCCCCCCACCATATGTCCCATATTTCCTCTCCCCCCCTTGCTATTCCCCACTCATTCCCCCTCTTCACGATTTCTCTGTTCTGGGTCTACAATACTGGATCCAATCTTTACAGGCCCAGGGTCCTCTCCTTTCTTCTTCTTGGGAGTCATTTAACTTGCTAATTGTGCCTTGAGTATTTAGGGCTTCTGGGCTCATTAATATCCACTTATCAGTGATTGCATTTCATGTGTATTCTTTTGTGATTGGGTTAGCTCACTTAGGATGATAGTTTCCAGATCTAACCATTTACCTACAAATTGCATGAGTTCATTATTTTTAATTGCTGAGTAGTACTCCATTGTATAAATATACCACATTTTCTGTATCCATTCCTCTTTTGAGGGATATCTGGGCTCCTTCCAATTTCTGGCTATTATAAATAAGGCTGCTATAAACATAGTAGAGCATGTGTCTTTATTGTATGCAGAGGAATCCTCTGGGTATATGCCCAGGAGTGATATGCCGGGGTCCTCTGGAAGTGGCATGCCCAATTTTCTGAGGAACCGCCACACTGATTTCCAGAGCGGTTTTACAATTTTGCAATCCCACCAACAGTGGAGGAGTGTTCCTCTTTCTCCACATCCTTGCCAGCACTTGTTCAAAGTGGTCCCCATTGCAGGTTAACCCCAAAGATGGACAATCAGAAAAGTACATGGCAATCTATATGGCAGGGAAGGCTCTCAAGAAATACCATGATTTTGAAAAGCATCCAGGGAAGGAGCTGCATCTTCTTCCCTCCATGGTTTGAAAATGAACTGCGGACTATCAGCATGTAAAGGGCTGCTAAGCCCCATCCACAACCCATTTAACGTTCTTCCGCTGCTCCTTGCTCTGTTACTTTAATTCCGCAGTCCATTTATCACTCCACCTGCTTATCCTAAAACAACATCCCAAAAGCCTTTGCTTATAGAGATACAAGTTTTATTTAAAAGACAACATGTCCATATCATTTAAACAGTTTTAGCACACTAAGTCATTAAAATCTCTGTCCTATTCACCCCACCTCAATCATTTCCTTTCTAATGTACTGAGCATCTAGTCTAAGTTGGCTCACATGTTCTATTGTTATAGACGTGGCACTCAACATTTTGCACTTTGCATCCTGTCAGAAATGTATCCTGTATTGCTCATCTCCATGATTATCATTTTAACGGTGCCATAATACCCTTCATGCTGATGCACCATAATTTACAGAACAGTTTGCCGATTGTTGGACATTTAGCTTTTCTACACTGTTTGTTATTATGGATGATGCTATAATGAGCATTCATTATATGTGCACATAGCTCTTGGCATCTAGTGAATTATATCACTACAGTAAAAGCGAGATTCCCAGAAGTCACTGTTTGGAGTGAAAGGGCAAGAACCAGTGAGGCAGAATCCAACAGATGGAAACACTCCTCCAGTACTGTAGATTATTTTCCCCAAATCTTTATGCCAACTTATACCATGCCAATGTAACATACCAATTTATACCATGACAGTAAGATACAAATTTATCCCACACTGATGGGGTATACTAATATTCTTTTCTCCTGAAAGCTATACAATATTATGTGTTCTAATTTTACTTTCCTTGACGTTTTTTGTTTGTAGAAAATTTAGTCAGAGGGAGAGAGAAAGACAGGGAGACAGAGATACAGAGAGAGAGAGAGACAGAGACAGAGACAGAGATACAGAGAGAGAGAGAGAAAGGCAGGGAGACAGAGATACAGAGAGAGACAGAGAGAATCCTAACTTCTCCAGCCAAAAATGCTTTGTAAAAAGAGTTAACAATGGCTCTCTCTGGTTGAAACATATGAGGAATTTCCCCCAATGCTTAAATCACACTCTGTATTCAGCTCTCTTTTGTTATGCTTTGATTTTATCTATTGGTTCTCTAAACCATCAAACACCATAAGCTTTAATAAAAGCACAATATCCCATCATGAGGGCACCACTCTTAAAGATCCCCTGATAGGGGCTGGGGAGTTGACTCAGTGACTGAGAATATTTATAACTCTTTCAAAAGACCCAGCTTCAGCACCCACATGGCAATCACAGCTCTCCATAATTTCAGTTCCATGGGATGTGATGTCCTCTTCTGACCTTCCAGGTCTCCTGCATACATGTGTGTATAAATAGACACACCACCTCCACACACACACACAAACATACACAATCATTAAATAAATAAGTCCTTGGTGTTTGGTGCCAAAATTGTGACAGTATCTCCATATAGTGAGAAAAGCTGTCATAAATATCCTTCTGTATACTTCTGTATTATGGCCATGCATGTGTATATGTCTGCATATAAACATACTCTGCATACACCTATATTATGAACATCCTTCTATATACTCCTATATTGTGAATTCTGTATTTGTATTATCATCTTCATTTATTTCCACAGCACAAGGAACTTAATATAGGAACGTTAGATTAATTTTTTTTTAATTCTTATGTTTGAAAAGCCATTGGAGGAAGTACATATTATCCCCACAGGTCTTTAAGAAGAAAGCCTATGAGCTGCACAAAGGTTTTGGCCAAGCAGTGCTGATCTCCAGTGTCAGTATGGGACTTGGGGAAAGGCATCTAAGCTCCACATCTGCTTATTTGGATGGCACCTTCGGCTCTGTCATTTAGGGCTTAGAACATCCAAAGCACCTTTGGATTGGGAGAAATCCAATAAAGAAAAAGGATTATCCCCTCTTCCTTCTCTGATGACTAACTCCAAATATACCTTAAGGCCTACACCATACAGCCTGAGTGAAAATAGACTTTCTGCCCAGGTCCTTTCTGAGCTGTGTCAGCTGCAGAATAGGGACAACAATTTCTATAGAGACAAGATGGGTAAGGCATGGAAACAATGTCCAGGGACAACAATGGTTTGTGCTGGGAAAGCAGGAGACCAGCGGTTGAGAGGTTTGGTGCATTGCTTGACTGAATTTACTTTGTGCTTAATTTGGCTCTTGATCTTGCTTCTCTGGCCTTTATATTGATTTTAAGACTTTCCTAACACCCTTCCCATAAAAATTCCTTTTCTGTTTTAGTTTGTTGTTTGTTTGTTTGTTTTTATTGGATATATACTATATTTGCATTTCATTTCCCTTTTTCTGGATCCCTGCCCCCCAACAGTCCCACATGTCCTTTTCCCTCCCCGTGTTCCCCCATCCACCCCTTCCCACTTCCCTGTTCTGGTATTCCCCTACACTGATGCTTTGAGCCTTTCCAGAACCAGGGTCCACTCCTTCCTTCTTGTCGGACATCATTTGGTATGTGGATTGTGTCTTTGGTGTCCCAAGATTCTAGGCTAATATTCACTTATCAGTGAGTGCATACCATGGGTATTCTTTTGAGACTGGGTTACCTCACTTAGTATGATGTTCTCCAGCTCCATCCATTTCTCTAAGAATTTCATGAATTCATTGTTTCTAATGGCTGAATAGTACTCCATTGTGTATATACCACATTTTTTGTATTCATTCTTCCATTGAGGGACATCTGGGTTTTTTCCAGCTTCTGGCTATTATAAATAAGGCTGCTATGAACATTGTGGAGCATGTATCCTTATCGCATACTGGGGAATCTTCTGGGTATATTCCCAGGAGTGGTATGGCTGGGTCCTCTGGAACTATTGTGTCCAGTTTTCTGAGGAACTGCCAGACTGATTTCCAGAGTGGTTGTACCAGCTTGCAGTCCCACCAGCAGTGGAAGAGTGTTCCTCTTTCTCCACATCCTCACCAACACCTACTGCATCCTGAGTTTTTAATCTTAGAGCTGGTGGCCTGAACAGATCACCATAGAGAACCAACAGAGGAGCCCAGGTCAGGACCTCTGATTCTTAAGAGCTGGCAACTAGGCAGGCCAGGAGGAGACGGCGGGAGGCCAATTGCGTGTCCAGCAGCAAGCCAGGGGAAGACTTGGGTCCGGCCCAGCAGAGCTGAGGAGGTAATTCGGAGCCCAGTAACAGAAACCTTTTGCTCTCCACCTTGGGAGCACGGACGCCAAATGCCAGGCTCACAGGAGCTTCAAATACCAACCAGTAACAACAAGACCAACTAACTCCAGAGATAAACAGATGGCAAAAGGCAAAGGTAGGAACATTACTAACAGAAATGTTAGTTTGTTTTTTAAAAAGAGTATTTCTAGAATTCTATCAAGAACCAAATAGGTTAAGTCCAATATACCAGACACTTAAAGACAACAAGCAGTGTATGATCTCATTTATACATGGGACTTCTAGAAAGTAGGACTCTTGAAAGTAATGGCTACTGGGGTCTGGAACTAGGAAGGTGACTAGGAAAACATTAAAGGACACAAACCTTCATTTAGCTTGGAAGAATAAACTCCAAGGATCAATTATGCTGTATGGTGCCTGTGGTTAATAACAGTTTGGTGCCTTCTTGACAATAGCTAGGGAGAGAGTTTTGACTACTTTAACACATACCCCAAACTGATCTATTTATGTGTTAATTAGCGCAGTTGACTCACTCCACATGGTATGCATATTTTAAAGCTTTATATTGTGGGCTGAGGATGAAGCTCAGTGACAGCGTTTGCTTGGCATGCACAGGCTCTGGGCTTGATCTCTGGAAATTTAAAAGAAAATTGTTTGCAGTAAGTATATTTAATATTTATTTGTAATGTAAAGTGATTAATTTTTAAAAGAACTCTGGACCAGTGGGGATTCAAGAAAACACGGGCTGATATTATAGAATGCTACTTACCCGAAGTCATAGCAGTTAGGGTGGTTCCTACCATGAAGAACCATAGAACAGTTAGTGGCCATAGTCAGGACTGTGGAAGTACAATGCCGAGACTCTGTGAAATTTGTGGTTCTCCTTCTCATCCAATGGAGAGCCTTGAGCAAGATATTTAACATCTTTTCTTCCCCTCAGTTTTTTTTTCCTGGAGATAAGAGCATAATATTAATCAGCACCTATCTTTTCAGTTATTAGAGGGAGGTGAGTTAATGGAATTAAATACTGCCTGTTTCCCTGTGCAGTCATCATCAGGACCTAGTGTCACATTTTGCCTTTCATACATGTGCATATGTATACACAGATTTGGGTATGCAGCTACACATGTGTGTGCAGGTGAGCACTCAGGGGCTTACTTGTGCATGGAGAAGATGGATCGGAAGAACCTTGGCTATCATTTCTCAGTCATCATCTTCCTTATCCAGTCAATTGGTTAATTTTGTTTTATTTTAAGACCAGGTCTGTCAATTTCATTTAGATGACTAGAATGGCGGCTGAGTGAGCCCCATGGAGCTCACAGTGAGGCACATGTCTCCGCCTCCCCAGCACCAAGATTACAAGTGGGCAGCCGTGTCCGTCCTTTCTACGTGGGTTAGTTACACAGATTGAACTCGGGCCCTCGTGCTTGGTCAGCAAGCATGCTACCGAGCCATCTCCACAGCCCTGCCCTCTGCCATGTTTATAGCACCCTGGTCTCTATTCCATCCCATAGAAATCTCAGAGGCTGTGAAATCTTTACAATACATACCTAAAAGCTGATGTTCAGAAAGCCCTCTCCTACAGATCCCATGACCAGCAAGACCAGGGTCTCAGGTCTCCCTGCCAATGCTCTGCTAAAGTCCTGTGCCTTTAGGTGCTCGCGCTCTTGGAGTAAGGGAAAAATAGTCTAATAATTGTTTGTGAACTTATAGTGAAAGATCGACTTATGAATGAGTGAAATCCATCTGAATTAGACTCTGCTGAGGAAGATCTAACAGTTCTGACCACCCTCAGTATGTCATCTAATCTTTACATTACGGTAATTATGCTGCCTGTTCTGACAGTGAAGAACTCAAGGCTCAGAGGGGCTTAGGATTGCTCTAAGCCCCCAGCTGGAGAACAGCTGGTCCTGGCCACCAACTGCTGCCCTTTGGCCCAGCTCAGATTTACAAAGGGGCATTTCCTTCATTGTTTCTGCCCATTCACCTCCCTTTTCCCATTATCTCCCCCACTAAAGTGTACAAAGAGGTTATTTTTGTTACCAAATTGGCATTTAGAAGCCAGAGATTAAATAAACAAACGTGTGACCAGATTATTGGGAGGGTTTGCACGCCACCAGCTAGGGCCTCAGCCAGCCTCCCAATTGGTGCCATTTGACTGTGGGGCTGGCTGACAAAAGCCATGCTCAGTGTCCTGTTTATACAATGAATCTATAATGTAATTTCACGAGCTTCTGAAATACACTGAGAAGCATGTGAGGACTCGGAGCACAGCCTAATCCATATGAAACAGGCTGGAAACGTGCCTGGTAAACACACAGAGAAGATCCAGCTTCAGAAAGCACCTTCTGCTCTAAGGGGTTATCGTGGATCAAGGGGGCAAGGCCTGCACCGTGGATAAAGAGGATGCTCATCTCTAGGCAGGCATAGAGTTTATGATATTCATGGATGTTGCCAAGACCTGTCTTCCTGCGGATGTTTATAGCTATGAAACAGGTGGCAGAGACCATGGATGTAAGAGCACACTGTAGTTCTGATCCCTAAAGCAAGTTTTACTAAAAACCATGTTAGTTGTAGACACCCAAGTTAAGATTTTTGCTTTCCATCTCTGGCTGTTTTCTGTCTGATTTGGGGGTATATCTATTCACTCACTCATTCACTCAACAAATATACCACAGTGCCTCCTCCAGTCAGCCTCTAGTCTAGTTGCTTAAGACAGGGAGATCCAATAAGAGAATGTATGAAACAATTCAGTGTATTATCTGTCAGATTATGTGTCTCGGGCTCTGTTTTGGTGTCAAGGAGGCAGCACCATTAGCATGAGACCCTGCCTCCTCTCCAGTAGACAAGACAGACAAGGGAAAAGGTCAGCCACACATGTGACGCTCTGTGCTTCGAAGGAAGATACACAGGCAAGAAGGGATCAATTGCACATCTACAGATCCAGGAGAAGTCACAACATCCCATGAAGCATGGCACAGAGGTGGAAACTGAGGCCTGGAAATGTCATGTTACAGAATGCTAATCATGAGATTAAGGTTCTTTTAGGCTAGATATGAACACATATGCCACGCTGAGAATAGTAAAGTATCCCTAAGGAGAGGGACATTGTTCTGCTCACTTCTACGTCCCATCTGGTACATAATAGGCCCTCAATAAAAGAAAAATCACTGTAAGCACCAAGGGATAAGCTACTGGGTGAAATCTCATCCCGTACTCATTTTACAGGTAATAAAACAGACTCGCAAAGAGGCCAAGTAAACTGCATAAGGTCACATAGTAAAGGTAGAGCGCAGAATCGAGCGGAGGCAGCCCATCTGAGCCAGGTGATGCTGAACTCATGTAGCACATTCAGATGGCAGAAGCTAACAATGGGAATTCCCAGGGTCAGGACATAACGCTTGAAAAGTCTTGATCTGAGCTCAACGACAATGGCAAAGCCCTGACTTCAGGGGACCAGAGTAGGGTCCCAGCACTGACAATAATTACCCATGAAGCCTTGTGCTGGGTCCACATGTGCTGCAGTGCCTCTCGATGGAGGCAACACCCTCCCTTGTTTGTTTCAAACACTTGAGTTTTCCTCACTTAAAGTCCACTTCTCTCCTAGGCTCTAATTGGCCTCCTCACTGCAGGACAGAGGACTTGTGATCCATAGAGTCAGCCCGAGATTTGGAGTCAAACAGATACAAGTTCATACAATTCTTTTTTTGTCACCTCTTTAAGGCCTGTTTTAATTTTATGCATACATGCAATGCATCTTGATCATATCCATCTCCTACTCCATCCCTCCATCTTCCTCTAGCACCCCTTAATATATTTATCTCCCTCCCATCTTCCCCTCTCTCTCGCTCTCTCTTGCTCTCTGTCTCTGTCTCTGTCTCTCTCTGTCTCTGTCTCTGTCTCTCTCTGTCTCTGTCTCTCTGTCTCTGTCTCTGTCTCTGTCTCTCTCTCTCTCTCTCTGTGTCTGTGTGTGTGTGTGTGTGTGTGTGTGTGTGTGTATGCTGTTCAATTAATGTTGCCTATGAACACCTGTGTGGGGAGTTATTCATCAGTACACCTTGACCCAACCCAAAGAACAGCGACTATTCCTCCCTCTGCACTATAGACTGCACTTAGCAACTAAGCTGGAGAAAGGCTTTAAATGTGCTCTTCTCCCTGCTTAAGTTTTTAACTCTCTTGACCTTGGAGAGGTCTGATGTGTGTAACCACAGCTTCTCTGAGTTCACTAGGGTAACAGCCATGTCACATCCAGAGGCCAGTCTTTCACAGGGCTCCTCCCCATCCTCCAGCTCTTACATTCCTCCCATCCCCTCGTCTGCAATGTTCTCCAGTGGTGGAGGTTGATATAGATGTCCCTCTATGACTGAACACTCGGGCACCCATTCTCAGCACTTTGAACAGTTATGAGTCTCAGCACTTTTGAGAGGAGAAGCTTCTCTGGTTTTTGTTATCTATAAAATAGGACACTGCTATCCCTCCAAAAGACTCACAATGGGGCTGGATGCACCAGTTTGTACACAGATGGGAAGGTCCTGGAAGATAACAAAGGTCCAATGAATATTTCTAGTCTATTTTTGTTGCTTGTAGTGGGTAATATAAAATGTACCGCCCAGCCATAGACTCTGTAATGGCAGGTGTCCTGTGCTCCTGCTTTGTACACAAATACCTAGTAAAGCATGGCTTTTAAACTTAAATAGATAACTAAATGTGTATTTGGTTATCTATTTTATGTATATAAAATTTTATGGATATAAAATTCCCAATTACACAATGCTAATTTGCAATGATAAAGTCTTATCCCAATATTTGTACCTCTCCAAAACACCAGGAATACATCTGAAGACATCTGGATATCCCAGCCTCCTTCCCTGCTCCACTTGTGTCTTCCACCGAGCCTCCCTCTCTCTCCTTAGCTCCTCCTCCTCTCTCCCTTCTAACCACTTGGCTCTCCCTGCCTCAGTGTGAATGGATAGGGAATATCTTGCAACAGTTGCTGTATTTCTCAATGCTATTGAGCTTTCTCTGCATGGACCCTTGAGATTTCTCTGCCTCTTGATAGCTCTTTCAATGTACACAAGTTTTCTTCTTCAGCCAGGCTCCCCTGTACCCGTCCCTGCCTACTCCGGGAAGAGTTAAAGCTTCCTTCTACTACCTTGTACTTCAAACCCACTCCAGTTTTTATGCAAATAACTTTCCCTAGGCTTTCACTTGAAGCTCATTTGCCAGACGAAAAAGTCTGGGAAGTTTACAACACATGGCATGGGCCAGTCCATCATACTTTGGTATTGTTCAATGATTGGGCCAGGATGCAATATCTAATATAGTGAGCACTAGTCCCTGCTTATACTCCAGTAGGCAAGACAGACAAGACATGATAGGGCTTTCAAGAAAGCTACAGGGGCAACCAACAAGCCTTCTATGGAAATGTATAAGAAGTAAGTTAATCACAATTCCTTATCTCCTTTTTGAAGTGCCATTCAGCCGGTCCCTGTCATTCCATTCAGTGGTCCCTTCTGCAATTGATGTCTGAAGACATACACAGAACACAAGGTCATTATAAAATTTGGCAGTCAAGAGCCACCACTGGAATACTGTCTTGACTCTACCACTCTCCAACTCTGAGGACTGAATGAAGTTACTCAGTTTCCCTGAGCCTCCGTTTCACCTGTATTAAAAAGAAACTAATAGGGCTAGAGAGATGGCTCAGCAAGGTTTAGAGTGCTGATTACTCTTCCAGAAGTCCTGAGTAAAATTCCCAGCAACCACATGGTGGCTCACAACTATCTGTAATGGACATCCAATGTAGTCTTCCAGTGGATCTGAAGACAGTGACAGTGTAACCACAAATATGAAATTTAAAAAATCTTAAAAAAAGAAACTGATATTTAGCTCATGTGGGTTTTCAGGCTCAAGATAAAGAACATGATACTCATCATTTAATAAAAGGTCTTCATTAGTCTCAGTCTTGTCTTAGTATTAGATCAGAGTCTTGAGAATCTGGATCATATACATACACACCACGTGCAGATTTAATTACAAAGATGTCTTGGGCTTCCCATCCAAAACCCTTAGCAACTGGCCACACTGAGGACCATGAAGTCCTAAACAAGCTATCTTCCCCCATGGTTAACAAGCAAGAACCAGAGCCATGGAGAGTGTATCAGTTCTAACCAACATAGCAAGACGAGTCCAAACAGGTCTCCATTCCAGCCAAGGTTATAATAAAATTGACTCCTAGGTATGAACTATTTGCATCTCAGTGTAAACCCCCCCACCCCGAGCATGATGGAGCTCCCCTATCTCTCTCTTAGAGCTCCATCATGAGAAGAGATTGACCAGGTAAATGAACATGTGTTCATCCTCCCTTTGTGTGGAAAAGCTTCATCCTATCCAACTGTCTGCAGAAAGGCTGCTGGCCCCACCCACCTCACTGACCTAATGGGAATCATATCTGGAAGCCTTGTTTCCTTCATATATCAAATGGGATGACATGACATGCTTTGCCAGGCTGTTGTTAAAAAAAAAAAAAAAAAAAAAAAAAAAACGGAACCATAAAATCTATTAAAAGTGGCTCTCTGAAGTGGTTTCTGCTATGATCACCAGATTGAAAGCATTAAAGGAGTGAACATGGTCCCCGCAGAGGGACAGGAATACACAGAACTCAGTACACAAAGGTTTGCCAAGTCCTGCAGGTACCTGTTTTAATGAATAACTGAGCATGTCTGGGTAATGAGCATAGTGATTGTTTTATGTAAATAACACTCCCAAGGAGCTTGCAAACAATTTCTTGTCTGAAGAAAACATTACCCCAGAGAGCTTGTTTACACCACCAATTTCCTTCCCCAAGTTTCTCGTCTATGTCCTCCACAGAGGAGCACTTGGCCCAGGTAGGAAGGAATTATGAGAAATCCATAATTGCTGCCTCTGGCCTCAGTGGTGCCAGATGGGATCCCAGGAGCTTATGGGGTGGGCTCTACCTTGAGAGAAGTGCTCCCTTTTCTTTCTATCATGTTCAGGGTGAAAGCTAGGTAGTCAATGTTTAGAGATGAGTAGAAGTGAATAGTTTGGGTTGAGCAAAATAAGAAATAATCTGAGATAACTGAGATACTTTTTTCATCAGCTAGACATGCGCCATGTCTCTGACTCAATTTGAAACAATAGTTAAGCAAAGCAACTGTCAGGAAGGTACTCAAGCACCTCTAAGCCTCTAAGGTACTCAGGGTACTCAAGCCTCTAAGAGACTTCTCACCCAAGGAAGAGTCTTCAAGTCTTGATCTGTTGGTTAGTTATCCCTTTCTCAATATGATAAAATGCCATGACCAAAAGCAACGAGGGGGAAAAACTGTTTATTTTGGCTTAGAGTCCCTAAACAACAGTCTATTATGATCAAAAAGGCATAGTAACAGTCGGAGAAAGCATGAAAAGACAAGCAGGAAATTGAATGGTCACCTTTTATCCATCACCCAAGAAGCAGAGAGAAAGACCAGAAAGTAAAGTCAGGCTAGCCACACTCCAAGTGCATCCCTAGTAATGTACTTTCTCCAGCAAACCTCCACCTCCTAGATGGAAGGTTCCATGACCTTCCAAACCAGTGCCATCAAACAGCACCACCAACTGAGGCCAAATGTTCAAATACGTGAGCTCATGGGGAGGGCATTTCTGATTCAACCCACCACAGGCTGCAACTCCTTATTTATTAGAAATGAATTGACTGCTGTTGACCTTTGCTCATAGGAAGTGTCAATGGTATCCACATGCATACTTAGAAACAACAGTTTGATACATCTACATTCTGTACCACCCAGTCCACACTAACCACCTGATGGCTTGAAATCCCTCCTAAGGAGCTCTTGACCTAGAATGGACCAGTGAGCCTTTTAATTTTAACTAATCAAAGAGGTATTATTTTTATGAATTATGAACTAGTATCTTCCTTTCTCTTCCAAACAGATACTAAATTAAAATGTAAAGACTGGGAGTATAAGGCCCTGGTATTCATCTCAAGCATTATGAAAACAATGACTGCATGTGAGCCAGATGACCATGAAAAATCATCCAAATTTCAGAAGTTTAGTTTCTGATTACCAGAGGCTGGAATGAGTAGTGATCCTATAAAGTACTGGCTCATCAACTCAGCAGCTAAAGCATCCTGCTTTGTGTGTGTGTGTGTGTGTGTGTGTGTGTGTGTGTGTGTGTGTGTGTGTGTTTGACCATCCTACTTTTGGGGGTAGGTTTGATCATCCAGCTCCAATTCTCCCCTCCCTTATATTATCTGGCCAACTCATTTACTCAGCCAGGTTTCTTCTCTCCCATGTTTCCCCTGTCCCCCTTGAAAAGTTTGTCACATAGCTAGGATTTGTCACAGCATGTTTGACAAAATAATCAGTATTATCAGTGCACAATGTTGCTTCCTGCATTGACCAGTGAAGTTGTTGAGGGTGAGTCAACGGTATAATCACACGCGTGTTCTCAAAACTTAACACAGTGTATGTCACTGAGGAGGAGGGTGATACATATTCCCGCATGTACAGCAAAGCCATTGTGCCCATTTATTTGCTCTAAAGGCTCAACAAAAGGCCTTTCCTTTTTTCAAGAATTTTTGTTGAAATCTGGGTGATAAGATGCCCGGTGTCCAAAACCCTGCATGAGTTCTGAAACAGTGAATGTGAGAGGTTCAGGAGGCAACCACAATGCCATAATGAGGATACTGGTTACCTCCAGTCATATTAATAAAAAGGTAAACATATTTGGGATAATAGGAAATAGGGGCTCCTCATCAGAAAAGACACTTTACAATGCAAGAAAGAAGCCTAGAATGAAACCTGTGCTATGAAAATGGAATGGAAAACACCGGGATAGGCCTTTAATTTATACAGAAAAACTGACAGGTGATAAATAGGCATAGAGTAGTATATATGTGTGTATATACAGATTACATACATAATTTCTATGCCTTCGTATTTATAGGATCCCTCAAAAAGTACATTCTTGTAGAAATGGAGACACAGAATAGACATATCTTTGTTTCTAAGTGCCCCTTCCTCACTAAGAAGAACCATAGACCTTTGAAGAGCTACATCATCGTTGGGATGGAGATTAGCAATCAAGTACAAGATGAGGCTGGGTTATCTTGTGTTAGAGAGTGAATGCATGTTCAAAAGCATGCTGGAGACAGAGAGAAGGGATTCCCACTAGGAGAATCCAAGACAGCTTGATCATTAAGTAAATAATGACAGTAATAGATTCTAACCAATTAAGGAACATAGGAATCCATGGATTCAGTACCAATACTAAATAGCACAAGAGAGAGAAGGAACACTTATTCCTAATGATGGAATGCCACCAAGTAAATGTAGAAGGAATGATAGAGACAGAACACCACCTTCTGGCTCTCAATGATGAGGTTAATTTCACTCAGAGTTACTAAGTGATGTTGAGGCCCGTGGGTAGAGGCTTATGATTAATTAGATACAAGCATAATCTTGAACAACCTCACCACAATTACACTTCCAATTACAAAGGGGAGAAAACTGATTTAGTGAAGAAATCTGGATAAGAACAATGAGTCCTCATAACAACCCAGAGAAGGAAGTGGAAGGCTGACTGGTAAATCAGACTCCAGATGTAACAGCTACTAATCCTTGGGATAACACCTCTTTTTGTGCCTCAGTCTCCTCTGCTGTGCATAGAGCATGTTCATGGTCACCACCCCAGGACAGTTGGTTTGCAAACAATGTAGTAATCTATTTTTAAAATTAGAATATTCTATTGTCTGTGAAAAATTCTTAGTGGGTGTTAGTTTTTTTTTTAATTTTTTTATTCTTGGATATATTCTATATTTACATTTCATTTCCCTTTTTGGTTCCCCACCCCCCAAAGGTCCCACATACCCTTTTCCCTCCCCCTGCTCCCTCATCCACCCCTTCCCACGTCCCTGTTCTGGTATTCCCCTACACTGATTATTTGAACCTTTCCAGCACCAGTGTCCATTCCTTTCTTCTTGTCAGACATCATTTGGTATGTGAATTGTGTCTTTGGTGTCCCAAGATTCTAGGCTAATATCCAC
Source organism: Apodemus agrarius (assembly GCA_964023405.1). Taxonomy (NCBI): domain Eukaryota; kingdom Metazoa; phylum Chordata; class Mammalia; order Rodentia; family Muridae; genus Apodemus; species Apodemus agrarius. Next base: position 85,045,414 of record OZ030009.1, on the reverse strand, counting down.
TTATCAGTGACTGCATACCATAGGTATTCTTCTGAGACTGGGTTACCTCACTTAGTATGATGTTCTCCAGCTCCATCCATTTCTCTAAGAATTTCATGAATTCATTGTTTCTTTTTTTTTTTTTTTTTTTTTTTTTTTTTTGGTTTTTCGAGACAGGGTTTCTCTGTGTAGCTCTGGCTGACCTGGAACTCAATCTGTAGATTGGGCTGGCCTCAAACTCAGAAATCTGCCTGCCTCTGCCTCCCAAGTGCTGGGATTAAAGGAGTGCACCACCACTGCCCAGCGAATTCATTGTTTCTAATGGCTGAATAGTATTCCATTGTGTATATATACCACATTTTTTGTACCCATTCCTCCGTTGAGGGGCATCTGGGTTCTTTCCAGCTTCTGGCTATTATAAATAAGTCTGCTATGAACATAGTGGAGCATGTATCCTTATTTCATGCTGGGGAATCTTCTGGGTATATTCCCAGGAGTGGTATGGCTGGGTCCTCCAGAAGTATCATGTCCAGTTTTCTGAGGAACCGCCAGACTGATTTCCAGAGTGGTTGTACCAGCTTGCAGTTCCACCAGCAGTGGAGGAGTGTTCCTCTTTCTCCACATCCTCGCCAACACCTGTTGTCTTCTGAGTTTTTAATCTTAGCCATTCTGACTGGTGTGAGGTGAAATCTCAGGGTTGTTTTGATTTGCATTTCTCTAATGACTAACGATGTTGAACATTTTTTAAGGTGTTTCTCAGTCATCCAAATTTCTTCAGGTGAAAAGTCTTTGTTTAGCTCTGTACCCCATTTTTGGATAGGTTATTTGGTTTTCTGGGGTCTAACTTCTTGAGTTCTTTGTATACATTGGATATTAGCCCTCTGTCAGATGTGGGGTTATATGCTACTCCTGAGGAAATTCAGCCCAGAAAAAGTTGAAACACTATTTAACCCCACATCTACCAAATTCCTAGCCCACCCCCATCTCTAGCTCTTTGTTTTGAAATCAGTCGATTGCCACAGCTGGTGACAGAGAAGTCTTCAAAATTCTCTTGCACATTTCCTTGGAGAGTAGCCAATGCTGTAGTGGTAAACAGAACTCTGGACTCCCAGAGGCCCTGCCTTACAGTGAGGGAGAATGTTGAGTTACACATAGTGGCAGCATTAATAAACATCGCACATAGATTGTGAAGGCTAATGTTTAATTCAAAAGACCTGATGGAATTTCTGGGGCCTGAACTCAATGTTGAGAACCAGACCCCATTGCTTTGGATCCACTAAATAGCCTAGAAAAGATGCCCACTGTGGAGAAGGCACTTCTGAATATAAACATTACAGAAAAACCCCTGGCAAAATACCCCTCCTTCCAAATACATTACATCTTGGATTAGGGCAGGCCAGGAAAGGATCTGACAGAATTCAGAGACTTAAGAGCAAGGATTAGAGGTGAGGGCTGACATCAGCTAGTAAGCCTCCAAGGTCAAGTCAAGAAGGATGTTAGGCAAATATGCTTTAAATATTCAGTTGTTGAAATCTCACATTGTCATCTGGGGAAGGAGACATCACAGGAGAAATCTGGGGTAAATCATAGACCACTCTCAGACCAGAGTAAAAACAATCTTCCTTCCTCAAATCCTAGTGGCCCTCAGACACTCCTTCAGTACCAAAGTAGTAGCCAAGGAATGAACCACCAGAGGCCTTCATCATGTAAGAAAAACACTTCTGAAATTTACAATCACACCACAAGAACACAAGGACCCAATGCCATAGGAGTCAGGAGACCACCATCTTTCCCAAATCCACTACAGTCTTATTAGGAACATCTGTGCATATTTCCCCTCTCATCCTTCCTCCTGCTCCTTGGGAAAGCTAAAGCTCATCTGTCTGCAGTTAGCAGAAGCCCCGACTAACTGGATATGCTGCTGGAACAAAAGATAGATGTGGCGTTAACAGTTCATTGAGCTGTGAGATGAACAAGACGGGTGTTGAAAAGGAAACCTGAGCCCAGAGTACATTTCCAGTGTTAATAAAGCTTCCCTTTTGTTGTGTGTTTCCAAACACTGACTCCAGGATGGGAGCCATCAGTTTCCTCCTAGAATTAGATAGGTCTGCAGATTTAAGGCATCCAAGAGCATCACTCTGCCCTAATAATGGACAGTATAAGGTGCTGTGTCAGGAGCCTGCCCTCATCTTTAGCTCTGGCTGCAATGATTTTGCTGGCTTAGCAAAGCATATGCCTCTTGTTTGCTCAGAGAATGTGCATGTGGATAGCATCCCACCAAGGGAATCAGCAAATGGCAATAATTGGAATGGTGCATCTGCTTATATCCATGTTTATCAAGGCAATGCCACCAACAGAGACAAGACAGAAGCAACCTGTGTGCCCAACAGCTGATTATTAGACAATTAGATGATGAGGCAAAAAGCACACGGTGACACTCTTCATATTCCTTCAAAGGTATGATGCGAAAGTATATTTCTTAACATAAAACCACGGCTATGATTTCATGCGAAATATCAAAAACAAAGGTCTGTAACAGTATGCACAACATGATTCCATCTGTGTACTGACTATAATACAAAAGAAGAGGAGGCTACAGAGATGGCTCAGTGGTTGAGCACTTGTTATGCTTGCAGAGGCCCTGGGTTCAATTCCCATAGCAACTCACAGACATCTGTAACTCCAGTTCCAGGAGATCTGTTGCTCTCTTCTGGCCTCCACAGGTACTACATGTGTGTGGTACACATACATACCTACAGACAAGGTACTCACACATGTAAAAAATAAATAAATAAATAAAATTTAAAAATAAAAAATGAACAACAATAAAGAACTTGTGGTTCTAGTTTAATAGGATGTATCATGATAAATTAAAAGCCATGGTTGGGGCTGTGGAGATAGTTGGGCCACTAAAGTATGTGTCTTGCATGCATGAGGATCCAAGTTGAATCCCTGATACCCATGTAAAATAACAGGTGTGGTGGTGCACACTTGTAATATTAGTGCTGGAGAAGTGTAAAATAGGTAGATACCTGGGCTACACTAGCCAGCTAGCCGAACTCAATTGACAAGCTTTAATGTTGGATCCTGTCAACACACACACACACACACACACACACACACACACAGGTCAAGGGAGAGAGAAGATGGCTTGCAAAGAACAGTGTCCAAGGTTGTCCTCTGACTTACACATACATCCATGAGTATATACATGCATACTCATAAACACAAATACACACAACACCATGGTCATTTGGGGTGTTTTCTATAACAGAATATACTTTGAGGACAGAACAGAAGACTGCACAACAGAGAAGGATGTAAACTCTTTGGAGGATATCCCAAAAGTGAAAAGGTAAAACAAAACAAAAGGCAGGGACACTGTAATGGGATGAAGTGTGTTCTCCCAAAAGATACACAAGAACATGAACTTACTTGTTACACTCAAAGACTGGGTCCTTTACAGATATGAGCAAGCTTCAATACACTATAATTTATCTGAATGGGACTGTACAAAAAGAGAAAGGGATACCACATGCAGACAGATAAATGAACATAAGACGCAGAAGCAAGAAAGCAAATGAAGCCAGAGTCAGGTAAAAGCTATACTATAGCAGCCCAAAGAAGTATGGAGCTACCAGAAGCCTTCGGAGTACATAAAGAAAACTTCCCGGGGAGCTTTGAAGGAAGATGACTATACAAACAGCTTGGTTTGGGTCTGCTAACATGTGAAAGTGTAAGAGAAGAAATACATTTCTATTGGGGGATTTTTATTACAGCAAACTCAGTGTATTAGTCAGAGTTCTCTAGAGAAACAGAATTATTAGAATGAATGAATGTATCCATTTGAATATATTCATTTGTGTGTGTGTGTGTGTGTGTGTGTGTGTGAGAGAGAGAGAGAGAGAGAGAGAGAGAGAGAGAGAGAGAGAGAGAGAGAGAGATGTGGTCTGAATATTCCACAATGGCTATCTTATGACAGAAAGGCTAAGAGTACAGTACTTGCTCAGTCCACAAGGCTGATGTCTCAGGAGTCAAAGTCTAGAGTCTTGGGCAATTCCAGGAGAGCTACTGGTCTTATTCTGGGATCCTGAATACATTTGTTTTGGTGCCACAGCAATAAGATATTGCACAGCAATAAGATAGATAGTCTTGCCTGTGAGAATAAAGGCTACCAGGCAAAAAGCAAAGCTTCCTTCTTCCAAGTTATTTTATCTCAGCCACTATCAGAGTATAGCCCAGATTTAGGATGGTCTTCCTGATTCAAATAAGAAAAGTCCCTCAGTGTTTCCAGAAACTTCAGTTTTAGTCATACTGGCAACTACATTAGTCAGTGTTCTCTAGAGTCACAGATCTTATGGATAGTCTCTATATAGTAAGGGAATTTGTTGATGACTTACAGTTTGTAGTCCAACTCCCCAATAATGGTCACCAGCAGCTGTGGATTGAAGTTCAAGGATCTAGCATTTGCTCAGTCTTATAAGACAAACAGGTGAAGAAGAGAAAGAACGTGAATCTTCTTTCTTACAATGTCCTTATGTAGATCTCCACCAGAAGGTGTGGCCCAGATTAAAGGTGTGTGCCACCACACCTGGGTCTGGGACTTGCTTCGACCCAGATGACCTTGAACTCAGAGATCTCCTTGACATTTTTTCTATATTCTTTGTTTACATTCCAAAGGCTTTCCCCTTTCCCAGTCCCACCCTCAACATATGTCCCATAAGTCCTCTTCCCTCCCCCCATTCCCCAATCACCCACACACACACACACCATTTCTCTGTTCTGATACTCTCCTACAAAACTGGATACAGTCTTTTCAGAACTAGGGTCCTCTCCTTCCTTCTTCTTGGGAATCTTTTGATTTGCTAATTGTGCCATGAGCTTTTGGGCTCATTAATATCCACTTATCAGTGATTGCATTTCATGTGTATTCTTTTGTGATTTCATTTCATGTGTATTCTTTTGTGATTGATTAACTCACTTAGGATGATATTTTCCAGATTCAATCATTTGCCTACAAATTGCATGAATTGATTATTTTTAATTGCTGAGTAGTATTCTATTGTATAAATATATCACATTTTCTGTTTCCATTCCTCTTTTGAGGGACATCTGGGCTCCTTCCAACTTCTGGCTATTATAAATAAGGCTGCTATGAACATTGTGGAGCATGTGTCTTTATTGTATGCAGGGGAATCCTCTGGGTATATGCCCAGGAGTGGTATGCCAGGGTCCTCTGGAAGTGTCATGCCCAATTTTCTGAGGAACTGTCAGACTGATTTCCAGAGCAGTTGTACCATCTTGCAATCCCACCAACAGTGGAGGAGTGTTCCTTTTTCTCCACATCCTTGCCAGCAGCTGTTGTCCCTTGAGTTTTTAATCTTAACCATTCTGAATGGTATGAGGTGGAATCTCAGGGTTGTTTTGATTTGCATTTCCCTGATGACTAATGATGTTGAACATCTTTTAAGGTGCTTCTCAGCCATCCGAATTTCTTCTGGAGAAAATTCTTTGTTTAGCTCTGTACCCCATTTTTTGATAGGGTTATTTGGTTCTTTGGGGTCTAAATTCTTGAGTTCCTTGTATATATTGGATATTAGCCCTCTGTCAGATTTGGGGTTGGTGAAGATCTTTTCCCAATTTGTTGGTTGCTGTTTTGTCCCTCTGACAGTGTCCTTTGCCTTACAGAAGCTTTGTAATTTTATGAGGTCCCATTTGTCAATTCTTGATCTTAGAGCAAAAGCTATTGGTGTTCTGTTCAGAAACTTTTCGCCTGTGCCAATGTCCTCCAGGGTCTTCCACAGTTTCTTTTCTATTAGTTTCAGTGTGTCTGGTTTTATGTGGAGGTCCTTGATCCACTTGGAGTTGATCTTGGCACAAGGAGATAAGAGTGGGTCAATTCACATTCTTCTGCATGTTGACCTCCAGTTAAACCAGCACCATTTGTTGAAAAGGCTATCTTTTTTCCACTGGATGGTTGTAGCTCCTTTATCAAAGATCAAGTGACCATAAGTCTGTGGGTTCATTTCTGGGTCTTAATTCTATTCCATTGATCTTTTTGCCTGTCGCTGTACCAATACCATGCAGTTTTTAGCACAATTGCTCTGTAGTATTGCTTGAGGTCAAGGATATTGATTCCCCTAGAAGTCATTTTATTGTTGAGAATAGTTTCAGCTATCCTGGGTTTTTTGTTACTCCAGATGAATTTGAGAATTGCTCATTCTAGATCTATGAAGAATTTATTTGGGACTTTGATGGGGATTGCATTGAATCTGTAGATTGCTTTTGACAAGATGGCCATTTTTACTATATTGATCCTGCCAATCCAAGAGCATGGAATATTTTTCCAGAGATTTCCCTGTCTTAATCCTCTGGGATTCATAGACACTATGCCTCAAGATCTCCATGCCGAGATCCAGGTCAGAAACTTGTATCTCCCAGCCTCCAGATTGGGATCACAGGTGAGCCTTCAAATTCTGGATTGTAGTTCATTCCAGATATAGTCAAGTTGACAACCAGGAATAGCCACTACAGCAACAAAGATTAGCCAGCAGACTGACAAAACTAAAACAAGAATTCAGCAGGATAGGACAAGGCTAGAGAGATCCAAGGATGAAAACACTATAGAGCAGGAGCAGGAGAAGGCTAAATGGCACTTCAAAGACATTATTCTCTTTATTACCAACTCTTCCAGAACCCCAATGACTGCCACTACCCAAGAACATTTGGGGCAAGGAACAGGGACCTTGATAACAGGAAACTAGACTCTCCACCCTCCCCCAACTCAGAAGCCTGGAATGTCAGAGTCTTGGAAAGCTTAAGGCACATGTCTGGGCAATGCTGTCACCCAGATCTGTGGCACACCAGACCTGCTCTAATCATCACACATGCACCTCAGCTGCCAGTCCAGATGTTCCAATGTCCTTCTAAATGGGGAACAGATGTTACTCCATAGCCACTCTTGTCTCCCTGGTGCTCTCTTGGGTCAGCCAAAGAAAACAAAGGACTTCTTCTTTGTCCACTAATAAAGTCACGTGCAGGCATCATTTCCAAGCTCCTATTGCCTCATCTAAACAGCAACAGCAAATGTTCAGGGACAGAAAATCTTTCTTTTTCTTCTCATGGCTCCATATCTAATTCATTCAGAAAGGTAATTTCAGCCACTCTTTAGAGGTGTCAGCCACTCTGCTCTTGAACGAGGTAGAGAAAAATGGTTGACTGCTGTGTCCTTAACAGCCATGGCATCATTGAGGGCTCCGTCATTAGCCAAGGCAGGAGAGGACACCTAGCAAAGGACTTGGGAAGTTGGTGAAGACTTTTCTTAAGCTAACAGATGAGTGTCTTTTTAACTGTCTGTGCCATGCATGACACAGTGAGAAACAAAATTACTGGCTGAGAAGCTAAAAAGTGACTCCCTAAAAACTGATCACAGAAGAAGGTCTTTGGGGTGTGTTATCATAAGTGGTGGAGAAAGGTATTTAGGAGGTAAAGGAGCATGGCTGGGAGACCATATTTAGAGAATGAAGGTATGATTCTGATGATGGATGCAGGGATGTCACGGAACACTGAAGTGGGGCAATCAGCAAGTGCAACAGATTCAGAAGAAGTGACTGAATAGCCAGTGGTGCGATGGAACACCAGATCGAATAGATCCAGTGGATGGAAGTTAGAGATGAGTCAGAAGCCAAGTGCATCTGCCTCTGAGATTCCCTTGGTGTTAATTCACTAGAAGAATCTTCTAGACCATTCCCCTAGTATCTGCTATCTCTAAGATTCAGTGTCCAGCCAGTCATCTCTGAAAGCTGTAGGATGATGACAAAATTGTTTCCAGCTCTATTCCTGCTCATTCCCTCTCCTCTTTATAGCAACACTCCTCAAATGTAGCCAGCTTGATATTTTATGAAGAGGCAAAAGAGAATTGGCAGTACCCCAGAGTTCTTTTTTGTTCTTCATCATATGGTTTGGGAAAATTCCACCCCTATACATTCTAGACCCCTTTAAGAGGCATTGCTCATGGTTCCTATTATCTCAATCCTCTTTCCTCCTAATTTGACTCTCGCTCCCTGCTCTGCCTCTGCATGCCTGTCTTTATCTCTCTTTGTCTCTCCCAGCTACCTTTCCATTTTGTATGTCTGTATTTCCCTCTGTGTATGCACATCGTCTACATTACATATGGATAACCTGTAATGTGTGTGTGTGTGTGTGTGTGTGTGTGTGTGTGTGTTTTGTTGACTTCTTTTTCTCTCTTTTTCTCCCTTCACCTACTTCCAACTCTCTCAGACAATGAGTAGGTAGATAGAATTGTATCCCTGTGAACAAGTCTCTCTAGACCTTTTCTTGAACCGAAGTTGAAGACATCTACTGTCTAAGGTGATAACTTTTATAGCCAGGATAACTTAGATGTTAAAACTTGAAGCATTTTGACACCATTAGATAAACAGTGTAGAAACAGAACGCTCCCAAGGTTTACTGGCCACCAGTGTTAGGTGGGGATTTTGAGTGATGCAGCTGCCTTTGAATCATCCATGTCCCTGAGAGGAACTCCTCATCCACACTCCTGTCAGTTCTACAAACTCGCTGGTTGACTAAGCTAGCTTAGGATAGAATCGCTTCTTTGGATATTTGTTGGTGTACAGATATTTGGTCATGTCTCCTCAGGAAAAGTCATACAGTGTTCCCAGGGAGAACAGCTTTGAGCGAGTAGGTCTAGGCTCACTACTTGTAGGGCTCTCCCAGCTTGAGACAGCCTACCCTTGTTTGTTCCACTTTTCACAGTAGCTTCGTAAGGGACAAATGATTCTTTACTTGAGCAGAAGAAAGCTTCCCAAGCCACCAGGCTTTGGTGCCCATGTCAAACTATCTCCAGAGCCTCCCTCAATTCAAGATGCCAAGAAGGTCCTTACACATTTTATAAATCCAACAGAAGGGGATCTGAACTCATACCTCTCTCAGTCCTGGAAATAAATATTCTTCTTCCACGCTCACAGGGCCCTTCCTGGACAGCTGGGCATTACTAGGGCTGCGCCATCATTTCACTCCCTATAGGTTCACAGTCCAGGGGTTGTTTTTCTCGTTCTGTCATCAGTATGTTCTGTGTCCCTCTCAGGAGTCCTCAATTTGTATGGCTGGATCACATTGCAGCTGTCTTTCTATATGTGTATACGTAGGTACTGGTAGTGTGTGTATGCACAAGTTTGTGGAGGCCAGAGGTCAACCTTGGATATACTTCTATCTCAGGCACCACTTTTCAGAAGCTATCCTCCTGGTTATTGTGTTTGTTTGTTTGTTTTGTTTTGTTTTGTAAAATAGTATATCACACTGGGACCTGGGATTTGCCAATTAGGCTAGACTGGGTGACTAGCAAGTTCCTGGGACCAACCTATCTCTACTTCTCCAGAGCTTGGATTATCAGAATTCACTACTAAATCTAGTTTTTTTTTTACATGTATGCAGGAGATCTGACCTTGAGTCCTCCTGATTGGACAACTAGCACACTTTACTCAAGGAGTCTTCTCTCCAGTCCTCACACAGCAATTTCCTAGACAGACAAGAGAAGAAATAAAAATGGAAAAGATGGAGAAAAAAAAGACAAGAAAATAGAGTGAGGAACTTAAAAAAAAAAGGAGTGGACAGAATGAAAAGGAAAGAAGACAGCTTTCTGGGGTGGAGGAAAAGTTACAGATGAGAGCAATTATTGCTGAGCTGAGCCGCAGTTCAGTGAAGTGCTTCAAGCAGCTTCCCTGGGTGCAGGAGGCTTGGAGGAGCTTGATGATATACAGTGCATGTCACGTGCCTGTGATCTATGGCTGAGGCCAGGTTACACTCCCACCTCAGGCTGGCTGTGTGATTTAAGACTGCTCCCTGAAGACTCCAGCTACCATTTGATGGTGGCAAAGTCTACTGATGTCTGGAGTGGTGTGTGTACCAGGAAGAACTGCAGGTAGCTAATTTCCAGAATGGACTCAGAGAGCAAGGCAAGCTTCTTCTAGGTGGCCTCTCCCTGTCTAGCTGAGGGAATTCTTCTCCAGGTGCAGAGATGCACACTCCTGTGTTCTGGAGAGGGTCATTGGGGTGCAGTGGGGATTTCTAATCTCTTGGGATCTTTTATATGAGGGTCTGAGTCTTGTCAATCTAGAGATAATGTATTCATTTCACAAATATAGACAGTGTGTCTGCTATATATTAGGCACTGTTACTGAGCACTGACACCACAACAGAAACAAACAAACAAAAAAAAAAAACTCAGTCATTTCTGGCCTCAAAGTCTAGAAAGAAGATAGGTCACACAAGCAGTCAAGTAAAATAGTGATAAACTGTGCCAGATTGAGGGTAGCAGGTGACAAGAGAGAACACTTATTTTAGTTTGAGCACTGAGCTGAGGTGAAAAAATGAGATAGTTGTATATGGGTATGAAAGACCTTTGAGAAGGGGAAAGATCAGTGTACAAAATTCTTGGGGTAGAGGAGAGTGTGAGACCCAATGAAAGATTAAAATCAAAGCAGACTGCTGGAGTATGGTAAAACTAATAGTACTGAGGTCAATCAAGCAGGAAGTTGAAGAAGGACCATTGAGAAGTCTGAACCTTCATTCTAGCTGTAGTGAGACTAATTTTCTTTTGTAGTGAGACTAATTTTAAGAGTCTGTTCAAATAAACTCAAAGGAAACAATACTCTACTGTTGTTAGATGAGCTTTTGTCTGTTTCCACTGGGATCAAGAACCAGAAGACGAGAGCCCATGTAGATGTCCCTTTCCCACTCAGATGTCAGCCAATGAATCGTAGAAGTAATGGAGGAAAGAAGCTAGGGAGATGACTCGGTGAAGCACAGTGGCCTAGGTTTAGACACCCAGTACCCATGGAAAAACCTGGGTATGGTAACACATGTCTATCATCCACAGCTGGGATATGCAGTGGGGCAAAGACAACAGGTCTCTGGAGTTCATTGGCCAGCTAGCTAAATAAACTCAGTGAGCTCTGAGGTCAGCAAGAGACTGTCTCAAAATACACAGCAGTGGATAGTCAAGAAAGAATCCCAAGAACAATGTCTCATGTCAACATGCCTACACACCCACATGAACATCTACATGCACAGAAACATGTACATATACCACACATATGAAGAAGGTGAAGAGGAGGAGGAGGAGAAGAGGAAGGAGTATGGTGATAGGAGGACACGAGACCATGAAACATAGAGGATATTGGGATAGGTTCTATTTGCCCCACCATCCAAGGAATATTTTTAAAGTTAAAATTAAAAACCTAGCAACTTTCTGAACTGCAATGCGACTGTGTCCCATTAAAGCTCAGTGTGAGTTCTCCAAGGACCTTCATCCCCAGTGCCATTGGCTTTCCTGCTGTGTGCTGTCTTGTTAACACTCCCTACATGGCTAAGGCAGAGAGAACCAGTGGCAGGTGTTATCAGGATTACCCAATATTTTTAAAATTCCCTTGCCCAGTGTCCTGGGATCTTCCTCTATGTGACTATATAAGGTCTTCTGTGTCTGTCTGGTCTAGTCCTCCTGACCCAGGCTTTCAGAGATGGGTGCAGCAATCCACACTATCTAAAATAAGATTCTTTTGTGGTAAATACCAAAAATGAGCTAGCACATTCCTCCTCTAGTGCCGGCACTGGTGGGTCACAACACTATTCCCCGGTAGGGTCCTGCTGGCTCTGTCCCACATTCCAGTGGTGAGATATCACAATACCTAGTAATCCAGTAAAAATCAAAACTCTTTAAGCTTATAATTAACCAATCAGATTTATGGATCAATAAATTCTTAATTTACAAGATGCCAATACAGTAATTTCAGAACCAATTTATAATGATAAAAGTTTTATCCCAATTATTCTAACTTTATGATATCATAACTACCTGTGGCTGGTAAAGCCATGCTGGTTCACATATGCTGCCATCTTCTTTTCTCCCTTGGGATGCTCTCTGTCCCTGCAACTCTTAGCTTTACCTCCCTTTTCCCTGTCCAAATCGCAGGCTTCTTCTACACTAATGTAATTGGACAGGGAAAATCCTGCAACAAGATTCTCCAAAGGTAAATGAGTCATGGCACTACCCTGGTCCCCTACACCCACTAAACCCATGACAATGCGATTTCCACTTTTAATATAAGTGTGAATTCCCCTTCCCTGCAATTGCCTTCTAATGCTTCTAAAAGGCAATCTAGCCATCTCCTAGCAATCTTTCTGTCCCTTGGGCCTCCATTGTAGCCCCTCTTCCACACCACACTGGCCTTGGCCTTGTCCAGCAAAGCCATTCCAGTAACCCCAGGAACTCTTTCTTTACAGGAATACTCTGTCCTCCCCTTCCAAAGCTCAGGCCTCACCTTCCTGGTTAGCTCTTTTGTTGTCATTTGTTTACGTTGTCATTCCTGAGGACCAAACCCTATGCCTCTAGTTTACTAGGAAAGCCCTCTTACACACAACCTTGCATTAGTATATTAGTTATTGTCTTTGTTGCTACAGAAAAATAATACCTAGAAATGCTACCAGAGGAAGCAAAAGCGTAGTTTATTTTGGCGCATGGTTTCTTTCCATAACGAGGAGGAAGGCAGCAGATGCAGCCACTCACTCTGCATCTACCATCAGAAAGCAGTGAGAGAAAAAGCTGCCACTCAGCTCATTCTCCTCATTTTCTTTTTACTTATTCCAGGTCCCCATCCCATGAAGTGGAGCTGTCCACATTTAAAGAGATACTTCCTGCCTCAATTAACCCAACTTAAAACCTCTCCAAGACATAAGCTGACAAATCGACAATTACTACAAAACTAACCATCATAAACCCCACCTCTCAAGTCACCCACTTTATGTCTCACTCTACCCTCAAGGCTTGAAACAGAAGAAGCAGTACATGATTATCGTCTGAATGAAATGACTGAGTAAATGACTGAATAAATAATCAAGCTGTCTGTTGATTTCTAGTTACAACTTAAAATGTCAAAGACACACGCTCAGAATCCCAACTCTAGTTAAGCCACCACGCTTGGAAAGGACTAAACTGGATATCAAAGAACAAAAGGATGTTCTCAAGGTCACACTGGAAGATGCGGCTTTGACTTCCACAGCTGGAAGAGTTCAGGGAGATAAGGCTATTCGCCATGGTACTTGGACTCATAGGCTCCAAGAGACTGAAATGATAGATGGCATCCACACAGTTAAAAATCCTTTCAGCAGTCTGCAACAGCACTCGACGTGTTTAATTGATTCTTCCATGCTCTCTGTAGACTTCTCCAGAACCTCGGGTTTATATTTTCCCTGTTATCTTTGGAGTTTCAACGCCAGTCATCAAAAAATGTTCTTACAAGACACAAGTAAGAACCCACCTCAGTAAGTTTCTCATCAAAATTGAAGATGCTACAAACCAATCCTGAATCTCGATCCCCAGAAAGCAGAGAGCAGGAAGCAAAGAGAGCATGGCATTGTGGGAAAGTCTGGCAGCAGGGGAGATATCAATGCTGGAAGAAGGCAGAGATAGCATGGCAGACACCAAGGTCTTTTGGAAATGAATGTGGACCAGGCCCCTCTTCCAAGCCCTCAGCCTTCTCTCTAAAGAGCTATCATTCAGCGTCTCTTGGGAAGGCACAGGGCTTGCTCCCTAACCTCTTTCAAGTGGACCTGATATCCCAAACTAAACTATAAAGTTCCTTGTCCGCAAAGATACCCTATCACTCTCACAAGGGTTACCCTCTATATTTTGTTCTGCATTTTTGAGACAATGTCTCGTTAGTTAGCACAGACTAACTATGAATTTGCTTTAACACTCCTGGATGATGAGGTCCTCCTATAGACATCATGTTGGAGAAGATGCTTTCCCCATCCCTGTCCCTCTTGCTCTACATCAGCTCCCTAGGTAACCCTTTGTTGGATTCTCCCTCCACTCCATTTTTCTTTTTATTATTATTATTATTATTATTATTATTATTATTATTATTTTCTTTATTCTTTGTTTACATTCCGAATGCTTTTCCCTTTCCCAGTTCCCCCTTTACCATATGTCTCATAAGTCCTCTTCCCTCTGCCCATTCCCCAATCACCCCCCCACCACCATTTCTCTGTTCTGGTACTCCCCCTACAATACTGGATCAAGTCTTTTCAGGACCAGGGCCCTTTCCTCCCTTCTTCTTGGGAATCATATGATTTGCTAATTGTGTCTTGAGAACTCAGAGCTTCTGGGCTAATTAATATCCACTTATCAGTGATTGCATTTCATATGTATTCTTTTGTGATTGGGTTAGCTCACCTAGGATGATATTTTCCAGTTGCAACCATTGGCCTACAAATTTCATGAATTCATTGTTTTTAATTGCTGAGTAGTAGTCCATTGTATAAATATACCACATTTTCTGTATCCATTCCTCCATTGAGGGGCATCTGGGTTCTTTCCAGCTTCTGGCTATTATAAACAAGGCTGCTATGAACATAGCGGAGCATGTGTCCTTGTTGCCTGCAGGGGGATCCTCTGGGTATATGCCCAGGAGCTTCACTCCATTTTTCAATGTGATTTTTTTTTGTTTGCCTTCACCAAACACCCACAAGTTTAGGGTAAGATTTCCTACCTCAATTAACTCAATTTAGAAACTTCCTAAGACATTCCTGTAGGTTGTCTTGAAAGAAATAAAATGGTCACTCCTGCACATGCCTGGGACTGATACATACCAATGGAGCATCATGTGAAAGAAAGAACAAGGCAGTGAGTCTCCTAGATGATGCCAGTGGCTGTGATCAGTCCATAGAAATGGCTAGTAAGAGCAGAGGTATCTGGGCAGCCATTGGGGTGTGCTTAGGGACAGAAACTGGACTGGTCACCAAAAACAGTACTCCCTCATCTGCCTGCCAAAAGGAAGAAAGCCACTGTCCTGTGGAATGTGAATGACCGGGATGTAGAAGCTTCCTTTGTACTACACCCCTCAGAACTCTAACATGATGGTGAATTGTCAATTTTTCAAATTGTAAAAACATAAATTTTGTCAATTTTTACACCACATCTTTTCACTATTTCTGAAATCAGCGCATATACCACAATGGATGAATATAATTCTTTCTTTTTATTTCAAGGCTGTCATTAAATCCACGATGTGTCTTATGATTCAGGAGCTCTTAGAACCAAAGAATGTAAAATTAGGAATAGAGGATTTTGAACTCTGACAGCCCTCCTGTTCTACTCTGCCCTAGTAGAAAATTATGGATAGCACTCCTACACTCTCAAAAGTCTCAGATTGGATGAGATATGATATGATATGATATGATATGATATGATATGATATGATATGGTAAGATATGAACACCCAACCAACATAGTAATGCCTCCAGGATCCCTATGTTCCTATCTAATGGGTACCTTGCATACTTTGTTTAGGAACCATCTACCCAGGACTTGCTGTTGTTGGAGAATTGAGCTCAGATGCTGCCATATTGCCTTGATTTCTGTAAGTAACGTTCCTACGTTTGCCTTTTGCCATCTGTTTATCTCTGGTGTTAGTTGGTCCTGCTGTTACTGGCTGGTGCTTGAACCTGCTGTGGGCCTGTAAGGCTATTTCCACACCACTGGATGACTGTGTTTCCCCTGGCAAGATTGCTGCCCTACTCTTGGGTGCTGTTGGAGCCCCGGTGTACCTTGTCCCAATCAATGTGATACTTGGGTTGTCTCTGTGTCCCTGGTGTTCCCTGTCTGGTACACCTTGTAGCGAAGATGGTGGATGATGCGAGGACCCCCTCCAAGCGCCAAATCACTCTGCAGGGCAAATAGCCCAGGACAAGGCTTGCTGCCAGATTTCAAATGTTCTGCTGATGCTAGTTCTCGAATGCCCCCCTCTACCAAATAACCTACTCCTGTCCATGAATGGATACAGAAAATGTGGTATATTTACACAATGGAATACTACTCAGCAATTGAAAACAATGAATTCATGAAGTTCTTAGGCAAATGGTTGGATCTGGAAAATATCATCCTAAGTGATGTAACCCAATCACAATGCACTGATAAGTGGATATTAGCCCAGAAGCTCAGAATACCAAGACAATTAACATATCAAATCATTCCCAAGCAGAAGGAAGGAGAGGGCACTGGTCCTGGAAAAGCTTGATGCAGCATTGTAGGGGATTACCAGGACAGAGAAGTGGGAGGGGGTTGATTGGGGAATGGGCAGAGGGAAGAGGGCTTATGGGACTTATGGGGAGGGAGAAACCAGGAAAGGGGAAATCATTTGGAATGTAAACAAAGAATATAGAATTTTTTTTAAAAAGGAAAATATAGAAGTAAGATAAAATAAAAAAATAAAAAATAGGAACCATCTACCCCATTATATTTGTATATTTGCTTGTATTTTCAAATCCAAACAAGCCATCCTATTTCAGTAATTCTTTTGGGCATCTTCACATAGCTTCTTTTCATTTCTACAAAGAAGAGGATAATAGAATGACCAAAGGTCTTCTGAGCAGGTCTTTCCCCTCTGCCACAGTTCCTTAAAACCAAAGGAGGGTAAAGTCAGTCCCAAGGAAGCGGGTAGGCAGTGCCCATAGCACCCAGTAAAACTTCCTTTGAGTTTCAAATTCTAAAGTGAAACTGGAATTTATTATTATAGACAAGTTTATTTTTACTTAAAAACTTACTTTCAATTCATTGCCAGGGTGCTCATAATCTATTCTTGGCCTCTTGATGCCCTCAGCATATTCCTAAAAAATTCAATCCCAGAGATCTTTGCTCTTATCCAATGGGAGATGCCTGCTTAGAATGACTGGGTAGGTGTTCACCCAGGATGCCCGCATCATGAGAAGCCTGCCCTGGAAGGAAACACCCTTAAATGACAGTTCCTATGGAGAGAATCAAACTGCAGCTCTTCAGAGTATTATTATCTCTGGGTGGCAAATGACAAAACAAAAGCCTTATGGGTGCCACATGGGAGCAGGAGCCTGCAGAAAGTTTGAACGTGGGTTTTTGGGATTCAGACAGGATTTTTGGCTCTCGGTGATATACACCTTTTCTTCTGCCCCTTCCATGGCTCATAGACACTCGCCTGTTACAGGTCAGGCCTCCTATTTCAGGTTTCCTTTCATCTTTATTGTCAGTGTAAATTTCTTGCCTTAGATTGACTTTCCAAGGCAAGAGATTTGGGGAAATTTTTTTAAGGCATGCACATCTATTTGCAGCTCTAAAAGCTGATTTGTATTTATAGGGAGATTATTTTGCAAGATAAAAAAGTTGCTGAAACTACTATAGATAAAATACATTTATTCTGAGATAAGATAAGATCTGTTGGACTTTCTACTACCGAAGTGTGGAAAGCAGGTGGTACTCCAGAAAAATACTCACAGATGGAAATGTATAAATGGTAATTCACCCAAAACAACTGCCACTGTGACTTTTAAAATATGATGCTGGTTTCTTTTTTGGACTAACATATTACATCGCAAATGGTGGAACTCCCCAGAAACTGAACGTTTGGCTAATTAGAGGTTAAACCCCTGGGAAAAGCATGGGTAGAGGAAAGAAGTTCGTTAATCACCATGAAATTTTAATTTGTGTCCTCAGTGATTTGAGTGCAGAATCTATTGAAGAAAAGCCGTGTGATGTAGCAGGGGACAGCTGTGCTAAACTAAACCAATCCCACAGAAGGCACAGTCCTCTCCCCAGGTCCAAGTGATTACTCCAATGGATGCCTCAAAGGCTGGTCGAGATTGAATCATCCCTTTCCCAAAGCCACTCAAAAGTTTTCTGCTTCTACTAAGTCCATACAGATTGCAAAGAAAGTATAAAATAATGTGTCATGCAACTGGAGAGTTTGCTCAGTAAAGTGCCTACTATTCTTGAAGAAGACCTGGGCTCTATTCCCAGCAGATACATCACATAGATCACAAGTTACAGTAACTCCAGTTCCAGGGTCTCTAACTCCCACTGTCCTCTGTAGGCACCTTCATGAATGTGATATCCATAAACTCATGCAGTCACATGCCAAGTGTGCATGCATACACAGGAGACTATCTAGGTGTGTGTGTGCGTGTGCGTGTGCGTGTGTGTGTGTGTGTGTGTGTGTGTGTGTGTGTGTATCTGTTTGTGCTGGAGAGTATTATGTCAACTTCACAGACACGAAAATCATCAGATTGGGGGGAACCTTAACCTTTGAGGGTTCCCAGAGCTTGAATCACCAACCAAAGAGTGAACACAGGCTAGACCTAGGTCCCCTGCACTCATGTAGCATATTAGTAGCTTGGATTTCATGTGTGTCTCACAATGATTGAAATAGGTGATGCTCTTGAGTCGTGGCCTGCCTGCCTGTGGATCCTGTTCCCCTAAGAAGTCTGCCTTGTCTGTCCTCAGTGGGAGAGGATGCACCTAGTCCTGCACTGACTAGATGTCAGGAAAGTGGTAATGTGAGGGGCTAACACACTGAGGTGGGCTCCCCTTTGCAAAGGAGGAGGGAAGATTGAAAAAAGAGGAAGATCTGTGAAAGGGGGTACTGGGAGGAGGTGGGAGCTCATATTGGGGTGTAAAGTGAATAAATAAATAAATTTAATAAAAATTTAAAAAAGAAGAAGAAAATGTCTCCATCAGCCTGGAAGGCATTTTCTTTTTTAATGATTGCTGGGGTGGGGGTGTCCAGCTCATAGTGAGTGGGGCCATTCCTGTGCGGATGGTCTTAGGTTCTATAGGAAAATATGCTGAGGAAACCACAGGGAAAAGCCAGTAATGACGCTGTGGCCATTGCATCAACTCTGCTACCAAGTGCCTGCATTTCTTGAGTTCCCGTCTTGACTGGATTGAATGATGATCTGTGAGATATGGAAGGGTAAGGCAAATAAACCCTGTCCTCCCCAAGTCACTTTGGTCATGGTGTTTCATCCTGGCAATGGTGACCTTAACTAAGGCACTGGTTAATCTTTCTCATCCTCCAAAGCACTTCTCAATGCACTTACAACACAGTGAAGACGCTCTCCCCTAACCCATGCTCCTTTGTGTCTAGTTAGTTACTTTGCAAGTTGCTGTGATAAATTATCCTGACAAAAGCAACTTATTGGAGAGCAGAAGTATTTTTGGAGAGACATAGTCTACAGTAGGGTAAGATCTGGCAGCAGAGGGAAGGACAGGGCTGGCTGGTTACACTGTACCCACGCCTAGGAAACAGATTATGACCAGGAAGTGAGGCTGAACTATTGGACCTCAAGGCACGCTCTCAGACCCACTTCTCCATTGCTTTACCCCTCCCCCCCAAAGCTCACAGCCTTCCCAAGCAGCGTCTGGACCATATGAGGATGAAGTGTCCAAGCATGTGAACCTATTGGAAACATTTCATTCAATCCATACATCTTGATCTGGATATATTCCACTTTTGAAGGCTCTATCTTACCCTAAGTCACTCTGTGAGTGATTTAGTTTTACTCAGCCAGAAAGTTCTAAGTGCCTAAGTATAGCAAAATATTTTAAAATCCTGGCATGGGGTTTTTACCCATCTTAAACCATTTATGTTCCCAGATGAAACACACACACACACACACACACACACACACACACACCCATAGCCTTTATATTTTAATATGCCTTAAGCAACACAATGGCTGGGTCACTGCCTACCCTCCATGCTGTTAAAATCTACTTTCCTACTGATAACTCCAAGTTACTACTTACTAATTTCTCTGTTCTGTCTGGGCTGCTCTTAACTCTAGCCCACATGGGCATGCTCTTTATGGGTCAGTTTTCTCATTGCAGCTCTGTTTCTCCCTCCTGCACATTCTTCCTCTTCCACAGTGGCTCCTTTTTCCTCTCCATCCTCTTCTCCGAAGCCTGTGAAACCTAAACCCCACCTGTGTCTCTTCTCCCCAGCTATAGGCTACCGGCATCTTTTTTTTTTAACCAATCAGAATTAACTGGGGGCAGTTTCCCTCAGTGTCTTGCCTGCGGTTTCTCACATCTTTGAGACAGTTGGGGGAGGGCCTAAATTAGTTTGAGAATACAAGCAGCATTAGCCCAATCCACTATACATAGGGTTCAGTATTAAGTTTGGAGATGGCTCAGCTAAAACGCTTCGTGTTCTTGAAGAAAAACCCAGGCTCTATTTTCAGCAGACATACCAAGCAGCTCACAACTGTCTGTAAACCCAAGCCCAGGGTATCCAACATCCACTGCCCTCAGTGCCTAGGCCCCAGCATTAAGTTTGGAATAGAGTAGCTGATCAATAAACACTAGAAAAGTGAATGGATAAATAGAGCAAGAATAAATGGAGACAAGAAACTAACAAAAATATGTGGATTACTTTTCCTTCCACAAGCTAGCCACGTCCTTCAGAACAATTCTTTATTTCGACTAAATCATTCTTTCACTTATTCGTGAAAAAAACAAAATTAAATATTCACATTCCAGAATTAATATAGATAAACTGAACTGAACATGAAATCAAACTTCGTTCTTGCCTTTATGAACGTCCTCTAATGGATAGCCAATTGGCCAAAGATTCATGAGATCATATCCAGGACTTTAGTGGATGCCATCCAGGGGCTACTGGTGACATCGGAGAACTCTGTTGCCGCTTCTGAGAGGCGTGGATGCTAGAGGACAGCAAAGCCTTCCCCTCAGGAGTTGCCCTTCTCCTAACAAGCGGCTATACTGGACCAGGTTTCATTCCTTTCCCCAGGAAAAGCTGGTATAGCCTTGCCTGCTCCTTGCCTTGCCAAGCTTCAGAGTGTCTCTGCTATAAAAGCAGAATAAACCAAGCCCTCCCTCTGCCCAGCCCTGCCCCTCCTCCCTCAGAGGCACCATGCCCAGGAGTCGCACTGAGCCAATACCTCTCTTCACACATCTGCTTAGAGCCATCTGTTTTCAGAAAGCCACACCCTTACATGGTCCCACTTCCTCAGGACCCAGCATCCCTCCTGTAGTGGAAGGTAGCCTTCTGGTAGGTCCTCCGAAGACATAACAGAGTCACTGTTGCTTCTGAGGACCCACGGGTAACAAAGGGCAGAATGAGGGTCCAAAGTGTCAGCTACAGCAGGGTTTTCAGTTTATTCCTAAAACTCCTCTATTCTTTCCTCTCTTTCTTTAAAATGTGCTTTAAACTGTTTTAGGCATTCAATGTTTCTGTTTGGAATTCTGAGTTTTGTGGCAATCTTGCCCAAAGCAATATACAGATTCAATGCAATCCCCATCAAAATCCCAACTCAGTTCTTCATAGAGCTAGAAAGAGCAATTCTCAAATTCATCTGGAATAACAAAAAACCCAGGATAGCTAAAACTATCATCAACAGCAAAAGAACTTCTGGGGGAAATCAATATCCCGGACCTCAAGCAATATTACAGAGCAGTGGTATTAAAAACTGCATGGTATTGGTTCAGTGACAGGGAAGCGGAACAATGGAATAGGATCGAAGACCCAGAATTGAACCCACACATCTATGGCCAATTGATCTTCGACAAAGGAGCTGAAAACATCCAGTGGAAAAAAGATAGCCTTTTCAACAGATGGTGCTGGCTCAACTGGAAGTCAACATGCAGAAGAATGAGAATTGATCCACTCTTATCTCCTTGCACTAAACTCAACTCCAAGTGGATCAAGGATCTTCACATAAAACCAGACACACTAAAACTAATAGAAAAGAAACTGGGGAAGACCCTTGAAGACATCGGCTCAGGGGAAAAATTCCTGAACAGAACACCAACTGCATATACTCTAAGAACAAGAATAGACAAATGGGACCTCATAAAACTACAAAGTTTCTGTAAGGCAAAAGACACTGTCAAAAGGATAAATCGGCAACCAACAAATTGGGAAAAAATCTTCACCAACCCCACATCCGACAGAGGGCTAATCTCCAATGTATACAAAGAACTCAAGAGGTTAGACCCCAGAAAACCAAATAACCCTATCCAAAAATGGGGTACAGAGCTAAACAGAGTCTTTTCACCTGAAGAAATTCGGATGGCTGAGAAACACCTTAAAAAATGTTCAACATCACTAGTCATTAGGGAAATGCAAATTAAAACAACCCTGAGATTTCACCTCACACCAGTCAGAATGGCTAAGATTAAAAACTCAGAAGACATCAGGTGTTGGCGAGGATGTGGAGAAAGAGGAACACTCCTCCACTGCTGGTGGGAATGCAAGCTGGTACAACCACTCTGGAAATCAGTATGGCGGTTCCTCAGAAAACTGGGCGTGATACTTCCGGAGGACCCAGCCATACCACTCCTGGGAATATACCCAGAAGATTCACCAGCATGCAATAAGGATACATGCTCCACTATGTTCATAGCAGACTTATTTATAATAGTCAGAAGCTGGAAAGAACCCAGATGTCCCTCAACAGAGGAATGGATACAAAAAATGTGGTATATATACACAATGGAGTACTATTCAGCCATTAGAAACAATGAATTCACGAAATTCTTAGAGAAATGGATGGAGCTGGAGAATGTCATACTAAGTGAGGTGACCCAGTCTCAAAAGAATACCCATGGTATACAGTCACTGATAAGTGGATATTAGCCTAGAAGCTTGGAACACCAAAGACACAAATCACATATCAAGTGATGTCTCACAAGAAGAAAGGAGTGGACACTGGTGCTAGAATGGACCAAAACATCATTGTGGGAGAGTACAAGAACAGTAAAGTGGGAGGGGGTGGACGCGGGAGCAGGGGGAGGGAAAAGGACACGTGGGACCTTTGGGGGTGGGGAACCAGAAAAAGGGAAATGAATTGTAAATATAGAATATATACAATAAAAAAAAGAAAGAAAAATAATAAAAATAAAAAAAATAAAAAAAAAAGAAATCATGACTTTAAGACAGTATCACTACGTAGCCCCTTACTAACCCAAAATTTACTGTGTAGTCCAGACTAGCTTTGAACTTACACCAAGCCTCATGCTTTTTGCCTCTTATACCTGCCTCTTATAGTCTTTAGAACCCACTCAAATAAAATCTAAAGCCACAACCAACCCTTTTAGCTGCTTTAAAGGGCAGGGAGCTGTTGGTACTGCTTAACTCTGTAATGCTTAAGACAGATAATATCAAAACATTGATGAGAAATTGGAAGCCCTGTGCCGTGTTACTGGGAGTGCTAGTGGGTGTGGGAACAGGATGCAGGACCCTCAAAAGACCTTCTAAGCAATGACCCAAAAGACTTGAAAGCAGGATGAAGACTGTGATGATGCACACGCCTTTGATCCTAGTGCTCAGGAGGCAGAGGCAGGCAGATCTCTGAGTGTAAGGCTGACCTGGCTAGAGAGTGAGTTCCAGGACAGCTGGGGATACTCAGAGAAAGCCTACCTCAAAGATCAAAAATATAGTAATAGTAGTAGTAGTAGTAGTAGTAGTAGTAGTAGTAATAGTAACAATAATAATAATAAGACACACATATATGGAAGAGAAAGACCTTGCACTCTTGAGCGAAGCCTGAGGACATTGCACTAAGGGAATAAACTGATCTCAGAAGAACAGATTTTGCAAGAGTCCATGTAAATCATGTTCTCCATACAGAAGAACTCACAGAAGCAGAGAATAGCATGGTCGGTCAGTGCCAGGGCTGGGGTAGGGAACAGCAAGAGTCACCAATGTTTAGGCAAAAAGTCATAAAGTCACATTGAATACATCTTAGTATACATTTCTTTACAGCTGCACCCATGACTAACAATGTTCCCCATGAGAGACTGTTGCAATCTCCCAGAAGGTGTTCTTACCATCATAAAATACAATAAATAATAAATGTATCAGGGGAAAAAAACAAGGAAAACAAATTTTCTTTTGACAATGGCATGTTAAATACTAACACCACAAGTGCCAATTAAGATTTTAAATAAAATAAGAATTGCATGAGATCTGAGATGTTTGCTACTTTCAAAGAATTCTGCCAAAAATCAGAGCTTTATATGAAAAAAAAGCATAAATTGGTTTATGTTTTTATGAAAGGACTCTTTGTCTTCACAAAATCCTGAGATGGCATATGAAAGCCTCTGTTTTACATGTGGGGAAACTGAGGCCTAGAATGAAAAAAAAAGGACATCCCAAGGTCACAGAGCAAAGGAATTTTTACAAAAGCCAAAATGTGATGTTCAGTTCCCACAAGTATTGCAGGGAACTTGTCTCCATTTCGTACTCTCTTGTGACGTCACAGAAGTCTCAAGCCTCAGGACCTGAGGGAGTTGCTGGAGAAGGCAAAAGCTGCTAGGCTGCTCCAACATAGTCTCTGATTCAGAGTTATGAGGAAAACCTTGACTACTACAATTTAGGTAGTCATCATGCAGACTTATTGAAGGGAAATTTTGCCTCATATGAATGGTCAGCTTTAAAGTTTATCTATAAAATCTTCAACTTTTCTGCCACCTCTCTATGAAGAGATCAAGCCATATTCTTTCTCCTATGGTTCACATTTTAAAAACAACATAGCACAGTAGAGGTGGTAGTTCCTATGGCCATGCAGCTTTGGGTGGTTTCTCTGAGGTTCTCACTCATCTGAAACCTTTGCCCTATACAGTTCTCCACAGAACACTGTCACCATGAAGGAAATACGGAGACATGTGGGAAGATAAAGCTAGGTACTTTCTTTAACCACCCTGCCAATCTCAGCTTTAGCAGGGAGTGAGCCCTGTCTGGTGCTGATACATAAATTCTCCAGAGAACTTTTGTCACCGGCCACCAAGGCACACATAGCCCTTGATGTTTCAGATCCTGGAAAAAGAAACATGCCATTACTTTCACTCTGACCATCCAAGATCCTGACCCGCAAAGTCTATTGGCATAATAGTGTGGTTCATTCACTCCCTCAATCTTTGCAGTGATGTGTTAGTGGGAATAGTATCTGGGGCAGTAAGCAATGGTTTTGTAGGCTTCTTCTTTCCCATGGTAGCCATCACTAAGGAATTATGCCATGATCCATCACTAACCCTGGATGTGGCCAAGCAACAGAATACTCCCTAGCAACCAGCGTTAACATATAATACACAACTCACTGGCCATCCCAGAGTCTAATGGACCTTTGTGGTTATTGTTATTGTTGTTGGAGCACTTGAGGAGACCTGGTGCTTTGCCCTTCCCATCCAAACTCAGCTCATGAAGAAAGGCTAGAAATGGGGCAGACTAAGCCTTGGCTTCACACCTGTTCCAGAGCCTTGCTTCCTTATCGCACTCTTCTCCCTCACGAGGCCTGACTCCGAACCACCGCAGTCACCAGTCCTTCTGCAGTTACACTCCTTGCATTACCTTACTCTCATTTGTTCGTGCTCCACTGAGAAACCCTTCTCAAAACTGGTCACTCCTCACGTCACCCTGACATCATGTGTCATGGCATTTGTCATAAGTTTAGTTAAATAAGCATCTATAAAACTTAGTCATCATCTTCTATTTCCCTTAATAAACTGCATTCCAGAAGACGTGAGTTGCCCCAGTCTTGATCTCTGTAACATATGCCAGCTTCTGTATTGATACTGAACGGGAGAATGAAAGATAAACGGCTCATACTGACAGCTGGCTCCAGCCTCATCCTCTCGGTCAACATTCTCTACAACAACAGTATTTCTAGTCATCCCCCTGTCCCAATATCTCTGGTTACCTACTATGCCAGTGAGGTTATTGACAATGTGAAACTAACTTGGGTGATCTGGAAAGAGGCTTGCTTAATAGAGAAAATGCACTCCTTTATTTCTATTAATTAATGATTGATGTGAGAGGACTCAGCTTAATGTACTAGGATGCCATCGGTAGACATGTGCTCCTGAGTTGTAGAAGAAAGCAGGCTGAGAAAGGCATTGGTAGGAAGTCAGTAAGCTGTGTTCTTCAATGGCCTCTGCTTAAGTTTCTGCCTTGAGTTCCTTCCTGAATTCCTTCATAATGAACTGCAATTAGGGCATATAAGTAAAAACAAAACAAAATGACCCTTCCTTCTTTAGTTGTTTTTGGTCATAGTACTTCATTTTCACCACAACAATAGGAACTCAAACCAGGATGCCTACTAAACTTTGTCACAAGCTGGCCTTCAAAGTCCGGGTTCAGTCACTGGAGAGAAACCCATCACAGGACAGCATTGTCCCTCAGAATGTAGAACTGATGAAGGTGCTGGATGTGGATGAGCACAAACAAGCATTTGCATAACGACAGTTTAATATCTTCATCTTCTGCGAGGAGTCCAAGTCAATTAATATTCAGTCAATTAGAAAATGTGTCAGAATAATAATAAATCATTGACAATTAAGTCCAGCCAGGAACCAAATGACTTTCTTGCTGCCTTTGAGGAGGAAGTGGTAATTGGTACCATCGTCAATAAGTAAATGATTGGTATCCAGTGTTGGGAGCTGCAGAAGGCCACCGGTTCATGTCGCCCAGAGACTTAGTTAATTTCACAATTCTGTCTCACACTGGGTTAATAGGAATTAATGCATGATCAGACTTCTTGCTTGTTGAGTTGATGGCCAATTTCACACAGAGTCTAATAGAAAAGATACTGTATTCATCACGTTTAAAGGCTTAGACCTACTATCTTTAATCCCCATGTGTCACTCTCCAGGTTGCACCATTAGTGTCCCCTGCACACATACGGTACACACAACACTAACTATACCTTCTCACTGTAGGTACACACAACACTAACTGTACCTTCTCACTGTAGGTACACACAACACTAACTATACCTTCTCACTGCATCTACCACACACAACACTAACTGTACCTTCTCACTGCATCTACCACACACAACACTAACTGTACCTTTTCACTGTAGGTACACACAACACTAACTGTACCTTCTCACTGTAGGTACACACAACACTAACTGTACCTTCTCACTGTAAGTACACACAACACTAACTGTACCTTCTCACTGCATCTACCACACACAACACTAACTGTACCTTCTCACTGCATCTACCACACACAACACTAACTGTACCTTCTCACTGTAGGTACACACAACACTAACTGTACCTTCTCACTGTGTCTACCACCCTTGGCCCCTTATTGCCTTTGGAACAGAGTAGCAGATCTTCAGAGCGTCACTCTGGTATCTCATGGATACTAAAACCATTTAAAACCATTTTCTCCTGGTTCAAAGCCTCCTTTCTCACCATCCCAGTCATATTCTGGGCTGCATCTATGATGGTGCAAATTCCTACAGCCTGTAAAGATTGGATCCAGTATTGTAGACCCAGAACAGAGAAATCATGGGGGGTGGGGGGGGGAATGAGTGGGGAATAGCAGGGGAGGGAGAGGAATTATGGGACATATGGTGGGGGGTAACTGGGAAAGGGGAAAGCCTTTGGAATGTAAACATAGAATATAGAAATAAAAATTAAAAAAAGAAATGACTAAAACTTTCTATATCTATGTATGAAACTGTGTAACAATAAAATAGGGGAAAATTTAAAAAAAAAACAACCAAGCCTTCTTTTTAAAGCATATATGTCTCTCTCTCTCTCTCTCTCTGTCTCTCTCTCTCTCTCTCTGTCTCTCTCTCTGTCTCTCTCTCTCTCTCTCTCTCTCTCTCTCTCTCTCTCTCTCTCTCTCTCTCTCTCTCTGTGTGTGTGTATGTGTGTGAGAGAGACAGAGAGAGAGAGAGAGAGAGAGAGAGAGAGAGAGAGAGAATGTGTCATGTGTGCATTCAGTGGATGTGTATATTCAATGTATATACACATGCGTGCACATGTATGGAGACTAGAGTTTCATTACTCAGGAGCACTTTGCTTTGGTTTTTGACATGGATTCTCTCACTGGTCCAGAACTTGTAAAGTAGGCTAGGCTAGCTGACCAGCAATCTCCAGGGATTTACCTATTTCTGCTTCCCAAGAATAGGGAATAAAAGTATGCCACCACCCCTAGCTTTTCTTTACATTGATTTTGGTGACCAAATTTAGGTTTTCAGGCTTGCAGGACAAGCGGTTTACCAACTGAATACTTTCCTTCTTTGACTACCTGATCTTTTTTTTTTTTTTAGCTGCCATAATTGAGCTCAGAGTTGGTGATCAGGAGCCTGTATTACCCCCTCTACAACAAATAAAACTCTCCTCCTCTAGGCCCTGAAGTCTGGTCACAATGGCTTATAAATACTCACCTGCTTGTTTGTCTCCTCCACTTGTCTGGGGGGCTCTCTGGGACTTGGACCCCAGTCTTCAAGAGGACAAGAACTCTTTATAGGATTATTACAAGGAACAAACATGGTAATAGACACAAAGTGTCTAGTGATAAGCCTGGCATACAGTATGTCTTCATGCATACTGAAATGGATATAAAAATGAATGAATATCACAAGACTGAATATTAGGCAGGGTTTCAAGAAAAAACCCACAGCTGTTTTCATCCAGAGGTGGATCAGAACGGCCTTAACAAACTAGAGGTGTGATTCAGAGAAGAGACAAAAGATTCTATTAATCTTCCAGCCCCAGATCTTTCCACAGCAATTATTTTGTAACACCCTCTTTAATATTATGAAATAAAATCCATAGATAGAATAACCTACCTACATATTTTCTTTGAAAATCAATACAATGCCTTAGAAAGATAAAGGAGGTAACATAACAAAATCATATGTATTTGGCTAAATAAATGCTCAAAGGTGACTACAGAGAAGATATGGGAAATGGAGAAATATGTGTACCCCCTTGCAGAGAGAGTGCTCCAATTCAGGAGACATTGAAACAACAGTTACCTGAGCACTGTCGGTATTCTTTTCTCTATATTTGGCATTTAGAAATGAGAGTAAGTAAATGCTTCCCCGCATGTATACCTATGAAGGCATGCCATACCTGAGGAATTGCATTGGCTTCCTTGGTTCTCTTGTTGGTTGGTTGCTCTGTTTTGCTTTGTGTTTTTTTCATCTCCAGTAATTTTCTCATATGGGGAAAAACTTTTACCAAATTTTTAGCCAAATTTTAGTGCCTTCACTCTCTCCTTGATGGAAACAGCTACACATCTGGAAAGTTCGGTGTGCTTTTAAACCATGCATAGGATTCTTTGTGATTCAAGCATTGATTCAAGGCATATATAACTAGAAATGCATGCTCTCGAGAGTCTTGCAGGACACAAACTGATGCATCGTGGTGCTTCATGTTCTAAAACAAGGCAATATTCTGGGCATCTCTGCCACCCACTGGCTAATTACTAATAGCTTCCCTGAACAATGGGACAATCAAATACCCTTCCTCGTAAATACCAAAAGTGTTCTTCAAGGGCTTCACTATGCCGGTCCATATGGAGGTCTCAGTTGTGTCTTCTTAACTGCCCCCACTCATGGCCATGTCCAAATTATTCAAATTGTTCGAGTCCGGAGGCTTCAGAAGAGGCTGCAGGGCAACCATGCTGCAGCATGGGCAGCCCCTGGGGTGCATACTCCCAGCTGAGGCTGCCTCCAAGGATAATGTTTGTAGACAAAGTGTAAGCAAGAGAAGCTCACATGCCCCTAATGGTCACCAGCTGCTGCCATTTACATTGTGCCCGGAAGCACAGCAAACCAGACTGGGCTTTGGGCTTCTTTCCCAGAGCAAGGCAAGCCGAGCTCTGCTGCCAGCTCCCCGCAGCCAAAATCCATAGTGACTCGGGTTCTCATGTCAGCTCTACTACGGACCCTCTATGCGACCTAGGCAAGGGACCCTCTTCCTGGGCTTCGTGTACCACTGCCATAGAAGAATTAGACAAGATTCTCTCCCCTGCACCTAAGGTTCAAGTTACAAGAAAAGCTGCATCAAAAAAAAAGAAAAGAAATGGGCTCGTCTTACACCTGGTGGGGACATCGCTAGTAAAATCGCTGCTGGCATTGCTCTTCCCATTGCAGAACATAAACGGGCAGTGTTGCAGCCTGTACATCAATGGCTTGCATACTGATGACCAGTTCACTGTACAGTGAAATGAGTGTGTAAGGTAGACGGGAGAAGTTAAATTGTACATCAGCCTGAGCAGACAAAAGGAGCAGCTTAAAGTCAAGAGAAACCAGGATGAACAGACAGATGAACCACAGTATGAAAGAGCCTTCAATGTCCATGGGGAGACATTCCAAGACTTTGCATATATCCAAGGCATCCCAAGGGTGGTACCAAACCCTCTAGGTACATACTCTATTCTTCCTTATTCTGCGATACAATTTAATCTGCAGATTTGACATGGAAAGATCATATGACAATAATTAATAATAAAAAAAGAACAGGGTAAGCATTACACTGTTATAAATTGTCATTTACAATCTATGAATTGTTTACCTATAAAATTTTCCATTTATCGTTTTTTTTTAGAATGGGATTGAATGTGAGTGCCTGAAACCAAAGAAAGTGGAACTAGAGATTGGGAGTGGGAGGCTAGCTACTAATTGTGATGTAGACATCATAAGGATTGAGAGCGCTATAGCAGAGTGGAGAAAAGGATCTGGTTTGAATCTGGGTTCAGTCGATTAGGTGGGAAATGGGGATGGGATGAGATTTAAGCTGGAGACTAGTCAGTCATGTGGAAGTCATGGCGATCCTTCTCATAGAGGGTAACCTATGCCTAGTAGGCACTTGGTCCTAGTGCCTCTTGTGGGAATCTATAACTGAAAAACCAGGAATCACCTATTATGTACAAAGTACTGTATACACGTTATTATGAACAAGGTACTATGAACAAAGCACTCTGAACAAGGTACTGTGAATGAATGTGCTCTTCCCCCAGCCTTGAGCAGGCTAACTAGACCTTAAGTGTTTGCTACAGTTGGACCTTAATGACCCAGGTGAGGTCAATTTCCTCTGGGAGTCGGCTGCCCACTGAGCTTGCTTTGCAGCTTAATCCATCTGAAAGAGAGGATGGGTCTTTGGGTTTCCCCTATAAATGCAGAGCTGAAAATTAAACTTTGAGCCTTGATCAGGAACTTTTGTCTTGGCTTCATCCTTCTCTTGCACCCTGTCCTTTTTCATTCCCAGCTTCCCTTTCAGGCCACCCAGTTCGTCCATGGCTGCTGGACAGCTACAAACAAGGTACTGTGAACAAGGAAGAAGTGATTTATACTCACAGTCTCTGTATCATAAGCCACTCTACCAGTCAAGGGCTCAGTATGAAAATGTCCTTCCAGGTTGCGTAACACGGAGGTGGAAGACCCAGGCATCACCTCTCAGAGTATCTAAATCATTTACTCATTCATTCCCTAACACTTTGACGTTTGGAAGAAAGCTCCTAAAGTCACATAATGTTCACTGTCCAAAACAGAAAACACCCTGACACATCAATGGGATTATTTCAAGTCACAGGAGGCAGTGACAGGGAAACTATAACCTGAAAGGCTTTGAGGGAGGCAGGAGAAAAGGCTACTAATTTCACTGGGACATCATGGAGTCTCAGTGAAAAGGCAAAAATCTATAGGGCTGGAAAGTAACAGGGAGCAGCCAGTCACCATCAAAGAGTCCAAGATTAATAACTTAAGTAGCCCCCAGTGCCACGCCTAATGTAGATGACAAGGAAGCCCAGATCCACCCAGCTTCTCTTCTCACCCATCAGCAACTTACTCTGTTAGCTGAAAATCCCTATTTAGCCAGCCCTCAAGTTCTATTTTAGTAGGGCTGGCCAGGGCACCCCAGGGAAGATCACCAGGGGAGAAAAAGCCCTTTTGAAGATTATACATGAGCAAAAAGAGCAAGGCTTTGAACACTGATGGAGGTGCTGGGCTTCAGACTCCAGATGCTACTGCACAGCTTGCTAAAAACTAAATGGACAAAGGCAGAGATGATGGAAGAAGTAACCACTCCAAGAATTACAGGAACTTAGATTATTGCAGAAATACATGCATAGATGCACACACACACACACACACACACACACACAGAGAGAGAGAGAGAGAGAGAGAGAGAGAGAGAGAGAGAGAGAGAGAATGATGTGGTTCAGCTTGCTACCAAGCATGATGACCTGAATTTAATCCCAGAACCATATAATAGAAAGAATCAACTCCCACAAGTTGTTAGCTGACAAACTCTCAAGCACACACCATGGCACATGCAACCATACACAGGCTGAAATAGAGTAAAAGCCTCAAGGATCTTGACCAAGTGCCCTCTATACTGACTCTTCCCTCCATTGCGCAGAGTCCAGATGCACCACAGATTTCTTCCTAGGGATCCCACAGGTCTCCCATCATATCTCGCATTGTGTTTCATATCTCAGTTTATGGTTCCCAAGGCACTACCCTCCTCAGGGTGATTTTCCTCCTGAATCTACACCCCTTACTCCCCACCCAAACATCTCCATACCCTGCAATCCAACTTCCCTCCACATTCCTCCTCTGACTCTGAAAGCTGACTGTTCCTGGAGCCCCTGTCCCATATTCTAGATCTTTCCCAAGAAGGCTTTCTCTACCACACTTCTGTTCCTTGCTATTGGATCCAGAACACTGTGACACTCATTTTAGCTATTTCTATCAGACTTGGTTTCAGTTTACACACAATATCCTTTCATCAAGAGGATGCACTAGTCTATCATTCTTTGACATTCCAAAAGCCACACTTCAGTCACTCAGTGCAGGGACAGGCTGTGCTACTGTGTACCTTATCATCTCATCTTTACAATTGCTATTTTCACTCATAACGTCACTTGCAGGATTTCCTCTGTAACCTCTGCTTTCAAAAGTCAGCAAGTCTTCCCATTAGTAAATAGAAGAGGCCAGAAGATATTGCTGTCTTCTCACTAGCCTTTATTCCATAAGTACACATGCCCTCTTAACGCACTTGGAGTTCTTGTTTAATCACCATCACCAACAGAGTTAGCATCAACATCATAACTGTCATTATCACCAATATAATCACCACTATATTATGACCATTATTAGCATACCTTTGGAGGTCATTATATTGTGCATCCTAAAATCTTAAAAATACCATAAATATCATTATCAACACCAGCCCTGTCGTCATCATCATCATCATCATCATCATCATCATCATTGTCATCATCAAAACCATCACTATCTCCATTGTTTCCATTGTTGCTATCATCATTTCCTTTCTCTACTCACTTCTGACTGTGGCAGAAGTGATGGCAAAGCTAAGACATAAAGGGCAAAAGAGCTTCTTCTTACTTCTTTGGAGACAGTTGTTCTTGGAACCCAGCCACCATGTGATGAGAAGCCCATGTACAAAGATCTCTTGGCCCTCTGAGCCTGGTCACAGATGGCAGACAGGACCCAATGGCCAGCCATGTCCATTCACCATCTGCAACAGTTCCCTACAGCTGTTGTGACAAATTATCAAAGGCGGGTGGCTTAAAACAGCACGCACATATCCCTTCACAGCTCTGAAAACCAGAAGTCCAAGATCCAGTTGCCAGCAGAACCACACACCTGCCGAGGCTCTGTAGCAGAGCCCAGTCTTAGCTCCCACTAGTTTCAAATTCCCTGACTTCTCCTCCGATGACTCCACTCTTGTCCAGGTATCCTTGTTGGACCTTTGTACTCTCCCAAATCTCCATTTCTCTCTTATAATCTCATGGCCTGCCATAGCTATAAATATATAAATCTAAGTAAATAGCCCCATCTCAAAATTCTTAATTAATCACATCTACAAAAACCCTTCCTTTAGAAAACGTTGAATTTCTTAATATAATGCCCTCATAGCTTCAGAGGCCAGTATTGTACATCCTAACATCTTACAAATAAATTCCTACTTTCCCAGACAAACCACCCTGCCTGAAATGAAGCAAGCTTCCTCATCCAAGCCTAGCCAAAAACTAAGGTCACAAGAAAAATTAATGATATGTTTGGCTTAAATCAGAGTACTGAAGGATGGTTTGTTGCACAGCAATATCTAACCAATACAATCTTCAGCTGCACTGTTTCTTTCTTGCGTCATTCCACTGACTGGTTTAATATAGCCTCTACCTGCCTTTAATATAGAGTAGTAGCTGAAGATGACATATGAGAGGGAAACACTGGATCCTGCTGATCTCACACGCAGATTCACAGACACTAAGCTCTAATGGATCCTTTGGGCTGGACAGTCATCTATATATACTATCCCAGTGACTAACTTCCCCTGTTTCCCAAATGAACAGTATATTCTTTCTCTCTATTCAAACCTTCACTACCTCATTCCAGGAATGATATCAGCTGAAGCCCTTGAATCCTATTTCATAAAGACAATTAAAACAGATAGACGAGAACTCCTGCAAATCCTACACCTCATCTGACAGCTATGCCCTTCCATTATCACTTCCCCCCCCCTCTCTCTCTCTCTCTCTCCCTCCCTCCATCTCCTTCCCCCTCTCCCTCCCTCTCTCCCTCTCCTTCTCCCTCTCTTCTTCCCTCCCTCTTCCTTCCCCTTCTCCCCCCCACACATTGTAGCCATTACTTTTCTTAACAAATCCATTCCTCAATAACACTATCAGATTTTATCTCTTGATTACCCACATCTTAATTTCTCACTTCCTTACTAGATCATTTCCATCAACCTTAGAAGTGTTTTCTTGTCTTCAAATTCTCTTTCCTTCTCTCTATTTTTCCTCCCATTTTAAAATGAAAGGATCATTCATACTTAGTGTCCAAGCATTTCTTCTTAACTCTACCTTGAACCCAGTCAACAAACCTTTACACAACACACACACACACACACACACACACACACACACACTTCATTAAAAACAAACAAACAAGTCCTTCTGGATCATCTATGAAGCTCTCTGTGGGAAAAAAAGCCAATTTCACCATACTATCTTATCCTATTTTGATGCATGAACAATATACATAAATTCTCAGAGTTGGCATAACAAGTGACCACAAATCAAATGACTTCAGATGAAAGGAATTTGTATGCAAGAGTCCTAAAGGCTAGAAATTCAAACCAAAATTGTCAGTCATACCACTCAACCTCTAAAGAATCAAAATAAAGATACTTTCTTTACATTTCCAAGTAGCTTTTAGTCTTGGTATCCTTGGTAACTGCAAGTCACATTATGAGGTTCCTAGTAGGTATCAAGTTGAAGAACACTATTGTAACCAATGCAGTAACATTAAGTATAATACATCCTTCTCTCTTAAAAATACTTCTTTCTCTTTGCTTCCAGAACACCATGCTCCTAACTCAATCACTATCTTTCTCTGTCTGAATTTGATAGTTACTCCTCTGTTCTTTGGGTTCCTAAGGCTCATTCCTCAGATACAATCTTATCTTCTCTCTGCATTCTCCTTCCATGCCTGACCTCAGGGAATCCCATGATCCCTCTAGCAACTCCAACACATCTCATCTTTGGGTGTTCAAAGAACAACTCAAGACAAATTCCCCATTCTCCCTCTTCCATCCTTAGACCCCCCATCTCAGTAACCAGCAATCTCAAGATTTCTGGTTGCTCTGGTCATAAGATTTTGGTCATTCTCAATTTCTCTGCTTTTTGTATCTCACCCACCAGAGACTCCTATTCTATTTTTCTCCAAAATCTATTTCATAGTTAGTGGTTCTCACAGCCTGTTTGCCAACCTCTGATCTAGTCCATCACAGTCTTGCATAGGAAAGAAATCAGAAAACTAGAGCTATTGTGTGTGGGCAAATCTAGCCACCACCTGTTTTGTAAATAAAGTTTTATTGGAACACAGCCATGTCCATTTGTTTACATGCTGTCTGTGCACAGATTTGCATTCTAGGGCAGAACTCAATAAGTGAATGGGGTCCATATGGCACTCAAAATTGAAAATATTTACTGCCTACTCCTTTACAGAAAAATATTCACCAATCCCTGAAATAGATTATTAAAATCACAGGTCTTCCTATTTTCATTCCTGTCTCCATTTTAGTTAATTTTCAATCCAGCAGGAAGAATGATGACTTGAAATTGTGAGTCAGACTGGATCACTTTCCTTCTGAGAGTTCTTCCATGACTTCTTGTTTTATTCAAGTCAGTTTACCTGACTCTGCAGTGCTAACTAACCCCCAGCTATTTCTATGACCTGTTCCTCAGCTATCCTCTACCTCACATATTGCCAGCCCTACTGAACATGGTTCTGTCTAAGCCTGCCAGCAGTCTCCTATTCCTGTGATTTTAGATTTTCAGCCCTTCCTCACCAGTGTTCCCTCCCCTAAGTTCACCTTCACAATTCAGTGTCCTCGCGAGAGCTTCCTTGACCACCTTGTATCAATGAGCACCATGCCTCCAAGCACTTGCAACCCTTCCTAATCTACTGTTCCACTCAGTTCCATCTGATGTAAATACTTTCTCTTAATTTATTTACTATGATCTCTCTTGTATTCTTATCTTAAGGCATTCTTCAAGACACACACTATTCTATCACCAGCAATTACCTGAGTGACTGGAACTGAGTCAATGCCTGGTAAAGATGTACTGAATGGGTCTTCGGGATAGCTGTTGGGAGAGTGATTGTCATATAAGCACAAGAATCTGAGCTTGATCACCAGAACTCACTTAAAAATTGGGCATACCTGTAATCCCCAGGATTTGTCAGGTAAACATAGGCACTTACTTGAGACTCACTGACTGACTAGCCAAACCTACAAAGTGGCAAGCCCCAGGTTGGTGAAAACCTATATCTCAAATCTTCCTGAAAAACAATAAACAATACTTAGATTGTTCTCTGGCCTTCACATACTTGTACGTACACACACACACACACACACACACACACACACAGAAGCATTTGTTGAATGAATGAATGAATGAATGAATGGTTAACAAAATCTGTGCTTACTGTGGGCAAGTCCTAGGTTAAGCCTATAACATGGGTTGGATGGCTGGCCACATCACAGCCTTGTAGATAGTTATCAAAGCCTAGAGTCTCAAGGTCACTAGGCAGCATTCAAAGTCAAGCAAAACAACAAAGCTCTGCATCTTCAATGCCTCCACCTCTGAAAATTGCACTGCTCTGCATGTTTCAGAAGATATTCTCACTTGTAAATTTATGTCAATGGCAAATCAAGTTTTTATCAATAACTGAATGGATAAGCAAAATATGTTTCTGACACATGATGGCATATTACTTATAAAGGAAGCATTAGAAAGGAAAGGAAATTCTGATACGTGTTTCAACTTGAGTGCTTTTTGCTAAGTGCAATAAGCCAATTACAAAAGAAGCCAGAACGATATGCGTTGAGTAGACGTCCTTACCGAGGCAGGAAAAGGGTGGTGATTGAAAAGAGCTAGGGATCGTGGATGGATGGGAAGTTATTACTTAATGGAAAGCAAGTTTCAGTTTGCAAAGGTGAAAAGAATTCTGGAGATCTGTAACTGTGAGGGCAGTACAACAAAGGCGATGTACACCACACCTCTATCCTGTGTAGTTCAATACAGGTAAGATGGTTCATTATAGGTTTTATGATTTTTATGATAATTTTTATTTAATAATCTGTATTAAATCTGTTGGCATTTGCTCTTCTGCTTGTATAGGAGGAATTAGGGTTCAGAGGGGAGGGCAGACCAGATCAGATTGTTGGAGGTGGCAACTTGAACTAGGTCTATCCTCACTCCATTTCCATCATCCAGACTCTTCCTGTGGCAGTACAAACATTTCTCTTAATTATTCACTGAATTTTAAATACTAGATGTTTGATGTTTTTCAGTGTGTTTGAGTTGAATAAGAGCTTCTGAAAACCCTTTTCTTCCTGTAGTCATGCAGCCCTAGCCAGAAAGCAGAAAGCTAAAAGCCAACTACAGAAGCTGGGTAGAGCCAGCAGGGGGAGACAAGTCAGGATATTGTTAATGCATTAGCATATGCAAATTGGCAAGGGTAAAGAAAACTGGGAAAGCTGCTATTTTATCATTTGTGGTAATTACAGTCATTTAGAGTGGTGGATCAGTGGGTTCCTGGAGGTAAAAGCATCTTAGGAAGATAATGTGATGTGATTAAGAAGTTCTGATTAAGAACTGCTGTCATTTTCTCATGAAAAAAAGGTGAGGAAAGAGGCTGGGGTCAGAAGTGCAGCCATAGAGGTCATAAAGGTAAAAAGCGTTGGCCTGCCAAGCCCTGTCTCCAATGCCAAGGATACAGAGAGATGGGGATTTCAGAGAGGCACAGGGATCAGCGCTTACCTGCCCCGTGACCCCCACAGAAGAAACACTAAAAATGGTTAGGCGCATATCCTAGGTATGCAGTGATAGCCTCTGTCAAGCAGTACATCAAAAATGAAAACCTATCTCAATGGGAGCAAATGCTATGGAAGAGCTTCAAAAAACAAAGTGACAGAAAGGCAGGTTTTAGAGTAGCAATGGGAGTTTTTAATTGATAGCAGCTGGGAAAGAAATTTACCAATGTGGTTAACAGATTATTGGAACAAAAATATGGATGGAGAACTTCAAAATGGAAGCAAAAAGCGGGATGCTAGTTTCTGAAGGGTGGAGACATTCAAGGCTGGAGCCCAACAGCTGATAGGAGAGACAGGAAGACAGAAGTAAAGAGTGGCTTCGTCAGAACTGGGTTTAAGGAAACTTCAGGATTCAGTGCGTTTTTGAGATAGTGGTGGAAGAATAGGGACATGGATAGGAGCCTAGAGGACAGAAAAGAAACCAAGTCCGTGCAGGAAATGTGACACAACTGGAGATTACCAGTCTGAGCTATCATGAGTCATGAAGTTCTTCATCACATTACATTACTGTGACCAAATACCTCACAGAAACCTAAGGGAAGAAAGATTTGTTTTGTCTCATACTTTCAGAGGATTTCACTCCACCATCCTGAAGAAGAAATGACAGAGTTCATGGGTGTATAAATAAAGGCTCCTCATAACACAGCAGACCCTGAAGCAGACAAAGCACCAGACCAGGATTTTAGTATAACTTCCAAAGGTTTTCTGTGGAAGGCTGAAAAAGCTTCCTACAAAAGCTAACTTTCTTTACCTCTTAACCCTCCCTAACACATGCATGCATGCACATGTGCGTGCACACACAATACACACACACACACACACACACACACACACTCACACACAGTGTTACTAGCTAGGAACTAGACATTCAAAACATGACACTGTGAAGACATTTCACATTCAAACCATGACACTCCATCCCTGACCCAAACACTCATGGCCAACTCATAATTAGTCCAACTTCAAGAGTTCCCAACTTCTTAACAGTCTCAAGTACGATCAAAGATCCAAAGTTCAAAGACTCTTCTGAGGCTCAAGGCAAACTCTTAACTGTGCATTCTTACAAGATAAAAAGGAGGGTTACATACTCCCAATATACAATGGCACAGAGCAATGTTCATTCCCCATTCTAAATCACAAGAATAGGAAGATACCATGATTGGACCAAAGCAAGACTAAAACCTAGCATGGCTAATACTATCTCCTGCAGTTTCATTATTTAGGATCCATAGTAACATTATTTCTGCTCTCCTGTGCTTGAATAGCCCCACACCTATAGTCTTGCCATTTACAATATACATAGCCTCACTCTTGGGTAAGCTATATGCCCTATGTGTAGTTTTCCTCAATCAGGTTTCCCACATCCCTAATATTTGCAACATCTTAAGATTTCCATTGACATTTAGGCCCCACTCTCACAGCTTTATGCTTCACTTTGACGGAGAAACTTCACAAGAAATCTGACTCTGCCACAGATTGTCAGGTCTCTAAGATTTTCCTTTAAACTCTAGGCGAAAGGTCCCATGTTCCCAAAGCTCTTGCGTTATCCATGTCTGCAAAAACACAACACTGATCACATTAACATCAACAAGATCCCTTTGGACTACAGCTTCAGTTGCCTGAGTACTTGGATAGTTGAACCTGGAAAAGCACTTCCCTGGGAAAGTTTTTATTTTTCTATTTGCATAGCTGTCTCAGTTAAGGTTATCAATGCTACAATGAAGCACCACAACCCAAAATCAAGTTGTGTAAGAAAGGAATTATCTGGCTTATACTTCTACATTACTGTTCATCATCAAACCATGTGAGAACAGGAACTCAAACAGGCAGGGACCTGAAGGCAGGAGGGGATGCAGAGGCCATGGAGAGGGTGGTTTAATGCCCACCCACCCTCCCTGTGGCTTATTCAGTTTCCTTTCTTATAGAACGTAGGGCTACCATCTCAGGATGACATCATCCACAATCAGGACCCTCCACTATCAAGCACTAATTAAGAAAGTGCTTGCCTACAGCTCAATCTTCTGGAGGTCTTTTCTTAATTGAGTTTCTCTCTTCTCAGATGAATTTAAGTTATATCAAGTTGACATAAAACTATCCAGCACAGTATTCTACATGATCTCTGGTTTTGAGAGAAATTATTTTTTTAAGTACATTTTCAGTTTTATACCACACCATACATTTTGATAGATAGGGTCTGACCATTTTCTGAAATACCCTCAAAACACTCTGCCCATTATCCCAAGACAAAGTACTCAGTTTCTCTTGGACATTGCTTATTTCTTTAATAATTTTGTTTGCAACTTTAAATGTGCTCTTTTTCTGGACATACTACGCATATTTAATATCTTACTTTTCTACTTTTTATTCTGGATTCTCAATGAAAACCTGGCTAAAAATGGCTAGCGGCAACCTTGTCCAAGCCTGAATGTTAGGTTGTGCTGCAATTTTCCTTGACAAATTAGTTAGTTCATTACTTTTGAGTTGAGTCTCACTCATGTTTCCAGGATAGAAGGAAAACATAGAGAAGCAGAATGTAAAGTCAATGGCCTTCATTCTAAGAACAATAAAGTCCTTATCTTTATCTGTCAAGTCTATTGCGAGTAAAATCCTTGTTCTCATCTGAAATTTCATGAGTACAATCATTACTATCCACAGTTTCAATGGCATTTCTGTCTTCCAAACTAACATAAGAATCCTCGGAATCCTATGGCTTCTCTAAAATTTTCACCACCCTTCCCCAAACCAGTTCAAATGCTCTAAGAAGTAGATGGTCACATTTATCAAACAATAACCCCACTTCTGTTACTAATTTTTTGCATTAGTTACTTTTTCATAGCTATGACCAAAACCTGTTAGAAATAACAGGAAAATAAGGGAGGAAAATTTATTTCTGTTCATATTTCAGAAAGTTTCAATTACTCATAAGAGGAGAGACTAATGAGTTCATAGAAGTGGCAACATGTGGCCTAGTCTCTTCACATCTCAGCAGACAAAAAGACAAAGAGAGTGCTGGAACCAAGACTAAGTGGCACAGTTCTACATCTGTTCTACTTCTGATGACCAGTCCAAATCCTGAAAAGGTACCAATAGCCTCCCAAAACAATACCACCAGCTCGTGAAAAATTATTCAAGATATGCCCCTAAGAGGCATATGGTTAAAATTCAAACCATAGAAAAGACAATCTAATGTTCTCACTGTTCATGTGAGAAAGCAGAGCTTAGAAAGATTAAGTTGCATATTTGATGTCAAGCAGCTGATAAATTAAGTAGCAGGACAAGGTGTTAACACTCTTGCCTGAGATCTTTCACTCTGAAGAAATCTGAGACATGTTTACTACTTAGAGACCACCAGGACATAATGCAATGTTACTCCATTACTTTAGCATCTGGCAGCATTTCAGAGAGCAGACACAAATTCACATCACTAAGGGGGGTAAGCTCAAGGAAGTTCCAAGGCTATTGTCAAACCACCAAAGGACTTACCTATGGCAGAGATAGTATATCTTGTTCCCATACACATTATAATGGGTCATATAACTGCTATGCAGAGGACAGTGGAACAATTAGGCAGTTTATCAGTTGAGAACTGATATATAGTAAGTCCTTTGTTTGGGAGGTTAGGCAGGGTTAAGTGACCCTCTCTGGAACATGTGGGAAACTACAAGAGATTCTTAAGATTGTTTACAATCCTAAGAGTCTATGATCTTTGAAGATTGAGACAGAACTCCAAGCAAATCTAACATCTTTTTCCAAGTTTTCATTAGGGATTCATTTGTTGATTCCTTCACAAGGAAAGACTCCTTTGTACGACATTTTGATGGAGGAATGTAAGAGCTGGAAGAAGAAATTTTAGGAGCAGGGTGGTCTTCAAAGATGTGGGAAGCCAAAGCTCCAGCACAGAAATCCTAGAGGTAGGCCCCGGAGTCCAGAACTAAAGGCAAAGATGGAGAGCGATGTGGCAGCAAGAGAAGCCCCCTTGATGACACAGAGAACCAGGACAGTGACAAGTCTCAAGCAGCAAATCAACACACATTTTAGAAAACTCTTCTGACAGGGTGTCATGTTAACAGCACTCATTCTCTAAGATGTTAATAAAAAAAAGAAAATATAACTATACATTGGCTCCCACATGACAATGTGTGGCCCAGATGTTTCCATCATGATCTGGGACAGAGGTCTGCAGCCACATCAGGACCCCAGAACTCCTGGTGTCCTTCGCAGTGTGGGGACCTCATCTTGAAGATACCTGCAATGGCTGGGTTCAAAAGCTTTAGCTGACACTGGCCCTGTACACACCAGCCCCTCACATGAAGCCTCAGCTGGGCCTTACCACCAACAGATGGAGCGTTTGTTGACGCTCCGGTGACAGCTTGAAAACTCATCTCCTCCCTCCGAGCCGGCCCGCTCCACCTCGTCTTCCCATCTGCCATCTCATTTTAAACCTAGCAGAACAACTCGGCTAGAGCAATTCCGACTTTTTCCATCTGTGCCGAGTTAATTAAGAGGGTAATGAGAGCTGGGAATGAACGAGGCCTGCATTAATTCAAGATATGATTAAGAGAAACATTTCTAAAATATATATGTGCATGCAAAGTGAGGCCGAATTATGTGGGTGTGCACCCCAGGCCACCTGCCTCATGGTGTCTGCAAACACACAAGGCCACCACTGGAGAGTTGAAGGAATCAGCAGGATAAGGACCAGGCTACATATATAGCAGGTGGTACCAGGGCTTGGGGCACAGAAGGCAACATAGAGAACCCCTTTAGAGTCAATTCCCTGCAGAGACCCTCCACCAACACCTTTGTATTCCCACCTAGTATGTACCTGGTCCAGGACACAAGTGACACCAGTAGTAGCAAGTGTTTCTCTTTAGTAAAAAGCCCATTAATTTATTTATGCAAGCACGCATCTAAAATAGTCTCAGATATATCAGAAAATTCTCTAAAGATCAACAGAATAAAATCCACAGTTCCAAACCCATGTATACATATATTAATCTCTCAAAGAAAAGAAAACCAAAAATTCAAAATAAACAAACAAAAGACCATGATGTTCATACCATTGATAACACTTATATTTTATCAATGAAGAAACTCAAGGTTCAGAGTTAATAAAAGACTTGTCCAAGGGATCAGTTAGGATGTGGCAGAGATAAGATTTTAGCTAAGATCTCAATGACCTGAAAACTAAAGTAGCCTGCTAAGTAATGTTAGCCCCAGTGCTCAAAGAGATAAACTATGAGCGCAGTGTTATGCTTTGAGAACAGAGGAAAGGGGGTGGGGAGAGGTCTTAACTGATCTTGTATGAGTAAGAAAGAAGGACTCAGGAATGGTCTCCTGGAACGGGAAGAGCCAAGCCAGGCCAATTCTGCCCGTAGTCTAGATTCAACTTCTAGTTACTGAGTTGTCTTGAGTACCAAACAATACACCAATTATTTAATGTGCTTCAAGTCATTAACTTCTCTAACCTGATACAAGCATCAATGACCCCATATAATGAATGGAAAGACTAGAAGGATCAACAACCAGGTCCTCTCAGTTTGGAGCAAAGACAGAATGTACCCTAAAATCACTCTGATGCTAAAAGGAACCAGGATAGATATAGTACAAAGTAGGATTGACTGAGCAGATGAGGTGAATGCCCTAGAGACATCAGCACAAGACGGGGCTTAAAACACCCAGAAGTTCATAGCCCTTCTCCTCTCAGGAATCTAGAATCCCAGATTCAAGTCCCTCTGTCAAGCTTCCACAAATGCATAACAATAACTCACCTTCTTCATCTGTCCCATGGGCTGAGAACCCCTTTGATATAGAATTTCATGACCATGACCAATGTGTATTCACAGTCAGGTAGAATGACACTAGCAAGTGCAGAGACATCTCTGTAAACTGACCAAGTTTTTTCTTCTTCTCCAGCCTAGAAAGTCAAACATACTCTAGCACATTTCCAAAGTCTATAACAATTTATCACTGATTTTTCTTCTGAAAATTCCTCAACCCTACACTACACTATACTTGAATACATAGCAAAGCCTGAGTGGCCTGCAGGTCCTTCAGGGTCTCAGAGTCTCCGAGAAAGTTATCACCATTTAGTTATTTTAT
Organism: Apodemus agrarius; assembly: GCA_964023405.1. Classification (NCBI taxonomy): domain Eukaryota; kingdom Metazoa; phylum Chordata; class Mammalia; order Rodentia; family Muridae; genus Apodemus; species Apodemus agrarius. Next base: position 85,001,328 of record OZ030009.1, on the reverse strand, counting down.
TCTCAACTCCCATCATTGAAGCTAGAAGCAAGGAAGTCATTCTAAGCTTCCCATTATAATATAGGTTTGACCATTGATAATCACCATGGCCTGCATATTACCAACATTTCTGCACTCATAGACTGAACCTTTGTCATCGTACTATTATAAGCTCAGGTCCCCAACCTCAACAATTCAGATATAGAGATAAGTAATAGTGAAAACAAGAGAAATGATGTTTACTCAGTAAGACCATACTGAGAAGATTAACAAATAAATAAATCCAGTGACATACAATCCCAACTCAAGTCCATCTTTGGTATCCAAACATGAAGGTTAAGTTTAAAAAGAGAGCAAAAGCCGGGCACTGGTGGTGCACACCTGTAATCCCGGCACTCTGGGAGGCAGAGGCAGGTGGATTTCTGAGTTTGAGGCCAGCCTGGTCTACAGAGTGAGTTCCAGGACAGCCAGGGCCATACAGAGAAACCCTGTCTCAAAAAAAGCCAAATCCAAAAAACGAGAGAGAGAGAGAGAGAGAGAGAGAGAGAGAGAGAGAGAGAGAGAGAGAGAGAGAGAGAGAGCAAAAGATACACATAACTAAACAATCCTGATCAAGGTCAAGGTATGGTCCCTCATCATCATTGTCTCTTCTTTAGTCTTGAAAGCAAGCTGGTCATAAAAGCTGTCAGAACTATGCAATATCTAATTTAGAGAAGTGGGCTCCCTCCCTGACTGGGACCAGGGTTCAGCTTATTCCTTTGCCCCTTTCCCAGCATGAGATTCATAAGAAATTCAAATTCCTTGGTGACCATTGTTTCAATGGTTGGTATCCTAGTTAGTGTTATAATTGCTATGATGAAACACTATGGCCAAAGCAACTTAAAGAGAAAGGAGTTTAATTTGGCTTACAATTCCACACCACTATTCATCATTGAAGGAAGTTGGAATAGGAACTCAAAAAAGCCAGGAACAAAGAGGAAAGAACTGATGAAGAGGCCATGGAGGGATACCGATTCTTGACATACCCATGATGGCTTGCTCAATCTGCCTTATTCTAGAACTCTGAACCACCAACCCAAGGGTGGCACTACCCACAATGGATTGGGTCCTCCCCTATCAATCATTAATTAAGAAAATCCTCTACAGCCTATCTTATGAAGATAATCTGTCAACCAATACTCCCTCCTTTCAGATGACTTTATTGTGTGTTAAGTAGACATAAAACTAACCAGCTCGGTTGCAGAGACAAGAGACACTATATCCCCCTATAGACTACCTTCCTCCCACCAGTTCCAGAGATTATCTCTAAAATTCATTTTGACCTCCTCCCCTCCTAGCCTGTCTTCTCCCATCAGCTTTACCTCTTCTACTTCTCATTCCAACCATCCTACCACTGCCCCTTCTCTCCCAGGCCCCCTCCAGACCCTCTCCTCTGTACCCACTAGAATAACATAATCCCTTTGGTGTGGGTCAGTGGACTATGAGAGGAAACCTGGTGAGGTTTAGCTGGGTTCGAAGCCCTGAAACCCAAAGGGATGGTAGTTGTTTCACCAGCTCCTGGCACCAGGCTCCTGGCACATAGCCACAGCCCCCCATAGAGAGAATTGTAGCCATCAATCATGTAGGGGTAGTGCCCCCACGTCCCTCCACATGCAGATGAGACACCCCTAGCATCTGCTGTCAGACCCCAACCCACCTCCAAACTGTATATATAAGATCCTATCCAGAAGGAAAATAGGTATGTGAGGATTACTCTATCACCTAAGAGCATCTGTCACATAAGCACTATAACACTTTCTGGGAAGAGAATGATCTCCCAAGGCTTTCTCCACTAGAAGCTCGCCTGTACCTCCACTTGCTAGCCGAGCCTGAGCCCTCAGAGGCACTGTGGTGGCCGGGCAGCAGCTGCACTTCCCTCTCCCTACTTGTACACTTTGCCCTTTGCTTGATTACTCAAGAAATCTCAGATAGAGTCTGGTGCAAAGACCAGCACTTTTGGCATAGACAGTGTGGGTTTTTTTTTTTTTAATAGAAGACAATCTACTTTACAAATCAATACACATTTCAAATAAACCATTTCGGTATCGGAAAAAGAATGTCTGATTTTTTTTTAAAAATGTGTAAAATTCAACAAGGAAATGTACATACGACCTTATTTTTGAACAATGCTGTTGCTATTCAGTCACTGTGAAGGCAAACTGAAACCCTTCCAGAGGCCTAAGAAGGAAGAAAACCTTAAGAACACAGCAGAAGCCTTTCCACACTATGAATCCAATAGTCTGTTCTGTGTAGAATTATTTTCCTCTGCATTCAGGGTGTGCTTGTTGTCTTGGAGAAGAGGGAGACATGGTTGTGCTGGCTGCCCTTTTCAGTCATCAGATGCTCATGACTAGGGACAGGCTTTGGAAATGGAATCTGCCCCCAGACCTCGCTGCTTCCTGACTCTGTAGTCTGCTGTGATGGGCTGATCTCATGAGCCTCAGGGAGTCCTTGGGGTCTTCAGCTTCCCCACTATTGGACTTTGCTTTAAAAAGGCTGATACTATCAAGTCTTACGATTTGCCTGCGAAGTGTCCCTCATTGGCATATGCAGTGGGACACTTGACCCATCGCTGCTGATGGTACTGCTTGGAGAGGTTGCGCTAGCTTTCAGACTGTGGCCCAACTAGCAGAAATGGATTGACATAGGGACAAGCCTAGGAAATGGTATCTGCCTCTGGAACTCACTGCTTCCAGAACAAAGATGTGAGAAGCTCTAACACATGTTCTAGATACTGGAAGTTCCACCATGCTTTCTCTGCCATATTGGACCAAAATTATAAGCCAAAACAAGTCTTCCTACTCAATCCAGTAAATTTGTTCTGTCAGAAATTTTGTCACAGCTGAGAAAAAGTCATACACAAACTCAGCACTAGAGTGGGTCTGGCCCTGTGATAAACTGAAATGTATAGTTCCTGGGACATCAAAGTTGCTTCGTAGGAGGAATGTGTTAGAACTTGGAGCTGTGCACTAGAGAAGTCCTAGAGGCCTGTCAAGAAACGTGGAAGGGCAATTACAGCGAGGTTTCAGGAGACGGGAGTGCTGACAGAAATGCAGAGGGAAGATGGTGCTCATGGGCTTCAGACAGGAATCAAATCTCTCAGGAGCCATTAACAATGCACCCTGACAAAGAATTTGCCAGCTTCATTCCTATGTTCTGAAATTTTGAGTTGCTTAAATTGAAAAGTAATGAACTAATTTATCTGGCAGAGTGAATTTTAACTTTAAAACTGTGGCATGGTCATTGCTCACTATTTTTAGGCAGTTTTACAATGCAAATTGAGGAAAAAGGTGTGATAAGAACGTGTACTTTGATAAGGAAAGGAATTAGAGCCCAATTAAAGTTGCAGACAAGGTGGGTGCAGACCAAAAAAAAAAAAAAAAAGGCAAAACCCTGTATTTGTTAAGATGAGTAGTATCAATGAGAAATCACAGACTGCAGTGACACAGTAAGAAAAGCATCTTGAGAATGAGACCCAGTCCATTGAAGGCTCTAATATGCAAAGATGCAAACCCATTTGAAAAGTTCTCACTTTAGAGGAAGGTTTTAAACTAGGGCTATGTAGAAAAGGTGGCAACTCCCTTTTTAGGATTTTCATAGAAATGTTTTCTCCAAGGTTTAGATGGTCAGACACACAGTCACGGTCCAAGGCGACACAAATGCATCTCAAGCTGGCGGCAAACATCGGTGTCATGTGGTAGTTGTTTCTCAGACACACAAAATGCAAGAGCTTCAGAGTTGTGAAGGATTTTTCCATGATTTTCAAAAAACAGCTGACAAGAGCAGGCAATGTCTAGCAGGATTGGAGTCTCTGTGTCGAGCTCCTGACCAAGCTATGGAACGGAGGTTCCAAGATGGAGGGGATGCGAATATTTCTGGCCAGGAAAGACCTGGCAAAGAAAGCCACAAGCACAAAGTGAGGCTGGCCTAAGGGAGAAGATCTTGCTGAGGGCACTGGGACAAGATGGGGTTAACCAATCCCACTGCATCCCACATGAGGACACGGTTCCCAGGGGAGGGACATGGAGCCGCGGAATGTTTACCCAGCTGGCTTGGTGTCTTGATTTAATTTTGTCACTCCTCACTGTGCTCCCATCCTTCCCTTTTGGAATGATAATATTTACTCTGTGTCTTGTGTATCAGAAATGTTATTTGTTATAATTATCTTATTTTAACACAGACTCATGGCTAAGAGAATATCTCAACTCTCGTAGGAAACTTTGGATTTCGGATCTTTTGCCAATGTTGGAACAATTAAGCAAGGAAACTTGTAAGTTCCTGTGCATATAGCCAACATTATAGGAACGGAACAGGTGATATTTATATATTTAGGAGAGAGAGAGAGAGAGAGAGAGAGAGAGAGAGAGAGAGAGAATCTTTGTATGTATGTGTGGTTGTCAACAATTAAAATACAAGAGAGACCATTCATTTAAGAAGGGTCAAAAAGGTATATGAATGGGGTTAAAGAAAGAAAAGGGAAGGCGAGACATGGTATAATTATACTATAATTTCAAAACTATAAAAATTATTATAAACCACCATAGGGCTTTTAACATAAGAGTGAATCCATTTTACATTGTAAGATGTTCATAGGCCTGTGGTTCACGAGCCTGAATGTCTTCCATAGGCTTATGTTTTTGAACACTTGGTCCCCATGAGATAGCACTACCATTCTGAAAGGTTATAGGAACTAGATACTAGGACCATGGTTTACTTAGTAAACATGGGTAACCAGCAGCGTGCCTCAAAGTTAACTTCGGCTTCTGGTTTGTCTGATATCCCTGCTTCTTGCTGCAAGAAGCCTCTACCACACACTACTGCAACTATGACCCTTCCATGCATTCATATGATTTACTGAGACTGGCAGTCACAAAAAGCCTTCCCTCGTAGGTTGGTTACTGTTCTATTGCTGTGAAGAGACACCATGATCAAGCAACTTGTGAAATAAATCATTAAATTAGGGGTTTGCTTACAATTTCAGATTAGTCCTGAGCAGTATAGCCTGAAGCATGCAGCAGGCACGGTGCTGGGACAGTAGCTGAGAGATTTCCATCTTGGTCCAAGGAAGTGGGAGAGAGGAAGGTAGAGGGTAGGAATAGATGGAGGGAGGAGAAAGAGAGAAAGAGAGACAGACAGACAGACAGACAGAGACAGAGAGAGAGAGAGAGAGAAGAGAGGTATAAGGCCTGGTATAGGCTTTTAAAACTTTAAAGCTTACTCTCAGCAGCACACCTTCTCCCAACAAGGCCACACTTCCTTAGCCTTATGAAATGCCACTCTGGTGACTAAGCATTCAAATATATGAGCCTTTGAGGGTCATTCTTATTCAAACCACCATACTCGTTTATATTGCTTTGTCAGATATTTTAGTTACAGCAGATAGAAAGGCAGCTGATATATCAGGTTTTCCAAAACAATGGAGTAGCATTCACTTCATCTTCATTAAGGCAGTTACTACCATGGCAACATCATAGTTCAGTGAGTTTGATTCCCAGATACCCATAAAGACACAGGAAGAAAGCAAGGCCATGAAGCTGACCTCTAACCTCCAGGCATATACTATGTCATGCACACCCATGCACAGAGTTTGGGGGAGGCATCTAGTCCAGTCTGAGTTCAGTAAAATGGTCACACTTGTGCTGTAAAATACAATATAGCCAGGACTTATTTTGCTAAACAGACCCTGAACCACCTCCTCTGTAAAGCAACAGTACCTTGTCAAAAGTATGTGAGGAAACAAAAAGTATCAGATATATTATTTACTAACCAGGCATGCATATATGTGTATGAGAGTCAACGCTCTGCCTGGGAAACTGTTGTGCTTTAGGGAAGTCTCAGTTAACCCTTCTGAGAAATCGTAGTTGGCCACAGGACTTCAGAATAACTCACTGTTTCGTATTGCTATGATAGTCTACTAGTTTCCTTTTGGATGGTTGAGATAAACAAGGAAACTAGTGCTTTGTTATCTCATTAAACTTGACTTGTCAGACAAAAAAAAAAGAGTATCAAGAACCTTCAGAAGAGGCCAAAGAGATAGCTCAGTGATTAAGAGCACTAGATACACTTCCTGAGGACAGAGGTTCAATTCTCAGCATCTACCTGTAAGGTAACAACCATTTTTAACTCCAGTTTGAGGAGATCTGATGCCCCTTTAAGTCCTCCGTGGGCACTGAATGCATGATACACACTCAGACAAAACACAAATACATGGGCTGGAGAGATGGGACAGTGGGTAAGAGCACCAACAGCTCTTCCAGAGGTCCTGAGTTCAAATCCCAGCAACCACATGGTGGCTTACAATCATCTGTAATGTGATCCGATGCCCTCTTCTGCTGTGTCTGAAGACAGCTACAGTGTACTCATATACATAAAATAAATAAAATATTTTAAAAATGCAAATACACATAAAACAAATATTTAAAAAATTCTTATAATAGAAAAAATTTTCCAGAAGGCACCAGTTAAATTAACTCACCCAAAAGAACATTTGTGTTCACATCAGTGTGAACATGTCACCAGCTGACAGCTGCACGGTAGCTATGGCGATTAGGGGGCCAAACAGTACTTAAAATTTGTCTCCATCATATAAACTTTCCTATATTACAAAGTTGAAAAGCTAAAAGTTACAGGATGCCTTTTCAGCGCGTGTTCTGAAGACAAAGAGGCATCAATGAGATGCATTAATGTGAGGCTCAGAATCAGTGAGGCATCAGTCATTTCCTGCAACTTCAAGAGGTGGTTATCTACACAGTGACTAGTCTCATAGGAAAGTGGAGAAGTTGGGGCTGTGGCTGCAGCTCTACTCTCTGAACCACACCTCAGGTTGTGGGCCCATTCAGTCCATAGACAGACTCACGACTTCCTCATCCAAGTTCTTTCTGGTCTCTTATAAGTGTCCAGTGCCCTCTACTAAATCCTCTTTTCCTTCCTTAGGATTCTGTTACCATACCTCAACCTGAAACCAAAACCAATAAGAGTATTCATTCACCTTTATCCAGGCTCTGCAGAAGATTCCAGAAGTCAACAAGAATGACATAATTCAACCCAGGTAGAAGTTCACATCTCCTGACCTAACCTTGCTTCTCTCTTTCACACAAGGAGTGAAAACTCTTACCACTGTGGTAAGTTACAGGTTCATTTTCCTACTGAACATAAGGCAAGAAAAAGCACTTCCTGCTACGGGAATCCGCCAACTCCATGGGTATCCCCCAGCTCCATCCATGTTCTGTTCAAGCTCCTATGTGGCCCTGAACCTTGGCCACAGCTGCTTGTACTGAGGCTGTTTCCTGAGCTAAACGCCTCTTAACACATGGAGCCCAGGAAAGCTAGGGAATTCTACATAGCAGCTTAGCCCTACGATGTGTTGAACCTTGGAGAGCATGTATGGAAATAAAATACAAAGGTACATGGAGTAAAGAAGAGAAAGAGATAGGAGGAGGGGGAGAAGAGGAAGGGACAAAAGAGAGAAATTGGGGGTAGGGGGAAAGGAGAGAACAGTCAGTTTATGGAAAGGGCATTTGGAAGCCTAGAAAAAGTTATATCCAGGCCCTTGAATTCCAGGAAAATTTTAACATCCTTACAGTAAGTCCATTTCTCTGCTTTTCCTCATTGAACTGTGTGTCCCTTGGAAGGCACAGAGCCCTGTGGAACAGAGATGTCTCATAACTGTCTGTCTAGGAAATACAAAACGTTTGACTAGACAAAAAAAATAAACAATTATATTGTGGGTAAAAATGTGCAGGTACCCCTAGGTGGGGGTTGGGAAACAGTTCCCAATGACTTAAACTCAAAGCATGGAAATAAAGAGGTGGGAAATTCCACACAGTGCTTTTAAAAGAGGGTGCTGTTGTTGTTGCTGTTGTTGTTGTTGTTGTTGTTGTTGTTGTTTTTGTTGTTGTTTGGGGGGGCATTGCTTGGCTTGGCACTGTCCAAGGAATGGAATTACAGCATCCTATGTCTCTAGGCTCCTGGAGTTTGAATTGGAAAGAAGAACAAAAAATAACAAACACAAGTCTGAAGACCTTTGTAAGAAAAAAAGAAAAAGAGGAAGAATGAACAACAACAACAACAACAACAACAAGCCTGACAGCAGTGGCACATGTCTTTAATCCAAGCACTCCATGAGTTTGAGGCCAATCTGGTCTAAAAGCAAGTTCCAGGACAGTTGGGGCTGTTACACAGAGAAACCCTTTTGAAAGAAACAGAGAGGAGAGAGAGAGAGAGAGAGAGAGAGAGAGAGAGAGAGAGAGAGAGAGAGAGAGAGAGAGAGAGAAAAGAAGAAGAAGAAGAAGAAGAAGAAGAAGAAGAAGAAGAAGAAGAAGAAGAAGAAGAAGAAGAAGAAGAACAAGAACAAGAACAAGAAGAACAAGAACAAGAACAAGAACAAGAAGAACAAGAACAAGAACAAGAAGAACAAGAACAAGAAGAACAAGAAAAGGATGGAGGGAGGTAAGGAGGGAGGAAGGAAGGAAGGAAGGAAGGAAGGAAGGAAGGAAGGAAGGAAGGAAGGAAGGCAGGCAGGCAGAAATACAGACAGACATACCATGACTACAGGCAACTCATAGAGTGTTCTTAAAGAGAAAAAAAGAAACTTAGTTTGGATAAGTCTGTTACACAGAGAAAACGTGTTTCAAAAATGAAAGAAAAGAAGGAAGAAAGGAAGGAAGGAAGAAGGAAGGAAGGAAGGAAGGAAGGAAGGAAGGAAGGAAAGAAGGAAGGAAGAAAAACCATGACCATAGGCACCCCACAGAGTGTTCTTAAAGAGAAAAGAGGAAACTGAGTCTGAATGAGGAAGCCCTCTGAGGGGGTGCAGCAGTTCAGACAGGAGAGGTGAGGCATGAGGATAGCAGTGAACACTGGACGGAAGTCCTTGTACAGGAAGAGTCGGGGAGTGTGACAACGTCCCGGTGTGGGAACAAGATTCACAACGAAGCAAGAAGAAGATTGATTATAGAAGATTGACAAAGAAGAGAAAAAAGAAAAAGAAAAAAAGAAAAAAGAAAAGAAAAAGAAAGACTTGCAAGAGACGGAACTAAAGAGATGGCTATGTTTAGCCCAAAGGGAAATCTCTAGAATGATGCCCAAGCGTCTAGATTTTGTTCTCAGTAAATAGAGAAATGCCTCTTGAACAATATGGGAATAGGATCTTGATGTGTGAACCCCAATGGATCAAGGGATGTGCAGGAATGCTCCTGGGAATGAGTAAAGCAGGGATTCTTGACCCTGCTTTACATGACACAAGCCCAGGGTCACTCATGGAGTTACTAATCCCTTGAGTAAGCATAAAAATCTTCTCAGTTCTGAATGGTCAGATTGGCTGTTGCCCTAAACCTGAAAGGATCCAGGCCAACTCCAGAGCAGAAGTCAGACCAGCAGGAGAAACCACCATACAAGGATGCTACCAAGAAATGCCTTTGCTGGAAAATGTAGTCATGTGATGACTTTTTCCTGTTCCTGCTGAACTTCAAGGTTTGAAAATGTAAAGCTCATGCTGGAGAGAGTAGTTTATCTGGAGGCCATTAAATGAAATATCAGCATTATTTAAGCCAAGAGAGCCCACAGTTACTCTCAATGTACACATGCCAAGATAGAACAAAGGACTCTTTTTTTTTTAATTATCATTAATCTTTTTTAGAGTCCATTAGCCAACCCCCTCCAGTTCTGCCCTCCGACAGTTCCTCATCCCATTCCTCGTCCTCCATCTCCAAATGGATGTCCCCATGCACCCACACATCCACACATGCCGCTAGGCCTCTTCTTTCCCTGGGACCTCAAGTCTCTCAAGGACTCATTGTGTCTTCTCTCATTGAGGCCAGACCAGGCAAGTGCTCTGCTGTATATGTGCTGGGGGCCTTGGACTAGCTAGCATATGCTGCCTGGTTGGTGGCTCAGTGTCTAACAGATCTTGGTGGTCCAGGTAAAACAAAGAACTCTTAAAGAACAGAGAAGTTATGGGGCGGGGCAATGGCTCAGTGAATGAGAGTGCTTGCAACACAAGCTTGAAGACTTGAGTTTGAATCCCCAGTCCATCTCTGTCAGGTTTGCTTGAGCCCTTCCCTGTTACTTTAGTTATAGAGCCCAATCTCGGGACAGTTGTACTATATAGAAACACTTGGAGGCTTTTTATTATTATTTTAATGAATTAATTAACTCATTTACTTACTGACCTATTTGTTTATGTGTCTTTTAGCCTCTTGGAAAGTTTTATCACCTCGTTGGCCAGGAGAATATCACCATTATTTCTAGGGGAGGAGGAATAGCTAAGCTGGAACACCCAGAATTAGAATTCCTCCTCCTTCAGAAGGATGAGATGATTTAAAGCTTTAAAATGCTGGTGTTTGAAAATCTTTCATAAGCACCGCCCCTTCTCTCACATTCCTCACCACTGGGAGCTGCTAAGGATCCTGAACTTGGTATATTATATGACTGGCTTCTCACACAACTTGTGAGATAGGCCTAACCAGTGTTGTGTCCCATCGCCAGAGATCAGCTCAAAGATGTAAAGTGACAGGAGAGCAGGAGAGCAGTCACCCAATGTTTTGAACTGGTCCCATGGCCTCAAATTCCTGGATCCCACTATCCGAGGGTGCTGGGGGAGGGTCAGTTATAGTGACCTGTCTTGTCAATGTTTGATTCCTGAATACTGCTATAGAAGCCAGTCTGGGCCACTAGGTTATGATTCACAAATGAGATGTTTGTAGTCTTTGAGCAAAATTGAGTCCTCTGGCAGGGGACACCGCCGTAAGCAGGATTTGTCTCGGAGGCTCGTGCAGCTCAGCATGAGAGGAGATTATTCTAAATAACATACAGCCCAATGTGACATTATTATTCTTGGACTCTAAATCAATAACCTAAATAAAGTAAATTATTAGGTCTGGGTGGCATAAAATATGGGCACAGACAAAGAGACTTAGGGGACAATTTGCTCTAAATCAGTTTAACCACCTTGCAGCTTCTCGAATTACAGTCTTAATCTAGCACATTAGCGAGATTAGTACGTGGTTTTTACAATTAAACTGCATATTTTATCACGTCCCTTCTTTCATGCTATATAAACTTCCAGGAAATTACAGACTCATAAACTTTGGCATAAAGTATGAAGCAGTAGGAAGCAGACAAACCAGAAAGGCATTTTGGGATAGGTCTGAATTCCACATTCCATATTTTTATGTGATGTGAGAAAAAGTTCCCCATTAATAAACCCATTAGGGGGAAAGAAATTTCAGAGAATGGGTTTAGAGATGAGTCTCTTGATGCACATAACAGGATACCCTGGGGAGTCACAGTATTATTTATTGCAAAGAAGGAAAGTTTAAGGCTTTTATTCTAAATGGGTTTGAGTTGGAGTAGTAGTCTATTTTCTGTGAGCAAGAAAGTCACATGACCTCCTGAGTATTGGGTGAATTCTGGCCTCATCTTTCCCTAATACATATTATTTTGGACTAGACTAATTACATTATTTCTTAATTTTTAAAGATTTATTTTTTAATTATAATAGTTAGAGGGTTGTGCACATGTATGTGTTGCCTACAGAGGCCACATGAAGGCACTGGGATCCCATAGAGCTACTTATAGATGCTTGTGAGCTGTCTGATATGAGTATTGAGAACCAAATTTTGGTCCTTTCTAAGAGCAGCATGGGCCCTGAACTGCTGAAGCATTTCTGCAGAACCAGAACCTCTTTAAGTGACTGTATCTTGGTAACTACTTCCTGTGACTTTGTCTTTGTTACTGAGAAACTAAACCGTACACACACACTGCAGTATATCTACATATAACATGCAATCATGATGCACATAAGTGCTTCTGCATGAATACACACACATGCAGCCTTTCCTGCACTAGCTAAATTAGACCTCAGGTTGGGACATGTGTCCTGAATGAATAAGAAGCTGTACATGAGAGAATCTTCTAAAACACTTTCTATGCAATGAGACAGAGAAGGCTGAGAACTCCCAAGCCAAGGGTATCAAAGCAAGGCCCTGCCGAAGTGCAGCAAGCTTAATGGAAGAGAAAATACTTCTGTGTCTACCTTCTTTGGAGATTGGCAAGCAGGATCTTCAAGATTAATGACATCCAATAAACATGAATACAATCTTCCCTCCTCCACCAGAGACCCTACCCTGAAGAGTTATTGCAGAGAGTGGCTAGAATTCTGCACATGCGTGCACATGTATGTGCTCATGCATACACAGGTACACACAGAGTAAAGACTAAAGACTACCAAGAGCAAGTGCTTTGTAAGTTTCAACAGGAACAATTTTCAAATAAATATTATTATTGTTATTTGTGTAAGAGTCAAGGTGGGGCTGGAGAGCTGGCTCAGTGGTTAAGAACACTGACTGCTCTTCCGAAGGTCCTGAATTCAAATCCCAGCAACCACATGATGGCTCACAACCATCTGTAATGAGATCTGACGCCCTCTTCTGGAGTGTCGGAAGACAGCTACAGTGCACTTACATATAATAAATAAATAAATAAATAAATAAATAAATCTTTAAAAAGTCAAGGTGACCCTAGGAATTTGGTGTTCAACTTAGTTCATCAAATATGTATCAAGTTTGTAGTACATGCCAGGTCTATGCTGCCTATAGAAGAGAAATAGACCATAACACCTCATGGAAAAACTTTAGTGGCTGATGGACCCTTTGTGACACAGCCATTAAATGGCAGTACACAGTAAGTATATTAATATAGAATTCTCATAAATCGTGAGGGCCACCAGTCATGCTAAGAGAAAATAAAGTGGTCATTTTTGTTTGCAGTTGTTTACAAACCAAGGCCCATATCATTTACAGTTATGATTCATTTCAATTTTAATTTTAACAGCATGGGAAAATAAAGAATCTCAGAGCAAGCATTGTGCATATCCCATCTACAACTCTAACCAAATCAAGGCATCACAGAGTGGAATTCAAGTCTCAGAAAGACCCTGGGTTTCCAGGATACACCAGTCACTAGGGGCTCCATGACAATCTTACATATTATAGAATCTCTTTTTAAATCAATGACATAGTTAGCTATCCCCTGAAATAGAAGCCAGCTGTGTAGCTGAATCAAATTAACGCTACTGAAATCAATCCTGGAGGCAGCAGCATCTTTGCTGTCTTTTTTTTTTTTTTTTTTTTTTTTTTAATTTTTGAGGCTATTTAATTTTTTAAAAAGAAAACAAAAACAAGAGTCAATTACACTAACTTACAATGCTGGCCTATGTAGGCACAGGTTCAGGAACTTCAAACAGTGGTCTGTGTGTGTACTGGCTCACCAACTTCCGACATTGGTCTCTGTGTGCAAAGGTTCATATGTGGTATTCAACTTGTTCAGAGATTTCACACTCTTTTGCTGTCCTGAATCCTGACCTGCAGCTTCCATTCTCCCACACCTACATGATGACTGTCTGTCTTCTGTACCTCTCACACCTGGTCTCTCTTTGTTCCCCAGCATGGCGGCTGTCTCTTTATTCTCTCCTTCCCCTTGCCGGGAATCCTAAAAGTCCCGCCTCTGTTTCCCTGCCCAGCCATTGGCTTCTGGCAACTTCATTTACCAATCAAAACCAACTGGGGCAGGGTTCCCTCGGTTTTATACCTGCAGATATGCTGATTCCCATGCAATTTGGGGGACAAGATTAAAGGAATACAAGCAGTATTAAACCAAATCCACAACAAAGTGGGCTTGGACTTCCTTCATAGACAATGCTAGAACAGCTCTTTCTTTTGAAGATTCATTAGTTTGAATGATCAGGTTCTGCTCTCCCCTGCCCTTTTCTCTACAGTCACTTCCCTTTCCAACCCCCAGTGGCATCATCACCTCTCCCTTCCGTCATAAAAGTAGGACCACTGTGGCTCATGTTGAAGTACAAATGCCCCAGATGTTATCATTACAGTTCAGCTTGGGATTGAATATATAAGAGACTGTATTATCTAATAAGTTATTAGGCCGCAGTAACTATCGCTTCTCGGCCTTTTGGCTAAGATCAAGTGCAGCCGTGGTAACTAAATGAATGAAGCAGTGAATAAATAACGTAGCTGACTCATAGTACTGGCTCTACCCTCTCTCTCTCTCTCTCTCTCTCTCTCTCCCCTCCTTTTGTTTCCTTTGCCCACTATCTCTCTTCAGGCTGCTTGCCTTATTCATTGCTGAAATGTACCTTAGATTTCCTTGCATCATTAGAGTTAACTAACCAGTCATCTGCTCCCTATGTCCACTTCCAGAAGTAGCGGAAAGGAGATGTGCCAGCCAGATCCATAAAGGAAGATGCTGATCACAAGTCAATCTCACATGAACCTTATCTCTGGCTGACCCTGCTAGTGCCCTCTGAAGGACCAAGGCCTTAATCCACCTCAATCTTTAGCAACCGATCACTTCTCTGGTGTTCAGGTGACGCGGGTTTACTATTGAGCTATGCTACCCTGGAAATTGAGTTGGGAAGTTATAGGACCAAGACCATTGAGGAGATTCTTGAAGAAACAAATTGGAGAGACCCTGTTCCAGGGTATAGATGGGAAGGGAGAAGCAGGGAGCAAGGAACCAAAAACCAGGAGGCAGCAGAAGAAGAGAAAAGACCATCTGTCAGCTTGGACACTCTGTCCCTTTTCTCTCTAGGCCTGGATAGAAGAGAAATGAATAACATAGGAAGAGTAGAGAGTAGTGTTCTTCAATTTGCTGTGTGAGCCTGGGCAACATGCTCTCATCTCCAAGCTTTCACTTGTAAAATGAAAGCTGCCAAGTATTCAAAGAAAGAGACGTGACCTTTAAGGTATTGTCTAAGAGAGACACAGAGACAGACATCTCACATACACACACACACACACACACACACAGGAGGGGGTCACATTAATGTTATTCACAAAGACCTGTAAAGGTATCTAAAAATTGCTTTAGAAAGATGAAGCATGCCGGTCAGTGGTAATACACGCCTTTATCCCAGCATTTGAGAGGCAGAGGCAGGTGGATTTCTGAGTTCCAGGACAGCCTGGTCTACAGAGTGAGTTTCAGGACTGTCTGGGATATACAGAGAAACCCTGTCTCAAAACAAACAAACAAACAAAAACAAAAACAAAAAAGTAAAGAAAGAAAGATGAAGTGTTTTCTGAGGTTTTTTGGTTGCTTGGTTGTTTGGTTTTGGTTGTTTGGTAGTCTGAGTTTTTGTTTTTGGTTGTTTGTTTTTCCTCACAGAGGAGTTTCCTCTGTGCATGCCTGGGAGTCTTGGAATTCCCTTTATAGACCAGCCTTTCCTTGAACTTAGAGTTCCTTGAAAAGTATCCTTTAAGTGCTTCCCAAGTGCTGTGATTAAAGTCATGAGCCACCACACTCAGCTCAGATGAAGTGTTTTGAAACACAGCTATTTATAAGAGTCCCCTGAGATAGAAGAGATGACTTAGTCATTAAAGGCTAGGCTTACATAAAGCAAAAGTATAATACCTTAGAATACTTAAAAAAATTAATGTATTGAGAGTTGGGTCCACCCCTCAGCAATTCTGCTTCTATTGATTTGGGAATATAGCCTAAGAATGAGTGTTTAAAAGCTCTCCTGGTGTTTCTGGTGAAACCAACCTACCTTAAGCCTGTCCTGTTTTCATTATGATTGAAATCTGAAATGCCTTTCAACAAACTCATGGTTTAAATATCTGGTACCCGATTTCTATAGCTTCTTTAAGGCTGTAGAATATGTCGGAAGGCAGGATGTAACTAGCAGAGTATGTTATGGAAGCAGGCCTTTGAAAGTTCTCTTCAGCCACCTTCACCTCCGCTCTATCTTTCTCTGAATATTGCCTACTGTACTTTGAACAACTCACTATATCCTACCTTCTCCTTTAAAGAAGGATTCACTCCACCATGCCGTGCCAGCAATAGGGGACTGAAATCACGTGTCAAAACAAGTTTCCCTTCCTTATGTTGATGCTGTCAAGTGCTTTATCATAACCACGAGTAAAGTAACTGATATGGATTAATGACCTTAATTCTCATCTGAGACTGTGACATTAACCCTTCAAATAGGTGATGGCCAGATACCACATTGCAATCAAGTCTCAGACTTATATAGAACCACATCCAAGACCTAAATAAAGCTGATATTTCATATACATCATTTCTTCTCCCATAATAATCACTGTTGAAGAATAGATACTAGTTCCTCATTTTCTTAATTATGAAGCCAGAACTTAGAGAGCTTAAATGACTACTTACCCAAATACACGCAACTAATCAGTGATGGAAACAGGAAACTTGTGCTTTTCAAATCCATAACTATGGAATACAACTTTTTGGGAGCTTTGTGTGCAGGCCATCATCCTGTCTGTGAGCATCAGTCCTAGGGTTACTACTTATTGCATTCTGAGAGAATACTCTTTAACATGAACATTGCAACAGGAAGTCACAGGCTGGTCATGCGAATCACACTTGTTGCCCATTCCCTCATCCTAGAACTCATATTGAAAGCCCACTTAGTCTCTATGCCATCATACATAACATTTTGGCTAAAAGCAATAAGGAAGACTTTAAGTTTTAGTGAGGTTGACTCACTCCTGTCTTCTAAAAATGCTTGAGAGAAAAGTGCATGCGCACACTTAGGGAATTGGCCAGCGTTGGGATCTTATAGAGTAGTATCATGGGGGGGGATTTGAATAATCACAATGCCCAGGAGCTACGGATCAGTTGCTTCCCAGTCTTTGGAGCAGGACCAGGTGTAGGCATACTTTAAAGGTCTCTGGAATCTGTGTTGTGGGAACCACTCTTTGTCCAAATTTGAGAGCCACTATCCCAAACTTAATTTTCTAGAAAGCAGAACTCAAAATGATGCTACCTTAAAAAGTGGATTCACCACTTGGGTCTGTGTCTAGATCATGAAGATATCCTGGAAGAGTTAACCCTTGATCTTGACTGTGAAGACAAAAAATCTGGAGAAGCAAGATAGCCATGAGGACCTTTCCAAGACCCCAAAGTCTAAGAAAGTTATTCAGTAATTGGACTGTAGTTCTCCCTCCTCTTTCTCCTTTCTTGTGTCCTCCAGGACTGAGCTGAGCACTCTAGGCAAATGCAGCGTGGAGGGAAGAACATATGTCTTGTACTCACTATATGAGCATTTCTCTTCTCTTTACCAGTCTCATCAGGAAATAAGTTCTCTCTGCTTCCACATTTTAGAGATGAGCAGATGGCAAAAGTTTTGATTCAGGAATAATGTCCACTTGAATGGTTCGTGCTCAAGGGCTCCTTGCTGTCATTAAAAAGACCATCACAGGCTCGCAATCTGGACACTTCTGAAGTCCCTGTTTTATCCTAAGTCTAATTCTTTACCCAGTCCAGCCCAACCCAGGATAGTTTCTCCTGATGGGACTCTCACTGCCCTCTCACTCTGAAAAGGTCTGCTCCTTCCCAGCCACCATTACCACCATTACAGCTAGAGCTCAGCCCCCTCTGTATTTCCCATGAATGGGCTTCAGCTTTCTTACAGCCCCAATTCCCTCTAGCTCTCCCTCTTTCTGTCATAAATTCCAGACTGTGACGTCATAGATTTCTAGAAGATGCAATTGACCATACTCTGTCTCTGCTTATCAATTTTCAATGGCTTCGTGTAGCTACAGCCTCCCTCCTTCATGAGCCACGTTAAAATGGTAGCACTGGTGGAACACAAAGATGAGCTATCTGCTCCTTGCTAAAAGTGGGTACCTCTGCGGTTGCTGACCAGTCCAAGGCCAGGCAGAGAATCTCAGCACCTCTCTGAGGTATTTGTGTTTGACTGAGAAGCCTAGCCTTCAGTCGTGGTTCCCCAACATGTATGACCATCAAAGTCATCTGGCATCTTTCCAGAAATGCATATTTCCCGGATTCCTATGACTACAAATCCTCCATCATCCCCATCTAATTCATAGTCTTTTCTTTTGATGCACTTAACTTATCACCATACATGCATATGAATAAGCATTTATCCATATTCTTCCTCCTCACCAGACCACAAACTCTAATGGTTCTGCTCTATACATACTACTTGCAGCCAGAAAGCCTTCAGAGATCTCTTTGTAATACTGACTTGAACTGATCACCTTGTTTAATATTCACAGTGAGCACTGAGACAGTGCCTGGAAGATAGCATAAGAAACATTGTTTGAAGGTGGATGGGTATATGGTGGATAGCTAACGGAATGAATGGTGAAAGAATACTAGATGATGGGTGGATATATGCATGACTCATGATCAGAAATTTGCCCTGCTGGCTCCTCAATTTTACTTCCCACAATATCTCCAAAGAAACAGAAAATGGGAAGAGGCAATGACAATGTCCCAATGTCCTTACATGGCTTTGTCCTTTTTACAGGAGATCTGTTTCACTGTTTGAACAGGATTTTCCTACCTCTGAAACACTACCTTCTGTAAAGAGAGAAAAGCTATGTTTGAAAGGTTATTTCCCTAAGAGACAGACTTAGGTCAAAAATAGAAGCTTTTAGGCTTGCATACTTGCCTTGGCTACCTGGGGAAGCTGCATTCCACCCAGGGCTGAAGATTAAAAGCTGCTTTGTTATTGCACACATTTCATCATAAAGATCAGGGTACCAAGCAAAGAGAAGAGTCATGAGCCCAATCCAACAGCACTGTGGCTGAACCCAAGGAAGGTTTCAGGAGAACCATGTGGAACTATTAAAAAGAATACACAGCGGCACCTCCCACCGAGAATTCACCGTGTACCAGGTGCTCTGCTGAGATCTTTGTGCGGTGTACCCTTTAATCCTCACCAAAGCTGTACTGCAGCCTCTGATTCTACTCTGACTGAGTTCAACATCTACCTGCACCATCATGTGTCTACAAGGTGCAAGGCTCAGTATGTAGTCCCTGACTTTTTCTGCTCATCACCTGTAGCAGGCATAATGCTCTTACATACTACCCAGAGTTAGGAGAAAGAATAACTATACACATAGAAAGTGTAAGTAACCTGCCCATATTGTGCAGTGAAGAAGGGATTTCAAATAAGTACTGTGTGACCATGATCCACTCAAATCACTCTTAGCTAACAAGATGACTCATTCAATAATTGGTGAAAGACACTGTGCCATGGCAGGTGAGTCTTGGGGACACTACAGCTTAGGGATGTAAGATCCTTGGGCTAAAAGGAATTTTTCTAGAACATTGTGGCAATAATTAACTAAAATTTCCAATTGTTCAGAAATATATAATATTATAACGAGGTTGAAAAGAAATTTAAAACCAAAAGAAAGACCAAGAAGACCAAGTGTGTACACTCCTCACACTAAACTACTCTCTCTCTCTCTTTCTCTCACACTCGCACTCGCGCGTGTGCACACACACACACACACACACACACACAAACACACACAGAGAATCACAAATAAGCACACCAGTGCCATGGGAAGAGACACAAAGGGAGTGAGTTCAATGGATTACATTAATGTAGATTCTCCAGTTATAATTTTATACTATTATTTTGCAGGCATTATCACTGTAGAAACTGAGAACAATTTTTAGAGGATGTCCCCACATTATTTCTTATAAGTTTTAGTAATCCTTAATTATGACAATAAAAATGCAATTAAAACTCAACAAGAAATAAAGATTCCAATAGAAAGGTGAACCAAGTATACAAACAGGCAATTTGTGGAAGAGAAAGCACAAATGCCCAATAAACACTTGTAGAGATGATTGAACTAAAACAGTGAGGTGGCACTTCACACCAGGTTAATTGCTAGGTTGATTTTTTTTACAAGTATTATAACACAAAATACTGGCAAGGATACAACGGCGAGGTATGCACTCACTGGTATTGAGAATACAAATTGGCATGAGCACTGGGGAAAACAGTTTGGCAGCATTTAGCAAGCAACAGCTGTGCACATCCTCTCAGCAACACTGCTTCTAGGTCGATGTCCTAAACATGTGCGTGCCTGAATGTACGTGTACATAGTATGTACGCACAAGGCGACACAGACAAAGGCAAATAGTATAGCTAAATTGCCAATGATTCTTCAACAGACTTGACATGGCTGACTTGATAAGGCTGAAGTACAAAAAAAAAAAATTAAAATGTCTAAAATAACAGACCTCTGACCTCCATGCATCTGAAAAGCTAAACTCAACCACCAAATGTTGCTTTGAAAAAAGTTTCCAAATAATATGTTATAATCATGTGTATTTCAAGTGGTGGGTCCTCCAAACCATATTATATGTTGCTGTTAGAAATGACATAAGCATTCAAACACATGCATATATGTATATATGTACATATATATTGTGTGGTTGTATAAATATATAATATGTATTATTTATGTATATAATATGTAATATATAATATGACATAATAAATATATATGTCATACATAGAAGGATGGGTCCTCTTGGCCAGAGAATTGAGGAAATGTACCTGGGGCATTTTATTTCTTTAAAGAAGACATGTATGATGAAAATACACACATATACACACATACACACACACATACACACACACACACACACATATATACATACATACACATATAATGTCCTATGAAAATAAGGTTGTAGCAGTCATCTCTTTTTATATTAGTGCTTAGGGAGTATGTCATAATTTAAAAATAAAAACAATGACTATGAGAGCATGTAACTTCTGTTCTAGCAATTCCACCTTGAGGAATTTAGGCGACAGACAATTCATTCATATTCATGAACAAATATTTATATTGTAACATTGTAATATCAAAAGCCAGAAAATAATCTAAAAACTCCCAATGAAAGTGACTATACAAATTATACAGCATGCACAAAACTGAATGGCACATATCCATTACAAAAGATTGCACCGCTTTATCAATGCTAATAGGAGGTCATTTCCAATATACATTTTTGAGGGATACCATGAATAATACTGCACACTATGCTCCTTTGTGTATTGAGGCATCTGTGCATATGCATGGTTTTAAAAGATTCTGGTTTTTTGTTTTTTTAAAAACAAAAACAAGGAAAAAAAAAACCTTATACATGCCACGATGTGTTATGGAGTAGCTCCCAAAAGCCTAGTCATCAGCTTGACACTGGAGAACTGAAAACTTTAATGTATATAATATGCAATATATAATATGATATAATAAATATCTAGAGGTAGAAGTTTGGGTGAGTAGGATAAATGCCTTTAAGGGTAAGAGTTGGGATGTCACAGACAGCTGTCTTGACGTTGTTGGGGATCCATTCCACGAAGTAGCTGCTAGTCTTATTCTGCACACTGAGCATCTGCTCATCCGCCTCCTTCATGGACATCCATCCACAGAAGACAGTCGCAACTGTGGGGTACCAGCTGTGGCGCGGGTCACAGGCGGCCATCATGTTCTTGGCGTCAAAGACTGCTGGGTAAGTTCCGGCACAGTGAGGACCCAGTACTGCTGGCTTCCACGGCTGGTGAGAGGGGCAAAGCCAGGCATGAAGAAGTGGAGACGTGGGAACGGCACCATGTTGACAGCCAGCTTTCGAAGGTCAGCGTTAAGCTGGCCTGGGAAACGGAGGCAGGTGGTGACACCGCTCATGGTAGCTGAGACGAGATGGTTCAGGTCTCCGTAGGTTGGTGTGGTGAGCTTGAGAGTATGGAAACAGATGTTGTAGAGGGTCTCATTGTCGATGCAGTAGGTCTCATCCGTGTTCTCCACCAGCTGATGAACAGACAGGGTGGCGTTCGTTGTAGGGCTCAACCATGGTATCAGACACTTTGGGTAAGGGTACCATGCTGAAGGTATTCATGATGCAGTCAGGATGTTATTCTTCTTGGATCCTGCTGATGATCAGGGTGCCCGTGCCACAGCCACTGCCTCCACCTAGTGAGTGGGTCAGCTGAAAGCCTTGCAGGCAGTCACCGCTCTGCCTCCTTCCACACCACCGCACCACATCCAAGACAGAGTCAACCAGCTCAGCTCCCTCTGTGTATTGGCCCTGAACCCAGTTGTTGCCTGCCCCAGACTGACCAAAAACAAAGTTGCTGGGTCTGAAGATCTGGCCAAAAGGACCTGAGCGAACAGAGTCCATAGTACCGGGTTCTAGATCCACCAAGATAGCTCGAGGGACATACTTGCCACCTGTGACTTCATGTAGTACACTGAGAGAGATTCGGTCCAGCTGAGGTCGCTATCCCTGTGGTAGGTACCGGTGTGATCGATGCTGTGTTCATCGCTTATCACCTCCCAGAACTTAGCACCGATCTGGTTGCCACACTGTCCGGCCTGGATGTGCACGATTTCCCTCATGGCTACGTTTACGGTAATAAAAATTTTTGATGGTTTCAATGTAGGTACCGAGCAAAAAAGATAATTAAGGTTTTTGGTTGGTTTTGTTGTTGTTGTTGTTGTTGTTTGTTTGTTTGTTTGTTTTCCTCTTCTACTGGGCTGGTCTCAGACTGAAAGGATGGAACGGAGCCCCCAAGATGCCAGCATGACCACAGGAAGCTGCGGCCTCAAGATAGCAGTCACCTTCATTGGAAATAGCACAGCCATCCAGGAGCTCTTCAAGCGCATCTCTGAGCAGTTTACAGCGATGTTCTGCCGGAAGGCTTTCCTCCACTGGTACACAGGTGAGGGCATGGACGAGACGGAGTTCACCGAGGCTGATAGCAACAGGAACCACCTCGTCTCTTGAGTACCAGCAGTACTAGGATGCCACCGCGGAAGAAGAAGATTTCGGAGAGGAAGCAGAAGAAGAGGCCGAAGGCAGAGAGAGCCCAGCATCACCTCAGGCTGCTTAGTCCCCTCAGCTTTCTCTTTGTCCTCCAGTTTCTTTCTGCTACCTCTGTCCTGTTTTTGTTTCATTTTCTTTTCTCATGGGGTGTGGTGGTAAATAGTGCCTGGCACATGGCAGGAACTCAATAAATATTTGTTTGTGGGGGGGGAGGGTAAGAGTTGGAATTGTTCATACTCTGGCCCCTTCCCTGCCCTTTCCTCTGCTCGCGACCCTTTCCCTTCCCATCTATCAGCCTCTGAACTGCAACGAAGTAAGCGTTTTCTTCACCACATGCCTCCCTCCCCACCACGATGTTCAACCTTGCCACAGGGTGATCGCACCCAGGCAACTAAATGTGGATGGAAACTCTGAACCGCCGTCATTCTCTTCTCAGTATCCCTTGTTTGTCCCAGGTGTTGTATCGCCGTGATGGAAAGCTGACGAATAGGACGCAGCGCCCCTTACAAAACAAAGCGATGAAGAACAGGCTGGAGGGAAAGAGAAGGGTGTTTTATAGTCACATTTCCTGGTTGAAACTTTGTTGTACCAAGTATGTTTTCATGATTCAATTTTTAAAAATACTTTAAGCAAACAGAACTAAATTACAGTCACAGATTCTAAACCAATCTCCTATTAACAAAACCGTATGTTACCCAAATAATCCAATTTTATATATCATAATTGAATCTACCTTTGTTCAAGTAGTATTTAATCTCCTGAGCTTGAATAAACCACTCATGAACTACCTACTACATAATAAGTCCTGGTTGTGCAGAGACACAACTACCTGGCTTCCCTGAGGGTGGGGGATGGGGAACAATGGTCTAGGAGAAGTAGGTAACTTCTTAAGAGGGAATCCAGGGGTCCATCATTATCCAGGATAATGGATACGGAAAATATGGTACACGTACACAACAGAGTTTTATTCACCTGTAAAGGAGAATGGAATGTGCAGGAAAACTGGTGGAACCAGAGGTCATTCTGTGAAGTGAAATAAGCCAGTCTCAAGAAGACAAATATCATATGTGTTGTTTCTTGTATGGAAGCTGGTAGGAGAGAAGGACCTGAAACTTAGACAGGAGACACGAGGGATACAGATGAGTAGTGGACTGGAAAATGGGAATGGGAGACAAAGGAAAGAATAATGAATGACTAGGACTGAAGTACGTCATATGTGTGTATGAAAATACCATAGTGAAATGTCTTTGTACAATTAATAACAGAGAGGATTCAAACGTTGAGTGAAAGGAAGCATCTAATGAAAAGAATGAGTGAAGGTCAGCCCTGCCGCATGTGGCCTTGTGTCTGTTTATCTGTCCTCTCCTTCTGGAGTCCATTGTGTGGGACTGGAAGAGTGCCCTTCATCGTGTGTATAGCCTTCACGCAACAGGGCCAGCTGAAGGGTAGAAGTAAGGGCAAGTTCTAGGAACTTCAGTCAGGTACGACTCTCTGACCTTCCACCCAGATTCCTCTAGCCATAGAGGAATTAGCAGTGTGTGGTCTGCCCTGAGGATGAAGACAAGTCCCATGGTACATTTTTATGACACTATAATCATACAGGGATGAGGGTACTGATAAATGTACTTTTTAGAATTGATGAGGAGTTGATGATGGCACCTTGCTTTAAGTAAGCTATCCAATCTTGGAGTCTACTTTTTTTTTCTATCATAGTAACTTTTCTATTGCTGTGAGGAGATACCGTGACCTCAGCAACTCATAAAAGCATTTGATTTGGAGTCCATGTTTTCATGTGGCCTTGTGTCTGTTCACTTCTTTTGTCAATCAACATGGCTGGAAGCACAGCAGCAGGCAGGCAGGCAGGCAGGCAGGCATGGTGCTGGAGCAGTAGCCAGGAGTTTAAGTGATGAGAAAACAACCATCAGGCAGAAAGAGAGAGCTAACTGGACATGGCTTTGGCTTTTGGAACTACCCCAGTGACACCTCCTCCAGCAAGGCCACCTTTTCCAAGGAGGTCATACCTGTTCATACTTTGGAAAACAGTTCTACTAACTAGGGACGAAGCATTCCAATAGATGGGCCTATGGAGGCCATTCTCATTCAAATCATATTACCTATACCACAGAAATAACTCTTCTGTTTTAAAGTCATAATAATAATTAAATGAGACAGTGATGGTCAAAGACTCCAACACAGTGACTGGATTATAGTCAGCAGGCTCTTGTTTCTTCTGCCTATGTCCAGTGGGTGCTAATGGAATGTAGTGAGGTATGAAGCAGAGTTTTTAGAGCATGTCTTACTTCATCAATTATTTTGAGTGGAGGACTAGTATTTTACTTTTATTTTGGTTTGTGTTATTTTTTTATTCCCATAACATTGCAGACCAGTATTTTTTTAAGCTCAATAAAAATGAATTGCTATAAAGGTGAAATAAAAATATAACATCCTAGACCTAAATGTCTACTATTAGAGTCAACTGATTTACCAAATTGCTATAAAAGTTATTTTGTTCCAATTTTGGTTATACTCCTGGACTAGTAGCACACAGCCATGTCTGGCTCTGGTCCACTGACCATGCCCATAGGGGTGACGTTATCATTCACGAATTCCAGCTAAGGTTCCAATGCCAAGAACAAACAACCAGGAGCCTTCATCCTAGACTGAGATGCTGCCCCACCCACACAAAGGACTTTTGTAAGACTATAAGTCACTATGAACCAACTCCATAATTGTGCCACCTCTAACCTAAAGTTATTCCAGTTTGTATTACCTTGATATATACTATTCCATGGCTTTGTGACTTATAAAACCTTATTTTATTTTCTCTCATGGTTCCTAAGAATCACGAATTCAGAAAACCTTCATGGGTTCAAATCTCTTCTGTAGCAATTGGCTCATAACTTGGACTAGAGCAAATAACAGGTCATAAGACACATTTTTCCATTCTCATATATAGATATGGACTATACTGGGTTTCTTCTAAGACTGGAGCCATCAGACTACCAGCCTGCTCAAATGAAGATCAGGACCCCAGTCCAAGCTTTCAAGAAGCTGAGTGCAGACTGTACATAGCATCATTTCTGCCACAGAATGTCAATTATAAACCCATGACAACCATCCCAGAGTCACAGGAAGCCCTATATCTTAAAGGAAGAATAGACTGATTCTAGAACTTAGATAATATGTGACATCAGAAATAGAATTAAAAAGCATCTTTGTAACATACAATCTTTTGCCAAAGACCATAAAGAACAATGAGAAAAAATTCCTCCAGTAAGTTGAGAGCCTCTGTGTAGAAGATGAAATGAAAGAGTTCATAGAGATGGCACAGGGAAGAAAGGGAGGTCTTGTCAAGCCCTGGTGATGGATAAGAATATTCTGCAAGAGAAGGCTGAAAGCAATGGACCAAGGACAGGGGTTGGGGTGGGAGTGGGGGATGGAGAAGTAGACATGTATCAGGATTTTCATTGCATCCTAGATAGAGAGCCTATGGCAGTGAGAGCCACAAGGGGTCAATTTCCAGCAGTAATGGGTCCGAAAGCCTAGAAGACTTCACTCTTCCTGAATCTCTCCACTCCTGGGCCTGACTCCATCAATGGAGGAACAGAGAGGTGGAAGAAAAGATGAGAAGGAATGAGTGAGCCAATTAACATCAACTCTCCCTCCCTCACCACAAATGAGGATTGTACTGAGGAAGAAAAAAGTAGTACTGCGTACATATGAGTACATGTGCCCGTAGAGGTCATCAGATCCCCTGGAGCAGGAATTACAGGTGGTTGTAAGCCACCCTATTTATTTTTGGGAATCTAACTCAAGAGTAATAGGCACTCTTAACCACTGAGCCACTTTCCTATCCCTAAACTAGACTTTTTTCCTCTCTGAGTCTAGAACTGTTGCACATTTAAAAGTGATTAAATGTTGATAATATGTCCACCCTGGCTAATTACTTAATAAGAGTCATCTATGGTAAGATGTTAGAGGTATTGGAAGCTGAGAAAACTATTGCCCTCTAGAATTTTCAGTAAACCGAAAAAGTAAAGTCAAGCACTCAAACATGTTTGAAAATCAACAGCATCAACTGGAACTCCTTGAAGAAGTGAAGGAGGTGAGAGGTTGCATAACACATGCAAAGATATTGGAGGGAAAAGAAAAGAACTGGCTCCTGTTTGTACCCTGAAGGTCAGGACATTCAATAATAGTTTATCTCGATGGTTTCTTACTGACAGGAAGAGTTTAAAAGTATGAAAACACTGACCTCTCTTTTTTGTCCTAAGCCAAATGTCCTAGCATGTATCAGCTTCCCTTGTATTTCAAGCATTATAGAGAGGTGACTGATCTCTGGATAAGATGATCTGTGCGGTTTGCTGCCCCAGCCTGGTTTATTCCTGGCACCAGGCTCTTCCTGTTACTTTATGAAGATATACATTACAGTCCAGGTGACCCAAGTAGAACGAATTTCAACCCCTGTCCCATCCTTCAGGGAAAATGAGACTGGACACACATCTAGCCAATCCTTTGGGTCATTGCAATTATTTCAGGAAAAAACACACGACCCAAATTTGTCCTGTCAGTCTCAGCACCTGGAATTAGAAGGAAAAGCTGTTTTTCTGCTACATGGCTAAGAAAGAACCATCACATTGTTAGGTCTGCCCCATAGAATGGCCACCCCAACCTCAGGAATGAAACAAATATGACAAGAAGCAGAAACAGAGTCCCTGAGACATCCTGTAGTTCTATATCAGTGAACTACAAGGACTTATAGAACCTCTCAGTTATGTAGCACAATAGTTCCTTTCTTTCTCTTTCTTTCTTTCTTTCTTTCTTTCTTTCTTTCTTCCTTTCTTTCCTTCTTCCTTTCTTTCTTCACTTTCTTACTTCACTTAACCCCATGTGATTTTTATTTCTTGCAAGGAAAAAAATGCTAAAAAATTCTGTGGATGTTTATCCCTAGAGCCACTCAGATGAGGAAATAAATATCAAAAGGAATGTGACCTATATGGCAGATGAACTTGCTAGCCCTGGCGATACAGTCCTGGGTCAGATGTCCTCATTCTGAGAGCATAAAGCTCTTCACATGGTTGCTTCTCAGTCTAGAGACAGTGGACATCCGTTGTCCATCTGCATACACCTAGACCTAAGGCTGCTTTTGTTGTTCTTATACTAAAGCTAATATGAAGAACATGAACTTCAGGAAATTCCCAGCACATTTGAAAGCAGTAGTGAGTGGTACAGAGTGTCTGAAGCTTTTGAGCACAAGGTGAAGGAGGAACACTGTACTTCCTACAGTGGTATAATAAGCTCCTGCCATGGGCTCCCCAGATTCCCTGAGTCTATCCTAGCTGACCTTCTGTTGGAAACACAGAGTCCTCCATCAAACACTGGCTCCTCCCTCCTGAGGCCCAACATTAACTTCTGTCCTAAACTTCCTCTTAGATCTTTTCCCACCATTTATAAACCTTGATTTGATTCTGACTGTGGCTTTGTTCACTCAGCAACAAACAGAGGTTCATGGCAGCTCAGAAACCTACATGTTAACTTTATCCAATCTCTTTATATGAAATCTGAATAAGTAAGAAAATAAGTATTTATAAAATAAAATTAATAATTTGATCGATACTGCAAAGAAAAAAAGATGCTCCAAATCACTGAGACAACAAGGAAGGGTGCTTTAAATTTATTCAGTGGAGCTGGAGGAAGATTTCTCCAAAGAGAAAATATCTCCAAAGAGGAGATATTTGAATTAAATCTTGCAATAGGAGGATGTTTTGGAACAAGTAAACACTAGATAAAAATATGACATTCAGAAAGAAGGGCACATGCTGAGTGCAATGACTTGGAAAGTTTATGTGAGAAGCTGCTTTAAAACATTACCCGGGGCCAGCAGTGAGATGGAAGGACACTAGGAAAGTCAGTCTGGTAAACGTAGCACAAACTCAATCTGGAAGGTGGTCACAGATGTGAGGAAACCGAAGGACTACATACAATAAGGGAAAGAGAATTGAAGTATGACAGTGGCACCATTCGATTTTGTTTAGAAAGATCAGGTTGGTCATCAGTTTGGTGGAGAAATAGAAAGACTGGTGGAAAGTGGAGGAGTCTGATGGTTCAGGCCAGGAGTAAATGTGATATGTGTTGGGACTGAGGTGGAAAACGGAAGACACAGTTCTGAAGCTTGTGGCCCCTGGATGTTGAAGGAGAGAAAGGAAGACATAGTTAGCCTCCCCTTTAGTGTGAGTTCTTTGATGGTGAGACTCTTTGATGGCTTTCCTGTGAATTCCCAGGATGGGAGTTCGCAAAGAAGGTGATCATAGCTGCACACAGAGAAGAGCCTGATGGCTGGTGAGAGCTGAGATTTCTATCTGGACCACTAAGTATGTGGCTGGCCTCACTGAAAGAGTAAAACCACCCAAAGAGCCTCTTCCCTCATTCTGGGATACCTAATTGCTCCTTCCTATCTCCTTCCAATGCATGCCAGGGAAGCTATGCAAGCTCAGCCAGAGAGCTGAGGAAGAAAATGCAAATCACAGCCAGGAAAGCTCTCCCTCATTCCTGCTGAGAAGAAAAGTAAAATTGGAAACCAGAAACTGCATTAGAAGATGAACATCCACAGCATGGGAACAATTCTCGACGCTGAACATAAAAGGTGCATATTATATGGCAAGAGTATTCTCAGGAAACCTCAACACACATTATCTATTCACCCCAAATGGGAAAACCACTAACAGACCAAACAATGGATACCACCAAAGTCCGCCTTGGTAAAATAATGGTTATCTTTAGAAGTATGAGTGAGAGGTTCTTTACAGGAGCAGCACTGACTCAATGACAGTTGCATGACCAAAGCCCAAACCTGCACAGGTGACAAAACTCACAAAAACTGGGAACCTGGAGCATACTGCACAACCTGCAGGCAGCTCAGTAGACTGGAGAGTGTCCTTTGCAAGAGACTCTGGCCTCAACCTCTTCTGGGTAGCTCAGCTACTTTCTGCTTCTTCTAGACAGCTCATCTGGCCTAAGACTCCCTGCAACTTGGCTTGTTTCCTCTTGGGAAGCTCAGTTTCAGGGATGTCCTGAAGCTATTTTGAGTTACTTACTTTCCTGTCTAAGAAGCTTCCTTCCAGGATAGAATGTTTCAATGTCTAAGGAACCTGTTACACAACAGG
This sequence comes from Apodemus agrarius, assembly GCA_964023405.1. Taxonomy (NCBI): domain Eukaryota; kingdom Metazoa; phylum Chordata; class Mammalia; order Rodentia; family Muridae; genus Apodemus; species Apodemus agrarius. The sequence goes on along the minus strand of OZ030009.1, from coordinate 84,971,512 downwards.
TCCAAACTGCCCAGCAGGACTGAGCAGATGAGTGAATCTTAGAGTTCTTCTATTAAATGGCAGTGGGTGAAGACCCATGGCAAAACAAGCCTTAAAGAACCAAGCAGGAAGGAAATCTCCAGCAATATAAGGAGGCTACCCCCAAAGTATCCCAAAGCCCAGTGACTCGACTTGCATGGCCATAGGTCATAGGTCACTGAGGTTTGACTGACTGAAGTCAGACTTGGTTGGATCCCATAATATAGGTGTGCTTCAGCCTTCACTTTAGTGAAGGTTGCCTGGAAATGGTTTACCCAGTCACTCCACGTGTCTCTCAGTCTCCTGAGACAAGAAATATGTCGTCCTCATGGAAAACAGCAGAAGTCCATATCAAACCACTCAAATATATTAAGTCCCCTGACAGTTCATTGGTCAAAATATTTACACCCTTATAGCCTAACACACTCTACAAAGGGTGAGGTGTTGAGCAGAGATGAGAACATGTCTTCCCATTACAGTTCAGTGATTGAGACCAATAATCCAACCTATCATGCAGCATCCTACTTATGTAGATTCTCCAGGCTCCCTCCAGACCCAGTCAACAAGACAGAATTATAATGCAAAATGCTCCTGCCTAGAGAGGCATGCAAAATGCATGAGAACCACAGCTAATGGAGGTCTAGTTAACCACATCACCGGGGCCTCATCCACTTACTCAGATAACCCACCAATCTAAAGCAATTAGAAACCTCTTAAGGAAGGTGAAGTTGGAGGGTCTACAAATTTGGCAATCTCCTTATAAAAATGCTCCCTTCCTACCTTTCAGGGAGGATCAGAGTAGAGATTTGCTTAGCAAATTCCATCCATGTACAGCATAGCCACCAAGGTTAGCTATGTCGTTTATGTCTCTGTCCGTGAGCTCCTCCCTACACACCACTTCATGCATTTTTTATTACCACCTTAACGCCTTTATAAAATATTGATTGTTCATTCCCATGGCCCAGCCAATTGCCTCGAAATGAGAATGTGCTCTGATGGAGTTCAGGGCACCCTACAAATGACAGAAGCGACTTGGGGGACTCAGAAGACTTCTAGCCCCAGAATGGAAAAGATTCTGAGAAAGCAAATGAACACGGTGTTTACTAATGAGAAAATGAGGGTCTAGGAGGAAGGTTCACGAGATAGAAGATGAAAGGAAATAAAAAGGTCAGAAGGAAGAGGAAGCACATGAGTTGATGGTGGGACCAAACTGAAAGCCTGATCATCACCCGAGTTTGTTGTTAAATTTAATGGGCTGTAGGTGTTGATTGCTGAAACCATAAAATGAGCTATTAATTTGCTGTTCTAACAGGATAGGATCTAGCTTATGCAAATTGACCTGAAAGCAGCATCAGCTCCAAGAGAACACCTCAGGCCTCCCCCAGCTAGAAGTTTCTACTGAGTGAGGCTCAGCCTGCTGGTTGCCATGCCCAGTAAGTGCTGGCTGCTTGAGGGTCTTTTTTCCAGAAGTTGGATCTGTACCATGCCCTTCCATGTCCCCAGTACCTGGTACAGTACTGGATACTAAGATCTACCATAACTTTCATGTGAGTCCTTCTGGTTAGTAGCCTTCTTTTTGCCTTGACCCCACCATCTCCAACCGGAAGGGTTTAATGAGAATAACTATGGAATCTCCAACATTTCAGCCATCAGTTAACTCAGAGTAGGATCTACAAGCTCTGAGTTTCTGTGAACTGAGAGGACATGAAGAAATATGAGAAACTCTTGAGAACTCTGACTCCCATTTGCCTCTCCTGAGCTAATTTGAAGACTAAGCCTTGTTGACCGATGTTTGGTGGAACTCTGGACTGAAGTTGGCTACACCTTCACGCCAATGCTGATTTCCCAAATGACTATTGATTTCCCATTGTATGCCTCACCTTAGGGCAGAGGTTCTCAAGTTGGGTGGAAACTCATTTCGTGGTAGACTTCTTTCACAGGGGTCATCTACGACTACTGGAAGATGTAGATATTTACATTACAATTCACAATAGCAGCAAAATTACAGCTATGAAATAGTAACAAAAATAATTTTATGGTTGGGGGTCTCCTCAACAGGAGGAACTGTATTAAAGAGTTGCAGCATTAAGGGAGTTGAGAACTGCTACCTTAGGGTCTCAGAAAAAATAATGGGTATAGCTTCACCAGACTGTTGGAAAGCTCAGAATGATATGGGAAGAAAAGTACTTTAAAACCACGATGTTCTATGACTGTGTCAAGTAAAGGAGAAGTTTTTGGATATAACATGACTTCATACCAGTTGTGTGACTTAAAGAAAAATCCCATAACCTCTTTGTTCAGTCTCCATACCACTGAGACTGGATTAATAATCCAGGTATAGGGCTGCTAGAATTAAATTAATTTGGCCAGTAAGATGGCTCAGTTGGTAAAGAGTGTTTGCCACCAAACTTGATGACCTGAGTTTGATTTCCTGCATCCACATGGGAGAACAAGAGCAGTGACTCCTGCAAGTTGCTCTCTGGCTTTTGCACACCTGCTGTGGCATAACTCATATATGGCATGACATGAGTTAAAACCTGTAAGTAGGGAGTACTGAGAAAACACGAAGGGCTGCAGCCAGCCCTTGCTGGAAAAGGTACCATGGAAAGCAAGCCAGTAGAGGGGGAAGTGATGGGAGAAAAAGAGGCAGGCAAATAGGTGGTGGGGAGGTGGAAGACAAAGAGAAGTCAAGTGGTTTGAGCACTATGAAAAGAAGCAGAAATGAAGATGTGAAGGTGGTTGCTGTCTTTGCTCCTTTGGAAATAGTGAACTATACTGCCCATCAGTAGAGCCTATAACAAATGCCAGTGCAAGTAGACCTATGCCTTCTTTCTTTGAGAAAACTGACCACTGTATAAGTCACCATAACTCCCAGAGCTGCATATGCCCTAGCCCAGGAAGAAGAGCAGTACCTGCAGAGTAGAGAACGAAAGCTGATTCAACATGTCCTGCTCTGTTTACTTCTCATTATTGGCCTATATGCTCATCTTTCTAGTTGGTTGCAGTGGCAATTCAACCATGAGACTGAATGCCTCTGTGTTGAAAATCAATGTTATTGTGCTGTGTTTAATTTTGGCCAGGGATTTGTTTCCTTTGGTATCTTAAGGTTGGACAAGCATTTCAGCATCCTACCTTTCCAAAGTAGATATCATTGCTGATGTTGCATGGCACATGCTGGCGCCACTGTGATGAGCAAATACATGATGGAGAAATAGGAGAGAAAGAGAATCAAAATGGTTTGCACTCTCTGAAGAGAGCAGATCTAGAGATGTGAGGGTGGTGAGGAACAGCCTGATGTGAGAACCTTCACTGCCACATGAGGCTATGGTGAAGTTCTGGCCTATGCTTTCTCCAAGGGCCATGTCTGGGTCTGTGGACCTGTAGCACCAGGGATCTATATCAATGTCTGTGGCTCATATTTCCACCAAAGACCATGTGGGCACCTCTGGTCTGGGCTGTTTCCTGTAGACGTCTGCCCCAGGTCCCTTTGGGCAGCGTGGGAGAACTGCCCCCAGCTTTCCTCCAGCAACCCACTGCATCACTCTGGAGAACAGGCCCTCCACCTTTCCTGGGATGTATAGTAAAGCTGGCCCTGGTGGAGGGGAGCCAGCCTCAAGGATTCAAGGATGTGAGCACAGGAGAGCTCGCCCCACCACTCACTAAGGAAGTGTGGAATGTTGGCTCTGATGGTCTGGGCATGGGAAAGCCGGTCCCACCCCTCTGACAGCTGTAAAAGACAGAAATGCTGGCCTGCTTCTTGCTCCTCAACTGAACAAAGAAGGAGAGCTAGCCCTGATGGCATGGGCACAGGAGAGCCAGCAGGGCAACTCGTCTAGATCCAGTCCCAGATCCAGTGAGTTGGCACACCCCAACATCTACCCCATCTATGATGTGCTGGAGCACATGAAGAGGCCAATCCTGAAGAACTAAAGCTGCAGGATAGCCATGACACCGGGAAACCATAGAACACTTGAGAGAAGTCCCAGTGAGATCCAGTATTGAAAGTGTAGCAGAAGCCAGAGGTCTCAAACCAGACCAAGACTCATTCCAATGAACATAGACTAAAGGGTATACTGTGTGACACACTGGGACAACACCACATCTTCCATGGCAAGATGTTCGTGTTGTTTTGTGGGGAGGATGCAATGGCAGAGGGTGGATATGGAGGAATAAGGAGATGAGTGAGGTTGGGGTACATGATGTGAAATTTAAAAAGAAAAAAAATAGTTGTAAAAAAATCTGTATTTATAATACTTATATTATGTATCTTAAATATTATAACACTATAATACCTGGAATTTCATTGCTAGCTACATAATTTTAAGACTGCAGTACAAAATGAAAACGTTCTTTCTTTTAGTCAAAAATTATTAAGAATTTTAAGATGGGAATGTACAACATTAAATCAAGCTCCGAGCAAACCTCTTTGCACGTCTTCAGGTGACCTCACAGGTCACCTACATCCAAACCACGCTGGAGCATGCTGAGTCCTAAAGTACATTGGTTCCTTCTCTGCCACCACAGACTGTGCCCCGCTCAACACAAATAAATAGGATTTTGAAACTTTTTTTGAAAAAAGAAAAATCACAGTTATTATTCCTGAAGCAGTTTCATTTTTTTCCTCCCTTGAGCAGCAGAGAGTCCCCTATCCTGATAGACCCAGATAAAAAGAGAGAGAGAGAGACAAATGAACTCTCTGGGTGCTGACAGGAGCTGTAACTGGGGTAGTCGGTTTCTGGAACCAGGAAGGTATTAGAGCAGGGTAATTGTGACCAGCAGTATTTGCTACGCCTGACAGGGTAACAGGCAGATTCCGGAACACCTCCTCTTCTTCTCACAACGCTTTAGTGGATCCACTTTCAGTGCCTTGAAGAGAGAGTGGATCGATCATGCCCCCAGCTTATTCACAGCCTCATAGCCTCACAGGGTCTGATTTTGCATCTATCTTCCCATTTTATACTATGGAGCTTTAATTAGCCTATTTTTTCCCGCCGAAAAACAGTCCATGTTTTCAAGTGTCTTCTCATACCCATCTCTTTATTCACAGTCTTCCTTCTAGAATGTACTCTTCCCAAGTTTACAGTATTTTTTCCTGAACTGAATAATCCTTCTCTTTGAGGAAACAAGACACAATAGTCTCCATAAAACAAAGACTATACCAGTCAACATTTACTGCAATAACAAGCAGTGCCCATCTTAATGTTTTATAAAATACACCTATCCCTATCTTGTACACATAATTGGAAGGCCACCATACCGAATATGTGAATAAATTCTATGTATCTCTTTCTTGGTTCTTCTCAGTTTTATTTGATGTGTTTTTTTTTTCTTTCTGGGACTAAGGTAATAGACAATCTTTTCCTAGGCACTTGCTATTTTCTTTTGGGTCTTTTTCCCCCGGCATATTTTTATTAGTTATTTGAGAATTAGTTATTTGCATACAATGCACCCCTAGCACACTGACTTCTGATTTATTCTTTGTCCAGCCTCCCACCCTTGTTCTGTCCCCACCAAGTCCAATTTGTGTTTTCCATATACTTACTGGAGTATGGTCAAAGTCCCACTGACCAGCATACACAGGCATGTGCACACACACACATACACAATAGAAGCCATCAACTGTGAAGAATTATTCTTAATTATCTTTACCATCATTTCTAAGGATTCTCTTAAATAGCTTCCTTTCTGGACTGTTTCTTGAGGGAGTGGGACATACAAGTCTTCAATGTCTCTCATTCTCTGTTATTGATACCACGGCAAAAGAAGCTTCCTTGCCTATAGTAGTGGCAGCATGGATCACGGACTGCATATGGCTTGTGCCCCACAAATCATGGATATCAATATGTTTTCAGGCAGCAGTACAGATCACAAGAGTCTTTTCAGAAGACTTAATCTAGAAATGAACCATTCTTCATCTCGGATATCTTGTTGCTCCAAGTCAGGTAATAATGGAGTTGGGCAGTGTTCCCAAGGCAGGACCTGCATGAATTCCAGGCTTCTGTACATCACCTCGTCCTCTGCTCTGGCTACCCTGACAGCATCTCTGGTGTAACCATCATCCTGTTTGCATCCTGCATTCCCATGCTCTTCTCCTCCCAGCAAAGTGAGCAGCAACAGTGGCAGAAATATCAGCAGAAGCAGCAAAGGCATCAGAGGCAGCAGCAGTGACTCCATACTACCGGCAGGCTAAGCAACCGTACTAGCCTAGCTAGTGAGAAAAGGTGAGACAGCCTGGCAGTGGCCTGATCCCCTCAGCAGCCCAAGGTCCAGCCCTACTTGACAGTGACATGCCCCCTTTTCACCTATAGCCACACTCTCATACCTGTCATCTCCACAGCATATCTAATTCTGATTCTCTTGACATCTCTTGTTCTGCTTCTCTTAACTGCTCATGATGCTCCTTTCTGCCATCTTGTTTTCCTACAAGACATTCTGTTTTCAGGGTGGACAAAATAAATTCACAAGTCCCAGAGCCTAACCAGCAAAACATCCAATATCTCTACTCGGTGGTGTATAGCTCACATTTGCTAACATACAGCTAGCTACCTGGCCAATCCCAGCAGCACTAGTAGAAAGGAGTGGGACACTGAACAGAACACACTCAGCTTTAGGGTCAAATGGTGTGTTTTGAATCCAATTTATTCTGTATTTTCCCATTGTCTAAGTTTATGTTACATTGTCTTTAAATTCAGAAGAATGATACTCACCTTAAAGTTTCCTATAGATTAATGGGGTTGGCAGCTATAAAAGTATATTATATAATCCCTGGCATGTAAAAAGTACACATAAGCCTTATTCATTATCAATGGTACTTTTTAATATTTACCATGAGTAATCCTAATTTTACTGCATTCATTTCATTAGACCACTTATTTATTCACTCAGCAAACATTTTCTTTGTATCCTACAGTATCAACCAAACTCCCTATTACCTGGCTTTAGTTTCGAGTCATTGCATCCTCTTATTAAATCCCATGGCTCCCAGATCTAGGGTACTCTACCGTCATGAGTGACCTCACAAATGTACACAATATCCCAACCATCAGAATGTCCTAGAGACTTTTTTCTCTTGGCCTTGTTCCATTTCAATCTGCAGGATCTACAATCAGTCCAGTAAAGGAACATAGACCCATAAAACTTTAATTAGTTTCATGGAGTTAAAATTGCTTTCATGGGTAGAAATAATAAGGTAGAGGAGGTTAAAACTAAAAAAGAAAGAAAGAAAGAAAGAAAGAAAGAAAGAAAGAAAGAAAGAAAGAAAGAAAGAAAGAGAGAAAGAGAGAAAGAGAGAAAGAGAGAAAGAGAGAAAGAGAGAAAGAGAGAAAGAGAGAAAGAGAGAAAGAAAAAGGTGGTGGGAGTGGAGAGAAGAGTCTCCTGTTAAGGTAAAAATAAATTGTCTGCATTTGGCTGGAAATGCTGCACATGTCTTCTGGCCCTGCCAAGGAAATGCCTTTGTAAATTATTCAGCTTTTCAGGAGAATGAGAACAATGAGGGAACCCTGAGCTGGGTGGTGATTTGGGTTTTCTGTTCAAATAAGAAAGCTGGTAGTTTCCTTAAAGATCAATAAGAAAATAAGAGGAAAAAAAATGAAGGAAAAGATGTGCTTTGCCATGGGGTTCTACAATATGACCCTGCCAGTTTTATCTAACAGAAAACATACAAATCTCAGCCATGCTGTTATTGTTTGAGTGGTTGTGGGCAAAAACTAATTTTCTGATCTTTGGTTTCCTCCACTGATGATCAGGGAAAGCAAGAGCATCCTTATAGATCTGTAGGAAACTGAGATCTGTGTGGTGACACTTAGCCTATGCCTGGACTTGAAAAGCCACACAGAACATTTTCTGTAATTCCAGTATGAGTCAGGTGCACCCAAAGTAGCAGAACTATTAGAATGGATTTAGATACAAAGAACCACACAGCATAACAAAGTGGTTCATGAAAACTGGCAAGACCCATAATCATCAGTTAGCAAGCCAGAGACACAGAATAACCAATTATGTCACCCCAGGCTGAAGACCATGGCAACTAAAGTTCCTGTTTCAGGTTCCAAAAACAAAACAAATTTATGTTCCAGCTTAAGGCAGATACCAGAGAGTTATTTCATCTTATACAGTAAAGGGGCAGTCTTCAGTTCTATCTGGGATTTCAACTGGTTGGATGGAGCACACTCACATTAGGGAGGAAAAATATATTTCACTCAGCCCATTGATTTAAATATTACCATCATGCAATAATACTCTAATAGAAATGTTTAATATTTCGTCAAATATATGGGCACCTTGCAAAGTAGTCAAATTGTTGTATGAAGGTAGTCATTACAGCTCCTAAGATTTCTCTCACATGTTAAGGTATTTAAAATGTATACTGCCATATTTCTCAGGGAAGCACAAACTTGGATGGTCAAGTCAGAGCAAATAAAGTTTAGGAAGCATAATACCATGGTCATTTACCAGGAAAAATGTTACTAAGCCTACTTCTACTCTGTTAAACAGAGAGAATAATGCCTTGGATAATAATGAAATAAGTGATTACAAAAAGAGAGAAATAAATAGTGGGTGGTGAGGTATAGTGTAATGTAGTAAAGTACAATATAATGTAGTATACTCTGGGACTCACACATTCAGGAGAAACCAGAGCATGGTCACTATATCATACATGCAATGCCTTGTGATGCAAGTAGCATACCATAAAGATGCATAATCAACTAATGTGTTAAGAATTCTAGATTTAGTTTGAAGGTTGACTTATTCAATATTTCAGCAATGCTGGAGATCTGGATCAGTCCCTCTGAGACCCCCATGAGCCTGTCCATCAAGCTCTCAGAAGGGGAAAAATAGTTGATGTTCCTTACTGGATAGTTGCCAATATGAGAAAGAAAAATTATTAAAGAGATGGCTTTCTCATCTCTTATGTTGCTCTTTTGCCACAGAACAATTCTTCTGAGACTGCCTAGGAGATAGTCCATTATGCCTCATTTACATGACCTTTGTCAAAAAAATTAACATCACTATGATGCTTTGGATAAGTGTTTGTAGAAGATTCTAGAAACATTGGCCCCAACCAAACTCAAGGTCCAATCAACAGGAAGAACGGAAACATCCAGTCAAATTTAAAATACTAATAGGTCAGTTATATTATAAATGGCTATACAAAGAAAAAAGGGGAACTTAGTTCAAAGGAAAAGGTTTACCTAGATGAGGCAGGCCAAGTTTCACAGGCCAGCAGAACAGTGGTCCTGCACCATCTCCTGGCCTCAGTCCCAGGGTGAGCAGGCCTCATGGGACTAGGTCCAAGTCAGGCTCCTGGAGCACCATGAAGCCCCCAACCCCCAGAGCCGCAGTCCTGCGTTGCATGGCTCCCAGGACATGTTTCTTATGTAAGGCCCATGCTTCTAAATTGCACCAAGATGGTCTCAGAACAGGTAAGCAGAAATGAAGGAACAAGACGGAAGAGAGGCCCACTTCAACAAACAGTCAGTTCTTAAGCAATGACATCATAGGATCACCAAACAGGTTTGAAGGAAGTTGAATTCTCAGTGGTAAATAGTAGTTTATTATTAATTCCTTTACTTTGCTCTAAAAGGTATGTCTTATTAATTTTGTATTATGCTTACTTAGTTTTGCTATTTGCTCATGAATACTTCATCTTTTGTTCATAAAGCTGGAAGATCCAGAGTTCTTGTTTCTCTTGATTTTGACTCAAAAGAAGAGTCTGAACATTAGCTGTCAATTACATGGTACATATTTGCCCCTGGGGGCATATGACACCTCCTGTGGGAATAATACCACAGAACAGAGAAAATTCTGAAAGAAATCTTGAAAAAAGATACTGCCTATAGTGATGCTTACTAAATGTTGGTTGAATTTATTAATTCTCAAGTGCTGTTAAATACAATATAGTAAGAATGAGTCATCTTATAGAGAGACTTCATCTTGTGTTGAGTTGTTAGGTTGATTGATGAAGTCACTCCATTTAATAGAGTAGAAGGATCTTCAGTCCTATCTGGGATTTCAACTGGTTGGATAAAGAACACCCACATTAGGGAGGACTGATGCTTGGTCGGATGAAGGTTGGTTAGTTGGTTGATTGGTCAGTCATAGGTTGGTGAGTTAATTGGTTGTTAGGTTAGAACATTGGCTTGTTAATTAGTTGATGGGTTGTCTGGTTGCTCAGTTGGATTGTTGAAGTATTAGTGTTTAGTGACTTGGATAACAAGTTAGTTTCTGTTATAAGTAAAGCACTCTGGTACTCTCCTACAAAACTGGTTCCAATCTTTTCAGGCCCAGGGTCCTCTCCTTCCTTCTTCTTGGGAATCATTTGACTTGTTAATTGTGCCTTGAGTATTCAGAGCTTCTGCGCTCATTAATATCCACTTATCAGTGATTGCATTTCATGTGTATCCTTTTGTGATTGGGTTAACTCACTTAGGATGATATTTTCCAGATCTAACCATTTACCTACAAATTGCATGAATTCATCATTTTTAATTGCTGACTAGTATTCCATTGTATAAATATACCACACTTTTTGTATCCATTCCTCCTTTGAGGGACATGTGGGCTCCTTCCAGCTTCTGGCAATTATAAATAAGGCTGCTATGAACATAGTGGAGCATGTGTCTTTATTGTATTCAGGGGAATCCTCTGGGTATATGCCCAGGAGTGGTATGACAGGGTCCTCTGGAAGTGTCATGCCCAATTTTCTGAGGAACTGCCAGACTGATTTCCAGAGTGGTTGTACCATCTTGCAATCCAACCAACAGTGGAGGAGTGTTCTTCTTTCTCCACATCCTCTCCAGCACCTGTTGTCTCCTGAGTTTTTAATCTTAGCCATTCTGACTGGTGTGAGGTGGAAGAGAAATGGTGTGGGGGGTGATTGGGGAATAGGTGGGGAGGGGAGGACTTATGGGACATATGGTGAGGGGGGAACTGGGAAAGGGGAAAGCCTTTGGAATGTAAACAAAGATATAGAATAAATAATAAAAAAGTAAAGCACTCAGTAATAATTCTCAAAAGGTATCTAGTATGAGTGGGACATTCAGAGTAATCCATCTATCCACCTTTAGGCCATGATGTATTCTGTACTGTGGAATAATGGGGAACAAACTTAGTCCCAGCTGAGTGGAAGAGATGATGAAAGAAGAAAATAACAATAATGTATGGAGAAAACCCATGTGGAAAGCAAAAGGCAATGGATAAAGTGCGTAGGCACATAAGCTCTGGTAACTATTGAAAGCTGAATCTCTACACCACCACTGGCTTCCCAGACTGCCTGTACAAGACATCTAATCCTGCACACTAGTGTTGTAGTTAGAATTAAGTAAGAAATGCATGCATGACAAGTGTTTAGTAATGACCTAGACTACTAAACAATGTATATCAGTATATATATACATATATATGTATATATATACACACACACATATATATACTATCAATATATTGACTACTTATATATATATATATATCAGTTATTATAATTATATAAAGAAAAGAAAAGCAGATATAAACTGAATTAAAAATTGTGAATGGATGTTTTCCTAAAAGAGATTGGAAAGAATTGCCATTGGAGGAACTGGGTTGCAAGAAGAGTGTAGGTAAGCCCAGAGGATCAGAAAGAATAAACTATTTTTATAGAACTATAAGAAACTGAGGGTAATGCAGGACAGACATGGTGCAAACTAAAATGCAGAGTTTCACATTTGTGCCTCTGGCTCCCATCATGGAAGCCCCATTTTGAGAGAGTTGAGATGGAAAGACTCTAGAAAGCAAGGGAATAGGTATAAGTCCCTTGGCATGAGATCTTTTCTAAATAAGTATGGAGGCTGACTGTGAGTTGAGTGAGGATGCAGCCTAGCTAGATTATAGGCAGATCAAAGAGGGATAAAATAAGTGATGCTCCACCCTCCTTCTCAGCTACCACTGGTAGTGACATTATCTATACCACACATAGGTATTCATACCCATCCATGGTCCTCAGATCTTCAAGAGTAAATCTTGGACATGAAAATGTTTATGCTTAAGATAGGCTGAGAAAAAGGTAGAAGCTAGCTTACTAACTTCAAATAGTATTTTGCCCAACTCTTCTCCACAATCCTCTGAATGACACTTTTCTTAGAGGCAAAGGGTGATGTCATAATTGCCTATGGTTTGCCAATCTGTGACTTGTCTACTTCATGGTGATGGTCTCTCTCACCTTCCATGACCCCAACATGTATGTCTGCCAATGTCCTCACATTTTGGAAGGAGTAGGTTTACAGGAGAGGATGACCAGATATTTGAGTCATGAAGCTATGTCAAGAGAAAATAACTGCAGCATTCAGAAATGCAAATTCTATCAGATATGTAAATAGCAGTCCAGATGAAAAGGAATTTCAAATTAACCCACTCAGCATATGATTCAAGATAGAAGAAGAAGATATTAGTGATTGAAGAGAATAAAACAAAACAAAGACAAAGGGGCCCAGCAGAAATGTTGCATGTGAGAAACAGAATTATTTATATAATGATCAGAACAGTTGAGAGAATTGGATGAAAAATAAATTAGTCAATGGAAAAGGGAAATGTGTGAGTGGTTTAAGTAAAATGAAAAGCCAAGCAGAGCAGCTCTTGTCTGTCATCCCAGCACTTGATAGGCTTGAAGAAGGCAAATCTCAAGTTTAAGTACAGTCTAAGAAACATGGTGAGTTCCAGGATAGCTTGGAGTACTTAATGAGATCCTGTCTTAGCCACAACAACAACAACAACAACAACAACAACAAAATCTAAGTTAAATGTATAAGCTACATACAAAAGTAGATGTATTAACATCCAGGTAAGAGGTCCAGAAACAATGAATAAAAAATAGGTTTTAAAAATTAGTTTGACAAAGCAATGAGAGAGAAAGGTTCAAGTACTTTAAAAAAGAATAAAAATTCAATTTGAAAGGCAAGAAGTTTATAGAAATAGTTTAGTTGGTTCAGGTGTTTGCAACACAAGAATGAGAACCAAGTTCAATCCCCAGAACCCATCAAAAAACTCTATGTGTAGAGGAACACACTGGTAATTACAGCATCCAGGAAGGTGGAGATGGGTTCACTCTCTAGCCAGCCCAACTGGTGAATTCCAGTCCAAGTAAGAGACTGCCTTCAAACAAAAAACCAAAAAAGCAAACAAACAGAAACAAGCAGATGGCATCTGAGGAACAACATGCAAGGTTGTCTCCTGGTTTCCATGTGCACCACACAATGAGCACAAAGTGTTGGAAGAACATAAAGAAAAATCAAGGAACTGTCATACCCACACATTTCCTAGTGGAGAGAAAACAGTGAGGCCAAGCTGGATTAGGAAGAGGTAGATATCTCTGAGATACAAATACTAGTGTGTCCTGAGCCATTGAGCCCATCCAGTACTGAGGGACAGAATGGCATGTGTGATAATTTGTATATGATTGGCCCAGGAAGTGAACCTATTAGGAGGTGTGGCCTTGTTGGAGTAGGTGTGTCACTGTGGGTGTGGGCTTAAGACCCTCCCTCTGGCTGCCTGGAAGTCAGTCTTCCACTAGCAGCCTTCAGATGAAGATGTAGAACTCTCAGCTCCTCCTGCACCATGCCTGCCTGGATGCTGCCATGTTCTGCCTTGATGACAATGGACTGAACCTCTGAGCCTGTAAGCCAGCCCCAATTAAATGTTGTCTTTTATAAAACTTGCATTGGTCATGGTGTCTGTTCACAGCAGTAAAACCCAAACTAAAACAAAAGTTGGTACCAGGAGCGGGGTATTGTTGTGATAGGCCTGACCATGCTTTTGTTTGGAAGAATGTGGATTTCCGAACTTTGGATTTGGAAAGCCACGCAATGCTTTAAGTGGGGCTTAATGGGCCAGCCTAGTAGGAATATTGAAGACAGTGGTGCTGAGGATTATTTGAACTGTGTAGGCCTGATGGCCCAAGAGGTTTCAGTGGAGAAGAACTTTAATATATGGCTGATAGACTGTTTTTGTGATGTTTTGGTGAAGAACATGGCTGCTTTTTGCCACTGTCTGAAGAGACTGCCTAGGGCTATGGTAAAGAGATTTATATTAATTGCATTTGCAAAGGAAGTCTCAAAAAAGCCCAACAAAGACTTTGTTCTCTGGTTAAGTCTGATGAAGAGAATTTTGAACAAACATCGTAAGATGAGAAAGGAAAAGTACAAAATATATAGTGTGAGTATTAAAGGGACTCCAGGAAGTGAAATGGAGCTGAATTCAAGGATATTAAATTGAATTAAGGGAGTGGTGATCTGGCAGCAAGATTCTACCCAGCTAAATTTAGGTCCAGGCTTGGTAGTACAAGCCTTTAATCCCAGGAGGCAAAGATAAGCAGATCTCTGAGTTCAAGGCCAGTCTAGAACAGAGCAAATTCTAGGTGAAGAAAAACTTAAATCCAGGCTTGGTGGACCACACCTTTAATCTCAGTGCTTAGGAGGCAGTTATGCAGATCCTTGAATTCAAAGTCTGTCTATGGAGCAAGATTTAGGACAGCCAACTTAGGCAGTGAAGAAGCTGGGAAAAAGGAAGCCAGTGATAATGTAATAGAACAAGGGGGCCAATGTTCCAGCTCCTGCAAGCAGCAGAACTCAGCAGCTTCAGCTGCATGTCTCTGGCTTTATATTCAAGAGGAGAAGGAGACTACTGGGACAATTGATGCTGGGTTAGCTGGAGCTAAGAAATTACTGGTGATTAAGAAAAGACCAGCATCACTGAGGTGAAATATGGGAAGTGTTTTCTGAGAGGACAAAGAAGCTGTATTCCAGAGATAGCCAAGTGTTCCTCATGCTGCAGCTGTACTTGGTAATGTGTAAGAATCATCCAGGTGATGCTGGTTTTGAAGGCATGAAGGCATCATGAAGAACAGCTGAGGCTTGGTACTGTGAGAAGCCATAGAAGGCCATTGGTGAAAGTGTACCCTCAGTTGTAATTGACAGCCCAGGATTGAAGGGGTCATGCAAAGGAGTTAAGGCTTGGTACAATAAATAGAGCCTATGAGAGGTTTTGGTGAAGCATAGGTATAGTGGAAGACCCTAGTATATTGGAGATGCCAGTACCATGGGATGATCACCAAGAACAGCAGTGGCAGTGGAGTGAATCAATCTGAACTTAGAGTGCTACAGAGGGCAGAGCTGGAGAAGTGACACCAGCTCTTTGGAGATGTACAGAAGATCATGTGTGGATCTCAGACATTGGAACAAGAAGCTGTGAAGCTGAAATTGACTTGGGGACCCCAAGATATTAAAGATGCTGGAGCCACAGGATACCTGCCAAGGAAAGCTGCTAACAGGGAGTGGAACAAGCCTAGAAGAAAGAACCTTGTTGAAGTCAACAAAGATGATAAAGGAGTTGGATATCTGAAGACTGCTTTGCCATCAGACATGGAGATGCAGAGTTTGGACTTTTCCCAGCTGGTTTCCTGTCTTGCTTGGGGGATTACAGTTAAGTGACTGGATGAATCTCAAAAGAGACCTTGAACTTTGGACTTTTAACACTGTTGAGACTGCTATAGTCTACAGGGACTTTTGAAGTTGGACTAAATGTATTTTGCATTATGCTATGTTTCAGTATGGCCCCCATAGACTCATGTTTGAACAAGCCTATGGGGGCCAGGGAGCGGAATGTGATAGTTTGTATATGATTGGCCCAGGAAGTAAACCTATTAGGAGGTGTGGCCTTGTTGGAGTAGGTGTGTCACTGTGGGTGTGGGCTTAAGACCCTCCCTCTGGCTGCCTGGAAGTCAGTCTTCCACTAGCAGCCTTCAGATGAAGATGTAGAACTCTCAGCTCCTCCTGCACCATGCCTGCCTGGATGCTGCCATGTTCTGCCTTGATGACAATGGACTGAACCTCTGAGCCTGTAAGCCAGCCCCAATTAAATGTTGTCTTTTATAAAACTTGCATTGGTCATAGTGTCTGTTCACAGCAGTAAAACCCAAACTAAGACAGCATGCCTGCTCTACCATTCATGTCCCCTACAATTTTCATCACAAGTCACAGTTTGCCAGGTGAGTTTCCTCATGGATTCTTAGACATATGGCTTTCTCCACCAGCACCAAAGTGACAAAACCTCCACCTCTTTGTTCTCAAGAGTAAAAGGAGCACAAGGTTGCCAATGAATAATTGTTTGCCATATCAATTGACTTATACTTCATCTAAGATACTTATATATCTCACTGCTCAGTGGATAATTGTAGTCCAGTCTTCCTTGCTGAGGGAACCAGTGTATTCAGCTGGTATACAACCTAAAATTCCAACTCATTGGATCTACAACTGGATCCAGCCTTGCTCATCCTCCAGGTCCAACCCAGGTTAGATTCACTCATGAACCAAATGTCCAGATAAGGAATATGAGTCTCCTAGTAACATCCTCCTATCCCATTTACCTGCTAAGTCCAATTATTGGATTTAATGACTTTAAGACTTGCCTGACATAGACTAAATCCAAAGAAAGGAAGACTTGCTGTCATCAAACAGACCTGGTTTCCTGACTTTATAACCAGCTGTTCCATCTTAGACTACACTTCCCTGAAAGTACACCCATGCATGCAAATTGACAAAGTAGTCCATGTCTTTAGCTTCAAACATGAGAAGCATAGAGATCTGTGAAAAAAGAAAGCCATTGCTATCCTTTCTCTGCACCTATGGCATTAACTCTAACATCAGATAGATCATGTTCCATTCCAACTCTTATGTTGACTAGAGAGGTGACTGTCAGCAATCAATCCCACTTCTGCCTGGGCCTCAGCTACCTCCCCTCATAAAGGTCAGTATTGGGCAAGAGATGGAAAGTAAACCATGTGTGTAAAGTGGTAAGCACTGTCTGTGGCGGAGCAAGCATTTGATACTGCTTTCTTTTTGAGATTCCTTGTTCAAGTGACTTCCATGAACTCTGAGCCCATAAACCCTGTTCACTAATGGATTTCTACATAGGGCAAGAGGTACTCGGGATATCCTTGTTAGCTAAATGAATAAGTGAATGAGAAAATGAATGAATGAATGAGACCATTCCATTCTGACTATGCTGACACATTGGGGGGAGGACTATGCTGAATCATGCCATTTGTTGTTTTAAAATAAGCCACTGAAATGAAGCAAAAGTGTCCTTCCTGTCCTTTTATCAAATTCTAGATAATTCTTACACAGAGATTTTTGGAAAGTCAAGCTCGCCATGTCAGGAAAATGTCTAAATTCTTGGGAGAAGAGTATGTTGTTATGCCACACAATCTCAGTCTCTAATACTTAACATTATAAGCTCTACTAATAACTCCAGGTCACCTGTCTGGGGAAGAAAGATAAGGATTTTAAATTTTAGCACATTTGCATGTATAATCTACCACGGATGCTGTTGACTTGGAGAGAGATGTTTAATTTGCTTCCCCCTAGTTGGCCCCTGAGAACAGTTATTTCCAGAGAAGCTAATGGAAAGAGCTGATTGCAATATGGCTTCACTTGAAAATCTTTATGCTATTTCATGAAGAACAGGCCTCCATACATACAGCCAAGATAAGCCCCGTCCCCTCAGGAAGTAAACGTCCCTGGAAAGACACTCAAAATATAACAGCCTTAGGCCTGAATCTAAGTTCTCCTAGCAGTCATCTGTGTGACTTTCCACAACCCACATTACTGGTACGTGTCCAGCTATTCATTCATTTATTTATGTCTACACCAAGTCACTTAAACAGTGCTGGCTTAAAACTGGCATTTAGAGTGCTTTTATAACATATTCAAGCTTTTATAATATAACAGCAAATTCAAGATGGTCACTAATAATTTGAGCTTCCCCCACTCACGAGTTGCACTGTATATGCTGTCTGGAACCATTGTCTCTGGAAGCACTGCACAAACTTCCCTGAGGTTACCACACTGGCAAGGACACTGCAGGGAATTTTGTGGGCACTTTCAGCTGAGCCGAGTCCAGACTTCCAGTTGGAAGTCTTTACCAGGACACAAGACATGCCAGTGAGTCCCCATCTTGGAAATGGACTCCCATTCAGTAGGTCTGATACTAGGTTGCATGTTGATCAGTGATTGACTACCCAAGTGAGCCCTTCACAAATTCCTGGCCCCCAAATAATGGACAAGACAAAACAGCTGTGTCAAGTCACAAAATTTTGAAGCATTTTGCTAAATAGCAAGAGATTATCAAGACATCTGTTGTAGGGGACCATCAGAGGACATCCTGATTCAATCCCAGGTCTTCATTCTTGTGTTTTTCTTGTTGGCTATTCATTTGGAGAACCTGTTCCTGCAGATAAGAATCCAAAGAGAAGAAGCGATTAGCAAAAAGGAAGATCAAACACAAACAAATCATTTTGAAGAGGGAATGTAAATAGCTAGTAACATTGTCTTTTTTCATTTCATCATACTACCAGTGAAAGAAATGCAAGGTGAAACTGAAATGCATATCCCTTCAAATATTAGAACAGATTCCTTTAAATAAAATCACCTACCCTTGTAAAAGGAAGTGGGACATCAGAAATCAATACATATGGACACAATGACTAAAACTTGCATACATATTTCTGGAAAACAAACTGGAAAGTTTTCTATTTGGGCATTGCTTCTAGAAAAAAATAATCTGCCAGGTAGACAATGACTTGTATTCAAAATATACTCCATACCATGCTATTGATAATGTTAAAATACTATTTTTTAATCTATAAATGTTAAATTTTAGGGAATGGCTAAGTAAACTGAATCGCCTCCAAAAGATGGAAGTCTGTGGTGTGGCGTCATTTTAAATGATGCTTATAAAGTGTTCCTAGTAACATGGGAAAATGGTTAATGGCATAATGTTAAGTAAAAGCGCAAGAT
The DNA here is from genome assembly GCA_964023405.1 of Apodemus agrarius. Classification (NCBI taxonomy): domain Eukaryota; kingdom Metazoa; phylum Chordata; class Mammalia; order Rodentia; family Muridae; genus Apodemus; species Apodemus agrarius. Next base: position 84,952,670 of record OZ030009.1, on the reverse strand, counting down.
AGGAAAGGGTTATAAAGTATGATTTCAACTACTCTGAAAACCATAAAAAGTCTGGGAGAAAATGCAATAAAATGTTAATAGTGTTTATCTGTGGGGAGGTGGGATTATGGGAAGCTGTTTTTCTTATTTACTCCATGCCCTGATTTCAACATTGGGCATACAATACTTCCACCACCTAACGTGGGTTTTCTTTTTTTTAATAAGAAAAGAAACAGTCAACAGTGGTAAATCTTATGTCCAAGTTTGGAATAATGAAAATGGAGAGTTATTGGTGAGATTTTAGTAGTCTTAGAATTGAAAGTCTGTGATAATACAGACCTTTCAGAGTGAGGTTTACTTTCGCCCATGTCTACAATAGGAACAATATTTGCAGAGTCTGTGGATGGTGTAAACACAGAGTTGTTTCCCCAGCAGGACTTGATTTGATCAATAAACCCACCTCACTCCCAGAAGTAGTTCAGAACTCATCATGTGAGACCTGTTTGGGAAGAAGAAGCCTCAGTCCTTGGAGGTAAATGGAAATAAGTCACAGTCCAGGTCCTCAGACTTGAAGTGATATAGTACTTGAATTTCAGACACCAGACATCCATATCTGATGCTCCTTGAGCACTTCCTTGGGGATTTTTGTGCCAATTTCACACAGAATTCTTTATAAAGAAATAAATAAGAGAGCAGAATTTTCCAAGTGTTTAGAATGATAGAACCTTGGGACTATAAGAAATTTTTATTATCACACATATAGTAAAATGTAAAGGAGATACAGAAGTGCAAAGAGGTGAGGTGCCTTGCTCAAGGGCAGCCAATCAATCATGAAGAACAGAATAAGAACCTAGAACCCTCTCCTCAGTGCTATCTTCCTCGCAGCCTTGCTAGTTATTGGCAGACATTCAGCTTGTTTCTTTGTTTATTTCTTATCTATGTCTCCCCTTGAGGACATAGAGCTTCACTGGCACACCGAGTTCACTGGACAAATTTTTGTTAGATGGATAGATGGATCGATAACCTAGGAGAATGTTGCAATGGAGGTCCATGGGTTTTTGTATCATGGTGATCTGAAATCACATCCCAGCACTGACACTTATCTGCTGTGTAATCTCAATCAAATAACTCAGCCTCTCTAAGCCCTTGTAAAATAGTGGTGACATCTCAGGAGAGGTTCTAAATGCTAAATGAAATAATGTAGCTACAAAATGTTTTCTAACAAGGTCATTTTTCTAATGACCTTAGAAATTACTAACTAAATGTAATTATCTTTCTATCTTCCCACCTACCTACCTCATTTAATCATGGTACAAATCTCATGGACCAAACTCCCAGATCCACCTCACCCTGTCTATCCTACTTCATATTCTTTCCATCTCTCAAAAGGCAAGCAAGAAAGAAATAGCGTGCTTACTTCCTGGCCCCATGCCATTCTGATTTAGGATAAAATCAGGACAAAAGCAAGAAGCAGTGTAAAGGTATAACATCTCCAGTTGGGTAGTGGCTTATGGTTTCCTACTTACCCTTTGTTCAGTACGAGATACATCTGTTAACTCAGAAGTTTTTCTTTCTCTTCATTTTGTTTACTTCTTTAAAAAAACCCTTTTCTCTCATTTTTAACACATATTTTTCTTAGGAATTAATGAATTTTTATTAAATTATTTATGCAGAGAAAATTCTTTGAACACAGAAAAAACAAGCAAGAAATTCATGTCTAGACAGAAGAACTTGCTTGGAAGTCCTTTATACTTTGAAGTAAAGAAGTTCACTTTTGAATAATTCTTAGATCAAAAATATAAATGTGAAAATTAGAATATTGTTTGATTGGATAGTAAAGAAAACATTGCGTGTATAATTGTATCAGGTGAAGCTAAAGTATATATAGAGGGAAATGGATGACTTTAATTGTTGTAGAAATAAAAGACTCCATATCTGTTACCTACATTCCTATCCTAAAGATATTAGGAAAAGTTAGAAAAATAAAATGAAAGGAACTAGAAATAAGAAATAAAAATAGGAACCTACACCTGAACAATGAGTAGAGAATGAAAAAACAATTGAAACTTTGTCCTCTATGGAATATCTTTATCAAATCCCTTCACACAAGGCTCAGGAAATTATGAAGACAGCTTGTGGGACAGTGACAAGTGGTGGATCTTCCAGACACGACAGGGTTGATGCACATATGAGTTCACAAGCAGTGTAAAAGCACATGCAAGAACTGCACAAAGTCAAACCCTATAAAATCTCAGCACTGTGAAGGGAGATGGGTGCAAAGTCCTACCCCAACCTAGAAATGCTTTGCACTTGATAGCTGCTGGGAAAGGAAAAATAGGTTTTCTCCCGTGGAGTGTCACTGGGTATATCATCCACATTCCAGGGCAGGCCAAAACAAAGACCGACTCCATGTTTGTTTCTTTCTTTGTTTTTTGTTTTGTTTTGTTTTGCTTTTGGTTTCTGTTGTTGTTTTGTGTTTTGTTGTTATTTTGGTTTGGTTTTTATGTATATGAAACCAAACATTTCTATTTTGGTTTGGCTAGATATTTTTTGTCTTCCTGGCTTTGTTTGTTTTTCTTTTCTTTTTGTTGTTATTGTTGTTTGATTTTTGTTTTTAAGAAAGGGGAAGAAAATGAAGTAGGATGGGTAGGGTGAGGGGGATCTGAGCATATAGGAGAAGTTGGAGGAACAGAAAGAGTATGATCAAAATATATTGCATACAAATTAATATAAAAGCATCAGAGATTCCAGAAGGTCTCTGCTTGGGGCTGGAGAGATAGTTTGGTGGTACAGAGCTCTTGGTGCTCTTGCAGAGGACATGAACTTGGTAGCCTACAGCCATCTGCAACATAGGCTCCAGCCACAGATTTGGCATTTATACATGTATTCACGCAAATCACTTAAAATAAATCACATAAAATAAAATAAGTAAACCTAAAGAAGGACATTTTAAATTTAATTTTTAAAGACAACTTTTGCCACTTCTTATCCAGTTAAGTGAAGTCATGTCCCTCATCCTAAGCATAGCATTCTCTGTCATAATTGGGGTTATGTGAAAGACCATACCTAGAAAGCAATAAAGGTTATATGACCTTCTTCATAAAGCCTACTGTCTAGTAACTGGAATTTAGTCTGCATGCTTGTATGTTGTAATCTGAGACCTTAAGTCATATTATGCCTTACATCAAGAAGTTTATGGTATAATAATTGAAGTCAAACTCTACACAACAGATATAAAACCCCAGTGAAAGACAATGGTGTGTCCTCTCACTGCCCCAGAAGCAAGAACCTAAGCTACTCAGAACATTCTCAGAAGATGTGGCCTTTGGACTCATCTGAAAGTTTGATGGTGGGAGGGGCTCTCAAAATCCAAAGATTTAAGAGTGTGGTGCTGGTCAACAGGAGGGGAAGATGTCAGAAGTAAAGGGACAGAAGTAGAAAGGAGCAATGGTGTTCCATGTATCTGGAAAGCTACTGTGGAGATGACCCAGGGGAAGCTATTGGACCAATGGTTCTCAATCTATGGGTCACAACCCCTTTGTGGGTCAAACAACGTTTTTTACAGGGCTTGTTTAAGACCATTGGAAAACACAGAGATCATGATTCATCACAGTAGCAAAACTAGAGTTATGAAGTAGCAACAAAGACAATTTTATGGATTATGGGTCACCACAACATGCAGAACTAGATTAAAGGGTTGCAGCATTAAGAAGGCTGAGAACTACTGCCTTAGAGGGCCCCGGATGCCAGGTTTCAAGACTGGCCCTAATTCTGAGTCAGGAATTTGCTGTTTAGTTTTTCAGCTGTCCCTTTCCTTCTCTTAGACAGACCATGGGAGGGACAAAGGGCAAGGAAGTGCCCTAGATGTGCCATCCTCGCAGTACAGCACTAACAGCCCCTCTTCCCAGCCGCTGCTTCCCAGAAAGTGATGCGCACCATCACAAGAGAAATGTAAGTCTGGAGAACTGTGAGTGCCAAGGGAATGTTCAGTGTCAGACTCTTCTTGTCACCTCAAGTGGTTTGCAGCCCCATGAGACTTCAGACAAATTAGAATCAGAACCCAGTCCCAAAGCCCTCTATTCCACTCACTCCTGCCAACAAACTCACCCCCCAGACCTGTTCATCCTCCCTCTGAAATATCATGAAACTCATGTGCTTCAGATATATCTGCCTCTTTGCCCAGCTCAGACCCCATCCCCAGCCAGAGTTTTATTCCAGCTCAAATTAACATGCCCCTGCTAAACCTTTCTTGTGTCCCAAGACAAACTCCAGGCCCCCTTACAGCCTGTAATGTTCATCTAGAGTAGTCCTAGCTGCTCTCCATCAGACACCTGTTCCCAGACAGACCCAGACAACCTTCGTTCCTGTAACATGCTCTGTCCTCTTTTACCATTAGACTTTGTAGACACTGATCCCTGCTCTTGGACAAACTTCCATTCCTGTTGACTGATACATAGAAAGGAGGTGTCCTCACCACATTTCCCAGTGTTAGAGGTTGAATCTTAAAGAATCTTATAAGAGAAGCAATTTGGAAACAAACAAACAAACAAACCAGGAGAGTATTATGTGACCACCATGGCAGAGATCAAGACTACCTATGATACTGTGAGGCAAGGAATGCTTCAGGCCATATAAGTGTTGGTCTCTCCACAGTCAGTCCTGAGTACTGCAAACACAGATGTAATCTGTATATGTAACTACTCACAGCATCTCCTCTGGTTGAAAACCTCTCAATAAATATTCATTCATATGCTAATACTAATTAATTAATTAATTAATCAATTAATGTGTAGAGGTAAATAACAGCCAGAGGTAAGATAAACAAAACAACAGTGAATGGACTCATTGTCCTCAAAGGTGTGAGGGTCTGGTTTTTTATACGATTGGCCCAGGGAGTAACCCTATTAGGAGGTGTGGCCTTGTTGGAATAGGTGTGTCACTGTGGGTGTGGGCTTAAGACCCTCACCCTAGTTGCCTGGAAGTCAGTCTTCCACTAGTAGCCTTCAGATGAAGATGTAGAATTCTCAGCTCCTCCTGCACCATATCTGCCTGGATGCTGCCATGTTTCTGCCTTGATGACAATGGACTGAACCTCTGAGCCTGTAAGCCAACCCCAATTAAATGTTGTCTTTTATAAAACTTGCATTGGTCATGGTGTCTGTTTACAGCAATAAAACCCTAACTAAGAGAGGGTCCCTGGCTGGTTTGGAGGCAGTTGAAAAAAGTCAAAGCAGGTTTAGTGGGGGTTGTGGGCCAGCAAGTAAATCCTCTGACTCAGGATATACTTCATGGGAAAGAGCAATATTGCCACCCAGGAGTCAGAGGTCAAGGTCTATATGATGGAATATGTTGACACCTGGATATGATAGATATCAGATCATCTGGGTTCAAATGTCAATAAAATCCACAAAATCCAGACTCTGAGACATATGACAGAAGTAATTTTCTGGTTTGATTAAAAAAATCCTAATAATAGAAAGTTGATGGGAGAAACTAATCTACAGAGAGAAGAAAAAAATCAGGATGTCAACCTCTATCAATGTGGGATCCCAATTCAAGCACCAAACTGAAAAAAGACACAAGGAAATGTGAACAATAAGGAGATTTGGGGTAAATTAAGGAATTATGATTAATTTTATTTGGGAGCCATAAGAGTGTTTGTCTCCAAGTTCTTGTCTATTTGAAATACCATAAAAAATGTTTACAATGAAACATTAAAAAAACAATATACAGCTTCACTCTTTACATGGTATATGATATTTGGCATGACACATAAGCTCTTCAAACTTCTTTTTTTTTCTTTGTTTTTTGGTTTGTTTGTTTGTTTGTTTGTTTATAAAATAGCCATTACAGTTTTCTGAGGCACATAACCTGACCATCTCCACTGGAACCCAGGTCTACTCAATAGCCTGGCATTGCCAGGATAACACTACTAGGCTTTCCGAAGATGATAGAATCTGAACTCTCAAGGCAAGCCCACTTAAGCTCAGACTGAAGGCCTGTCCAACTCTACGGTAGCTTGAAGCCAAGGCCAAGTCTACCACGTTTCCCTAAGCTTTGCCTCATTCTCAGAAATCCAAGGTAGGTATATGGCTTGCAATCTCCTCAATGATAGCTTCTTCCTACTCCTCGGACCCCTTTCAAAACTACCCAGTGCCCTGATCAGGCCAAGCATCACTGAGAAACACCAGCCTGACAGTATGGTTATAATTAAATTGGTTTCCTTCTGGGCTGCTCTTCCCTCTCCCTCTGGTCATTTTATCTGTCATATCCCCAGGATCACAAACACTTCTCAAAATGGCCTTTGATTAAAATCCAGTGAAGCTGAAAACCAACCCAGGAGTATGGGAAGAAGAAATTGCAACCACTACCTCAGAGAAGTCAGCTTAATTCACTCTGCACCAGGGCTAGGCCAACACCAGATACAGAGCTTGGGTCGCAGGGATGGAACACCCTCATAGACGCATGGGGGAGGGATGGGCTAGGGGGCTTCCAGAGGGGGGAAACTGGGCAAGGGGATAACATTTGAAATGTAAATAAAGAAGATGTCCAATAAGGACAATGTAAAATATAATAATAATAATAATAATAATAATAATAATAATAATGTGTTGGAAAGTTAATGCCCTGTTCAATGTCTTGCGAGGTGGGGCCTGATGTGAAGGCCATGAGAAAGCACTCATAGCCTCATGCTATTATCACAGAAGTAAATTCACTGTACACTAGAGATGTCACCTCCTCTATCAATATCTACAATGGTAGGGCTCTTGCCAGATCTGACATCACGATATTTAACTTCTTCACAGACTCCATAACAATGTGCTAGTATATAGATTACTGAGTCTGTGGAATGCTGTTACAACAGCGCAAAGAGACTAAAACATGGGGATGCAGAGGCTCCATTTAAAAACCACACTCTTCTCCTGCACATATTCTCCCAACACAGATAAATCTAGGAGAGACAGCTTAGTGGGGGACATGCCTAACACCACGTAGTCCCATTCATTAAGCCCCTACAACAGAGAAGTGAGTTAAAATGAAGTCTACTTTGAATGTAGAACAGGCTTTTGAAATTGTCTCCCCTGTTCTTTTGCTTGTTAATAGCTGTCATTTATTTTTTATTAACACTTGTTTTTAATATGTAATATTTTTGTTATAGATTTAGTTTTATCTGTTTCAGTCCACCAAATTATTATTTTTGATGTGAAATAACAGAATCATCTCTAGAGCTATTTTTAGGAATGCATATGATTCATGCTGATACAAGAAAATAATTGTGAGTTTACAGTGCTTTAAACCTACACTCCTTTTATTCCTATTGATACACTTCAAAAGATACCTTCCAAGAATGTGGGCTTTCATAAGAAAGTAGCTGCCTTTAGGACCTGACAGATTAGAGTGTTCCCATATTACACTGAAAATAACACACAATATGGTAAATGACTGGACCACGAGGGTGGATTTTGGGTGGCAGCAAGCTAGGTTTGACTACCAAACAATCCACTCTCCCACTCCCAGGGACAACCGTGCTCTGCCCAGTACTCTGCCCAACAGGTGGTTGAAGAAAAATTAAGAAAATAGACTCCATGGGAGCTTTTTTCTTTCTCAGAAACAAACAAAATGCCCTTACTTCTCTTGTTCAGACCAATCCAGCTATCAGTTCTCCCCATCATTGTGTTGAGCCTATTTCTAAGTTCTAGTCATCCAGCTGCTGATCCAGAAACTGCTATAAAGAAATTCTGCAGATGTCAGAGGAGCCTACTCTGCAAGCCATGCAGTAAAGACTATCTAGGTGGGTCTAACTAAATGACACATCTATTAAAGAGCAAGGTTTTCTCTAGCATGCAGCAGGAGAGGAAGGAAGAAACTTAAAACACAAGAGGTTTGATGCATAGCCAATAATGGACATATGAATATGGTCACATGCTCAGGCTGAGAGAGACCTTTGCCTGATTGCCAGCAAGAAAACTGTATTCTGTCAACAAGCTGAAAGGCTCAAAAGGAAAGCCTACAAGAGTCATTCTTCAGACACCCCAATTTCAATCCTATGAGACATTTAAAAGAAAACCCAGGTGGGCCTGTCAGAAACCCTACTGTGAGGCAATAAATAGATGTTTTCAGGCTACTGAGTTTGTAGTAATTTGTTGCACAGCAAGAAAAAGTGAATACAGTCATATTAAGCTTTCAACTCATTAGCTTGTGTACAGTCCCACTTGGTTTAGCCAGCAAACCAATCGATTAATTATAATTACTTGCAGAGCAAATGGCAAAGGCAGAATCTTTCCTACTTTCCCAGGATTAGATTGCAAAGTAAGAGCAGAAGCCAAGAGCCTATAGAAAACCATATTCAGATAGCAGATAATAAAGGAGATGGATCAGAATAAACAAACAATTCACTTGACCAGGAAATATGAATGAGGACAAATTTTAAATTTAAAAATTACCTTCACCTAATACCAGTGGACTATATTCCACTGTTTTAAATAAATAGAAAATCTCAAATTATATTTACTTAAACTGAATGAAGTACTCTACCAGCCACAACTAAACTATAAGAATATAAAAGACCATGTGAAAGTAGCAAGAAAAGATGCACAGGGAAATATTAGCTACAATAAATTTTCTATAACAATTTTCTGGAATAATAGATGTATTTGGAACTTTTAAAATTAGTTTGTATATTTAAAACTCTTGAATGTATGCATTAACATAGTCATAAGAAGAAATCAATAAAGTTCTTGGTCAGAAATATCAATACATATCTCTCACATACTAAGTATCCAAAAAAACTAGAATTACTTCAAGAAAATTAGTGCAGAGGAGTATACTATATGAAATCAAGATTTAACCAAAAAATTTAGAAAATAAGGATTATTTTATGGCAATAATTTAGAAAAATGAGCAGCATCCCTGAAAAAATATATACATTACAAAATTTATTTCACAGAAGCATAAAATATAAACACACTAGAAAATCAACATTTTCTAAAATTTTAAGATTTTAGCTAAAGTACAACTTCCATTTAGCATGACTTAGCCAAGCAGTGATTGTCCTCATGGTTTAAGAAAGATTTAATCTTTAAAATATTTATAATTTTGCTCCGGATTTGTGTTCCCTAAATTAAGATGGATCTTCAAAACAAAAGAAACTATTAATAGAAGCAGCAGACATCCCTCGGATTGGACATCCCCAGCTATACTTCATACAAGAGGTTAGTACCTAGAATACATACAGAAGTACAAAAGTTAAATACCACAAAACAAGCTGCCACTCAGAATACCTGGGCAATGATCTGATCAAACCCTTCTCAAAAGAAGAAATCTAAGAAATCTAAGCCAATAAATAGCTTTTAAAGGATTCAATATCCCAAGCCTTTGGAAAATGTAAATTAAAACTACTTTGAGATTATCTCTCACCCAAATCAAAGTGGCCACCAACAGACGACAGGCTGGGAAGACAGCTCAGTGGCTGAGTCCTTAGTATTCTTTCAGAGAACCCAGGTTCAAGTCCCAGCACACATATGTCAGCTAACAACTATCTATAACTTTTGTCTCAAGTGCCCTTTCTGGACTCTGTAGGTACCAATATCCATACACATAAAATAAGTTAAAAAGGTAAACAACAATACATTAAAAAGACAGTAAACAATATTGACTACTGGGGAATCCTTACCCACTGTGAATTAAAATAGCTACCTGTGTGGAGGCTCAAAACAACAATAACAACAACTAAACATAGAATTACCAAATGACCCAGGTATAATACCCCTGAACATATATGCAAAAGAACTTTATTCAGTCAGTTGAAGGTTAGTATCAACCTGACAGGATCTAAAAACACCTGGGAGGTGGTCCTCTGAACATGACATTGTAGCACTATCTTGATTATATTAATTGAGGTGGGAAAATCTATCCACTGTGGATGGTACCATTGCCTAGACTAGACAGGATCCTAAACTATGTAAGTGAAGAGAGGGAACTAAGCAGCTGTATCTAGTCATTTCTTTCTACTTTCTGATGATAAATGAGATGTGACCAGCTGTTTTGAGCCTCTCTGCCTTGACATTTCTGCTATGATAGATTGAACTCTGAAACAGAATAAGCCCTTAAGCTTCTATGTCAAAGCATTTTATCACATAATAGGAAAAGAAACCAAAACAAACCATCAAGGAAAAAATGAATAATGAAATTTTCAGGGAAATTGATAGAACTAGAGAACATTATATTAGGCAATGAATCCCAGACTTAGCAAGCAAAATGAATACAGTACACCCCTCTCACAGATGAAGTAAATGTGGGTAAAGGCCTGAAAGCAAAAAGGGGACCATGAAATCAAAAAGAAAAAAGCTAAAAGCAGAGTGGGATAGAGAATAGAACAAAGTGGAAGAGGGGATACAGGAGTAAAGGGTGGTGCAGGAAAGGGGACCGGGAAATGAGGGGGAGGCAATGGGGTATGCAAGACAGAGAATCAGAGTGAGTTCTCTTTCACCTAAGCTACAGGGTAGCTAAACAGATAGAAAAGAAGTTTACAAAATATTGCACTTTCATAAGTTTTTTTTTTAAAAAAAAAAAAAAAACCTGAAGCATCTCAAAATAAAATTTCTGTAACTTGTCAAATATCTCTCCACTCAAAATGTACAGCACATATTATAAATGGTGAAGCATTAGAAATAGCTCCTTTAAGATTCACAGCAAAATAAAAAAGCCCACCATCATACCTTCTATTGATCCTGAACTGAAGGTCATACCCAGTGCAATAAGACAAGAAAAAGACAGTAAAAAGAAACAAAATTTTCATTATTTACTATTGAGGTATTTGTCTACACAGACAATTCAGGGTAGTCTACAAATAAATATCAACATTATTATTCTATAGATGCACTGAACATAAAAACAAAAAATAACATAAATATCAATAGCTCTACATACAATATAAGCAAATTTTTAAAAATATCCCTCCTTTTTGCTCTCATTCTCATCTTCTCTCTCTTTCTCTGTTCCTTTCTCTTCCTCTTTCTGCTCCTCCACTTCCTCTCCTATCCAGGCTGGTCCCAGAATTTTCAGCTCAAGTAATCTTCCTCACCTAGCCTCCCACACACAGAAGCTATAGGATTCATCATGATGCCCATTTGAGAAGTAGAATTTTAAGTCACTGTTCATAATAGTGACAAAAGGTACTGATACCACTGAAATATTTTAATTCATGAAGAAACAGAACATAGTCTAGAAATTTGGAGATACAATGTCATAAAACCTGGCTGTCATTAAATCTAGAGATTCTGGGAAAGCCAATGAAAATAAAAATTGAAATTCTTCACATAATTTAAAAATATGTTGTCATTGTTGCTTTAGAACTTAACAACTTCATACTAATATTTATATAGAGCAATAGGAAGTCAAGAACTTTCAAAATATTTTAAGAGAATAATGATTTCAGCCATATATACAAATGTGAATGTGTTTTTAAAAACTTCAGGCTGAAAAGATGGATCAGAAGGTAAGAGCGCGCAATGCCCTTGCAGAGGACCTGGACTCAGTTCCTATATATCAAAACCTCTGGAAATTCCAACTCCCAGGGATCTGAGAGTCTCCTTTGGTCTCACCAGGCATGAGAACACACATCACATATCACACACACACACACATACACACACACACACACACCACACACACACACACACACACACACACACACACATCTTTTAAATTTTTGCATGTGTATTAAAGCGAAGGAATTTAATAACCCTAACATATGCACATACATTTTATGTTGGAATTTCAAATAATCTTCTCTAATTAATAGAGAATATAGATTATTATATGCAAAAGGCAAGTTTGTTGCTTTAAAATATTTTTCATAAGCGAATTGTCTTAGTTAGGGTTACAATTGCTGTGATGAAACCACCATGACCAAAAGCAACTTGAGGAGGAAAAGATGATTTTGACCTATACTTCCATATCACTGCTCATCACTGAAGTTAAGACAGAAACAAAGTTAATTGTGTGGCAGGAACCTAGATTCAGAAACTAATGCAGAAGCAATAGAGGAATGTTGCCTACTGACTTGCTTCTTATGGCTTGCTCGGCCTGCTTTCTTATAAAACCTGGGACCACCAGCCCATGGTCTGGTCCCTTCCACATCAATTACTAATTTAAAACATATTCTCCCGTTTTGCCCATAGTCTGATCTTATAAGAGCATTTACTCAAGAGATCCCTTCTTCTCAGATGACTATGGCTTGTGTCAAGTTGGCATTAACCAATTAGCAAAATTGACCCCTTGTCAACATGACAAAACACATAACTATTAATCCATAATATATCCTTTCTTGTTCATCCCTCAAATCAGACAATAATATGAACATTATAATATAAAACATTTTGTAAACTTTAAAAAGCCTACAGCCTTTTACAAATTTGAACACTTTAAAATTCAGTCTCTTTGAAATTCTAAAATCTCTTTTAAAATACAAAATCTCTTTACAAAGTTCAAAGTCTCTCACCTGTGGGCTCCTGTAAAATAAAATATAAATTAAACTCTTTCTTACATCAAAAGGAAAGTCACAATCTGAACAAAGCAAAAAAAAAAAAAAAAAAAAAAAGACTCCAACAATGTAAACATCAGTGTCCAATGTTTTAGATTCATTCATAACATTTCGGCCTTCTGCAAAAGGCTTAGATACATACAACCTGAAGCTTACCTTTGGGGATTTGGTTGGCTCTACCTCATAGCTGCTTCTGTCCTTCATGGTTACCCCATTGTACTAACATCTCCAAAATGCAACTAGGCTGTACTTTCACCAATAGTTTTACTAGAACTTTCTTCAGGGACTCCAACACTGCCAGAGAGAAGCCTCAGCTGCATTCCATGACTCCTTCATGCCTTCAAAACCAGGACCACCAGTGTGACTCATATTGCCAAGTCCAGCTGCCAGGACAAGCTCTAAACCTGGCTGCCTCTGGCACACATCTTCTGTGTGCTAATTATAAGGCACCATTTTCCATAATATTTCACCTCAGTGACACTTAATCATTGCTATTTTCTCAGTTTTCGACGACCAGTAATGATTTTTTTTTCCATTTAAGCAAAGGTTTCACGTTAGTGGTTCTGGTACCTTATTAACCACAGCCAAATCCTCAGCCCCAGCTCACCAGAACCATTGGTTAACTAAAGACATACAATAGACCCAATAGAGTCTTTAAATGACTGTCAAATTTCCCTCTGGAACTTTCTAAGACAGTACACCACCATTTGTATTTCTCTCAACTCTCTTATCTTCTGAGTGCCCACAACACATCTCACCAAACTTTAAACACCAAGCTTTCAATGGCTTTTCTAGCTCAAAGTTCCAAAATTCTTCAACAGTTCTTCCAAGCACAACATGATTAGTTCATCAGTACCCCACTCCTGGTACCAATTTGTCTTAGAGTTACTATGGCTGTGATAAAGCACCGTGATCAAAAGCAACAGTGAGAGGAAAGGATTAATTTGGCTTATGCTTCCATATCACTGCCCATCATTGAAGGAAGTCAAGACAGTAAGTCAAGCAGGACAAGAACTTTGAGGCAGGAGCTGATGCAAAGGTTGTAGAGGAGTGCTGCTTATTGGCTTTCTCCTTATGCATTGCTCAGTCTGCTTTCTTAGGGAACCTAGGGCCACAATGGCCTAGGCCCTCCCGCATCAATAAGTAATTAAAAGACTGTACAGGTTTGTCTTCATACCAATCTTATGAAAGAATTATTTCAGTTAAGTTCTCTCCTCTCAGATGACTATAGCTTGTGTCAAGTTGACATAAAACAGCACACAAGTATTGATTTGATGACATAAAATCTGAGAGTTTTTTTCTAAATTTCCAGAGAAGTCTGAGACAGACAAGGAAAAACCAGATAAAGCAAAAGCAGTGTGAAGTTGATTGTTGTTAAAATGAAGGGAAAGCTTTAAATGATATTTTCTCAATCTTGAGTATATTTTAAATTCATCATAGTGATGAGTTCTATTTTTCAAGTTTTAAAAGAAAATGTGTTTTTGACCTTGGGTAGGAAGAAATTTGTTAAGACATAAAAGATACCAATCACAAGAATGTTGATCGATTTGACTGCATATAAATTTTTAAATGAATGTGTGACAAAGGATGTATTGAATAAAAGTAAAAGATGTGGCACAGATGCAAAAGACTTATTGTAATGGATCTAACTGACAAAACATTAGCATGCAAAGTATATTAAGAACTCTCACAAGTCAAAGACAACCAAGAGAAAAATTGGCAAGAGGTATTACCTAACAGTTCTATGGAGAGGGGTCCTAATGACCACTACAAGCATGTCAGAAGATAACCAACCTCATTAGTAGTTAGGAAATGCAAAGCAAAAGAAGGTCCCTTTTTGCATGTCAGATTAGTAAAAATTTTACAGTTATACAGAAATGGGTATAGGAGAACAGAGAGTAATAATGTATATACTATTTCTAGAATTTTATCTTGGTACTATGGACAAATGCTTAGGGTATGAATGTCAAAAACACTTTTTTTTTGCTGTCCATGGCCCCTTGATGCAAAACTAGGATAATATTGGGCATAAGGACTCAGGGGCCAAAAGCTCATAATGCTTGTGTAGGGAACCTGACTGTGGTTCCCAGCACCTATAACAGGTGGCTTACAAACAACCATTTGTAACTCCACCTCCAAGGGATTCAATACTTGTGACTTCAGCAGTGTACCTGCACTCATGTGCACACATACACACAAACAGAGAGACAGAGAGAAACAAAGAAAAAGAGAGATGGACATGAACAGATACACACACATACATCAAAATAGACACACACATACACAGTTAAATTTGTTTTTTTAACTTTTCTTTGAGAGGGGGTTTGGGGGGTTTGAGACAGGGTTTCTCTGTGTAGCCCTGGCTGTCCTGGAACTCACTCTGTAGACCCTGTAGACCAGACTGGCCTCAAACTCAGAAATCTGCTTGCCTCTGCCTCCCAAGTGCTGGGATTAAAGGCGTGCGCCACCACTGCCTAGCTTAAATTTGTTTGAAAAAAAAACTGTTTTTAAACTAGAATAATTTCTATAAGATACCTGCAAATAGAATTTCTTGAGCAGAGCACGATGGAGCCCCTGCAGTGTGGGTGGGGCCACAGCTCAGCAGGCGTATATAAGAAAGCATGCCATGCCAAGCAAGCCCGTCAGCAGCACTCCTTCAAGCCTCTGCATCAGCTCCTGCCTCCAGGTTACTGCCCTGTATAAGCTCCTACCCTGGATTCCCTTAGCAATGGACTGTGACCTGAGGGATAAGCCAAAATAAGCCCTTTTCCCTCCATGTCATTTGTAGCTATTGTGTTTTATGACAGTAATAAAACCCTGATTAAGACAGAGGGTAGCAAAGATGGTGGTGAGAAGGGGAAATGGTATTGCTTAACTGAACTGAACATTGCCAAATTTCTCAGACAAATCACAGCATCATTATATACCACAACAATCGTTGGCTTTTTCAGTTTCCCTATCCCCAATTACATCAATGTATAGTACTTCAAAAGCAAGTAAATTTTTATTTTAAATATTATTTCTTTAGTTCCAAATGAGGTTATATATCTTTGCAAACTCATATTAGGCAGCTGTATTTTTTATGCAGAAAGGGACAATTTATGCTTTTTATCTATTTTTTTCTTTTGTCCCACCATTAGAATTCCTTGGAACTTTATTGATGAGTTAATGTTCTTGCTCTCATTTGTTAGAGACATTTTCACTGGTCCATTGACTGCTTTTTGGCTTACAGCACTTTGGCCAACAGAAATTTACTAAATTGCCTGAACTTATATTATTCCTTTTTCAACTTTGTATTATTACTTTTATTCCTTCCTTCCTTCCTTCCTTCCTTCCTTCCTTCCCTCCTTCCTTCCTTCCTTCCTTCCTTCCTTCCTTCCTTCCTTCCTTCCTTCCTTCCTTCATTTGTTTATTTGAAGGGCTGCAGGCACATGAGGTGAGAGGACAACTTTCAAGTGTTAACTATTTCTTTCCACCCCATGGGGCCCAGATTTGGTGAGATGTTGTTTGCTTGTTTGTTGTTTTCTTTGGGACAGGACCTCAGGTGACCCAGGAAGGCTCTGGATTCTCGATGTAGCCCAAGTCTTGCCTTCCCCTCCTGAGTGCTGAGATTACAGGTATGTGCTACCATGAGTGGTTTAATTTCATTTTATATGTATTTATTTTATTTTATGTGTATGATTATTTGTCTGCATGTATGTATGTGTGCTACCTGTTTGTCTGGTGCTCACAGAGATCATAAGAGGGTGCTGCAGCCCTTGGAACTGGAGTTAAGTGTAGTTGTAAGCTACCATGTCAGTGCCAGGAAAAAACCTGGGTCTCTAGAAGAGTACTAGAGGCACTCTTGGCCATCTATCCAACTCCAATGTCTGGTTGGATGGAGGTTTAAGAGAGACCTAAAGATAGAACCTAAGACCTGGTGCATACTAGGCAAGGACTGTACCAAGTAATCTACATCCCAGCCCACTCTTCTCCTTTTTTGACTTCATGGTTTTATAAAATGATTAGAGGGAGATATCTTGCCATGTCTCTAATTTTTATTTAATCTTAGCCATGTCTAGTGCTCTGTGGTTTCATAATTTACATTTAAATCTTCACGGAGTTGCAATTGGTTTTTGGTATAATACAGGAAGTAGAAATATAGCCTGCCCATCCTCTACCACCAGTTACCACTGAATAGAACCAAAGCAATTTACCCACATTGTCTCAGATGCCAGCTGACTAAACACTAAATTATCTAATGTTCTAGGATCAGTAGCTTGACTTAATCTGTGCCCAGTATCATATTATTTCTAGCATCATTTTAATGTGCTTTGTAATATGAGGGTTATTATCTATCCTACACAGTTATACGAGACACACACACACACACACACACACACACACACACATACACGCATACACATTGAAGTCCTAACTCTGAATACCTTAGCATACATCTGGTTTAGGCTGCAATGTCTTTATATAGATAATTAGAGCAAACACAGAGAGACAATCTTACCACCTATAAGCCAAGGGGAGAGGCCACTATGTCCTCAGATAGCAAACAACTCCTACCCTGGGGGTATCACTTCTACCCTCCAGAGCAATGAGGTAATAAGCATTTTTTTGTTTGATATAAGCAGTTCTGGAAATTTTGTTACAGTTACCACAGGAAACTAATGCATCAGTCTTGACTTTTCTATGTCTCATTCACTTCTTTTCAATGACACTAAGCTGTGCAAAAGCACATGGATTTCTCAGAATTGGGCTTAGATCCAATTTCTACCACTAGAGAAGTCACATACTTTCTTTGTGCCTTCGTTCATTCAACCACATTATGGAAACTGTTCCTTTAGATTTTCTGTTAGAATTTAATGTGTAGTGGAAGACAGACATGAGGAAGGTGGACACAATGATACAATATGAAATAGTGACCATCTGGGCAAGAAGACCCTCAAATATTCTCTCTCCAAGCAAGTCAGCAGAAGATAATATCTCTTGATAAGGCAGGAACCTAGAGAAGAACTGAGTCTAAGCACAGGATCATGAGATCAACTTCAGGCTTTCATGTCTCTTTTGAAGCCACTATGAGACCTAGTGGAGCTTTTCAGATGGGAAGTTGAGCCAGCTACAAGCTGGACTGGTGATACGGTAGAAGAGCTAACTCCTTGAAAACGGAGGAAACTCCTTTAGAAGAGAGTATGAGGTACCCAAATAGAATAGGAAAGAGCCATGGGAATCATCTCATTATGGAAAGGATCACTCCCTATGGAGATATGCTGAGTGTTGTCAGAATGCACTGGGAAGGGGGATCCTTATTATATATGGCTTAATGGAACAGAAAGTGCTGGATAGTTCATGGCTGATTATGCTTTCTTACTAGAATGAGTAGTTCATTTTTTTAATTCAAACCCGGCTCTGTTACGCCTCTTCTTACATGGTCTTTTCAGCAAGTGTCTGTGGAATGTTCAATTACAAAACCTCTACCACACCTGTATGCACCTCCTCAATGTCATCCCTCAAGAGCTGACCAGCTCCCACTAGGGAATTTCCTATGAATCCCAATTAAAAGAAACTTAATTTTCCTATTAGAAATTCTGCAAGTGACTGGGAACATGCTTCCTTTAAGAAGAATCCATTCTGTTTCCTCCTCACACCCTCTTCAGCCATGCGGTGACATCAGGCTATAGGGCTCTTGACTAAACTTACCTATAGTTATTATTGTTAAGACCTAGGTAAAATATTAAGGCCTAGATGGAATGGTAAGGCCTAGGTAAAATGTTAAGGCTTAGGTAAAATATTAAAGCATAGGTAACACTTACTTGTCATCCTGCCATTATAAGGAACTTTCTCATATGTTTCCACTGCTACTAGGAAACTTTCTAATGCTAAGATTGATTACATATTCTGTTATGTTCTATGCCCTATAAGACAATAGAACTGTTTTGTATAAACTTAGACCCAAATCAACCACCCAAAAGCACTTCCTGCACCTGTGTATAAGCTGTCCTGAGATAGACCCCAAAATGACAGAGAGACCTGCACCAATATAAGAAACTATTTGGAATAAGACTTCCATTTTGAGTACTGGTCCAGTAAAGTTTAAGTTCCTAAGACCCCCTGGAGACAACCTGGTTGGCAAGTTAAGACAGGAATGTTAGATAAGTCCCATCCTAATAGACAAGTTAGGACATGAATATTAGACAAGTCTGCTCCTACCGGCGAATACCTCAACCAATGGGAGCAGAATAAATATACAACAAAGACAAGTTCCTAAGGAAATCCCCTATGCCGAAACCTTGATTGGAGAAGTAATTTGGCACAGATGTTTGTGGATTTGGGCTTAAAAACTTCTTAGGATCTTAACTCAGGGTCTTGGTTCAGTTCCAAAATCTGGTCCAGGGCCCTGGTTGACTGATCCTTGTCTGACTAAGATGTGTTATTGTTTGCATGGTTTGTGAGCAATTCCTAAACCCCAATAATTATAAGCCCCTTGAGGTACACAAATGGCCATGCCCTACTTCTCAGGACCTCCAACCACAAGGCTGCACCTCCAGAATACTCTAATAACCTATAGCCAGGCCCCAGACTCCAGAATACTCTACTGGAAAGGTCTAGCTCCTGAATATGAAGATGCCCAAGCTCTCTACCACAGGGGAGAAAACAAATAGCCCAAGATCAGACTGCAATTCCAACAATCCCAGGCCACCCTGGAAGGCTCTACCTACCACAAAACCATATATAAAACCTGCTTCTGCTTAGTTCTTTGCTGCTTCTATCTTCAGCAGAGAAAGCCACCCTTTTATGCCTTTTCCTAATAAATCTATCATGTGAGGTTTGTTGTCTGGTATGATTTTGTGGTATTCCTTGGCTCCCAATTGCCACAATATCTTTCCCCTCATTGTTATAACAGTTATAATTACAGTGGGGAAATTTAAACTCAAGGGAGCGCTCACAACCCTGGGTAACACAAAAACCTGAGTTTTCATCCCATTGCTCTCACCAGCTGTTATGGTTTGTGTATGCTTGGCCCAACGAGTGATACTATTAGAAGGTGTGGCTCTGCTGGAGTGGGTGTGGCCTTATTGGAGTAGGTGTGTTACTGTAGGTCTGGGCTTTAAGACCATCATGCTAGCTTCCTGGAAGTCAGCATTCTGGTAGCAGCCTTCAGATGAAGATTAGAATTCTCAGCTCCTCCTGCACCATTGCTGCCGGGATGCTGCCATGTTGCACCTTAATAATAATGGACTGAATCTCTGAACCTATAAACTAGCCCCAATTAAATGTTGTCCTTAAATTTTTTAAAATATAGTTACTTTGGACTAGGGGTTGCATTGTTTAAAAAAAAACAGTTTTAAAAAATAAAATAAAAGAGTTGCCTTGGTCATGGTGTCTGTTCACAGCAGTAAAATCCTAACTGAAACACCAGCTAAGAAACTTTGAACAAGCTACCGGCATCTATAGACTTCCATTTTCCAGCTTCTAAAATGGTACCTGAAATGGTTCTTGGAGTTAAATGAGTATTAGCACCTTGGAAGAATAAGAAATGTTCATGGGTTCACAATCAGAAGAATCCAAGTAAGTTTAAACCATCCCTCAAGCTTGTACACCTCTTAAAGTCTATCAGAACAATTACATTAACCTCCAATCATTAAGCTGTGTAGTAAATGAAATGTCTGTCTCAGTGTCTGGCACAGAGTAAGTGCTTACAAGTGATATGTGAGTCAGTCTGAGGAGAGAAAGAAGCAAAAACCTCTGAGTCCCTGAGAGAAAGCACAAAGGTGGGAAACTAGACCTCAGGAAAAATATAAGATAGTAAGCTAGTTGGTTGGTTTATTTTTTCTATATAACTAACCTTTCTAAGGCTCCTAAAAGGAAATTATCACCAGTCATTAAACCAGATTTCTTCTGCATAGGGCAATGGCAGTTTACACAGGTTTTGTTTGGCCTATGTATGTCAACTTCCCTTCACAAGAGCTATAGATAGTTTTGACATTTATTGCTTCCTTTAAATAAGAAGCTGGGGAGGATACAAGAAAAAGGTCCAGAAAGATTTTACCAACAGAAAAGAAATGTCATTTATGAAGCCATATCAGACATCCGCTTTGCAGGGAACAATTCGGATGGGGCAAATTAAGCGAATGTTCTCATGATGAACTGTCTTGGTTCACTCAGTCAGGTGACGGTAAATCTAGCTTGAGTGGCAGCTGTGTTAATAAACTGCAGAGAAGATTGACGCCCATCCAAAGCCAGGGAGTGCACAGTGAAGAGCTTTCAGGCCCAGGCCCGTCGGAATATAAATATGTATCACTGATTTCTAAAGTGAGTTATAGTTTCATTCTCCAAGCAGTACCTGAATTCCAGAGAGGGTATTTGTCTAGTCCTGCTATAGGGGGTGACAGGTATAGCAACGTAGTCACACAGGAAAGATATCCACTTGGCAAATAAATCAGGCTCTGTGAAGGAACCTGTTGTTATCAATTTGATCTTGAGGGAGATCTGCCCATGCTCAGGTAATATTGTCAGCACATTGAACATGTCTTCCTTTTATTGAAGAACATCCAAGTACAGAGTCCTCCCATCTTCCATGTCTGCAAATGGATATGTCTACAGCCTTCTGAACACATACTTCCCATAATACTGGCTGGATGGCCTATAGCTTGAACAATTTGAAGGTAGACTCATATCCAGTGCCTCTGGAACTTGATCTTTAGCACTGGAATCATCCTGTTTATCTGTGATAAAGAGGATAGGAGTGAAATCTGACCTACAGTGGAAAAGACGCTGGAGTTAACTATATCAGAAGGTCAAGGGTGATGTGATCTTATCTCTACCTACACTGAAAGAGAGACTGGAGAACTAGCTCCTGCACACAGTACTTCTTTTTTTTTTTAATTTTATTTTCTATATTCTATGTTTACATTCCAAAGGCTTTCCCCTTTCCCAGTTCCCACCCACCATAGTTCCCATAGTTCCTCTCCCCCCCCCATCTGTTCCCCAATAATTCCCCCTCCCCCCTCGGTTTCTTTACTAAACTGGATGCAATCTTTACAGGCCCAGAGTCCTCTCCTTTCTTCTTCTTGGGAATCATTTGACTTGCTATTTGTGTCTTGAGTATTTAGGGCTTCTGGGCTCATTAATATCCACTTATCAGTGATTGCATTTCATGTGCATTCTTTTGTGATTGGGTTAATTCACTCAGGATGATATTTTCCAGGTCTAACCGTTTACCTACAAATTGCATGAATTCATTATTTTTAATTGCTGAGTAGTATTCCATTGTATAAATATACCACATTTTCTGTATCCATTCCTCCTTTGAGGGATATTTGGGCTCCTTCCAATTTCTGGCGATTATAAACAAGGCTGCTATAAACATAGTGGAGCATGTGTCCTTATTGCATGCAGGGGAATCCTCTGGGTATATGCCCAGGAGTGGTATGCCAGGGTCCTCTGGAAGTGACATGCCCAATTTTCTGAGGAACCGCCAAACTGATTTCCAGAGCAGTTTTACCATTTTGCAATCCCACAACAGTGGAGGAGTGTTCCTCTTTCTCCACATCCTCGCCAGCACTTGTTGTCTCTTGAGTTTTTAATCTTAGCCATTCTGACTGGTGTGAGGTGGAATCTCAGGGTTGTTTTGATTTGCATTTCCCTGATGACTAATGATGTTGAACATCTTTTAAGGTGTTTCTCGGCCATCCGAATTTCTTCTGGTGAAAATTCTTTGTTTAGCTCTGTGCCCCATTTTTTGATAGGGTTATTTGTTTCTTTGCGGTCTAACTTTTTGAGTTCTTTGTATATATTGGATATTAGCCCTCTGTCGGATGTGGAGTTGGTGAAGATCTTTTCCCACTTTGTTGGTTGCCGTTTTGTCCTTCTGACAGTGTCCTTTGCTTTGCAGAAACTTTGTAATTTTATGAGGTCCCATTTGTCGATTCTTGATCTTAGAGCATAAGCTATTGGTGTTCTGTTCAGGAACTTTTCCCCTGTGCCCAAGTCCTCCAGGGTCTTCCCAAGTTTCTTTTCTAATAGTTTCAGTGTGTCTGGTTTTATGTGGAGGTCCTTGATCCACTTGGAGTTGATCTTAGTGAAAAGAGATAAGAGTGGATCAATTTGCATTCTTCTGCATGTTGACTTCCAGTTGAACCAGCACCATTTGTTAAAAAGGCTATCTTTATTCCACCGGATGGTTGTGGCTCCTTTATCAAAGATCAAGTGACCATAAGTCTGTGGGTTAACCTCTGGGTCTTCAATCCTGTTCCATTGATCTGCTTGCCTGTTGCTATACCAATACCATGCAGTTTTTAACACAATTGCTCTGTAGTACTGCTTGAGGTCAGGGATATTGATTCCCCCAGAAGTCCTTTTATTGTTGAGAATAGTTTTAGCTATCCTGGGTTTTTTGTTGCTCCAGATGAATTTGAGAATTGCTCTTTCTAGATCTATGAAGAATTGAGTTGGGATTTTGATGGGGATCGCATTGAATCTGTAGATTGCTTTTGGCAAGATGGCCATTTTTACTATATTGATCCTGCCAATCCAGGAGCAAGAAATATTTTTCCATCTTCTGAGGTCTTCTTCGATTTCTTTCTTCAAGGACTTGAAGTTCCTGTTGTACAGATCTTTCGCTTGTTTGGTTAGAGTTACGCCAAGATATTTTATGTTGTTTGTGGCTATTGTGAAGGGTGTTATTTCCCTAATTTCTTTCTCTGCCTGCTTGTCCTTTGAGTACAAGAAGGCCACTGACTTGCTTGAGTTAATTTTATAACCTGCCACTTTGCTGAAGTTGTTTATCAGCTGTAGAAGTTCTCTGGTGGAGTTTTTTGGGTCGCTTAGGTAAACTATCATATCGTCTGCAAATAATGATAGTTTCACTTCTTCCTTTCCAATTTGTATCCCTTTGACTTCCTTATGTTGTCTAATTGCTCTTGCTAGAACTTCAAGTACTATATTGAAAAGATGTGGAGAGAGAGGGCAGCCTTGTCTAGTCCCTGATTTTAGTGGGAATGCTTCAAGTTTCTCTCCATTTATTTTGATGTTGGCTACTGGTTTGCTGTAGATTGCTTTTACTATGTTTAGGTATGGGCCTTGAATTCCTGCTCTTTCCAAGACTTTTAGCATGAAAGGATGCTGAATTTTGTCAAATGCTTTTTCAGCATCTAATGAGATGACCATGTGGTTTTTTTCTTTCAGTTTGTTTATGTAGTGGATTACATTGATGGATTTCCGTATATTGAACCATCCCTGCATCCCTGGGATGAAGCCTACTTGATCATGGTGGATGATCGTTTTGATGTGCTCTTGGATTCGGTTAGCAAGAATTTTATTTAGTATTTTTGCATCTATATTCATAAGAGAAATTGGCCTGTAGTTCTCTTTCTTTGTTGGATCTTTTTGTGGTTTAGGTATTAGCGTAATTGTGGCTTTGAAGAATGAGTTGGGCAGTGTCCCTTCTGTCTCTATTTTGTGGAATAGTTTGAAGAGTATTGGTGTTAAGTCTTCTTTGAAGGTCTGGTAGAATTCTGCACTAAAACCATCTGGTCCCGTACTTTTTTTGGTTGGGAGGCTTTCTATAACCCCTTCTATTTCTTTAGGGGTTATGGGACTATTTAGCTGATCTACTTGATGCTGATTTAATTTTGGTATTTGATATCTGTCTAGGAAATTGTCCATTTCCTCCAGGTTCTCCAGTTGTTTTGAGTATAGACCTTTGTAGTAGGATCTGATGATGTTTTGAATTTCCTCAGTTTCTGTTGTTATGTCTCCCTTTTCATTTCTAATTTTGTTAATTTGTATACTGTCTCTGTGTCCTTTGGTTAGTCTGGCTAAGGGTTTATCTATCTTGTTTATTTTCTCAAAGAACCAGCTCCTGGTCTTGTTGATTCTTTGTATGGTTCTCTTTGTTTCTATTTGATTGATTTCAGCCCTGAGTTTGATGATTTCTTGTCTTCTACTCCTCCTGGGTGAATTAACTTGTTTTTCTTCCAGGGCTTTAAGGTGTGCCATTAAGCTGCTAGTATATGCTCTCTCCAGTTTCTTTTTGGATGCACTTAGAGCTATGAGTTTTCCTCTTAGCACTGCTTTCATTGTGTCCCATAGATTTGGGTAGGTTGTACCTTCATTTTCATTGAATTCTAAAAAGTCTTTGATTTCTTTTTTTATTTCTTTCTTGACCAAGGTGTCATTGAGTAGAGTATTGTTCAGTTTCCATGTGTATGTGGGCTTTCTGTTGTTTTTGTTGTTATTGAAGACCACTCTTACTCCATGGTGATCTGATAGAAGGCATGGGATTAGCTCGATCTTCTTGTATTTGTTGACATCTGTCTTGTGACCAATTATATGGTCTATTTTGGAGAAGGTCCCATGTGGAGCTGAGAAAAAGGTATATTCTTTAGCTTTAGGATGAAATGTCCTATATATATCTGTTAAATCCAATTGGTCCAGAGTTTCAATTAGTTTCGCTGTGTCCCTGTTTAGTTTCTGCTTTCCTGATCGGTCCATTGAGGAGAGTGGAGTGTTGAAGTCACCCACAATTATTGTGTTAGGTGTAATGTGTGCTTTAAGCTTTAGTAAGGTTTCTTTTACGAATGAGGCTGCCCTTGCATTTGGAGCATAGATGTTCAGTATTGAGAGCTCTTCTTGGTGGATTTTCCCTTTGGCCAGCAAGAAGTGACCTTCTGAGTCTCTTTTGATGATTTTAGGTTGGAAGTCAATTTTATCTGATATTAGAATGGCTACTCCAGCTTGTTTCCTGAGACCATTTGCTTGTAAAATTGTCTTCCAGCCTTTTACTCTAAGGCAGTGTTTGTCTTTGACACTGAGATGTGTTTCCTGTATGCAGCAAAATGTAGGGTCCTGTTTCCGTATCCAGTCTGTTAATCTATGTCTTTTTATTGGGGAATTGAGTCCATTGATGTTAAGAGATATTAAGGAATAGTAATTATTTCCTCCAGACATTTTTGAAATTATATTTATTTATTTTATTTATTTTTTATATTCGAAAGGTTACCTTCTTTTGGGTTTGATGAGAGGAGGTTTCTATCTTGCTTCTTCCCGGGTGTAGTTTCCGTCCTTGTCTTGGTGTTTTCCCCCTATTATCCTTTGTAGGGCTGGATTTGTGGAAAGATATCGTGCAAATTTGGTTTTGTCATGGAACACCTTGATGTCTCCATCTATGGTGATTGAGAGCTTTGCTGGGTAAAGTAGTTTTGGCTGAAGTTTGTGTTCTCTTAGAGTTTGCATGATATCTGCCCAGGATCTTCTAGCTTTCATGGTCTCAGGTGAGAAGTCTGGTGTTATTCTGATAGGTCTTCCTTTATAAGTTACTTGGCCTTTTTCTCTTGCTGCCTTTAATATTCTTTCTTTGTTTAGTACATTTGGAGTTTTGATTATTATGTGACGGGATGTATTTCTGTTCTGATCCAGTCTGTTTGGGGTTCTGTATGCT
Source organism: Apodemus agrarius (assembly GCA_964023405.1). NCBI lineage: Eukaryota > Metazoa > Chordata > Mammalia > Rodentia > Muridae > Apodemus > Apodemus agrarius. The sequence goes on along the minus strand of OZ030009.1, from coordinate 84,926,715 downwards.
TCTTGTATATTCATGGGCATCTCTCTCTTTAGGTTGGGGAAGTTTTCTTCCATAATTTTGTAGAAGATATTTGCTGGCCCTTTAACTTGTACATCTTCATTCTCGTCTATACCTATAATCCTTAGGTTTGGTCTTCTCATTGTGTCCTGGATTTCCTGGATGTTTTGGGTTACAGCCTTTTTGCATTTAGTATTTTCTTTGACTGTTGAATCAATGGTTCCTATGGTATCTTCGGCTTCTGATATTCTGTCTTCTATCTCTTGTATTCTATTGTTGATATTTGCATCTATGGCCCCTGATTTCTTCCCAAGGTTTTCTATCTCCAATGTTGTCTCCCTCTGCGATTTCTTAGTTGTTTCTACTTCTGTTTTTAGTGCCTGGATAGATGTGCTCAGATCTTTCGCTTGCTTGATTGTGTTTTCATGTATTTCTTTAATAGATTTTTGTGTTTCCTCTTTCATAGCTTCTACTTGTTGGCCCACGTTCTTCTGTATTTCTTTAAGTGATTTTTGTCTTTCCTCCTTATTGTCTTCTTCTTTTTGATCCATCTTCTCCTGCATTTCTTGAAGTGATTTTTGTATTTGCCTTGTAAAGGCTTCTAACTTTTGATCCATTTTCTCTTCTATTTCTTTACGAGATTTTTCTATGTGTTCAGCTACCAGCATCCTGACCAGTGATTTTATATCCAAGTCTTGTTTTTCTGGTGTTTTGGGGTATCCAGGGCTTCCTGTTGTTGGCGAACTGGGTTCAGATGCTGTCATGTTGTCTTGATTTCTGTTAGTGACATTCCTTCGTTTACCTTTTGCCATCTGGTTATTTCTGGTGTTAGTTGACCTTGTTGTCACTGGCTGGTGTTTGAATCTCCTATGAGGCTGGGCTTACCTGTTGTTTCTCTACTGGTGGTTATGCGTGATTGCTGCTCAACGGGATCACGAGCTGGCTGCCACCCGCTGACTTTGTGCATGGCCTGAGGTCTCCGGGAAGTGTGGAGGAGTGCAGCAGAGCCTCGGCAGGTGCTGCTGGGCCTGCCTAGTAGCGAGAGCCTAGCAGATCCCCCCACGTGGTAGCCCCTGATGGAATCTGTCTACCTGTTCCTTTCCAGCTGTGTTCTGGTTGCAGTATGGAGGCCTGCCGCTATCGCTGGTCCGGGCTCCTGGGGAGCTGGGTGGTTCCGGCTGCTTCGGTGCACGGCCTAAGCTCGCAGGGACGTGCTGCAGAGCCTAGGCGCCTGGGCCCGCCTGTGGGCGAGAGCTTAGCAGCTCTCCCTGCTCTAGCCCCAGGCGGAGTCTCTATCTGCACCTTTCCAGCTGTGTCCTGGTTGCAATATGGAGGCCTGCCGCTATAGCTGGTCCTCACTCTTCTTAATAAACAAGAATTGTTGCTTATCCTGGTTCTGTGGGCAGGGTCTGAGCACCTGGCAAGCTGGCTAGGTCTGGCTGACCTGCTACCGGCTGGATGGGAAGCTGCAGACAAGATGGCGCTGCCTGCAGGGGGTTTGGGGTCTGGCCTGCGAGCGCAGGCACGGCCGCTGTACTCCAAACCGCTAGGCTGTGCGCAGTTCCTGCCCCAGACCTGAGTCCCCGGAGGTCTTAAACTCGGGCTGTCTCTGGTACCTGGTTCCGCCGGCAGGGTCTCAGCACCTGGCAGGTTGGCTAGGTATGGCTGACCTGCTACCGGCTGGATGGGGAGCTGCAGACAAGATGGCGCTGCCTGCAGGGGGTTCGGGGGTCTGGCCTGTGAGCGCAGAGCTCAGGCACGGCCGCTGTACTCCAAACTGCTAGGCTGTGCGCAGTTCCTGCCCCAGACCTGAGTCCCCAGAGGTCTTAAACTCGGGCTGTCTCTGGTACCTGGTTCCGCTGGCAGGGTCTCAGCACCTGGCAGGCTGGCTAGGTATGGCTGACCTGCTACCGGCTGGATGGGAAGCTGCAGACAAGATGGCGCTGCCTGCAGGGGGTTCGGGTCTGGCCTGCGAGCGCAGAGCGCAGGCACGGCCGCTGTACTCCAAACCGCTAGGCTGTGCGCAGTTCCTGCCCCAGACCTGAGTCCCCGGAGGTCTTAAACTCGGGCTGTCTCTGGTACCTGGTTCCGCCGGCAGGGTCTCAGCACCTGGCAGGTTGGCTAGGTATGGCTGACCTGCTACCGGCTCAGTACTTCTTTTTCTGAGTTTCTTTCTCAAGAATCTTTGAGACGTTCTTTATACCCAGGGTTCATTTTGTTTCATGCTATTCACTGATATCAGGCAAGTTTAATCCTTTTTGGATCTTCCCTTATAACCACTGAAGTCATGGGTTGCAAATCTTTCCCTATAGCTGAGATCATTTTCCTGTGTTCTATGCCTATGCTTTGAGGCTTTTCATGACACCTACCCAAGCATCAAATTCTGCCTTTCCAAAGTGAGACTAGCTGCCATGGCCCTCTTCATCTATGGCTCTTGTCTTAATCAATAACATAGTCAAAGACCAAGCTGTTCATGTGGAAACTCAACAGGCATTCTTGGCTTCTCATGTCTTACCTTTATATCTGTGGCAATAGAGTCTAGCAGTATGTTAGATTATTGTTTAGGCAGAATTAGTCCATATTGGAACACTCCTCAGAGATCATGTTGTGATATACATTGTCTTAGGTCAATGAAATGGAGTTGGCAAGGATGGACAGGCAGAATGACTCCATCAGACATCAGAGGACAGAGTTGAACCCATTGAGTATCTGCAAGCTAGTTCTATGGGCTTCTCAGTCTGCCAGTAGAGAAAAGTCATTCTTGATGCCCTTGACTTTGGGAAGGGCTGCAGAGCTCCCTTCTGCTTCCAAGGCAGAACCCCACTCATAGAGGTTCTTCCTCCATTCCCAATGTGTCCGTGGTCTGCTATGAAACAGCAAGGGACATAAATGGAGACTGTGATCTTTCTCCAGTTATAGAAGCCTAAAAGGTAACCATAGGACCCAACCAAACAAGAAGGAAATTTGAAAGGAAGGGAGGAAGAAAGAAACCTAGAGAGGGAGTATCAGTTCTTTTTGAAATCACATTGGTCCACAATGACCTGCAACACATCTCCTGTCACTTGTTTGATTAGAGTCACACCAAGATACTTTATAGAATATGTGGTGTATTTACACAATGGAATACTACTCAGCAATTAAAAACAATGAATTCATGAAAATTCTTAGGCAAATGGTTGGAACTAGAAAATATCATCCTAAGTGAGGTAACTCATTCACAAAAGAACACACATGGAATGCAGTCACTGATAAGTGAATATTAGCCCAGAAGCGCTGAATACCCAAGACACAACTCACATATCAAATCATTCCCAAGAAGAAGGAAGGAGAGAGCCCTGGTCCTGGAAAGGCTTGATGCAGCAATGTAGGGGATTACCAGGACAGAGAAGTGGGAGAGGATTGATTGGAAAATGGGCGGAGGGAAGAGGGCTTATGGGACTTATGGGGAGGGGGGAACTGGGGAAGGAAAAATCATTTGGAATGTAAACAAAGAATATAAAAAAAATCTCCCGTCTTAATGTGGATCATTGTCCCCAGAAATCACCCACCTGCCACTTTTTCCTGGTGTGGAGTTTGCAAGGCTCCTGCTCCTCCTTTTTACAGTGCAGACAATGTCCTTTGTTTGCCTCCCTCAGAAATCCAAGCCACAGGCAAAAGGAGAAAGGAGGAGAGAGAGAAAGAGGAAGCAGGATGGGAGAAAGGTCAAGGTGAATATCAAACTTCCCTGAGATCTGAAAGAGTAGGTAAATGAATGAATGAGAGTAAGTGAAGCTGCGCCTCCCTTTCTCTCTCCAGGACACTAGCCTGCCTCCTTCCAGCCCATGTGGGACGATGCTGCCTATCATTTCTTTATCATGTTGCCTGCAGAGAGATTTCCTTTTCCTCCATTTATAGCCCAATTTCCAGTAAGTGAAACTTTTTAAAAGACTTGCTGCTCCAAGAACCAGGACCATTGGACAGAAAGCCCATGCCTTTCCCCACTTATGGATATTAATAATACATAACAAAAGCTGTAGGTTTACTTTGTTTTGTCTGTCAAGTCAAGCTCTTTAAATCAAATGCTTAGGGGGAGGAATATTTGCCTGTGAGTCTCCAGAAATTATCTCTGCTCTTAAAGGCAACCAGACTCCAGAGCAATCAAGGGATGATCTGTTCAGAGATAGCGTGTTTCTGGGACACTCTGTAAACTGTCATCCAAACCGTCACCCTATTAAGAATAAAGAAACCCAAGACCCAGAACAGAAGGGAAGGGTGAGGAATGGAAAGAGGAAGTGTAACTTTAGTTTTTCAAAGCCTTCTTTTAATGATGTTTCTTAAATGCTTGAACCTCCCTTCTGGTACACACCATCCAACAGAGGTAGTGGAAAAGAAAGGATATGGGGGAAGTGGACCTTTTAAAAAGTGTTCTTTGGAGCAAATCTCATCTATCTGAATTGTCAGGAAATCAGTAGTTCAGTTTACAGGTCATCAGGGGTAGCTTGATCCACTCACAAATACTTCACTGATATACCAGCAGTCCAGCTTGGTAGAGTTGGGATAGCAAACATAAATCAGCAGCAGTGGCACAACCTAGCAGAGACAGCCAGGCCTCAGCCAAATTGGCACAAGTCAACAGGAGGGACCAGGGCCAAAGGGAACATCGGAAGTTTTCAGCTGTGCCTCTCTGTGCAAAGCAAAGATCAGTGAAGATGAAAGACCAACAAGTATTGTACGGGTAGCTCTACAGGCAAGCCCTCTCACCATCCATAGAGTCCTATTTATAGTTCCTTCAAACATCACATGCCCTCCATGGGTTGTGCCCCAGCATGTAAGTTAGACTTAGCAAAACTTCAAGTCTACATCAGCTGACATTCTGCTAATTGGCAGAGTCCACAGAAATAGAAAGGAGCCACAGCTCACAACATAGAGTTTCTCTCTATGGAATCCTGTCAAAAAGGGACTCAACTATGCAGTGAAAGGCAGACCAATACATGTGTGTCATTAGTGAAGAATCTTTCATCACTTGTCCTTTCGCATTCTTGCTTTAGCAAAACATCCTGTCAGCTGTATCTGCTTTAGCAAAATGTTCCTTTCCTTCAATCGTTCACATGTTTGCCTCAGCAAAACCCCATCCAACACAACTGACTTTCCGAAGAACCCTTAAGTTTCCACTTTAGGGAAGAGGAAGAAAAACTCAATTTAACCAAGATGGAGACGAGATGCGGTAGAGTTTGAGAAGCGAGGTGGTGATGAGCACCCACAAGGGTCTTATGGACAAAGTAAAGTGTGTATAGTGATTTGAGCATCCTAGAGACAGGTGTGAACCTCTCAAATACCCAAAGAGTACACGGGACCAAGCCCAGCAGCTTAGAACAAGAAGATACAGTCTCCTTTGTCTTTGATGCCAGAGGCCTAGTACTGGCCCAAGAGATGCTACAGGAACCTGGGGATGGCCCCATGCAGGCATGGAGTGAGGTCATTTTTTCACATCACATTCTTAGAGAAAAACTATTAAGTTCTTAGTGTGTGTGGTGTTCAACTGAAGCCAAAGGAGGCCATTTCCTATGTTCAGGAAGGTGCAGCTAGCATTGTGTCCATCTGGTTTTACTCACTAAACCATTAAAAAGAAAATTATCTTATGAGAATGAAATGTCTTAATTCTTCAGATGAGGTCACTAAGTTCCAGAGAGAGTTCCAGAGAGTTCCCAAAATGATATGGCTAGCCAAGGGCAAAGCTGTAAGTTTGATCCACCCCATTTACTGAATACCTACTGGTCTGAGCTAACCACTCTCCTTCCTGGTCAAGGAACTTCACTGTCTGTATTGCAAAGATGAAGACGTAGCCTGTGAGGAGGTACGTCCTGAGTGGGCTGGGAATGACTTCAATGAAGCCATGAATTTAAGCTATTTCTCCTCCTATTCACACACCTCAGTTGATCCATGGCTACTTCTACTGCTCTTCTCAAAGACAGACATCCATGATCTTTACTCCTTCACAGTTTCCCTCAAGACCCAGAGTGAGTTCCTATTGCTGTGTTCCTAAAAAGAATGGGACTGGCTCTGAATCCTGGGCTTGCAGCTCCAAGTTTATCTTTATCACACAACCCCCCACTTCCTGGTCTCTGGAAACAATTACATTGGAGCAGAGCACATTAGCAAGTGCAAGCTAAATGCTGAAGTGCGAGCTTCCTGCATGGGGAGATCAGGTACTGCTGACTCTGCAAGAATTGCTTTAAGTGCTTTGAGTTGGAGACAGGGCTGGCAAGAGCGAGGAGCAGCTGGGGGCGGGCAGGAGCCCTCCAAGGAGTTTAGTTCCCCAGTATTTAAAGAACAAGTGCTGCTGAGAAAGATGGTGTGGGGGAGGGGAATCATGCTTAAATGGCTTTTTTAGAAAGCCTAACAGGAGATAAACTTTGTAAGCTGGAAATGGAAATAGGAAGGCCAGGAAGGGACAGAGATCCGGTTAATAGAATAAACAGAAACTGAAGTAGAGATGAGAAGAGGTTTCTGAAAGGTAGCCAAAGGCCCCTGTCACCTGGGATTGGTAAGTATGCCTTGAACGCTCCCAGGGTCATGGGGACCAATCTGGTCTTATTCACATCCGTGACATTGAGGGAGCATTTTCTTGTTGTCAAGGTCATTCAGGTGTCTGCCAGAGGAATCTTATAGCTTCAAGAGTCAAATAGCATTAGTGCAGAGAACCAAGTGACAATGCAGGTCAGAGACACACAGTCACCTCCCTTCTCCCTCGGGCCTTTCACACATGTGATCTAGATCCCTGCCAGGCCCCTCCTGTTCTCAGTGTAGGATGCAGCTGCCATGACACTGCTTACAGACTACATGTACTGTTGCACCATTCACACTGCACACAACATGACCTCCTCCCTCATTACAACCCAAGACCAAACAAGGCAGATTTACCAAGGTATCTGGAAGAATTCCCTCCTATATACTCATCTCTAGTCAAAGCATCAACCTGGTACCCTTCTCTCCCTCTTCATGATCTAGTTCTCACCTTTTTCCATCCTCATCTTCCCCTCCATAACATATTGTGGGCTAATATTCTTAAATACACCACTATCCTTTCTGACCTGAGATCTTTTCAGACTTATGTCTACTGTGTTGCTTCCCCTGGTAGAGTCCTACTTAGGTCTTAATACAAGTATCATTTATTCAGTTAAGGGATGTATGAGTCCCTACGCTGATATTCATAACTCACATCCACCAGTGTGTTGTATAGTCTCACTATTCTATCATAAGAAAGAGAGGGAGTTTGTCTCACCTAACCCTAAGTTTTATAGGGGTAAGATTCAAAGGTTTAGTGGAGGATGCAGCTGCCATGACACTGCTTACAGACTACATGTACTGTTGCACCATTCACACTGCACACAACATGACCTCCTCCCTCATTACAACCCAAGACCAAACAAGGCAGATTTGGATGGAGAAATAAATAAATGAGGGATAAATATGTCTGTTGTATTGAAGAAAGATTCAGAGAAAAGGCACCTGAGTAGAGTTCTGAGTGTTTGTAAGAAGAATCATATCAGAAAGAGGGGCTAACATTCTGTGGAGAGAAGGCAACTTTAAGCATATTCTAGAATAAGTGATGATTATTAGGGACTCTAGGGACTGGCAAAGAACCAAAATAAAAACAAAGAAGGACTGAATAAGGCCAGAAAGATGTGCAGGAGATAGGGAAGAACTTATTATCAAGGCAATGGGGGGCCATGAAGGGACAGTGAGCAAAGAGGATGTGCCTCAAAAGAGTTTCAGAACCAGACTCTGGTGGTACTGAGTAAGAAAAGTGGCCAGGGTAGGCTGGGCCAGGCGGGCGTGATGACTGCTACAATGGAAAAGGCAGCAAGTAACTGTGTGTCTGCTCTGGTGAGACCACATCCAGGATGGCACCCTGCCTGATGAGGTATAAGAACTCTCTGGCACATAGGAAATATTCTGGGTTATTGAGAGATGTCTGTAACATTCTAGAATCTTCAGATTGAGAGCTCTAGCTTCCTCCTAGACTACTATAGAGGGAAAAGGGCTGCATGAGGTAAAAGTACAGTCAAAGGAAATGATGGAGGGCAGAACTTCCCAGCTCCTTAAGGTAGGATAGTCAGTGATTCTGAGTGCTAGAAGCTCCAGTCCTGTTATTGAATAAGAAGTGAGTTCCTGCTCTCCACTTTCGATGCTAGAGCTAGAAGAAGAAGAGACAAACGGGCTGGTTATCCTCCTTCTCCTTGAGGTAAACATTCCCTGGGTCAGCTTTTATTGCTGGCACCAATGACAAAAACATGTCTGTAGCACAGCAGCCTGTGATCAGATTATCTTAGGGCTGGGCCTATGCCAGAAGCCACCGGATCTCTCCCCTCCAAAACCTGGTAGACTTGAACTTAGTGTGTCTTCAGGGCTATGTGGCTGATCTTCAACAGTAAGATCATCAAGGGTCAAAATTTGTTTTCTGCATGACAGAAAAAAAAAACCTGTGTTATTCATAAAGAAAAAGAGAGAGAGAGAAGCTTAGGAGCTTGCTCGGGCCAGCAGAACAAATGTGGCTAGAGGGTGACAATAACAAGCCTCCTGTCATTTCAAGTGAAGGAGATATTACAGCAAGACTCTTGAAAATGGAGTTGAACAAGGCCACTTCTGAGGGTTGGGCTTTATGAATGCATCTGTAAAGCTTTCCCTGGGCAGTTATTCTCACAGTTTAGATCCCCAGAGGCCAGACAGCTCTGTTTCCCATTTCACTTCAAATCCTCAAGTTCCATGCACAGTCATAGTTGTCCATGTTAAATGGCATCCAGAATTCTATGAACCTGAGTGTCCCCTTAACCCAGGACTCTCAGCCTCTCCATCATTGCCCAAAGACTGTCTCTCATGGCCCATCATTGGGTCCAGTGCTAGAGCCTGACACCAAGATAATTGGTGCCTGGTAAGAATCCAGATGTTAATGTGTGCAGATCGTGTAGTCACATCCAGAATCCACTCATGTCTCTGGCTCGGTTTCTCTGCCCAGAATCATTGACAACCATCTGACAAACAGCTTGTATTTCTGTGAGCCATGTGGAGAATTGGGGATCTCTATTAGAAGGGAGTTAGCAGAACTTCACCTCTGTGCCAACTTGGGGTTTATCTTAGTTACTTTCCTTGTTGCTGTAACAAAATACCTCACCAAAACACCTTAAGGAAGGGAGGATTTATTTTGGCTGAGTGTATGAGGGTACAGTTTGCTATGGTAGAGAAGTTATGGCAGTGGAACTGAGGTGGCAAGCTAGTCACTGGTGGCACTGTATTCACAGCCAGGAGGCAGAGAGTGATGGATGCTGGTCTTCATCTTACTTTCTCCTGTTGTATTGTTAGAGAACCCAGTCAATGGAACGGGGCTGCCCACATTTAGGGTGGCTCTTCCGTCCTCAGTTAAGCTCATCTAGCATACAGTGGAGTATTGTGCAGACTGAGATGAGGATGAAGGGCTGGGAGGTGAGCAAGAACATTTGCTGCACAAGCATAAAGACCCAGGTGGGGATCCCTAACACTGTGTAAAAGCTAGGTGTGGCCACGCCTACTTGTAACTCTAGCTCTGCAGGATATGGAAGTGAGAAATAGGATTGCTGGGCTCTGGCCAACCAACATAGCAACCATGATCTCTGTCTCAAGGAAATAGATGGAGAGTAGTAGGATGGGATACTTGCTGTCATTGTCCCCCACCCCACCCTTGAGCCTCCATATATGTGCAGAGAGACACGCACATAAGAATATAGTTAAAATATTGCCTGCAGCTTCCCGCCCAGCTGGTGGTGGGGAAGCCTGAGTGTCACCCAGCGTGCCAGGTGCTCAGAACCATCCGGCGGCGGCGGCAGAACCAGGTACCCGAGACAGCCCAAGCTTAAGACCTTCGGGGACTCAGGCCTGGAGTGGGAGTTGGGCACAGAATAGCGGGTGCACTCTGCACTCGTGCGCGGGGCGGACCCCGAGCTCCCTGCAGGCAGCTGCCATATTGCCTGCAGCTTCCTGCCCAGCTGGCGGTGGGGAAGCCGGAGGGTCACCCAGCGTGCCAGGTGCTCAGAACCATCCGGCAGCGGCGGCAGAACCAGGTACCCGAGACAGCCCAAGCTTAAGACCTTCGGGGACTCAGGCCTGGAGTGGGAGTTGGGCACAGAATAGCGGGTGCACTCTGCACTCACGCGGCGGACCCCGAGCTCCCTGCAGGCAGCTGCCATATTGCCTGCAGCTTCCCGCCCAGCTGGTGGTGGGGAAGCCGGAGGGTCACCCAGCCTGCCAGGTGCTCAGAACCATCCGGCGGCGGCGGCAGAACCAGGTACCCGAGACAGCCCGAGCTTAAGACCTTCGGGGACTCAGGCCTGGAGTGGGAATTGGGCACAGAATAGCGGGTGCACTCTGCACTCGCGCGCGGGGCGGACCCCGAGCTCCCTGCAGGCAGCTGCCATATTTCCTGCAGCTTCCCGTCCAGCTGGTGGTGAGGAAGCCGGAGTCAGCCAGTGTGCCAGGTACCCAGACCCAGCCGGAGGCCGAACCAGCCTCCCATCCAGCCAGTGGCAGGGAAGCTGGAAACCGGACCCAGCCAGCTTCCCAGCAGCTTGGGACCAGCAGGCGGAACCAGATAACTGAGATATCCCAACTTTAAGACCCCTGGGGAAACAGGATATCAGACAGCGAACCCTGAGCAGGAGCAGTGCAGAGCAGCCGCCCAACAGGCGGAACCAAATACCTGGGATATCCTGAGGTTAAGATCTCGGGGGACTCAGGCCACCTGTCAGCAATCTGTGAGCAAGACCCCCGCAGGACAGTGATTCAGGTATCCCAGTCACTGGGAAATAGCCTTACAACCCCACAGGAGGGTCAAGCACCAGCTAGTATCTACAGGACCAACTAACACCAGAGTTAACCAGATGGCAAAAGGCAAACGTAAGATCGCTACTAACAAAAATCAAGGCAATATGGCGGCATCCGAACCCAGTTCCCCAACAGCAATAAATATTGGATACCCCGAAACACCAGAAAAACAAGACTCAGATCTAAAATCACTGGTCAGGATGCTGATAGAGGAACACTTAGATAAATCTCTTAAAGTAATACATGAGAAAATAGATCAAAAGCTAGAAGCCATTGCAAGACAAACACAATTAAATCCCAGATATCTCAACACACCAGAAAAACAAGACTCAGATCTAAAATCACTGGTAAAGATGCAGATTGAGGATCACTTAGATAAATTTCTTAAAGTAATAGAGGAGAAAATAGATCAAAAACTAGAAGCCCATACAAGGCAGACACAAAAATCACTTAAAGAAATCCAGGAGAATATAGAGCAAAAAGTGAATCCCAATAAGGGGGAGAAACAAAAATCACCCAAAGAAATACAAGAGAACATGGGTCAACGAGTAGAAGTCATAAAGGAGGAAACACAAAAATCCCTTAAAGAATTACAGGAAAACACAAACAAGCAACTGAAAGATCTGAGCAAAACCATACAAAATCTAAAAACAGAAGTAGAAACAACTAAGCAATCGCAAAGGGAGACAATGTTGGAGATAGAAAACCTTGGGAAGAAATCAGGAGTCATAGATGCAAATATCAACAATAGAATACAAGAGATAGAAGACAGAATCTCAGATGCTGAAGATACCATAGGAACCATAGATTCAACAATTAAAGAAAATGCAAAATGCAAAAAGCTGGTAACCCAAAACATTCAGGAAATCCAGGACACAATGAGAAGACCAAACCTAAGGATTATAGGGATAGATGAGAATGAAGATCTACAACTTAAAGGGCCAGCAAATATCTTCTACAAAATTATGGAAGAAAATTTCCCCAACCTAAAGAGAGAGATGCCCATGAATATACAAGAAGCCTATAGAACCCCAAATAGACTGGACCAGAACAGAAATACTTCCCGTCACATAATAGTCAAAACCCCAAATGTACTAAACAAAGAAAGAATATTAAAGGCAGTAAGAGAAAAAGGACAAGTAACATATAAAGGAAGACCTATCAGAATTACACCAGACTTCTCACCTGAGACCATGAAAGCTAGAAGATCCTGGGCAGACCTTATGCAGACCCTAAGAGAACACAAACTTCAGCCAAGACTACTATACCCAGCGAAACTCTCAATTGCCATAGATGGGGAAACCAAGATATTCCACGACAAAACCAAATTTGCAAGATACTTATCTACAAACCCAGCCCTACAAAGGATAATAGGGGAAAAATACCAACACAAGGGGGGAAACAACACCCCAGAAGAAACAAGATAGAAACCCCATCTCATCCAACCCAAAAGAAGAGAACCACTCAAATACAAATAATAATAAAATTCCCAAAATGTCAGGAAGTAATAATTACTATTCCTTAATATCTCTTAATATCAATGGACTCAATTCCCCAATCAAAAGACACAGACTAACAGACTGGATACGGAAACAGGACCCTACATTTTGCTGCATACAGGAAACACATCTCAGTGTCAAAGACAAACACCACCTTAGAGTAAAAGGCTGGAAGACAGTTCTACAAGCAAATGGTCCCAGGAAACAAGCTGGAGTAGCCATTCTAATATCAGATAAAATCGACTTTCAACCTAAAGTCATCAAAAGAGACACAGAAGGTCACTTCCTGCTTGTCAAAGGGAAAATCCACCAAGAAGAATTCTCAATACTGAACATCTATGCACCAAATGCAAGGGCACCCTCATTCATAAAAGAAACTTTACTAAAGCTTAAAGCACACATCGCACCTAACACAATGATTGTAGGTGACTTCAACACTCCACTCTCCTCAATGGACCGATCAGGAAAGCAGAAACTAAACAGGGACACAGTGAAACTAATTGAAGCTTTGGACCAATTGGATTTAACAGATATATATAGAACATTCCATCCTAAAACAAAAGAGTATACCTTTTTCTCAGCACCGCACGGTACCTTCTCAAAAATTGATCATATAATTGGTCACAAGACAGACCTCAACAAATACAAGAAGACCGAACTAATCCCATGTCTCCTATCGGATCACTATGGAGTAAAAGTGGTCTTCAATAGCAAGAAGAACTACAGAAAGCCCACATACACATGGAAACTGAACAATACTCTACTCAATGACACCCTGGTCAAGGAAGAAATAAAGAAAGAAATCAAAGACTTTTTAGACTTCAATGAAAATGAAGGTACGACCTACCCAAATCTCTGGGATACAATGAAAGCAGTGCTAAGAGGAAAACTCATAGCCCTGAGTGCCTCCAAAAAGAAACTGGAAAGAGCATACACTAGCAACTTAACAGCACACCTGAAGGCACTGGAACAAAAAGAAGCTAACTCACCCAGGAGGAGTAGAAGAGAGGAAATCATCAAACTAAGGGCTGAAATCAATCAAGCAGAAACAAAGAGAACCATACAAAGAATCAACAAAACCAAGAGCTGGTTCTTCGAGAAAATCAACAAGATAGATAAACCCTTAGCTAGACTAACCAAAGGGCACAGAGATAGTATCCAAATTAACAAAATTAAAAATGAAAAGGGGGATATAACAACAGAAACAGAGGAAATTCAAAAGATCATCAGATCCTGCTACAAAGGCCTATACTCAAAACAACTGGAGAATCTGGAGGAAATGGACAATTTCCTAGACAGATACCAAATACCAAAATTAAATCAGCATCAAGTAGACCAGCTAAACAGTCCCATAACCCTTAAAGAAATAGAAGGGGTTATAGAAAGCCTCCCAACCAAAAAAAGTACGGGACCAGATGGTTTTAGTGCAGAATTCTACCAGACCTTCAAAGAAGACTTAACACCAATACTCTTCAAACTATTCCACAAAATAGAGACAGAAGGGACACTGCCCAACTCATTCTTCGAAACCACAATTACGCTGATACCTAAACCACAAAAAGATCCAACAAAGAAAGAGAACTACAGGCCAATTTCTCTTATGAATATAGATGCAAAAATACTAAATAAAATTCTTGCCAACCGAATCCAAGAGCATATCAAAACGATCATTCACCATGATCAAGTAGGCTTCATTCCAGGAATGCAGGGATGGTTCAATATACGGAAATCCATCAATGTAATCCACTACATAAACAAACTAAAAGAAAAAAACCACATGGTCATCTCATTAGATGCTGAAAAAGCATTTGACAAAATTCAGCATCCTTTCATGCTAAAAGTCTTGGAAAGAGCAGGAATTCAAGGCACATACCTAAACATAGTAAAAGCAATCTACAGCAAACCAGTAGCCAACATCAAAATAAATGGAGAGAAACTTGAAGCAATTCCACTAAAATCAGGGACTAGACAAGGCTGTCCTCTCTCTCCATATCTTTTCAATATAGTACTTGAAGTTCTAGCGAGAGCAATCAGACAACATAAGGAAGTCAAAGGGATACAAATTGGAAAGGAAGAAGTCAAAGTATCATTATTTGCAGATGATATGATAGTCTACTTAAGCGATCCAAAAAACTCCACCAGAGAACTTCTACAGCTGATAAACAACTTCAGCAACGTGGCTGGTTATAAAATTAACTCAAGCAAATCAGTAGCCTTCTTGTACTCAAAGGACAAGCAGGCTGAGAAAGAAGTTAGGGAAATAACACCCTTCACAATAGCCACAAACAACATAAAGTACCTTGGCGTAACTCTAACCAAACAAGTGAAAGATCTGTATGACAGGAACTTCAAGTCCCTGAAGAAAGAAATCGAAGAAGACCTCAGGAGATGGAAAAATATTTCTTGCTCCTGGATTGGCAGGATCAATATAGTAAAAATGGCCATCTTGCCAAAAGCAATCTACAGATTCAATGCAATCCCCATCAAAATCCCAAATCAATTCTTCATAGATCTAGAAAGAGCAATTCTCAAATTCATCTGGAGCAACAAAAAACCCAGGATAGCTAAAACTATTCTCAACAATAAAAGGACTTCTGGGGGAATCAATATCCCTGACCTCAAGCAGTACTACAGAGCAATTGTGTTAAAAACTGCATGGTATTGGTACAGCAACAGGCAGGTAGATCAATGGAATAGGATTGAAGACCCAGAAATTAACCCACAGACTTATGGTCACTTGATCTTTGATAAAGGAGCCACAACCATCCGGTGGAAAAAAGATAGCCTTTTCAACAAATGGTGCTGGTTCAACTGGAGGTCAACATGCAGAAGAATGCGAATTGACCCACTCTTATCTCCTTGTACTAAGATCAACTCCAAGTGGATCAAGGACCTCCACATAAAACCAGACACACTGAAACTATTAGAAAAGAAACTTGGGAAGACCCTGGAGGACATGGGCACAGGGGTAAAGTTCCTGAACAGAACACCAATAGCTTATGCTCTAAGATCAAGAATGGACAAATGGGACCTCATAAAATTACAAAGTTTCTGTAAGGCAAAGGACACTGTCAGAAAGACAACACAGCAACCAACAACGTGGGAAATGATCTTCACCAACCCCACATCCGACAGAGGGCTAATATCCAATATATACAAAGAACTCAAGAAGTTAGACCCCAAAGAACCAAATAACCCTATCAAAAAATGGGGCACAGAGCTAAACAAAGAATTTTCACCAGAAGAAATTCGGATGGCCGAGAAACACCTTAAGAGATGTTCAACATCATTAGTCATCAGGGAAATGCAAATCAAAACAACCCTGAGATTCCACCTCACTCCAGTCAGAATGGCTAAGATTAAAAACTCGAGAGACAACAAGTGCTGGCGAGGATGTGGAGAAAGAGGAACACTCCTCCACTGTTGGTGGGATTGCAAAATGGTAAAACCACTCTGGAAATCAGTGTGGCGGTTCCTCAGAAAATTGGGCATGCCACTCCCAGAGGACCCTGGCATACCACTCCTGGGCATATACCCAGAGGATTCCCCTGCATACAACAAAGACACATGCTCCACTATGTTTATAGCAGCCTTGTTTATAATAGCCAGAAATTGGAAGGAGCCCAGATATCCCTCAAAGGAGGAATGGATACAGAAAATGTGGTATATTTATACAATGGAGTACTACTCAGCAATTAAAAATAATGAATTCATGCAATTTGTAGGTAAATGGTTAGATCTGGAAACTATCATCCTAAGTGAGCTAACCCAATCACAAAAGAATACACACGAAATGCAATCACTGATAAGTGGATATTAATGAGCCCAGAAGCCCTAAATACTCAAGGCACAATTAGCAAGTCAAATGACTCTCAAGAAGAAAAAAAGGAGAGGACCCTGGGCCTGTAAAGATTGGATCCAGTATTGTAGACCCAGAACAGAGAAATGGGGGGGGGGAAGAGTGGGGAATAGCATGGGGGGGAGAGGAATTATGGGACATATGGTGGGGGGTACCTGGGAAAGGGGAAAGCCTTTGGAATGTAAACAAAGAATATAGAAAATAAAAAAAATGATTAAAAAAAAAAGAATATAGTTAAAATGGCAATCTTGTCAAAAGCAATATACAGATTCAACGCAATCCCCATCAAAATCCCAACTTAGTTCTTCATAGAGTTAGAAAGAGCAATTCTCAAATTCATCTGGAATAAGAAAAAACCCAGGATAGTTAAAACTATCATCAACAGTAAAAAAAAAAAAAAAAACTTCAGGGGAATCAATATCCTGGACCTCAAGCAATACTCCAGAGCAGTAGTGTTAAAAACTGCATGGTATTGGTACAGTGACAGGGAGGTAAATCAAAGGAATAGGATTGAAGACCCAGAAATGAATCCACACATCTATGGCCAATTGATCTTTGACAAAGGAGCTGAAAACATCCAGTGGAAAAAAGATAGCCTTTTCAACAAATGGTGCTGGCTCAACTGGAGGTCAACATGCAGAAGAATGAGAATTGATCCACTCTTATCTCCTTGTATGAAGCTCAACTCCAAGTGGATCAAGGACCTCCACATTAAACCAGACACACTAAAATTAATAGATTAAAAAAAGAAATAAAGACTTGTTATTAAGTCACTAGTAAGCATTAGGCTTGATAATGGGATTTTATGAAATAATTACAGTTAAATTGAGGTCATCAAAGTGGATCTAATTTAATATGACTGATATTGTTTTAAGAAGAGGCGATCAGGGTCCTTTATTGTAGCGCATAAGCCTGTAACAGTCACCTGTGATTCCTCCTATATTAAATGCCCAGAAGAGGCAAGCCCACAGAGAGAGAGAGAGAGAGAGAGAGAGACAGAGACAGAGACAGAGACAGAGACAGAGACAGAGACAGAGACAGAGACAGAGACAGAGACAGAGAGAGAGCTGAGTCACTACCACTAGTATAGGGGGAAAATACTGGAGCAAACAGTAGCTTTTTGGGTAGAGAGTATGTGTAACCATTTCTTCCAGAAAGGTTCAGGAAGTAAATAAAACAAGACTCAGAGAGGTCCTGAAACCAAAGAATCCCAAGTCCCTTCCCCAGGGTTATTCAAGCAGTTAACAACATTGGAGAGACATTTGACAGGTTGGGCTGCTTACATACTGATGTACCATTGATGAGCCTTCACTCATGCAGAGGTGGGAGTTTTAGTGATAGAGCTGCTTCCATAAATAACACTTTACCCATGATCCTATAAATATTGCCTAGAAGCTAACTGGTTCACTAAGCTAGACTTGGGTGACATTTTTTTTCAGTCCACCACCATGACCCCTTCTTAGTATATGAATAGATATTTATTCTGATTTCACCAGGGAAAGACACAACACAAGGTTTCTTTATGGGTGGTGAAACTATTTTGATACTAGAGAAAGGTAATGCTTAAATAGCACTTACGTAAAATGAACACTTTGAATCTTGCATTACTATGTTAATTTTAGGTTATGTGACTTTCACCTTGGTTAACTTTTTTTTTTAAATCAAGAAACAATAGAAGAATTATAAACACAGTCCTTTCTGTAATTTCTGCTGTTCCCTTCCCTCCCAAACAAGTTATGTAGTTCTGTAGTCGTGTGTGTGTGTGTGTGTGTGTGTGTGTGTGTGTGTGTGGAGGGGGGGTGGATGAGAGAGAGAGAGAGAGAGAGAGAGAGAGAGAGAGAGAGAGAGAGAGAGAGAGAGACCTTTGTGGGGCTAATAAATCCCCAAGTGTTTGTGAGAATGGCACAAGATCAACTCATACTTGCCAAAAAGAGAAGGAAGAGAATAGCCCTGATTTCAGAGTAACCCTAATTTCAGGAGGATCATAGTGAAACTGGAGCAGAATAGTAATCCATGACTGAACTGCCATGAGACTAACCAGGTGTGAATTTTCCTCTTCTGTTCTGGGCTCTGAGCCAGATCTTGCTGTGATATCTCAGTTTCAAGTGTGTTGCCATGTATGACCTCTGTGATGGCTTTGCTTGTACCTTAGGATGTAATATTGGGAGGGTGTTGTGGGGGAGAGGGTAACTTGCCTTGTGTAGATTCATGGCAAACCTTATATTACCTGCAATAAAACTTTTATTACCACTGCTTGTTGGGTCCTTGTGCTCTGTGTTAGATTTTTTTAATCTAGGAATAGCCAAACATACCAAGGAACCACTTGGTCTTGTAGATATCTAAAACAATGTGAAAATGGAACTACGCCTTGAAATGCACTGTTATCATTGGCACACCTTTCTTAGTGGTTGGTTCCTTTGGATCCCAGCTCTATGGGGGAGATTGGATGTTTCATAATACCAGCACTTGCTTGGCTGTGTAGGGGAAGGAAGAGACTGGCTCTTTTATGTCTTCAGCCACTGTTTATGTTTTGGTTAAAATAAGAACACAAAACTATTATTTTACAAGTATATATGCATATAAAGAACTCTAAGAAATTGGGGTGGCTGATAGCATTAGCAAATATTAGAGTAAAAAAGAAAACATAAGAAGAGAAAGGATATATATTTAAAGTCAAGGCTCGACCTGGAGAGATGGCTCAGTGGTTAAGATCACTTGTTGCTCTTATAGAGAACCTGGGTTCAATTCCCAGCATCTACATGGTAACTCACAACCATCTGTAACTCCAGTTTGACACGATTGCTTAAAGCACACACATGGTACACACACATACATACAGGCAAAACACTCATATAGGAAATAAAATCATTAAATCTTTTAAAACTTAAAATTTAGGCTCTACCTTGTACAGTACTAGTAGAGATGTAAATGGTGCCACCACTGTGGAAAATATCTTGATGGACACTAAGTATAAAGCTGCTCAGTTGTTCCATTTTACCCAAAAGAACTGAAAATAAAGTTCCAGATATATTTGTGAACCTGTATTCATTTGAAGCATTATTTGCCACTATCAAAAGTTGTAAACTGCTCAACAGATGAATGGATACAGAAAATGTGTGTGTGTGTGTGTGTGTGTGTGTGTGTGTGTGTGTGCATTTGACCATAAAAGGAATGGAACATAATGATAGAGTGTATAAAGGAATATTATTCAGGCATAAAGAGACTAATAACATATGATTTCAGTCACATGAAATAGCTCAAATGGGCAAATTCGCAAAGACAGAAAGTAGATTAGAAATTATCTGAGGCCAAGGGGGCAGGGAGTGGGGAGTTATTGCTTGTGGCAGAGTTTCTGTTTAGAATGATAAGGACATTTTGGAAGGAAGACAGTGATAATGTTAGCACAACATCCTGAATTTAATTGAGGCCACTGAGTTGTACACTAAAAGCGATTTAACTGGGTGATTTTATGTCATATGTATTTACCAAAGTTTAAAATAAAAATTGCTAACAGAGAGCAAAATTAAAGTTACCCACACAAGGGTATATGGATAACTTGAAAATGTATTGGGATTATCATTCATTTCGCTGTTGAATTGTTTGTACTTTCCAGCATGTTCATAGAATATAAATTGCACATCAATAAATATAGAATATCAATTTCTGGCCTGATTCCATTTTCCCAACTTTTTAAAAAGACAAGCAATTACATTTTATAAAAGAAAAGTAGAGGTGTATTTTAGGGAAGATATCTGTATTTGTGCATAGCCACTCCTTGGCTATCTTCCTTAGGAACATAAAGAGTCTATGTGTTACACTGAATACTGGCTCTGTCCAAATTTCAGCTAAGGAAAAATGGCAGTAGCTGATTTCCCTGTGTGATGGGCCAGTGAATATGTGTGCATGTGTGTGCATGTGCTTGTGTGTGCGTGTGTGTGTGTGTGTGTGTGTGTGTGTGTGTGTATGTCTGTGTGTGTTGGTGTATATGTGTTCACATGTTTGTATGTATTTGTGAGTATATTGTGGGTATATGTGGAGGCCAGAGACCAACCTTGAGTATAACTGAGATAGATGTTTGTCATTCCCCAAAGAAAGCCAGCTGGTGAAAAAATATTAAATTTAGAGGACACAAGGTATGGCACAACAGTCCAAAATGAGCTGCAATGGAAGCACGCGCATCAGTGAGGCCCTTCCCATGGGAGAAGGGGGCCAGTTCTGGGGCTGGATGTTGGGATGACCGGCAAATACTATTTTCTGGCTATGAAAAAGTATGTCCCTCTGTTCTCAAATGTTAACTGCTGGAACAGCAACACTTGGGCTGCCGGGATATGTAAAGATTTGTGGAGTCCTCCTCTGCCCCAAAAGAAAGGCACGCTGTAGTAAGGAAGGTTAAATAGCCCCCAGTGCCAAGTGGGTAAAGACTGGCTTTTGAATAATAAAGAGCTGGTGGCTGGAACTGGGGAAGAAGGACTGGCAGAGCTGTGCAGAGATGGAGACAGAGAGAAGCAGGCAGGGTAGAGGCTAGCAGGGGACAGGGCAGGGCGGAGAGCAGTAAGGGCAGTTATGGAGATACCAATGGTGGAGAAGGAGGGAGCTGAGAGACTGCCCCCCAGCACACAGGTCGACAGCTTCCAACTACATAGATATCGCCATGTCTTAACTGTTAAATCTGAAGTGAGTCCCCTGAAAATCCCACAATGCCCAGAGAGGAGAGAGAACCTCAATGGGAGTAAATTCCAGGATTTCAGGTGAAGTTGAGTTACTCATATTATTTATCATTATAAGGTAAATAAATAAGAAGAAGGAAATAAGCCAAAGACAGGGGAAGGAAAAACGAAATGATGAAATGACAAATAATAAGCGCTTTGATATAGAAGAAAATGTGTTAAGGGACTCATGGAAGAGTATGGACCTGTGCACTGGAGGCTTTCCACGGAGATCTCGGGCCTGGCTGGGTGCAAGGTTCAGGCAAAGGGGGAGAGAGTGCGAGCAGGGAGCTGCTTTCTCTGCTGCAGCTGCCTCCACCTCAGTCTCTGCTGTTGCTGCCTCAGTCGCTCCAAGAGGCTGCACTCATTGCCCTGCGCTGAGTCAAGCCTGACTGATCCAGCCCGGAGGCTGACTAGTCAGTGTGGAGTGAGCTGGGGGTGGGGAGGGGGTAGCTTCTGATGGCATTTAGGGAGAGGGAGAGCATACCTCTTCCAAGTCTTCCAAAGTGGCAGTGTTACGGCTCTGATCTCAGAAGCTCTCAGATGACAGAGCAGTTCTCACACACCTTTATTCCTTCTGGATAGGATTCTTATATACAGTTTTGACAGCAGGCACTTCCCAGTGGCTTAGACTGAGAGCTTAGGGATACTTTATCTGCATGTGGGAGGGCTTGGATGGCCAGACCTCTCTGGGGGGGGGCGGGAGTGAGGGGCAGTATCTATGTGACAGGAACCTGGGGCCCAGGAGCATGGCAAAATGCCAACCATCCCTGCAGGGTCACCAGGGTTTTAAGCCTGTGCTTGACCAGGAATCAGACTGCCACTCACAGCCCTCTACCGGGCAGAAAAAGTGGGAGGTGCTAAGTGTGAATCAACCAGGGTGAATCTATTGGTTTAGAACAATGGGAACATACCAAAAAGAATAGTGGAAAGAAATAGTTGGAAATTTCAGGAGAAATTCTACACATCACTCTGACCGTGCTAGAGAGAATGATGAAAAGAGAGAAATTGAGGAGTAGTTGCATTTTTCCCATCCCAAGAGGAAAACCCACAGGGGAGAGACAAAAGGCTCTATCAAAGTCACCTGCTAGTGCTCCATTCCCTAGTGCTCTAAAACTAGAAATCCTACTTTAAGCAATGACATTTTAATAGGGAAATACCAACGGAAAGGAGAAGCAGAAAATATGTGTACAAAGAGTGCTCGCTTCCCTCTGCAACAAGTTTCTATGCATTCCACACTTGAAAACATTAAAGATTCAATGTCTTATAATTCTAATGGTCAAAACTCTGGACTAGGCTTCACTAGGCCAAAATTAAGATGTTTGTGAGGCGCCATTCTTGAAAAAAGGAAGTCTATCAGATAGGATCCTTCCTGCCTTGACATCTTCTAGAGCCCTATGCACACCTTGGCCTACGATCTCTCCACCTGGAAGGACTCTGTCAGAGCATCAGACCATGGTCAAGGACCTCTACCTCTTGCTTCTGCTACCTTCCATCTTCAGATTTGAAGGATCCTGTGATTACACTGGCCCATCCAACATCTCCCTGTCCTTATGCCATCTTGTGAAGAATCAGTTCTACACTGACATAAGATGACACACGTTCAGGTTTCAGAGATTCTAGTGTAGGCATGTTTAGGAGTGGGACATCATTCTGCTTCCTGTGGGAGAACCACATACACTGTGGTCAACACCAGCTGAGATTTGAAAAAGTAACACTGGCGAGCCGTGTCATAGACAGAAGTGATGCACAGAAAATGCTAGCTATAATTTGTGGCCAAATGGAGTCTCCAGCCTACAAAAAGTGGTGTCCTGTCAACCTGTTCTCTAGCATCCTTTCCCCAGCTCTAGGTAGAGTGGTATTGGAAAATAAATTGTTTCACTCTATATGTAAGTTCTCTAGGCAGTAGAAAATCAATAGCATACCCAGAAGCAAATGCTAAATTCTCTCCCACCAAAGCTAGTAAAATGCAGATGCTCAGCCATCCGGAGGCACCTTGTAACAAAAATCTCTTTGTTAGAACAAAAAGGCTGGTCTGAACAAAAGATCAGCAGCTTTGAGAGTGCTTAGTGAGATGCCAAGGCCTTCCAAGTCTCCCTGAGGTTGGAGGTCTATTTGGTTTCCAGAAAATAACGAGAAATTGCATAATGGCCTATAATGTTACCATGTCCCAGTTTTCTTGCCTGGTACACCCCATACAACTGATGTCCAAATGCACAGACAATGAGATGGACTTTGATGTTAGTATTAAGAGAAAATGGCAGGAAAATCTATCCACTCTTAGCTATTCTTCAAGAAGTGTGCTCTGACATGGAATACCAGAACCTCTAGACAGTGTAAGGACCAATGTACACCTTCCCAGGTAAGAACATGAGACAAGGAGCGTTGAGGCCAGCCCACTCCACTCAATAATGTCACCAAAAAGCTAGGCTTCTCAATCTCCACTTACAAATTATGAAAATGAAACTTAGAGGTAGAAATAACTTCATCAAGATCACACAGACAAAAACCATAAAGCTCAACATTGAATCTCAGCAAGGTGACTCTTGGTTCCACTGGTCCTTTTCCTCTACATGTGTTACACTCATTTGCCATTTTACTCCTTCCAATATATGTGTCAGGAATTGTGCTAAAGCTATTGTAAGGTTTTCTATGAGGAAGAAATTGTACATGCAGTCAAAGGGTGGCGTCATGTTGGAAGGAGAAAAGAGCCTGTATTGGTAGTTCAAATCTGTGTCTCATGACCTGAGTCATGAAGAACCTTGGTCTTCTTTTATGTCAAATGCATATTATTATTAAATATTGTCACACTTAAATGCAGAGTTTCTTGAGGACTTGAAGAGTAGCCTGATTATAAAACAATTCATATAGTCCCTGGCACATACTAGTATGCAGGATGAATTTACTACATAAAATCTGTAGAAGGGTACTGTTGACTTTGGTGGCAGGGGTGTCACGTCTTCACTCTCCATCTATCTATAGCATCAGGCAAATAACTCCAACACTCATTAACCATAAAGAAGAATTATTCTTCCCTTAAATCCCAGTAACGTCTTGGGAGAGTTGGTAGTCCATTGAACAATTCAGCTCATCTCCTGCCACAGCAGTAGAATAACCATGCTTAATTCACTGCAAAAAGAAAAAAAAGGAATGTTGTTCCAAAGGAAGATACAATGGTGGAAATGCTCTGGGAACTATGTCTACCATCATGTCATACTACTTGTGCTCAATCTAGAACTTGGGTTCAGATCCAAAAACAAAACTAAAGGTTTAAGATATAAGTATACCTTCATGAACTATAAGTGCATAACAGACAAGTCATTTAGGCCTAATTTTGAAGGTATAATAACATTATCTCAAGAGCAATGAGTCTTTCATCCTTCCAAGGTGAATATTGAACACCGTTCTCTTCTTAGATGCTGAGATGAAGAACTAGGAAACTTTTGGATTCCAATCTCTAAGTAGCTCAAGTCTGTGGGGAAAAAGTAAAATATATTGGGTTGAATTACTTTTCACACTAGTCACTACTCCTTCCTTCAAAAGTGCAAGTTGAACAAATTCACATCTATTCCCAATAAAATATGATAAGAACTCCCAATTGAGAAGCATTACGTTATTATAAGGACTGCAGTGAGTGAAGCTTAGTGATAACATGCCATGCCAGAAGGAAGATCTGTGTTCAGTCTCCTAGAACCCATGGTTTTTGTTTTGTTTTGTTTTGTTTTGTTTTGTTTTGTTTTGTTTTGTTTTGTTTTAAAACTAGGTGTGATTATTTAATAAATGTAAACCCATCATTGAGGAGACTTCAGGCTCCCTCTACCCAAGGCTCATTGTTCTGTCCAAATAACCTTAATCCCTGGCCAGTGAAAGACCATGCCTAAAAATCAAGGTGGGCGACACATGATAAGCAGAGATTATTGTCTGGCTTCCACATGCATGCAAACATACATGTTATGAGACTTTTCCTGCTGGGGCAGCCAACAAGACCTGTATCACTGGAGCACTATGCCTGAGCTGCAGACAACTGAGCCAGTCAGTCTCCTCCCCATAGAATTATTAACTGCTTATAAAACTCATGAGGAATAAAGGGGTTGAGAACCCTGCAAGTGAGTTAAGTTACCCACAGACCTTCTCTGCTCCCTCTGTTCTCCCGCAAATCGAAACCCTCAAACTTTTCTCAGCTGCAGCCTCCAGACCCTGTCTATTTATCCTTTATACCCCCATAGACCATCCCCTACTGCCCTACCTCCCCTACTCATTGCTGTATCACAAGCAGTTCCCTGTTCAACCACAGGCTATACCTGCCAAAAGATCAATTAACCTGACCACAAAATTTCACTGCTTTCTTTGTTCTCCCAGGAGACCCAGTCCCTCAGGTTCCTCCCAGATGCAGCCTCTGGACCTGGTCCACTTCTCCTGAGCATCACACAGACAATCCTCACTTGAACTCCCAGAAATCAGTACCAACTCAGATAATCTTATAATCATTCCAAACCTATAATCCTAGATACCCCCATAAAAACAAAATCAATAACAATCAGGAAAACATATCTTCACTAAAAAAGTAGTTGAAGTGATAAGATGGTTTAATACCTGAATATGAGAGTAGAAGCAATGAAGAAAACATAAGCTGAGGGAATTGGGAATTCTGGAAATGAAAATTTTAGGGATTCTAGTAGAAACTACATAGCAAAACTTCTCTAAATAGAATACAAGAGATGGAAGAGAGAATCTTAGGCACAGATGATATCACAGAGATAGAAAATAGAAGAAATGAATGCATCAGTCAAAGAAAATGTTAAATCAAAAGAAAAATAACAATCCTAACACAAAACATCCAGAATATCTGGGGCATTATGAAAAGGCCAAACCTAAAGGATAATAGAAAGAGAGAAACAAAGTCTCAGTTTGATAGCTCAGAAAATAATTTCTTTTCTTTTTTTAAATTTACATTTCGAATGTTGACCCCCTTCCCAGTCTCCCCTTAGCAAACCCCCATCCTATCCCCCATCCTCTGCCTCTAAGAGGGTGCTTCCCCAGCCACCCACTCACTCTTCCCCCCCTCACCCCACTAGCATCCATCTACTCTGGGGCATCAAGACTCCATCGGAACAAGGACCTCCCCTCCCACTGATGCCAGGAAGTCGATATTCTGCTACATATGTATCGGAGCCATGGACCCATTCCATGGATATACTCTTTGGCTTGTAGTTTAGTCCCTGACCACCCTGAGGGTGGGTGGTCTAGTTAATTGATATTGTTCTTCCTATGAGTTTACAGCCCTTCAGCTCCTTCAGTACTTCCCCTAACTCTTCCATTCGGATCCCCAGGTTCAGGCCAATGGTTGGCTGTGAGTATCTGCAGCTTAGTCAGATGCTGGTGGAAACTCTCAGAGGACAGCCATACTAGACTCCTCTCTATGAATACTTCTTGGCATCAGCAATAATGCCTGGGTTTGGTGTCTGCAGATGGGATGGAACCCAAGATGGGACAGTCTCTGGATGTCCTTTCCTTCAGTTTCTGCTACATTTTTTGTCCCCGTGTTTCCTTTAGACAGGAACAATTCTGGGTTAAAAATTTTGAGATGGGTGGGTAGTCCTATCCTGTAACTGAGTGCCATGTTTATCTACTAGAGGTAGTCTCTTCAGGTTCTATCTCTCCTCTGTTGAGTATCTCAGGTAATGTCACCCCCATTTGCATCTGGGACTTTCTAGTAATTTACCACATTCCCCATCCTCCACACATTTCTATTCATTCTCCTGACTCTTTGGACTTCTCTCCTGTCTCTTCCCGTACCTGACCCATAAAATTATAGGAGGAAATTTTCCTAATTTAAAGGAGATACCTCCAAAGGTATATGAAGCATACCAAACACCAAATAGATTAGGACAAAAAAGAAAGTCCTCTCATCACATAATCATCAAAACACTAAATGTACAGAAAAAGAAAGAATATTAAAAGATACATGGGGAAAAGACCAAATAATATATAAAGGCAGATCTATCTATTAGAATTATACCTGACTTTTCAATGGAGACTCAAAAAGCCAGAAAGACATGGACAGATGTGCTGCAGACTCTAAGAGACTACAAATGCTAGCCCAGACAACTCTACCCAGCAGTTTTCAATCACCATAGATGAAGAAAATAAGCTATTCCATAACACTGTCATGGAATGACTTAAATAATATCTATCTACAAATCTAGCCTTGTAGAACATGTGAGAAGGAAAACTCCAACCTAAGGATTTTAGTGCCTATACCAATGAAAATAGAGGAATAAATGTTAGCAAAACCAAAAGAAAGAAAATACACACACACAAACACATAAACACACCACCACCACCAACAACAACAACAACAAAATATCAGGAATCAATAACATTCAATATCAGTGTTCTCAAGGCCTCAATAAAAAAATATATTAACAGAATGGATGTGAATATAGGGTCCATTCTGATGCATCCAAGTAACATACCTCAACATCAAGGATAGATATTACCTCAAAGTAAAAGATTGTAAACAGATGTTCTAAGGAATGGACCTAAGAAGCAAGTTATTGGAGCTATTTTAGCAAACAAAATAGATTTCAAACCAAAGCTAATCAAAAGAGATGGGGAGGGAAAGAAAAACTCCACCAAAATCTTCCAAGATGGCATTTGAATTCTTATCATCTATATCCAGAACACAAATGTACCCACTTTTGTTAAAGCAACAGTACTAGAGCTGAAATCACATATTGATTTCATACATTCATACACTGATAGTGGGAGACTTCAATATTCCACTCTCACCAATGGACAGGTCATGCAGACAGAAAATAAACAAAGAAATGCTAGAGCTAATAGATCTAAGCCAAATGGACCTATCTGATATTTACAGAACATTTCAACCAAATGCCAAAGAATATACCTTCTCAGAATCCCATGGAACTTTCACTAACATGGAACATATGCTTGGACTCAAATTGAGGCTCAACAGATAAAAAAAAAATGAAATAACTCCCTGTACTGCATCCTATCTGAACATTATAGATCAAAGTTGGATATCAACAACAACCGAAAGCCTAAAAACACATGAAAACTTAACTACTGTCTACTGAAAGAAAAATTGGCCAAAAGAAAGAAAGGAAGAAATAAAGGACTTTATAGAATTCAATGAAAAGAAATACACAGCACACCCAATTGTATGGGGGGTGGGGGGCAGGGGTGGGGGATTGGGGGGTGGAGGGTGGGGGGGTAGGGGGTGGGAGATAGCCTTTTCAACAAATGGTGCTGGTTCAATTGGAGGTCAACATGCAGAAGAATGCGAATTGACCCAACCTTATCTGCTTGTACTAAGATCAACTCCAAGTGGATCACAGACCTCCACATAAAACCAAACACACTGAAACTAATAGAAAAGAAACTGGGGAAGACCCTGGAGGACATGGGAACAGGGGGAAAGTTCCTGAACAGAACACCAATAGCTTGTGCTCTAAGATCAAGAATTGACAAATGGGACCTCATAAAATTACAAAGTTTCCGTAAGGCAAAAGACACTGTCAGAGGACAAAATGGCAACCAACAAATTGGGAAAAGATCTTCACCAACCCCACATCCGATAGAGGGCTAATATCCAATATATACAAAGAACTCAAGAAGTTAGACCCCAAAAAACCAAAGAACCCTATTAAAAATGGGGTACAGTGCTAAACAAAGAATTTTCACCTGAAGAAATTTGCATGGCTGAGAAGCACCTTAAGAGATGTTCAACATCATTAGTCATCAGGGAAACGCAAATCAAAACAACCCTGAGATTCCACCTCATACCAGTCAGAATGGCTAAGATTAAGAACTCAAGAGACAACAGGTGCTGGAGAGGATGTGGAGAAAGAAGAACACTCCTCCACTGTTGGTGGGATTGCAAGATGGTACAACTGCTCTGGAAATCAGTCTGGCGGTTCCTCAGAAAATTAGGCATGACACTTCCAGAGGACCCTGTCATACCACTCCTGGGCATATACCCAGAGGATTCCCCTGCATGCAATAAAAACACATGCTCCACTATGTTCATAGCAGCCTTATTTATAATAGCCAGAAGTTGGAAGGAGCCCAGATGTCCCTCAAAGGAGGAATGGATACAGAAAATGTGGTATATTTATACAATGGAATACTACTCAGCAATTAAAAATAATGAATCCATACAATTTGTAGGCATAGGGTTGGATCTGGAAAATATCATCCTAAGTGAGTTAACCCAATCACAAAAGAATACACATGAAATGCAATCACTGATAAGTGGATATTAATGAGCCCAGAAGCTCTGAAGATTCAAGGCACAATTAGCAAATCAAAAGATTCCCAAGAAGAAGGAAGGAGAGGACCCTGGTCCTGAAAAGACTGGATCTAGTTTTGTAGGAGAGTACCAGAACAGAGAAATGGGGGGAGGGTGATTGGGGAATGGGGGGGGAGAGGACTTATGGAACATATGGTGAGGGGGGAACTGGCAAAGGGGAAAGCCTTTGGAATGTAAACAAAGAATATAGAAAATAAAAAAATTAAAAAATTAAAAAGAAAGAGAATTATGTATCGATTTTGGCTTATGAATGTATATGCAAAAATAAACAAAAAATTAATTGCAAACTAAATGCAATACATCAAAAATATCACACAACATGATCGAGTAGTCTTCATCCCAAAGATATAAAGATGGTTCAATATATGAATATCAGCCACTATAAACAATCATGTAAACAAGATGAAAAACAAAAACCACATGATCACCTCATTCAATGCAGAAAACACCTTTGACAATATCCAGCACCCCTTTAAGATAAAAGTCCTAGAGAGATTAGAGATACAAGGAACATACCTAAAAATAATAAAGGTAATTTACAACAATAATATAGCCAACATATTAAATGGAGAGAAACTCAAAACAGTTCACTAAACTCTTCCTAAGACAAGGTTGTCCATTCTCTCCATATCTAATTAATATAGTACTTGAAGTATTAGCTAAAGCAATGCGACAACTGAGGAAGATCAAGAGGGTAGAAATTGCTAAGGAAGAAGTCAAAAGTTTTGTTGTTTGCAGATGATAGATAGTATTTATAAGTAACCCTAAAAACTCCACCAGGGAACTGCTACAAGTGATAAACACTTTCAGTGATGTAGCTGGATAAAAGATTAACTAAAAAAAAAAAATCAGAAACCCTAGTATATACAATTGTCAAATGGACTGAAAAAGAAATCAGGATAAAAACACCTGTCAAAATAGCACCAAATAATATAAAATATCTTATGGTAACTAAGAAAGTTCAAAACTTGTACAATAAAAACTTTAAGTCCTTGAAGAACAAAATTTAAGATGATATCAGAAGATGGAAAAGTTCCCATGCTCATGGATAGGTAGAATTAACATAATAATGCCAAAAACAGTCTACAGATTTATTGCAATACCAATTAAAATTATAACACAATTCTTTACAGACCTTGAAAGGATAGGTGAACTTCATATGGAAAAACAAAAATCCCAGGACAGCTAAAACTATCATGAACAACAAGAAAACTTCTGGAAGTATTACCATCCCCAGTTTCAAGTTGTGCTAAACAGAAAATGTATTAGCATCAAAACAGATTATGTTGATCAATAAAATTGAATTAAAGACCCAGACATAAATACACATGCCTATAGACAACTTAGTTTTTTTTAATAAATAAGCTAGAAATACACATGTGGGGGTCACCAGCAATATCTACAAATGGTACTGGTCAAACTGGATGACTGCATGTAGAAGAATCTATATAGATCTGTATTTATCACTCTGCACAAAGCTCAAATACAAGTTGATCAAAAATCTCAACATAAAGTCAGATACATTGAAATTGATAGAAAAGAAAGTTGGGAATAGCCTTGAACACATAGGCACAGATGTTGCTTGTTTCTCAAATTAAAAAAAAAAAAAGCCCACCAATAACATAGACACTAAGATAAAAAATTAGTAAGTGGGACTTCATGAAACTTAAACACTTCTATCAGGCAAAGGACACCATCAGTTAGATGTAGTGGCAGCCTTCAGAATGGGAAAGAAAAATACCAACTCTAAATCCAAAAGAAGACTATTATCTAAAATATATAAAGAACTCAAGAAACTAAATATCATAAAACCAAATAATCTAACTTAAAATGGAGTACAGATTTAAACAGAGAATTCCCAATAGAGGAATCTCAAATGCCTGAGAAACATCTAAAGAAATGTTTAACATCCTTAGCCATCATAGAAATGCAAATCAAAACTACTTTGAAATCCCATCTTACACTATCAGCGTAGCTAAGATCAATAGCATAAGTGACAGACACCTCATGCTGTGAGACTGTGGAGCAAACAGAACACTCTTCCTTTGCTTGTGGGTGCAAATTACTATACACACTATGGAAATCAGTATGGCAGTCCCTCAGTAAATTGGGAATCCATCTAACCTAAGAACCAGTTATACCATTCTTGGGTATATAACCCATGGACACTCAATCCTATCACAAGGGCAGTTCCTTAACTATGTTCATTATGGACTTTATTCATAATAGTCAGAAACTAGAAGTAACATACATATCACTCAGCTGATGAATGGATAAAAAAGATAGTACATTTACACAATGGATTATTACTCAGCTGTTAAAACCAATGGCATTATGAGATTTGTAGACAAATGGAACTAGGAAAAAAATAACCATCGAGAGTAAGGTAATCCACACCTGGAAAGACAGATATGGTATACATTCACTTAAAAGTAGATATTAGCAGTTAAGTAAAAATAACCATGCTACAATCTGTAGACTCAGAGAGGTTAGGTAAAGAGCAGGGCTCTAGGGGGTGGCATAGATATACCAGGGAAAGGAAAATAGAACAGATTTTGCAGGTGAATTGGGGGCAAAGGCAGACTATAGGTGGACAGATCAGGTTGTGGGAGAAATGAGATGGAAGGAGAGAGAAAGATCTGGAATTGGGAGCACTAGAGGGGCAGTGTGGAAATCTAGTGTAGTGGAAACTTCCTGGAATCAATGAGGGTGATCTATGGAGGATTCCTGGTAATGGAGGATATATAATCTGAATTTGCAATCTCTTGTAGCCAGGAAAGGCTCCCAGTGGTGGGACTGGGTTATATTAGGTTGATTTGTTGGTCAAGGGAACCCTATAGAGGTCCCCAAACAACACAGGTTATTGGTACAAGACAACGTCCAGGCGGCTCATCCAATGTAGAAAGGTTGAGCAGGTGTCTACATGGAGCCTTCGTCCCTGTGTTCTAGTCTCTTTTGTGTTAAGAAGGTATTCTGTATATCCTTATTACAAGCTAGGGAGCCCTTTGGGTATATGCCCAGGAGTGGTATAGCTGGGTCCTCTGGAAGTATCATTCCCAGTTTTCTGAGGAAACACTAGACTGATTTCTAGAGTGGTAGTACTAGCTTGTAACCCCACCAGCAGTGGAGGAGTGTTTCTCTTTCTCCACATCCTCGCCAGCACCTGTTTTCTCCTGAGTTTTTGATCTTAGCCATTCTGCAGCAGTGTAGAGGAATACCAGAACAGGGAAGTAGAAATGGGCGGATTGGGGAGCAGGGGGAGGGAAGAGGGCCTATGGGACTTTAGGAGAGGGGGGGATCCAGGAAAGGGAAAATCACTTGAAATGTAAATAAAGAATATATCGAATAAAAAAATTTTAAAAAGGTATTCTGTGGGCTATCAAAAGAGAAACTTGGACCCAAAGCCAGCCATAAATCCTTTGATCTACAATCTGTCATGTCTGCAAGATGTATTGGGCCAAGATGATAGAGCCGAATTTGTAAGAGTGGCCAACCTGTGTCTCATTAAACTTGAGGTCCTCCTCATACCCAAAACATTGCTTGGATTGACAGGAACCAGAGACAGGAGAGCCTAGTAACTTAGAGTAAAATCAAACTAGTCTAAAAACTTGAAAGAAAAAAATCAATGAAATTACTTCTAGTGATACTCTGCTATACTCACAGAGTGATACCTTGTCCAGTTTTCATTAGAGAGGCCTCCTCGGGCAACAGAAGGGAGCAGATGCAGACATTATGTGAAGAAAGTTTCTAAATTAGAAGTCTGTGTAGGGTCCCTCTCCTCAGAGCTCTGGGAGTCCAGGGAAAGAGGGGATCTTCTGGAAATATTGTAGAAATCAGTTGGGCAGACGATAACAGGAGAACACAGCCCACTGAATCAAATAAACAGGGTGTATATGGGCTCAGAGAGATGGAAGTGGAAAGCCTAGGGCCTAGGTCTACACCAGGACCTTTTCATATAGGTTGTGGCTATTTGCTTGGTGTTTTTGTGAGAATCTAACTGTGAGAATGGGTGTGGTTTTTACTTGTTTTCCTACTCTTAGGATGCTTGACCTCTTGTTCGGTTGCCATATCTAGTCTCGATGTGAGGGCTTTTGCCTTGTCTTATTATAGTTTGTTTTGCATGTTGTCTTTTGCAGGCCTGCTCTTTATAAAGAAAAAGAGGGAGTGGATCCAGGGAGAGGGAGGTATGGAGGAGGAGCTGGGAGGCGTGCAGGGAGGGGAAGCTGTGCTCAGAATATATTGTATGAGAGAAGAATCTATATTCTATAAAGAGTGAGAGAGAGAGATGGGGGAGGAAGAGAATGGGGAAGGAGAAAGAGAGAGGGGGAGAGAAAGACAGAGAGAGAGAGACAGAGAGAGAGACAGAGAGAGACAGAGACAGAGAGAGACAGAGAGAGAATATTCCAGGGACTTCCTGAGACTTGTGAGCTATTTATTTACTGAGTGTTAATGACCCTCTCTCCAGGATGGAATGCTTCAATTCAGAGGAAATTTCTATTTCATATACATGCCCATATACATTTATATACCTGTTCATGTACACACACACATGTGATTTATGTGGTTCTTCCATGAATCCATTTTCCCTCTTCCCCAAGAGTAAAAATGCACTAATGTATTCCTACTCCTGGAATCAACTTTTAAGAGACAGTCAGAGTTTGCCTGTGATGAATAGAAAACCCGAATAGTAAACTAATATTTACTGCAGACACTGAGATTAGAAGCTTATCTGTTTAGCTTCTGGATGAAAAGGGAATAGGTTCTAGAAATACACTGATGAGAAACAAACACTAAGACTCCCTGACATTGATTTCAGAGCTAAACAGGAGCAGCAGAAGAAACTCACTGGAGAACAAAAAGGAGGTGTCACGGATACAGAGCAGTGGACTGTTTGCTATAGCTGTTTCTTACAATAAATTAGAGGGCAGGAAATGTGCCAAATGAGCCTCTGGATTTAGGTGAACAGCTTTGGGAATATAATATTAGTAGCCTTCTTGGGTAGCTATTAGGTGGCACTTGACAAATTAGTTCAATAAAGAGATGAGCTCAGAAAATATTTAGCCAGATTAAAAGCAGAAGGGAAAGAGAGTAGAATCTGGAAACTGTAACATTTGCAAGTACCTTTAATTTCCAACTGGTAATAAGTAAAACAGACAAAAACTTACAGTCCTCTCAAGTGACAAGGATGAGTCTGAGGGCAGGGACTAAATCAGCACTGTGAATGACAGCTTTCATTAAGAATATCATAATTGACGAACATGGCACCCAGTCATCTCTTCCTGTTAAAGTGGCTTAGGGGAAAGAAAGGATACAGACCATCTATAGCTGTCTATGATGCTCATGGCACCTATAACTAAGGCAGAAGTGTGCCCCAAAATGGACCATTGTTGTGATTTAAAATACAAAAGGCTAGCTAAAATTTTGAGATCATTGTACTACCGACTGGTGTAACAAGAACTATCAATTTACACGAAAAAGCCCCAACTGTTCAGGATGTAAGATGAACAAGTCGCTATAGTAGTTACTTTTCTCTTTTCTGTGACCAAACACCTAATAAAAAGCAACTTGAGGGAGTAAGAGTTTACTTTAGCTGCCAGTTAAAGGGGATACAGTCCTTTATGGCAGGTGAGGCATGGTGGCAGGAAAATGAGGTGCCTGGCTATATCACACCCATTGTCAGGATACAGAGATAGACGAATGCCCATGCTCAGCTTTCTTTCTCCTTTTATTCAGTCCAAGACGCCAGTCTTTGAGGTGCTACTGCCTACGTTCAAGGTAAGCCTTCCCTCATTAGTAAAACCTTTCTGAAAACATCCTCATAGACAAACCCAGAGATGTGTTCCCTGGTATTTCTAAATCCAAATCAAGTTTACAATTAAGATCAGTCATCACAGTGGTCAACCTTTCAAAGAAAAGAAGTGGCTGAAAGGTGATTTCCCAATGCCTTTTCTAGTGGGACCCAGAGAAAGAATGAAGGGAAGAAGTGCCCAGTAATCAGACAGTCACAGAGACCGTCACACAAGAAGTCCTTCCCAGAGCAGAGCAATCAAGGAGCATGCTGCATCCTCAATGCAGCAACACCCCGTAACATCTGTTTAGCAAGAAAGGGGAATTTCCATGGACTGGTATGTTTCCCTGACCCCCCTTTGGAAAAGAGTGTTTATTATATGTCTCTGTACTTCATCAATTACTATATATCAGAGGGGTATAAAGAAAAATTCCAAGCCACCAGATCCAAAAGATTCACATTCAGACCTGTTACTGAAGTTATCACATGATCTCAGCCTTAGAACATGATAGTGTGTTAGAAAAAGACTTATAACCTGTTCCTTAAAGAAATAATTGATTGAAAAGAAAGAAGGCTGAAGGCTTGCTACCAAGAGAGAAGACTATAGAAGATATGCTATGACTCAAAACTCAGTGCATCACCTGTCCAGGAGTATTTCACACTCCCTTAATATCTGCCATAGCCATGTGACGAATGCCCTCCTTTTCCAAGATGTTAGTGAGGCCAGTGAGTAGCTGTTCCTCCTTCCATGAGACTAGTCCACACTCGAGTAGGAGCCACATCTTTGGTTATTTCCTAACATGGTGATATAGGTCAGAATTAAACTGATCTATTATGTCTATTTCATGTGGGCAAGAAATTAATTATTTGGTCACTATGGATTGGGGGATATTTGTTTCTTTTTTTAACTTTCCTAATAATTCTTTAATTTTTTAATTGAATATATTCATTTACATTTCAAATGTTATACCGCTTCCCAGTTTTCCCTTTCCCCAAACACTCCCAACCCATCCTCTCTGCCTCCAAGAATATGCTCCTCCACACAATCCAATCCCACGACCCCCACTTGAGTTCCCTACACTGGGATCTCTACTGAGCCTTCACAGAACCAAGGACCTCTCCTCCCAATGATGCCCGACAAGGCATTCCTCTGCCACTCTTTTCACTGGAACCATGTCTACCCCTTGGTTCGTGGCTTAGTCTCTGGGAGCCCTGGGGCATCTGGTTGGCCGACATCATTGTTCTTCCCATGGAGTTGCAAACTGCCTTTCCCCACCCCCCCACCCCGGCTCCTCCAGTCTGCCCTCTGACTCTTCCATTGTAAACCTCGCGCTCAGTCCAATGTTAGCTGCTAGTATGAGCCTCTGTATCTGTAAGGCTCTGGCAGTGCCACTCCAAAAGACACCCATAACAGGCTCCTTTCGGTAAGCACTTCTTGTCATTCATAGTAGATTTGGGGTTTGGTGACTGTTTATAGGATGAATTCCCAGGTAGGACAGTCTCTGGGTGATCTTTCCTTCAGTCTCTTCTCCACACTTTGTCTCCATAGTTGTTCCTATGAATATTTTTCCCTTTTTCCGAAGAACCAAAGCACCCCCGCCCCTTTGGTCTTCCTTCTTCTTGAGCTTCCTGAGGTCTATGAACTGTAACATGTTTATTTTGAGCTTTGGGGCTAATATCCACTTATCAGTGAGTGCATACCATGTGTATTCTTTTGTGATTGGGTTACCTCACTCAGGATGACACTTTCTAGTTCCATCCATTTGCCTAAGAATCTCATGAATTCATTATTTTTAATAGTTGAATAGTACTCCATTGTGTATATATACCACAATTTCTTTTTTTCCCACCCCCTCCCTCAACTTCCCTTTGTTGGGGCATCTATTGAGAATTCACCTGGCCA
Organism: Apodemus agrarius; assembly: GCA_964023405.1. Lineage (NCBI taxonomy): Eukaryota > Metazoa > Chordata > Mammalia > Rodentia > Muridae > Apodemus > Apodemus agrarius. The sequence goes on along the minus strand of OZ030009.1, from coordinate 84,889,795 downwards.
AGGACCACTCCTCCCACTGATATCCAACAAGGTATTCCTCTGCCACATTTTTGTCTGGAACCATGTGTACCATTTGGTTGATGGTTTAGTTCCTGGGAGTCCTGGGGCATCTGGGTGGCCAACATCATTTTTCTTCCCATGGGGTTGCAAAGCCCTTCATTCCTCCAGACCACCCTCCAGCTCCTCCATTAGGGACCCTATGCCCTGACCAATGGTTGGCTGCTAGCATCTGCCTCTGTATTTGTAAGGCTCTGGCAGGGCCCCTCCAGAGACAACCATGGCATGCTGCTTTTGGTATACACTTCTTGTTGTTCATAGTAATGTCGGAGTTTGGTGACTGTTTATAGGATGAATCCCCAGGTAGGGTAGTCTCTGGGTGACCTTTACTTCAGTCTCTGCTCCATACTTTGTCTCCTTTCTTGCTCCGGTGAGTACTTTGTTCTTTTCTTAGAGGAACCAAAGCACCCTCACTTAAGTCCTCCTTCTTCTTGAGCTCCCTGTGCTGAGTGAATAGAAACGTTTATTTTGAGCTTCTGGGCTAACACCCACTTAAGAGTGAGTGCATACCATGTGCGTTCTTTTGCAATTGGGTTACCTTCACAAAATGACCCTTCACAAAATTACCTTCTCAGAATGACACTTTCTAGTTCCATCCATTTGCCTAAGAATTTCATTAATTCATTGTTTTTTTTCTTTATTTTCTATATTCTTTGATTACATTCCAAAGGCTTTCCCCTTTCCCAGTTCCCCCCTCACCATATGTCCCTTAAGTCCTCTTCCCTCCACCCATTCCCCAATCACCCCCCCCCCCATTTCTCTGTTCTGATACTCTCCTACAAATCTGGATCCAGTCTTTTCAGGACCAGGATCCTTTCCTTCCTTCTTCTTGGGAATCTTTTGACTTGCTAATTGTGCCTTGATTATTCAGAGCTTCTGGGCTCATTGATATCCACTTATTAGTGATTGCCTAAGAATTTCATGAATTCATTATTTTTAATAGTTGAATAGTATTCAATTGTGTATATATACCACAATTTCTGTATCCATTTCTCTGTAGAAGGACATCTAGTTTCTTTCCAGGTTCTGGCTATTATAAATAAGGTTGCTATGAATATAGTGGCCCATGTTTCCTTATCGTGTTGGAGTATCTTCTGTGTATATGCCCAGGAATGCTATAGCTGGGTCCTCAGGTAGTACTATGTCCATTTTTCTGAGGAACTGTCAAACTGATTTCCAGAGTGGTTTTACCAGCTTGCAATCCCACCAGCAATGGAGAAGTGTTTCTCTTTCTCCACATCCTCTCCAGCATCTGGTGTCCCCTGAGATTTTCATTTTAGCCATTCTGACTGGTGTGAGATGGAATCTCAGGGTTGTTTTAATTTGCATTTCCCTGATAACTAAGGATGCTGAACATTTCTTTAGGTGCTTCAGAGCCATTTGAGTTTCCTCAGTTGAAAATTCCCTGTTTAGCTCTGTACCCCATTTTTAATAGGGTTATTTGATACTCTGGAGTCTAACTTCTTGAGTTCTTTGTATATATTCGATATTAGCCCTCTATCAGATGTAGGCTTTGTAAAGATCTTTTCCCAATCTGGTGGTTGCTGTTTTGTCCTATTGACAGTGTCCTTTGCCTTACAGAAGCTTTGGAGTTTTATTAGGTCCCATTTGTCGATTCTTGTTCTTAGAGCATACATCATTGGTGTTCTATTCAGGAAAATTTCCCCTGTGCCCATGTGTTCAAGGATCTTGCCCACTTTCTCCTCTATAAGCTTCAATCTATCTGGTTTTAGGTGGAGGTCCTTGATCCACTTTGACTTGAGCTTTGTACAAGGAGATAAGAATGGGTCGATTTGCATTTTTCGGCATGTTGACCTCCAGTTGGTCCAGCACCATTTGTTAAAAATGTTGTTTTTTTGCCACTGGATGTTTTTAGGGCCTTTGTATATCAATATCAAGTGACCATATGTTTCTGGGTCTTCAATTCTATTCCACTGATCTTCTTGCCTGTCTGCATACCAATACCAAACAGTTTTTTATCACTATTGCTCTGTAGTAGAGCTTGAGGTTGGGGATGGTGATTCCCCCAGTAGATCTTTTGTTTTGGAGAATAGTTTTTGATATCCTGGATTTTTTTGATATTCCAAATGAATTTGCAAATTGCTCCATCTAGCTCTATGAAGAATTGATTTGGAATTTTGATAGGAATTGCATTGAATCTGTAGATTGCTTTTGGCAAGATGGCATTTTTACTATAGTAGTCCTTCCAATCCCTGAGCATGGGAGATCCTTTCATCTTCTGAGATCTTCTACGATTTCTTTCTTCAGAGGCTTGAAGTTCTTGTCATACAGATCTTTCACTTGCTTGGTGAGAGTCACGCCAAGGTATGTAATATTATTTGTGACTATTGTAAAGGGTGTTATTTTCCTAATGTCTTTCTCAGCTTGTTTATCCTTTGAGTAGAGGAAGGCTACTGATTTGTTTGAGTTAATTTTTATATCCAGCCACTTTGCTGAAGTTGTTTATCAGCTTTAGGAGTTCTCTGGTGGAATTTTTGGAGTCGCTTAAGTATACAATCATATCATCTGCAAATAGTGGTACTTTGACTTCTTCCCTTCTAATTTGTATATCTTTGAGTCCTTTTGTTGTCTAACTGCTCTAGCTAGGACTTCGAGTACAATATTGAATAGATAGGGAGAGAGTGGGCAGCCTTGTCTGGTCCCCAATTTTAGTGGGATTGCTTCAAGTTTCTCTCCATTTAACTTGATGTTTGCTACCGGTTTGCAGTATATTGCGTTCACTACGTTTAGGTATGGGCCTTGGATTCCCAATCTCTCTAAGACTTTTATCATGAAGGGATGCTGGATTTTGTCAAAAGCCTTTTCAGCATCTAATGAAATGACCATGTATTTTTTTTCCTTTAGTTTGTTTATGTAGTGGATTACAATGACAGATTTCCATAAATTGAACCATCCCTGCATCCCTGGGATGAAGCTTACCCAATCGTGGTGAATTATAGTTTTGATGCATTCTTGGATTCAGTTGGCCAGGATTTTGTTCAATATTTTTGCATCAATGTTCATGAGGGCGATTGGTCTGAAGTTCTCCATCCTTGTTTGTTCTTTGTTTGGTTTAGATATAAGCATTAATGTGACTTCATAGAATGAGTTGAGTAGTGTTCCTTATGTTTCTATTTCATGGAAAAGTTTAAAGAGTATGGGTATTAACTCTTCTTTGAAGATCTGATAGAATTCCCTGCTAAACCCATCTGGCCCTGGGCTTTTTTTCGATGGGAGACTACTAATGACTGCTTCTATTTCCTCAGGACTTATGGGACTATTTAGAAGATTTATCTGATGCTGTTTTAACATTGACACCTGGTATGTATCTAGAAAGTTGTCCATTTCATCCAGGTTTTCAAACCTTGTTGAGTATAAGCTCTTGTAGTAGGATCTGATGATTTTTTGAATTTCCACAGTTTCTGTTATGTCTCTCTTTCCATTTCTGATTTTATTAAATTGGATACTGTCTCTATGCCCTCTGGTTAGTCTGTCTAAAAGGTTTATCTATCTTGTTGATTTTTTCAAAGAACCAGATCCTTGTTTTGTTGATTCTTTTGTTTCTGTTTGGTTGGTTTTGGCCCTAAGTTTGATTATTTCCTGCCATCTACTCCTTTGGGGGGTATTTGCTTCCTTTTGTTCTAGAGCTTTCAAGTGCACTGTCAAGCTGTTAGTGTAAGCATTCTCCTTTCTCTTGTTGGAGGCACCCAGAGCTATGAGTGTTCCTCTTAGCACTGCTTTCATTGTGTCCTATAAGTTTTGGTATGATGTGTCCTCACTTTCATTAAACTCTAAAAAGTCTTTAATTTCTTTATTTCTTCCTTGATCAAGCTATCATTGAGTATAGCATTGTTCAATGTCCATGTATATGTGTGTTTTCTGTTGTTTTTGTTTGAACTCAAGACCAGTATTAGGCCATGGTGATGATAGGGTACATGGAATTATTTCAATATTCCTGTATCTGTTGAGTACTGTTTTGTGCCCAATTATATGGTCAGTTTTGGAGAAGGTTCCATGAGGTGCTGAGAAAAAGGTATATTCTTTTGCTTGAGGATGGAATGTTCTATAAATATCTGTTAGATCCATTTGGTCCATAACTTTAGTTAGTTTCACTGTGTTTCTGCTTAGTTTCTGTTCCATTATTTGTCCATTGTTGAGAGTGGAATGTTGAAGTTTCCCAATATAATTGTGTGGGGTGCAATGTGTGCTTTGAGCTTTAGTAAAGTTTCTTTTATGAATGCGGGTGCCCTTGCATTTGGAGCATAGATGTTCAGAATTGAGAGTTCATCTTGGTAGATTTTTCCTTTGATAAGTATGAAGTATCCCACCTTACCTTTTTTGACAACTTTTGGTTGAAAGTCGATTTTATCCAATATAAGTATGGCTACTCCAGCTTGTTTCTTGGGACCATTTGATTGGAAAACAAAGGCTGTCTTCCAATCTTTGACTCTGAGGTAATGAGTGTCTTTGACACTGAGGTGGGCTTCTTGTATGCAACAAAATATTGGGTCCTGTTTACATATCCAGTCTTTTAGTCTGTGTCTTTTTATTGGGAAATTGGGACCATTCATGTTAAGAGGTATTAAGAAAAGGTGATTGTTGCTTCCAGTTATTTTCATTGTTAAAGGTGGAATTCTGTTTGTGTGTCTATCTTCTTTTGGGTTTGTTGGAAAAAGATTAATTTATTGCTTTTTCTAGGGTGTAGTTTGCTGCCTTGTGTTGGTATTTTCTACCCATTATCCTTTGAAGTACTGGATTTGTGGAAAGATATTGTGTAAATTTGGTTTTGTCATAGATTAAATATCCTGTTTACGGTAATTGAGAGTTTTGCTGGGTATAGTAGCCTAGGCTGACATTTATGTTCTCTTAGGGTCTATATGACATCTACCCAGGATCTTCTAGCCTTCATAGTTTCTGGTGAGAAGTCTGGTGTAACTCTGATAGGTCTGCCTTTATATGGTACTTGACCTTTTTCCCTTACTGTTTTTAATATTCTTTCTTTGTTTAGTGCATCTGGTGTTTTGATTATTATGTGTCTGGGGAATTTTTGTTCTGGTCCTGTCTGTTTGGAGTTCTGTCGGCTTCTTATATGTTCATGGGCATCTCTTTCTTTAGGTTAGGGAAGATTTCTTCTATCATTTTGTTGAAGATATCTGCTGGCCCTTTAAGTTGTAAATCCTTGCTCTCTTCTATACCTATAATCCTTAGGTTTGGTTTTCTCATTGTGTCCTGGATTTCCTGGATGTTTTGAGTTACAAGCTTTTTTCATTTTGCATTTTCTTTGACTGTTGGGTCAATGCTTTCTATGGAATCTTCAGCTCCTGAGATTTCTTCTTCTATCTCTTGTATTCTGTTGTTGATGCTTGCATCTATGACTCCTGAATTCTTTCCAAGGTTTTCTATCTTCAGAGATGTCTCACTTTGTGATTTCTTTATTGTTTCTACTTCCATTTTTAGATCCTGGATAGTTTTGTTCAGTTCCTTGACATGTTTGTTTCTGTTTTCCTGAAATTCTTTAAGGCATTTTTGCATTTCTTCTTTAAGTACTTCTACTTGTTGACCCATGTTCTCCTGTGTTTCTTTAAGTGATTTTTGTGTTTTTTCTTTAATGGTTTCTACCTGTTGACCCATATTCTCCTCTGTTTCTTTAAGGGATTTTTGTGTTTCCTCTTTAAGGGCTTCTACCTGTTGACCCATGTTCTCTTGTATTTCTTTAAGGGAGTTATTTATATCCTTCTTAAAGTCCTCTATCAGCATCATGAGATATGATTTTAAATCCAGCTCTTGCTTTTCCAGTGTGTTGGGGTATCCAGGATTTGCTGTTGTGGGAGAACTGGGTTCTGAAGGTGCCATATTGCCTTGGTTTCTGTTGGTAATATTCTTGGGTTTGCCTTTTGCCATCTAGTTTTCTCTGGTGTTAGCTGGTATTGCTGTCTCTGATTTTGGCTTTTCTGTCCTGCAAGCCTGTGTATATGTACTCTTGGGATTCCTGTTCTCTCTGTGCACACAGGTATGTACCCTCTCCTGGGACACCAGTTCTCCTATGCTCCCAGGCCTCTCCACATTCCAAATAATCTGTGTGTGGCTAGTTCTCTCAGAAGTATCAGGAGATGGTGTCTTCACTGTGGCAGACCTGGCAAGATTCTGCCACAGCAGAAAGGGCAAATGCCCTGAGTGGCTGGTTCTCAATTGCCCTGAGTGGCTGGTTCTCTAGGAAGTATCAGGAGATAGAATCTTCACTGCAGCAGACCTGGCAAGGTTCTGCCACAGCAGAAAGGGCTGGCCAGGCTATTTGTTTCTAATGAACAATGTAGAATACATTAACTGATAGTGAAAGCCTAAAAGCCGTGAGTCTAAGAGGATTACAGAAGTACAGTAACAGGACAACCAATCAAGTGTCAAAGAAGATGATTAAAGGAGAATAACACCCCTGCTCAGAGGATCAGATATGATTTCAAGAGGAATGCATAAATAACTAATGCATATCTCTTTCTTTCCATATTTCCTTAGCCTGAAGACATCATGTGACCAATTCAAGTGAAAATAGAGTAGAGGGGCTGAATAAATGGCTCAATAGTTAAGAGCACATCTTGCTCTTGCAGAGGACTTGGGTTCTATTCCCAGCACTGATATCATCACTCACAGCAATCTAAAACTATAGTACCAGAGAATCCAGTGCCTTCTTCTGACCTACATAAGGACTGCATTCATGTAGTACATATACATACATGAAGGCAAACATTCACAACACACAAAATAAAAATAAAAATCTAAAGAAAAATAAGAAAATAGAGTACATTATGGAGGAGTAAATACAGCGAGTAATGATGTTATCTGCCATGAGACATGAGCTATAATTTGGGGATGGACTTAAAACTTGGATTTCAGATAACTACTAAATTCCTGTGGCATTTGTCTTTCCTCCCCAAAGACCTGAGATGATAAAAGAGGAAGAAGTTGATTACAGGACATGACCCATCAGCTGGGCTAATTCCTGCTTCTGGGAGCAGCAGCATCCCTCCCAAGGTCTCTTCATAATAAACGAATAATAAACATTCCACTAAAATCTTTAAATGGATAGAGGAGTTTAATTATAATAATTTAATTTTCAGAAGCAAAAGCTGCTTTTATACAATTACAGTGAGGCAACTTTTAATTAACTTTGGAAACTTTCTTTTGCTTTGGAAATCTAATTAAAAATACTTAGGGAACTATCAACATAACACAAGATTCAGGAGGGGGTTAGAGATAGTACTGGGGAACCTAAGAGAGAAAAAAGCGTTGGAAAGGTGGGACCACCTATATTTCAAAGCATTCAACAGTTTCTGTCCTTTCTGAGCTCACAGGACAGCATGGAGAGATTTTGCCAATAGTAGTTCCTTCAAGTGGGATTTGCCCAAGTGATGGGCTCTTTCTGTTGTTTTCAAGGCTCTCATTGTTTGATGTAGGGAATACAAACAAGAAGGATGGTTAGATTTAAAGAGTAGAAAGTGATATGACACCACAGACTACCCTGTCCTGGAAAGGACAGAGCTCATCTCTGCTTATTTTATAGCCTATCCATCCTGATGTATGCCCTAGGGGATGAGACCACAATCTCAGTCATAGAAATCAAGTGGTCTGTGATCCTGCAACACGGCATCCCCCACAAACTTATTAGAACTACAATAAGGATCCTCTATCCTAGCACAGATCTTTAGTCTGAAGGGATATCTAAACACAAGGCTCAGCTGTAGTACATACAAGTTCAAATCTGAGAAGCTCTAGGTCACTATCATCTCTGGGTAGGACTAGCCAGAGACTTGCTTCAGGATTCCTTGGGAAGCAAGTTTGGAAAGTAGTTCCATTGTTCCTGCCCTGTACCCAGAGACGAGGAGCCCAGAGATAAGGCACAGGCCTCTGATCTCAAATAGGCTCCTCATGGTATGACCACAATTTGAGATTCATTGACAGACTTCAAAGAATTCCATATAAGAGATCAGGAAATCTGGCTTCCACATATACTAGTGGAAAACCCACTCACCCACCCACACACACTTTTTCTTGGCCTCAGGATTTGGTTTGGTTTGCTTTATCCATCCTGATATATGTCATATGGAAGCCATGCCTGGCTTTTAGAATATGCTTAGTTAAAACAAAATCGATGGGAACTGCTACATAAACGTCAAGGTATTACCTATGTTTTCTTTGCTGATAGTAACATCAGCCTAAGTTTTGTTACTGAAATCAGAGATCAGGATCCTGATTTGGCTTCAGCATTAACTCATCACAAGACCTTAGGCCAATCACAATCACAACAACCTTCCCTAACCACCAGATCACTAGGTGACTAGATAATCTGTGTGAATGTATGGAGTTCTAGAGTCATCCATTTACAGTTAAATGGCTTCCTCTAGGTGGAAGTCAACCTCCTGCATGAGAGAAGACAGAGGCCCAAGAACTCTGGAAAATATCATCCTAAGTGAGAGTATTCAGAAAAGAATACACATGAAATGCAATCACTGATAAGTGAATATAATGAGCCCAAAAGCTCTGAATACTCAAGGCACAATTAGCAAATCAAAAGATTCCCAAGAAGAAGGAAGGAGAGGACCCTGGCCCTGAAAAGACTGGATCCAGTTTTGTAGAAGAGTATCAGAACAGAGAAATAGTGTGTGTGTGTGGGGGGGGGTTGTGATTGGGGAATGGGCAAGGGGAAGAGGATTTATGGGACATATGGTGAGGGGGGAACTGGGCAAGGGGAAAGCCTTTGGAATGTAAACAAAGAATATAGAAAATAAAAATAAAAAAAAAAGAAAAGAAAAGAGAGACCACACACCAAAGGAATCAAAAAAAAAAAAAAGAGAGAGAGAGAGAGAGAACTCTCAAGAAAAAAAAAGTGTTGTTTTGTTGGGGTTGTTATATAGCTGTTTTCTGCTGAGTGAAAAGAATCATATTCTTCCAAATAGAGGCAGAAGGCTCATAAGACACAAGACTCAGGGAGCTCATGGAATTTACAGGCCTGCTAGACTCATCATTGAGATTGTACAAACACTACCAGTTACCGAAAGAGGGAAGGCTTTTAATGGAGTAGTTGTCTTCAACTTATACAAAGAACCCTATCGATTCAGCTTCCACATGTAAGCACCCATGCTGGAGGGGGACTTCTCAATGGCACAGGGCAAAAGTTACTCATCCTCCTGTAACTGACTCCAAAAAACTCATTGATTCATTAATCTGAATTTAGATGTAAGCATTTCCTTAGAGGATGGGGGTATAACTCAACTGGTAGCATGCTTACCTATTGTCCACAAGGCTCTATGTTCAACAGCTAGTACTGCATAACTCCAGGCATAGCAGCCCCTATGTTTATTTTCCTTACTCAGAAGATGGAGGCAGAAGGAAGGAACAGAAACTCAATGTCATTTTGAGTTTGGCAGTAAGTTTAAGGCAAGCCTGGGATATACGAGACTTTCTTGGCCCCTAACCACACACCCCCACCCCTGCTCTCCTCCACACACCTCTCCAATAAAGAAACATTTCTTTGTTCTGTCATTGTTGCCCTATGTGAAATCAATAGACGTTTGTCCATGGTTTCCTTCCCCCAAAACTCATACAGCAGGGGACATCGGAGAAGAGGTGAAAGGCCTTTTCCATGTTGCAGCCATGTGTTTACAAATCAGTGCCCTTGGCTTTCTGCCTGAGCTCCTTTCTAAAATTCTAAAGGCAGAAATAAGAATTAAAACAAAAACAAACACTGGTTCTCGAGTGGCTCTGACTCTTCTAGCCCACTTGACCTTGGACTTTCTCACCAGGTGTTCCACACATAACCAGCTGACCCACATTCTTGAAGCCAATCACCTCTATAAGGGCTTTGCAGGACCAAGTAGCTGAGATGAATCTTGAGGCCACACTGACCCCCTGTGGAAGTCAGAGGCTGTAGCCACTGCTCCCACCTAAAGCTCCCACCTGCCCCATCACATCCTGATAGCAGACAAGTTATATACCAGCTGCTACCTCTAAAACACAAACCCTTGGAGAAGCTACCTATACCCATAAGAATCTCACTAGTCAAACAAGGAAAAGGGACAGGGGTTTGCCCTCATTCCAGCCTACTTCCATACATTAAGAAACTTACCATATCTTGACTACACATAGTTATAGCTTTTTGGGGGTCCCCCTTTCTCACAGAGGCATCCTCTTTTTTTGGTGGATCTCCCTTCCTACTCAATAGTCCTTAATATCTCCAGGCAACCAACAGAGAAGAGTCCCATACTCTATCCCTGTCTTAGAGTTTCTATTCCTGTGAAGAAACACTATAACCACAGCACCACTTACAAAGGAAAATATTTAACTGAGGCTGGCTTACAATTTCAGTAATGGTTTAGTCCATTAACAATTGTCATAGAAGAAAACATAGTGGTATGCAGGCAGACATGGTGCTGGAGAAGCTGAGAGTTCTACATCTGGATCAGCAGGCAGCAGGAAAAGAATGCCACACTGGTCTGAATGAGCATCTGAGCCTTCAAAGCCCACCCCCCAGTGACACACTTTCTCCAACAATGCTACATCTACTCCAACAAGGCCACACCTCCTAATTGTTGCACTCACTATGGGCCTATGGGGCCAGTTTCTTCCAAACACCAAAACCTCCTGGTCTATCCCAAAGCACCTGTCTCTCCCATCATCCAGAGAATGGCCCAGTGTTATCAAGATCTTAGAACTATCCATACACCCACAGCTCTCCCCTCTTTCCCCCACACATCATAGCTCAAGTTCGCTCTCCACCTAGAGTCTCCTCCAGCAAGTCTCAGCTGGTCTCAATGCACCTGATCTACTTTCTGTTGCTGTGATAAAATAGTCTAATGAAAATCAATTTAGGAGATAAAGGGTTTATTTAGCTAATAATTACAGATTACAGTTCATTATGGCAGGAAAGCCATGGAAGCCTGACCTTGAGACAGGGGGTCACATCACATATACAGTATGGGGTAGAGAAAAGGGATGTACACATGTGGCCAACCTGTTTTGTTTATCTTTACTCTTACATAGTTTAGGGCCCCCAGCCTAGGGAAATGGTGGTTCCAACAGTGCCTGGATATGCCTATATTAATGAACAATTACACACACACACACACACACACACACACACCACATACGCATAGGCCAAACAACTAAAGATAGTTCATCAATAGAGGTTCTCTTCTCAGGTGAGATTCTAAATTGTGTAAAGGAGACATTTAGAAACTAACAACAGATGCACACAAAGGGTAATAACCACACACTATAATATTATGTATATAATATTATGATAACCATCTCTTCCTTATAACCCAAACTGTTCATTATAGAATATGATCTAGAGACCTGTGCATATGAACACAAACTATTTTTTCATCTTCTAGGATTTATGAAGAGTCTCACTCTTCTATAGCCTAGGTTTTCTCAAATGCAGAATAGATATGATTGCTCAACCAGGCCTAGCTCAGTGAATAGATACTAAGATGTAAAGAGGTAGAGAAACTATAGACCTAAATATGTGACTTTGGAGTGCACAGCTTGGCATTCTACTGTATCTTGTGTCACAGAGACATAGTAATGGAGAATGACTGAGCCATCAGAGACAAGCAGTGACAGAGACAAACTTGGGATTTTACCTCCCAAACTTCTGTTGGCTATTGAGAATTCTTGGATGCCCATAAGGATCCCTTTGTTAGCTAAGGAGCCTGATGCATGAAGAACAAAGCTCTGATGAGCGAGGTCCAGGATAGAGACAAGGAAGGCAGGAGCCTAGATATAGTTGGGGTTCAGGAAGGGCTTTGTGGAAGAGGGAACCTCAGATTGGAACCTGACAATTAATATGAGTTGGCCAACAAAAAGCATGAATTTTTGTCTTAGCCATTCTGCTGGTGTGAGGTAAAATCACAGGGTTGTTTTGATTTGCATTTCCCTAATGACTAAGGATGTTGAACATGTCTTTAGGTGCTTCTCAGCCATTCAGTATTCCTCAGTTGAGAATTCTTTGTTTAGCTCTGTACCCCATTTTTTAATAGAGTTATTTGGTTGTCTGGAGTCTAACTTCTTGAATTCTTTGTATGTATTGGATATTAGCCTTCTGTCAAATGTAGGGTTGGTAAATATCTTTTCCCATTTGTTGGTTGCCATTTTGTCCTATTGACAGTGTCCTTTGCCTCACAGAAACTTTGTAATTTTATAAGGTCTCATTTGTCAATTCTTGATCTTAGAGCAAAAGCTATTGGTGTTCTGTTCAGGAAATTTTCCCCTGTGCCCATGTGCTCAAGGTTCTTCCCCACTTTCTTTTCTATTAGTTTCAGTGTGTCAGGTGCTGTCAAGGATGTGGAGAAAGAAGAACACTCTTCCACTGCAAGTGGGATTGCAAGCTGGTACAACCACTCTGGAAATCAGTTTGGCGGTGATTCCTCAGAAAATTGGACGTAGTACTACTGGAGGACCCAGCTATACCATTTCTGGGTATATACCCAGAAAATTATCCAACATGTAATAAGGACACACACTCCACTATGGTCATAGCAGCCTTATTTATAATAGCCAGAATCTGGAAAGAACCCAGATGTCCCTCAACAGAGGAATGGATACAGAAAATGTGGTACATTTACAGAATGGAATACTACTCAGCTGTTAAAAACAATGAATTCATGAAATTCTTAGACAAATGAATCGAACTAAAAAATATCATCCTGAGTGAGGTAACCCAATTACAAAAGAACAGACACAGTATGCACTCACTGATAAGTGGATATTATCCTAGAAGCTTGGAATACCCAACATACAATTCACAGACCAAAGCTCAAGAAGAAGGAAGACCAAAGTATGGATACTTTGGTCCTTCTTAGAAGGGGGAACAAAATACCCATGGGAGGAGATATAGAGACAAAGTATGGAGCAGAGACTGAAGGAAAGACCATCCAGAGACTGCCCCACCTGGGGATCCATCCCATATACTGTTGCCAAAACCAACAAGTGCTTGCTGACAGGAGCCTGCTATAGCTATCTCCTGAGAGGCTCTGCCAGTACCTGACAAATATAGAGGTGGGTGCTCTCAGCCAAACATTGGACTGAGTACAGGGTTCCCAATGGAAGAGCTAGAGAAAGGATCCAAGGAGCTGAAGGAGCTATCAGCCCCATAAGAGGAACAACAATATGAACCAACCAGTACCCCCAGAACTCCCAGGGACTAAACTACCAACCAACGAGTACCCATGGAGGGACCCATGGCTCCAGCTGCATTTGTAGCAGAGGATGGCCTTGTTGAACATCAAAGGGAGGAGAGAAGGCTCCTCCTCGATGCCCCAGTATAGGAGAATTCCAGGACAGGGAAGCGGGAGTGGGTGGGTTGGTGAGCAGGGGGAGGGAAGATGGGATAGGATGTTTTCAGGAGGGAAACCAGGAAAGGGGATAACATTTGAAATGTAAATAAAGACAATACCTAATTTTTAAAAAAGCATGAGTATAGGTGGGAGCCACCTCAGATCCACCGTGGCAAGGGTATATAGATGAGAGGAAGAGAGAAAGGACACAGAGAGGGAGAGCAGGAAGCTTCCAACTGAGGCCCGTGCAAAGCCTTCAGATAAAGATCATGGTGCATAAGTGGGACGGTTGGAGACATTAGAGAAAGGGAGAGGGCTCAGCTGTGACGGGGTGGTCATTCCAGCCCTCAGGCTCCCATGCTGTCCGCCCATACAGCCTGGCCTGGCCTTGCTCTTTGTTCAACCACTCATAGGCTACGTACGCATTCCCTCATGGCAAACCCTGTGAGGCCTGAACAGGCAGCGGTGACTGCCATGTTTACTCCATGGAGATCTGAACGGAGCCATCACACTGGATCACAGGAGGCTTGAGGACTGCGGCAGTGCAGGGCTGGGGATGTGGAAAATTGCTTTAAAAAAAAAAAACATCTCTTAAGGTGTTTCTCGGCCATCTGAATTTCTTCTGGTGAAAATTCTTTGTTTAGCTCTGTACCCCATTTTTTGATAGGGTTATTTGGTTCTTTGAGGTCTAACTTCTTGAGTTCTTTGTATATATTGAATATTAGCCCTCTGTCGGATGTGGGGTTGGTGAAGATCTTTTCCCACTTTGTTGGTTGCCGTTTTGTCCTTCTGACAGTGTCCTTTGCCTTGCAGAAACTTTGTAATTTTATGAGGTCCCATTTGTCAATTCTTGATCTTAGAGCATAAGCTATTGGTGTTGTTCAGGAACTTTCCCCCTGTGCCCATGTCCTCCAGGGTCTTCCCAAGTTTCTTTTCTAATAGTTTCAGTGTGTCTGGTTTTATGTGGAGGTCCTTGATCCACTTGGAGTTGATCTTAGTACAAGGAGATAAGAGTGGGTCAATTCGCATTCTTCTGCATGTTGACCTCCAGTTGAACAGCACCATTTGTTGAAAAGGCTATCTTTATTCCACTGGATGGTTGTGGCTCCTTTATCAAAGTCTGTGGGTTAATTTCTGGGTCTTCAATCCTATTCCATTGATCTACTTGCCTGTTGCTGTACCAATACCATGCAGTTTTTAACACAATTGCACCTTAAGAGATGTTCAACATCATTAGTCATCAGGGAAATGCAAATCAAAACAACCCTGAGATTCCAACTCACACCAGTCAGAATGGCTAAGATTAAAAACTCAAGAGACAACAAGTGCTGGCAAGGATGTGGAGAAAGAGGAACACTCCTCCACTGTTGGTGGGATTGCAAAATGGTAAAACCGCTCTGGAAATCAGTGTGGCGGTTCCTCAGAAAATTGGGCATGTCACTTCCAGAGGACCCTGGCATACCACTCCTGGGCATATACCCAGAGGATTCCCCTGCATACAATAAAGACACATGCTCCACTATGTTTATAGCAGCCTTGTTTATAATAGCCAAAAATTGGAAGGAGCCCACATATCCCTCAAAGGAGGAATGGATACAGAAAATGTGGTATATTTATACAATGGAATACTACTCAGCAATTAAAAATAATGAATTCATGCAATTTGTAGGTAAATGGTTAGACCTGGAAAATATCATCCTGAGTGAGTTAACCCAATCACAAAAGAATGCACATGAAATGCAATCACTGATAAGTGGATATTAATGAGCCCAGAAGCCCTAAATACTCAAGGCACAATTAGCAAGTCAAATGATTCCCAAGAAGAAGAAAGGAGAGGACCCTGGGCCTGTAAAGATTGGATCCAGTTTTGTAGAGAAACCATGGAGGGAGGGGGAATGA
Source organism: Apodemus agrarius (assembly GCA_964023405.1). Taxonomy (NCBI): domain Eukaryota; kingdom Metazoa; phylum Chordata; class Mammalia; order Rodentia; family Muridae; genus Apodemus; species Apodemus agrarius. Next base: position 84,874,511 of record OZ030009.1, on the reverse strand, counting down.
TTGGGGAATAGTTAGGGGAGAGAGGAATTATGGGACGTATGGTGGGGGGGGGACTGGGAAAGGAGAAAGCCTTCTGAATGTAAACATAGAATATAGAAAATAAAATTTTTTTTTTTAAAAAAAGAGATGTTTTCTCATCATTCCCGAAAGACCAGAAGGTGTCCAAAAAGAAAGCTGGAAGAAGATAATGCACAGTAGGGGAGCAAGAAAGGAGGTCACTGGAGCATCTCTGAAGGGAAGGCAGCCAGGCAGAGAAGGTGAGGTCAGAGGTAGCACGGGCTGCCCTCAAGCAGAGTCCAGCATATAAAGCCCAGAATGACTTAGGTACTCAGAGTCTTTACCGTCCCTTACTAGGCCTGGCTGGGTGTATGGTCCCCCCAAACCCTGTATTTGGGCAAACAAAACCTGGCAACTCTTCTCTCTGTGATTCTGCAGTTAGACGTGTTTTGACAACTAATGTCTCTTGTCTCCTTGTTGCACTTGTAAAGTGAAGTGTGCCATTTAGCACGGCTGGGAGGAGCTATGCCCCAAACGCAAAAGAAAATGTCTTTCAGCCTCTCTCAGAATTCAGTATGCCTCCTCAACAAGGTGTTGCCTTTTGCACCTTACTTAAGCTGTTCATGAGCTCGTGGGGAGATAATAACCTGGATCATGAAGTCCTGCGAGTCTCTCATTGCCTACTGACAGAGAACAGATAGGACTTTCTGTGTAATGTGGACGACTTCCCCGTGTCCACCCATGGGACCATTCTCATGTGCATCTTAAGCTGCTATACTTGGCTACCTCTCACGCCCATTTCTCTACCTTCCCTCCCCCAAATTAAAATGTGTAGATACCACTTGAAATTCCACCCTTCCATGGAAACATTTTGGTGAACATAGCTCCAGATGGGCATGAGACAAAAAGGATCCTTTTCTAAAAGTGAAAGCCTATAATTGACTCAACTACATAGCGTGAATAACTCTTCCTGCCAATGACTCTTAGTCCTGTGACTCACTGTTCCATAATTGGGGTGACCGTCACTTCTTTAGACATATCCCCACTTCATGCATTCAGGGTCTTTTTCAGTTTGGGTAATTATAAAACAAGCAGCTGGAGAATCCCTAGTGTGATCAGTTTTCCAATTGGTGTGACACCGTGTTCACAAAGATTCTTCAAAACGGTTTCTTACGATTTTCCTTCGTCTGGCAATACCCTTTTAATATTCTGTCAGTGATTGGCAAACCTTCGGAGAGACAAAAACATGTTTATAAAACAAAACAGATGTTTTAAGTGTATGTTTATCAAAATACTGGGCTGTTCCTTCACCATAGAAAGGAGTAGAGTTTCCACAGATGATGCAACTTGGGTCAATGGAGAAAACATGCTGAGACCTAGGAACTAGCATCACCTTGGAGACAAATCTCTGGGCATGTCTGTAAGGAGTTTGTAGATTGCATTAATTGAAGTGGGAAGACACATCCTAAATGCGGGTGGCACCATCTCACGAGCTAGGGTCCCAGACTATATCAAACGCTGAGTGATAGCATCCATCCTGCTCAGCTTCCTGACTGCAACTACAATGCGATCCGCTGCCCCACTCCCTTACCTCCATGCCTTCTCCATGATGATGGACTGTACCCTTAAAGCAGGCCTTTTAAGTTGCTTTTGTTGGGTATTTTGTTACAGTGTCAAGAAAAGTAACTTGTATACATGAAATAGGTGCCTCTGTTAAGCTGAAATGTCCATCACAGGCAACCCTGTTATAACTATAGTACACTGAGGAATCTTCAGGCTGAGATGGACAGAGCAAGAACTTGAAGGAGGATGACTAAAACGTATTGAACTTTCTTCTGAGAAGTGATCATTAGGTAGTTTGGTGTGATGGCTTCCCACTACGGACACATACATTTTAGCTGGCTGGGTCATATGGTATAGAAAATATATCCCAGTGAAACTGTAAGGAGGGAGAAGCTCTGCAGGGAAGTCTGGCTTGGGACGGACAATTGTACTGCCATGCAGGCTCAGATTCAGTGCTTTGAGTTAGTCCGCCCCAACACCAACTCCATCTACAAGCCGCTGAGGTGCATGGAGGAACTGGTCCTGCTGAACCAAATGCCATCACTGAATAGGGCCAGTCCTAGGTATTCCAGTCAGCCCCCAGTTCGGAACTGCTGCAGCTACAGCCAGCACTGCTTGCTGTGGTAGTAGACGGGTTGTGGGTGGGGAACAGTGGTGCTGCCTGCAGGCTATAAGCACAAAGGTGAAGCCAGGCAAACTTCAGGGAGGCCAACATTGACAGCAGGGAGATGTGCAGCAGCCTGCAACTCACAGAGAACCTGCCCCTGGATATACAGCTTAACCTCGAGATCGCCCTGACTCTGAGCAACAATAGGATATCTGAGATGAGTCCCAGCAATGGGCCAGCCTTTTTAGTGTGTCAGAAACCAGAAACCATGAACCAGACCAACAACTCACTATAATGAATATTTGCATGTAAAGCTATTTGAAATATATATACACACTGTGTACCACTCTGCAGTTTCCAACGCTACTGCAATGAATGGTATGTGATGGAGGGGTGGGAAAGGTGGAGAAACAGAGAAATGCATTCATGGTGGAGAGAGACAGAGACTTGATGGTGCTGACAGGTATGAGAGAAGGCTGAGTGTTACCACCGAGGGGCATGTGTGAATGTTTGTGGTCTATGCTGCTCCCAGCAGCTATGTTGATATGGGTGGCTTGTGCAGCCACCTAAGGCCATATTGATGTTGGTGGTCCATGCTGCCAAGGCCATGTTAGGATTCATGGTCCTACTTTGTCTTGGAGCTATGTTGATGTTCATGGCTCATGTTACCAGTGAGGGCCATGCAGATGTCCATGGTTTATGCAGCCACCCAAGGCAATGTTGACATCTGTGGCTGGTGCTGCTGACTAGGGTCATTTTTGAATCTGTGGTCCTACCGCAACCAACGGCCATGTTGATTGTGACTGTACTCCCAGTAGAGTCCATTCTGCTGTCCATGGCATATGCAGATACCTAAGACCATGTGGATGTTTATGATGTATGCTCTTGCTCTCTGTAAAGGGCAAGGAAGTCAAGGAAGTTCCTTTTTTCAGTGGCATCAATGATATATAGTTCAGACATACAGTTGAGAAAGATGAACATAGAAGGCTTTTATGACAACCTATATCCCTGCCCACCACAGAACAATAGCCTAGGCAGGAAACTGAGGGAGAGAAGTCTTCAAAATTGTGATAAGGAGGCCGAAATGTATCTCTATACAACTGATGACTTCTAGGAGAGGCACAGGACAGGAAAGCCTCAGTTTTCTTTAAGAAGCTGTCTACAGGGAGTTTGATCATACTTTTCTGTGAGTATATAGGCAATGCAAATTGGACCTGTTATTTTCTCCTTCCTTCCTTCCTTCCTTCCTTCCTTCCTTCCTTCCTTCCTTCCTTCCTCTCTCTTTCTTTCTTTCTTTCTCTCAGATTCTCCTCCTCCTCCTCTTCCTCCTTCTCTTCCTCCTCCTCTTCCTCCTCCTCCTCCTCCTCCTCCTCCTCTTCCACCTCCTCTTCCTCCTCCTCCTCCTCCTCCTCCTCCTCCTCCTCCTCTTCCTCCTTCTCTTCCTCCTCCTCTTCCTCCTCCTCCTCCTCCTCCTCCTCCTCCTCCTTCTTTGAGGAAGGAATACACAAGTATGGAGGTAAACCTGGGAGGACTGGCAAGTAAATGAGATCAGAGTGCATGATGTGAAAATCCTGGATAATCAATACATGTATGATGAAGAACTGTTATAAAGAAATATAATAACTACAAACCAATGCCCAGGAACCTGGCAGGAGTCAAAGGGCCAGTTGGAGATAGTGAGAGAATGAGGGGCATTACAGGGCGCCATCAGAGGTTTGCAGGCATAGGAGAGATCCCCAGTCCTACCTTCCACAGTATGTGGTTCTCCCCAGCTCTAAAATGAGATCACAAGGCAGGTGGCACCTTCTCTGGTGCTTATATCCTCAGCCTTACATGGTTGCAAGCTCTGGACCTTCTATCATTTCTCCAATAGTCACTAAGGAAAGCCAGGAGGTAAGAGACAGAGAGGATGGAAGACACCAGGAGAACATCACCCTCTGAATCAACATGGGTAAAGCTCATATGAACTCACAGATACTGAAACAGCAGGCACAGGGCCTACACGGGTCTGTAACAGGTCTTCTGTACTTATAGTGTGGCTTCCAGTTTAGTGTTTTTATGGGACTCCTGAGTGTGGGAGGGTACTTCCTTTTGGGCTCTTTTCTTTTTGGTTTGTTTTGTGCAACTTCAATGTGATAGTTTTTGTTTTATCTTATTATATTTTATTTTGTTATATTTAAAAATGAATGAATGAATGGATGAATGAATGAATGAATGAATATCTAGCCACTGGGGTAAAGGTTAACAACTAAACTGTCATTTGTATCTGTGCAGAAAGGGAAAATCAGTTCTTTCCAGTGGCATGGCACTGGGTATGTCAACACTCCAGGACAGGGCTCATGTTCAGAAGTAGTTTATCAACATATGATGGACTCCGCTGGGTTTTGTGTATGTGTGCTTTAATTTGGTTACAATTTGGAGGGTTTTGTGTTGATTTTGTTTTGAGTGGTATTTTGCTTTGTTTACTTGGTTTGGGGGACTTTAGTGTTGTATTGGGATTTTATTTGTTTCTGAAAGTTGGGTAGGGAGAGAGGGAGCGAAAGAGAATCTGGAAGGATTTAGGGGAAGAGAAGTATAAGATTAAAATAATTTACATTTAAAAATTGTTTTAGATAATTATAAAAAAGAAAGCAAAACAGAAAAAGAAAAAAAGAAACCAGTGAAAGGAGAATAAAGGCTCTTAGAGTTCAGTGCTGGGCAGTGGGTCTTGGCTATGATGTGAGGGTTCTCTACTTGGAAGTGAATATGAATAAATGCCACCCACTCATATCAGCATGGCTGCTACAATATCTACAGTGACCATATGATCCTATCATAAGACCTCAACAACTAGAGGACAGGAAAGGGGCAAGCCATAGCCTCAAGCGGCCAGGTCACCGCAGAAGTCAAGGAAGCAGTCACACTCCCAATACCCTGCTTCTCTACCAGTCCTCTGTGAAACGAGGGCTCAGCTCCCATTTCCTTCCTCCAGGATGCTGAGTAAGTGAACTCTGCCTGTGAGCCTCAACTTATCATCACAGTGAGACACTGGAACAATGGTGTGTTGCAAAAGTCACAAGAACCACCAAATGAGATGATGGGACTCAGGAAAGCAGCTTCCTACTAGCCCAGAATCCCCATGGATTCATTTTAAAACAGATTTCTGGGTCCCAACTCCAGAAAACACTAGCTTCCTGAAATAGGGGTTAGCTGAGGGAGGAATCTGGAACAAAAGCAATTCTGGAGGAAGCTAGGAATGGGAAACTCCCCTGTATCAAGCCATAAAAATGTCATGATGGGGCTTCTCAGTTTGAGTGTCAGGGTTCACTGAGTACAGCTAGGTCTGCTGCTCAACCTTCAGAGCTACTCTAATCAGGGCCAATTGCCTCCCAAACTCTGAGTCTGTTTCTTACATGAACGTTAGGTGCCCACTTAGGTCCGTGTTAGATACCATGGGCAATGCTGCTCTGTCTCCCATCAGTGAGAGCTGACATCATTTCCATGCTCGGTAGTATTTTTATTTTTATAGACTATTAGTAATTGTTTGGCTAATTTAGAAAGTAAACGCTATTGTTTTTAATTATTCTTTATCTAAAATTTTGTTTCTAGTTATTTCTTTTCTTCCCATTCCCAAACTACTACATGTTCATTGGAAAAAATTAAACTATTTAGAATTATTGGATGCCCAAACTCATGGTTTGGAGCATAGTGATACAGCAATTTTTCTATGCATGGAAATCAACATTCCCACATACAATGTCAGCTACATACACAGTGACAGTGTGCTTTACAAGTAGAACTCAACCTTGCTCGTTTTTCTACTCATTATTTTGTCATAGCCTTCCTTCTATGCCAGCATATTGACCTGAAAATGATTTTGTTAGATAGAAAACAGTGATTTATCTAACTGAGTTCCTTCTGATCATTCGGTACCTTCTGATTTTTCAGTCTTTTGTGTAAGGAGTAAACATTTGAGGGACTATGCATGCATTTATGTAGAGACCAGAGGTCAAATTAAAGTGTCCTTCTTCAGATGCTACATACATTATATTTTTTTGAGGCTGTCTCTTACTGGGACTTGACTTATTGTGGCCAGAAAGCTCCAGGAACTCACTTGTCCCTATAATCCCCACTCTAGGCTTAGAAATACAGACTCAGCTTTTGACCTTGTTTCTGGGGATCCACCTCAGGCTTTTATTCTTGCTCAGAAAACATTTTACCAACTAAGCCATCTCCCTGACCCCTGACATTTTACTAGTACACGTGTATGTGCAGTGTGCCTCCTTGGGCATTCATCCCATGTTCTTAGCATTCTTGAGAAACCATCAATGACCTGAAGCCAGAAACTGAACACAGTTACATCAGTGAAGCCTCAGAGTATTCCACCAGACTGTACAGCTGAAGAGACTGAACACAGAGGTTGAAGTCCCTGTCAAGGTAGTTCACAAGTGAAGACTTTAGTGACATATGTGGAAACTTATGTAAGGGGACTCCATCATTCCTCCTTTCATCTGTCTACACTGATTCTAGATCATGACATTAGCTAAAAAGATAGTTACAAACCAGATTCAAGAAGAAATTTGAAAAATCATTGACATGTTTCTGCTCCTCCAAGCAAGCCCTTGTTTGGTCATGAAAACCCCAAGCCTGTGTGCTAAAGAATGAGAAAAAAACATGGAACATCCTATTAGGGGTCATCCTAAGCCAGCCACCTTCCACCTCCATGCACTTGCCTACTGATGTCAGACACATGAACAGATTTAGCCAGGATATGTTATCAGAAAACCCATAGACTCTTAAAGAAAAATAGTTCTTGTATTAATTAAGCCACTGGATATTATTTGTTATGCAGCAAAAGCCAACAGATACAAAAAACAAACTCAACTTACAATGTCTGTGCTCTCCAAGACACCATTGCCTTTGTTAGGGATCAAAGCTCCACATGTATTTGACATCAAACACTGAGCTTCCCAATAGGATCATTTACAAGTAGTTCAGATATGGCCCTGTTATTGAAGAATGATATCTAAGAAAATGTTTACATTACAAAGAGGAAAACAGGGTATAGAGGCTGTTGCTACAGAAGAAGCTAATAGATTGTGGTCACATAGTGCTTCAATAATGAAGAGAATCCCCCAGACCCAACCCAGATATCCTGAAGCTTCTCAAAATTTCAACCATCTTTGAGCACTGCCTAGAGAGCTTTCCCTACTGTTAGTGAGTCAGAGAGGAGAGCTTAAGCTTCTGTCTAAGGGCATTAACTGCAAATTTATATTTGAAGCCCTGTGTGCAGTTTTTTATGCATCTTTAAATACCAAAACATAATTGCCAATGTCAATACATAATGTTTATTTCTTTCAGAACCGACATTTTAATTTTCCTGAGCAGGCGGGGGAAAAATGATATGCATAAAAATAATGACAAATATTAAAACTCTCCCAAATAAGGAACCAGAATCACCCTCATAATCCTAAATTTAAATGCACTCACCATCGCTGCCACATTAAAGGTCTGATAAGCCAAATTAGGTTCCATGTAAGCATAATTAATCTTCTTTTTCAATGAAGATATTACAAGGGCGTTAATTTGAATCCCAAAGGCCTTTGGGAAATTGAATTAGATAGATAAAGCAAATATTTGACCTTTTGCAGATAATTACTATTTTAAAATATTCACAATGCAAATGAACACCAAGTAAACCTTGGGTGTTCCTGGGCTCTGCCAAAATAAAATGCTTTGTAAATATTCAGTGTAAAATGAGGCAGGTATTCTATTCTGTTCAGATCTGAGCTTTTCACGTCCAATTTGTAAGCATAAAACTCCAGCCGAGGGTCCTGGTGTTTATTAACAAATAATTGAATGAAAATTGGCCAACACCGATTATGTCAAATTTGCAAATTATCCTTTATCATTTGTAGGTCATTAAGTTTTCAGAGATAGTCAGCTATGGAAACTGTTGCTACAGCAATAATCCCAAGGCCAAGGGCAACCTGAAATGAAAACCATGTTCTGCCAGGGAAATGACTCAACAGCAGGAATGGTGTGTTTTTTACCTTAGAGTCCAGGTAGGATGGTAAAGGAAGGTCTAACACCAATGCCTCACCCTCCCACTTTAACCACCTGGCTCATCAGAATGAGCAGAAACCTAGGTGTGAATGATGCTTTTGCAGTTCACATGCTCGAGGACAATGGACAACTCTGGGTTCAGTTTTCTCAAAAGTCAATGGGAGTCATGACCCTGGAGATACAGGTATCAGAGATGGATAGATTGTGTTTGCATTGTAATCATACTCCAGAAGGTCAGGCATACAGGTTGTCCAGTCTGTAAAATGGATCTACATAATTCCTGAAACCTCCAAAAACTCATCAGAGGTTCTCTAAAGCGTGTTGCCTAACCATGCAACGCCCCCCACCAACGCTCAATGTTCCAGTCCCAATTAGTCTGTTTTGACCAGCAAAGAAGAAGACAGCTTTATTGACAAGAGGGAGTAAAAATTCAAGAATGGGGTTACTGGATGTCTTAGTCAGGGTTTCTATTCCTGCACAAACATCATGACCAAGAAGCAAATTGGGGAGGAAAGGGTTTATTGAGCTTACACTTCCAGCTGTTCATTACCAAAGGAAGTCAGGACTGGAACTCAAGCAGGTCAGGAAGCAGGAGCTGATGCAGAGGCCATGGAGGGATGTTACTTACTGGCTTGCTTCCCCTGGCTTGCTCAGCCTGCTCTCTTATAGAACCCAAGAATACCAGCCCAGAGATGGCACCGCCCACAAGGGGCCCTCCTTCACTTGATCACTAATTGAGAAAATGCCCCACAGCTGGATCTCATAGAGGCACTTCCCCAAGTGAAGCTCCTTTTCCTATGATAACTCCAGCCTGTGTCAAGTTGACACACCAAACTAGCCAGTACACTGGAGATTGACTGGTACCTGACAAATATCCAAGATCTTTCTGGGCACTAAGAGTCCAAAACCCTGAGCAGGGGCCATACTAGATCCTCTTGCTGTGGACAACTTGGTGTCCCATGATTTGAGGCACGGTCTTGGGTAATAAATGATGCTGAAGGTATTGTCACAATAAAAGATTTGTCAGATCTCTGAAAATCTTAAGAAATGGGTCAAACAGCTGCATAACTGTAGATTGCTAGGTGGCAATCACACTCAGAAAAACACCAATTTACCAATTTAATGGCGCTTGATGTCCCCCAAAGTCCCTTAGCCCAATAGTAGGTTCTAATTTTTATGTTTCCAAATACTCACTTGGTGGCATCTTCTATCCATTCAGCTTGGATGACTGCCTTATTTAGTGGCCCAAGTAAGGGGCTCTCTCTCTCTCTCTCTCTCTCTCTCTCTCTCTCTCTCTCTCTCTCTCTCTCTCTGTGTGTGTGTGTGTGTGTGTGTGTGTGTGTGTGTGTGTGTGTGTTTAGATGCATTGTTTTTTAGATGAATTCAGGGGAATTAACTCAGGTCCTCATGATTAAAAGGCAAAATTTTTACCAATCTTGCCAGCTCTGACATTTTCATTCTTCTGTGAGTCGGTCTAGGCCAGGCAATGTCATAAAAAATTTCACTGAATTATCCTACAGTCCTCAAAGGAAGGATGGTTACTATCCCATAGAATAAATGAAGAAACAATTTGTCTCCCATTGATGCTTTGGAAGGACAGACAAGCCCCAGTCCATGCAGATTATCAGTCTAGTCCAAAGGCAGTCTAACCTGTTCCTGCCTGGGTTGTATTTCAGATGCTTTTCTTTTTCTACTTTGAATCTTTGCAGGTTGTTCTTACTCTGTCTTGGGTTTTTAACATGTGGTGCAGGGTTTAGTCAACCACAGGTCTGTTCATGTGGAAGGAGGGCCCGCATAGCCAATTGTTCATCTTTGCTATACTTTTGACTATATGGCTTCCCCCCCCCCAGGAACCAACCTAATATCTGTCACTGACAATTCTTTATCTCTGTTTCTGCATTTTAGGAGCCTTTAAGGTGGTTATCAACTTCACTAATTTGATTTCTCACACAGCCCATTTCCCCACCACTTAGAGAGGTGCTGTGATGATCCTATTGCCTGTTAGAAACCTTGCCTATCTTCTTTACCTCACCTAGCAATTTATAGTTCACCAACCTATCTGCCCATCCCCATCTTTTTCTCCTTTTAACTTCATTCTCTAATTCCTACAAAGTTAGTCTATCCTAGTGTCTTAGTCTTTCCATAGCTGTGAAGAGACACCATGACCAAAGTAACTCTTACAAAGGACAACATTTAATTAGGGTTAACTTCCAGGTTCAGAGGCTCAGTCAAGGGAGGAAGCATGCAATGTCCAGGCAAACATAGCACTGGAAGAGCTGAAAGTTTTACATCATGTTCTGAAGGCAACTAGGAGAAGACACTCTGGATCATACAGTCAGTCTTAAACATATATATGAAACCTAAAAGCCCTGCCTCCAGAATGACACACTTCCTCTCACAAGGTTATACCTCCTCCAATAAGGCCACACCTTCTAATAGTGCCACTACTCCTGGGCCAAGCATATTCAATCTATCATATTCCATTCTCTGGCCCCCATAGGCTTGTTCAAATACATATGGGCGGGGCTATAACTGAACAAAGCCTAATGCAAAATATATTTAATCCAATTTCAAAAGTCCCCATAGTCTATTACAGTCTCAACAATGTTAAAAGTCCAAAGTTCAAAGTCTCTTCTGAAATTAATGCCATCACTTAACTTAAGCAGATCACATACCTCCAATATCACAAGGTAATGTATTGAATATACATTACCATTCTAAGCATCATAGTGAGGAGATACTAGACCAAAGGAAGCTGGTCAAACTCCAGTCTTCAACTCTCCATCTCCAATGTCAAAACATTCTTCAGTTCTCCAACTCCTTTCATCTTTGTTGAATGCTGTTGGCGGATCTGGCAATCAGCAGCAGCAAACTTCATTCTCTTGGGTTGTTTCATTTCCAATTAGCAGTTTTCCTCAGCAGGTATCCCATGGCTCTGATATCTGTAACATCTTGGGAAATCCAAGGCAACTTTTGCAACTACTTGTTCTAATGTCTGAGATGCACGCACAACCTTTTGGCCTTCTCCAGAGGACTTGGGTTACTTCTCCAGCTCTGTCCTTTGTAGTATTTTGGTTGATTTCACTTCAGTGCTGTTGATGTTCTTAGTGGTCCACCCTTGGTACTGGAATCTCCAATTCCCTGGGATCTTCTACCTCAACTAGGCGTCACCAATAGTGTCTTACTGGCTCCCTTCATGGTGCCAAGCCTTAACTTCTTTGCAGTACCCCTTCAGTCCTAGGCTGTGAACTGCAATTGAGGCTGCACCATCGCCAATGGCCTCTCAAATTGCCAAGTCTCATCTGTTCGCTATGATCCCTTCATGCCTTCAAAACCACTAACACTTAGGTGACTCCTACCCATTGCCATGCCTCAGCTGTTCTCTGTGACTCCTTCATGTCTCCAAACCCAGTACCACTTGGGTGACTCTCACACATTACCAAATCCAACTACAGGACGAGGCCCAATCTTGGTCATCTCTGGAACACAGCTTCTTTGTACTCTTAGACAAAACCTTGCCAGATGACTTTACCTCAGTGATGCTGGTCCCTTTGTAATCACCATTAATTTTATAGTTCTAGCTAACTAGTATCAATTGTCCTAATAACTCCTTCTATTCTTGACTCTGCAGAAGCTGTCAAGCTCTACTGCTTGCTGGGGCTGGAACATGGCCTCCTTGTCCTATTACTTTATCACTAGTTTTCTGTTTTCATTGAATTCTTTCATCTCTGCCTAAGCTTGGCTATACTGGACCTTTCTCTGTAGACTCACTTTGAACTCAGAGATCTGTATACCTGTTTCCTGATATACCTGCTAGGATTAAAGGTGTAGTCTACCATGAATGCATTTAAGCTTTTTTCTACTTGGAACTTGCTATGACCAGACTGTCCTGGAACTCATAGATCTGCATGCTTCTGTCTGCTGGGATTAAAGATGTGTACCACCATGTCTTGGCCTAAGCCCTTCATGTCCACCATGCCTCAAGATCCAGATCAAAAACTTATGTTTTCCAGCCTCAAAATCGGGATCACAGGTGTGTCCTCCGTTTCTGAATTGTAGTTCATTCCAAATTAAAAGTCTAAATGAATTAATAGTTAGGTAATAACAGCAAACTTGATGTAACTATTCCTTGTTCAGCTGCAAACACATAAACAATAAGCTTAGCTAGGTGGGATCTTGCACAGAGATCACCACCCCCTTAATTTGATTTGATATTCTTTTTTTTTGCCATTATTTTTTTTAATTTTTATTTTCTATATTCTATGTTTACATTCCAAAGGCTTTCCCCCTTCCCAGTTACCCCCCACCATATGTCCCATAATTCCTCTCCCCCCCTGCTATTCCCCACTCATCCCCACACACACACACGATTTCTCTGTTCTGGGTCTAAAATACTGGATCCAATCTTTACAGGCCCAGGGTCCTCTCCTTTTTTCTTCTTGAGAGTCATTTGACTTGCTAATTGTGCCTTGAGTATTTAGGGCTTCTGGGCCCATTAATATCCACTTATCAGTGATTGCATTTCGTGTGTATTCTTTTGTGATTGGGTTAGCTCACTTAGGATGATAGTTTCCAGATCTAACCATTTACCTACAAATTGCATGAGTTCATTATTTTTAATTGCTGAGTAGTACTCCATTGTATAAATATACCACATTTTCTGTATCCATTCCTCTTTTGAGGGATATCTGGGCTCCTTCTAATTTCTGGCTATTATAAACAAGGCTGCTATAAACATAGTGGAGCATGTGTCTTTATTGTATGCAGAGGAATCCTCTGGGTATATGCCCAGGAGTGGTATGCCAGGGTCCTCTGGAAGTGGCATGCCCAATTTTCTGAGGAACCGCCACACTGATTTCCAGAACGGTTTTACCATTTTGCAATCCCACCAACAGTGGAGGAGTGTTCCTCTTTCTCCACATCCTCACCAGCACTTGTTGTCTCTTGAGTTTTTAATCTTAGCCATTCTGACTGGAGTGAGGTGGAATCTCAGGGTTGTTTTGATTTGCATTTCCCTGATGACTAATGATGTTGAACATCTCTTAAGGTGTTTCTCGGCCATCCGAATTTTGTCTGGTGAAAATTCTTTGTTTAGCTCTGTACCCCATTTTTTGATAGGGTTATTTGGTTCTTTGGGGTCTAACTTCTTGAGTTCTTTGTATATATTGGATATTAGCCCTCTGTCGGATGTGGAGTTGGTGAAGATCATTTCCCACGTTGTTGGTTGCCGTTTTGTCCTTCTGACAGTGTCCTTTGCCTTACAGAAACTTTGTAATTTTATGAGGTCCCATTTGTCAATTCTTGATCTTAGAGCATAAGCTATTGGTGTTCTGTTCAGGAACTTTTCCCCTGTGCCCATGTACTCCAGGGTCTTCCCAAGTTTCTTTTCTAATAGTTTCAGTGTGTCTGGATTTATGTGGAGGTCCTTGATCCACTTGGAGTTGATCTTAGTACAAGGAGATAAGAGTGGGTCAATTCGCATTCTTCTGCATGTTGACCTCCAGTTGAGCCAGCACCATTTGTTGAAAAGGCTATATGTTTTCCACTGGATGGTTGTGGCTCCTTTATCAAAGATCAAGTGACCATAAGTCTGTGGGTTCATTTCTGGGTCTTCAATCCTATTCCATTGATCTACCTGCCTGTTGCTGTACCAATACCATGCAGTTTTTAACACAATTGCTCTGTAGTACTGCTTGAGGTCAGGGATATTGATTCCCCCAGAAGTCCTTTTATTGTTGAGAATAGTTTTAGCTATCCTGGGTTTTTTGTTGCTCCAGATGAATTTGAGAATTGCTCTTTCTAGATCTATGAAGAATTGATTTGGGATTTTGATGGGGATTGCATTGAATCTGTAGATTGCTTTTGGCAAGATGGCCATTTTTTATGTTTTCTCTGTCAGGTCCTTTTCCAGTTGTGGAGCACCCCCTCCAAGAAAGGTTAGCAACTGGTCAGAATTTCATGTCATTTTTCTTGCTGGGTATAGTAGTTTTGGCTGAGGTTTGTGTTCTCTTAGGGTCTGCATGAGGTCTGCCCAGGGTCTTCTAGCTTTCATGGTCTCAGGTGAGAAGTCTGATGTAATTCTGATAGGTCTTCCTTTATATGTTACTTGTCCTTTTTCTCTTATTGCCTTTAATATTCTTTCTTTGTTTAGTACATTTGGGGTTTTGATCATTATGTGACGGGAAGTATTTCTGTTCTGGTCCAGTCTGTTTGGGGTTCTATAGGCTTCTTGTATATTCATGGGCATCTCTCTCTCTTTAGGTTGGGGAAGTTTTCTTCCATAATTTTGTAGAAGATATTTGCTGGCCCTTAAAGTTGTAGATCTTCATTCTCATCTATCCCTATAATCCTTAGGTTTGGTCTTCTCATTGTGTCCTGGATTTCCTGAATGTTTTGGGTTACCAGCTTTTTGCATTTTGCATTTTCTTTAATTGTTGAATCCATGGTTCCTATGGTATCTTCAGCATCTGAGATTCTGTCTTCTATCTCTTGTATTCTATTGTTGATATTTGCATCTATGACTCCTGATTTCTTCCCAAGGTTTTCTATCTCCAACGTTGTCTCCCTTTGCAATTGCTTAGTTGTTTCTACTTCTGTTTTTAGATTTTGTATGGTTTTGCTCAGATCTTTCAGTTGCTTGTTTGTGTTTTCCTGTAATTCTTTAAGGGATTTTTGTGTTTCCTCTTTTATGACTTCTACTCGTTGACCCATGTTCTCTTGTATTTCTTTAGGTGATTTTTGTTTCTCCCCCTTATTGGGATTCATTTTTTGCTCTATATTCTCCTGTATTTCTTTAAGTGATTTTTGTGTCTGCCTTGTATGGGCTTCTAGCTTTTGATCTATTTTCTCCTCTATTACTTTAAGAAATTTATCTAAGTGATCTTCAATCTGCATCTTTACCAGTGATTTTAGATCTGAGTCTTGTTTTTCTGGTGTGTTGAGATATCCGGGATTTAATTGTTTTTGCCTTGTAATGGCTTCTAGCTTTTGATCTATTTTCTCATGTATTACTTTAAGAGATTTATCTAAGTGTTCCTCTATCAGCATCCTGACCAGTGATTTTAGATCTGAGTCTTGTTTTTCTGGTGTTTCGGGGTATCCAAGATTTATTGCTGTCGGGGAACTGGGTTTGGATGCCGCCATACTGCCTTGATTTCTGTTAGTAGCGATCTTACGTTTGCCTTTTGCCATCTGGTTAACTCTGGTGTTAGTTGGTCCTGTAGATACTAGCTGGTGCTTGACCCTCCTGTGGGGTCGTAAGGCTATTTCCCAGCGACTGGGATACCTGAACCACTGCCCTGCAGGGCTCCTGCTCACAGATTGCTGACAGGTGGCCTGAGTCCCCTGAGGTCTTAAACTCAGGATATCCCAGGTACTTGGTTCTGCCTGTTGGGCGGCTGCTCTGCACTGCTCCTGCTCAGTTTCCCCATGGGTCTTAAAGTTGGGATATCTCAGTTATCTGGTTCTGCCTACTGGTCCCAAGCTGCTGGGAAGCTGGCTGGGTCCGGCTTCCCCGCCACCGGCTGGATGGGAGGCTGGTTCCGCTGCCGGCTGGGTCTGAGCACCTGCCAAGCTGTCTGGGTCCAGCTTCCCCAGCACAGGCTGGATGGGAAGCTGCAGGCAAGATGGCAGCTGCCTGCAGGGAGTCAGGGGTCTGCCCTGGTTCTGCCGCCGGCTGGGTCTGAGCACCTGGCAAGCTGGCTGGGTCCAGCTCCCCCCCCACAAGCTGGATGGGAAGCTGCAGGCAAGATGGCAGCTGCCTGCAGGGAGCTCAGGGTCCGCCCCGCGAGTGCAGAGCGCAGGCTAGGCCACTGTGCCCCTAACCGCTACTCTGTGCCCAACTCCCACTCCAGGCCTGAGTACCTGGTTCCGCCACCGGCTGGGTCTGAGCACCTGACAAGCTGGCTGGGTCCGGCTTCCCCGCCACTGGCTGGATGGGAAGCTGCAGGCAAGATGACAGCTGCCTACAGGGAGTCAGGGGTCCTCCCTGGTTCCGCCACCGGCTGGGTCTGAGCACCTGGCGAGCTGGCTGAGTCCGGCTTCCCCGCCACCAGCTGGATGGGAAGCTGGTTCCTCGGCCGGCTGGGTCTGAGCACCTGGCAAGCTGGCTGGGTCCGGCTTCCCCAGCACCAGCTGGATGGGAAGCTGCAGGCAAGATGGCAGCTGCCTGCAGGGAGTCCTGATTTGATATTCTTGAACACACATTTCACTCCATGGCACTTCCTGGTGCCCCTTTAATACTTCAACCATACATTTTTGTATTTTTTTTCTTTCTAAGCTTGTTATGATTGATCAAAATGCTCTTCACTGAGAGTAAACCAGAGGATAAAGTCTATGCTGGCCATTTCTGAGACTTCCTTTGTCAATGCAATTAATCTGATTCTTTTCATCTTAGCCTTAGCCTGAGTCAGACTCTTTAGATAAGGGCAAAAAGCAGCCACATTCTTCACCGAAACATCATAAAAACAATCTCTAGGCAATGTACTAAAATTCCTCTCCTCTGAAACATCTAGAACGAGGCCTGTATGATTCAAATCACACTCAGTACAAATGTCTTCCATATTCCTACAGGCTGGTCCATTAAGCCCTACTTAAAGCATTCCACTGCTTCAAAGATCCAAAGTCCCAAAATCCATATTTCTCCAAACAAAAACATGTTCAGGCCTATTACAGCAATGCCCCGGTCCCTTGTGCAATCTACCTCTCACAAGCATTCAGGTGAAGCCACACACTGAGTTTTAGATTCATAAAAAATACTTTTTATAGGTCCAGCTGCCCTGTTTTAAGCAATTTAAATTTTCACTACGGCCAAAGCCAATTCTTGAAGAACATGAAACCAAACTGACATAGTCGGAACTATTTGCTAAGCACCATGTCCAAATCCTGGGCAGGATTCCAGGACTAGACTGCATATGTCACTTGATTACTTGTTCTTTGTCCTCATGAACGAGAAGAGCAGCAGCAGATTTTTATTCTTAGGAATACATAGCAGGGGGCTAGGAAGATGGCTCCTTGGATAAGAGAGTTTGCTGCATAGGCATGAGACTTGAATCTGAATCCCCAGTGTCCACATAAAGGGCCAGACATGGTCATGTGCTCACCTGTAACCCCAGTGCAATGAGGACTCTGAGGACTCAATAGGAACATTACTGGGCCTTGTTTCCTGCCAGTTTAACTCCAGGTACAGAGAGAGTTCTGCCTCAAGCAGTAAGGTGAAGAATGTTAGAGAAGGCTAGCCAAACTGCTCTGCTCTCTGTGTAGGTGTATACATGCATGTGCGCTGTGTGTGTGTGTGTGTGTGTGTGTGTGTGTGTGTTCTTGCACATATGCATAGAAATTAGGGTGGCTATGATCCAAGAATGGCAGAGGTATAGGAGGCAGTAGAGGAATTGCTACCGTCAAGCAATATAACTACAAACTGGTGCAGCTACAATAGAAAACAGATGAAAATTTTCTTAATACATTAAGCATAGACTTATGATCTAATAATGTCATTGAGAGGGTCTTCAGGTATATGCACAAAGTGCTCACAGCAGTCAAAAGATGGTGGACTGGCTAGGTTTATGTCAACTTCACACCAGCTAGAGCCTCAACTGAGACAATGCCTTCAGAAGATCAGGCTTCAGGAAAGCCTTTAAGGCATTTTCTTAATTAGTGATTGATGGGAGGACTAGCCATTATGGATAGTGCTATTCCTGAGATGGTCTTCGGGGGCTTCTACCAAGAAGACAGGCTAAGTAAGCCATGAGGAGCAAGGCAGTAAGCAATGCTTCTCTGTGGGCTCTGCATCAACTCATGCATCCAGGTTTCTGCCTGTTTAAATCTCTGTCTTGATGTCCTTTGAGGATGAACTGTGATGCGGAAGCACAAACTGAATAAACCCTTTCCCCCCAACTTGTCTTAGTTATGTTTCCCCACAGCAATAGAAACCCAAAGATAGATGGAAACAAAAATCTGTGGATAAACAATGAAGTGATGGTTAAACCAATTTGTTCCAACTTGACCAATTTAGAATCTCCTAAGAAATTGAGATGTACCACATTGGGATGTTTCCATACATGATTATGTTTCCAGAGAGGGTTAATCTGTCTGTCTCTCTTGTGTCTGTCTGTCTCTCTGTGTCTCTTTCTTTTCCTTTCTCTTTCTTTCTGTCACTATCTCTTTTTCCTGGCCCACCAAGCTGTGGACCACGTTGCTTCCCCTGCCAAGGTGGGCAGTGCCCTCTGAAACTATGAGCAAAATAAACAATAACTCACTTTAAGGTCATCTTGCCAGAGTGAGAACATAATTTAAATGAAGGGTAAATAAAATGTGCCATAAAATGGAATGAGATACAACTATAAACAAAAAAGAACATGCAATAACAGATGAACCTTGAAGACACTATCTAACATGGGCAAAACCAGACGCACATATTGAGTGATTTTGTTTATATGAAATGTCCAGAGTAGACAAATTCCCAGAGACAGAAAGCAGGTAGTTGTCAGGGGCTGTGTGGAGGAAGGACTGAGGAGTGACAGTGTTTTCTTTTAGGGAACTAAAACAGTTCTAAAACTGAAGCATGGTGATATATGCTCAGTATCATGCATGTACTAACCATCTTCAACTGGAAACTCTAAGACATTTCGAGTATAGACTTTAGAAGAAATGGCTTCAGGCAATGAATCAGCATCAGGAAAAAAACAACAAACCCCAGCCTCCAGTGTCTAGAATACTCCTTTTGAGCAGGCAAGACTTCACGACATACTCCTTCCCTGCACACTTCCCTGTGTGCTCACTTCTGCAGTGAATACTCACATAAAGCATAGAAATGATATTTTTATTGGGTTTAAAAGTTTACAGCCAAACCATAGAGAAATCACAAAAGACCATTATGGTAACAGAGTGGAATATAAATGTTATGAACCTTGACAATACAATAATTATTATTTAACAAGAAATGGGAATGGGCAGAAGACACAGACAAAAACACAAGTATACTTAATAAAGTCCAGAAACAGAAACAGAGCATGCCATTATAACATACAAAGACAATCAGTAGGTCTAAGGATCCCGTGTTTGGAAAGTTCTGCGTGGGAGAGGAGGGCATGACTATGACATACTCCACTCTTCAGCCTCATAGTGGGGAAGCCACAGGTTCTGTCCTGTAAAGCCAGTAACTGCAATTAATTTGGAGTTTGGAGTTAGAATATTTAAAAGTTTGATTATGGCACATCTAGCCTGGTGTGGCAACGAGTCCCTCTGTATTAGCTACTTTTGCTATTGCTAACAAATACACATCAAAAGCAACTCTTAAAGTAAGAGTGGTTTATTGTGGCACTTGGCTCAGGAGATACAGTCTATCATAACAGGGAAGACACAGAAGCATGGGAATGGGTCTCACATCCACAAGTAGAAGCATAAAGCAGTGGCTTCTTACATGCCATTTACTAGGAAGTATAGAACTAGACCGGAGAGGTGCTATTATATAGTCTTCAAGGCCCATACTTATCTGTGGCTTTAGAACACCCAAGTAGGCCCCATATACAAATGGCTCAAAAACCTCCTAAAACAGCGTCATGAGCTGGGTACATTTGTTCCAACACATATGCCCATAGAGGACATTTCATGTCTAAGCCATAGCACCCCTTTCCTAGGGCTAAGGTGGCTCAGGTAGGGCAATCTGTCCCATGGGGCACAGGAACTTCATTTGACATAGCCTAGCCCTGGGACTGTTTATTTTGTCATTTTCAGGAAGACATTAAAGGCAGTCAGGAATGAATCCCCAAGTAGGATAGTCACCAAACCCTGACACTATTATGGATGACAAGAAGTGTGTGCTGAAAGGAGCCTGTTATGGTTGTCTCTGGAGAAGCCCTGCCAGAGCCTTACAGATACAGAGGCACATGCTATCAGCCAACCATTGGACTGAGCTGGGTTCCCAGTAGAGGTCTTGGAGGATGGACCGGAGCTGAAAGGGTTTGCAGTCCCATGGGAAGATCGACAATGCCCTCCAACCAGATGCCCCAGGGCTCCCAGGGACTAAGCCATCAACCAAGGGGAACCATAGTCCCTGCCAAAAGAGTAGTAGAGGAATGCCTTGTCGGGCATCAGTGGGAGGAGAGGTCCTTGGTCCTATGTAGACTCGATAGAGGCCCCAGCCTGGGGAAATCAAGGGGGAGAGTAGGCGGGAGTGGGTTGGGTAGAGGGGCATCTTCTTGGAGGCAGGGGGTAAAAGGATGGGTTGGGGGTTTTCTGGGGAGGGGACTGGGAAAGGGTATAACATTTGAAATGTAAATGAAGAATATATTCATAAAGAAAAAAAAAAGGCAGTCAGGGATGTCAATCCAAGAGAAAAACTGGGGCTTTCTGAGTCCCTCCTTCAGATTCTGCACAGCCACATCTTAGCTGACATCTGGAGTCCATGTGGTGCAGAAGCTCCCCTTGTCCTCCATGGTTTCCATTGTCTGGTGGATTTTCATTTTGTTAGGCAAAAGACAGACAGAAGGCCAGCCTAGACTATACAGGCCTGGCGTACCACAGGCTCCTCCCTGAGAGGTCACAGCATGGAAAGGAGTTGGAAGCAGCTGGCATGGTAACTCTGTATTGGAGGCCTGGGACACAGATGGTTTTCAGTGACTCAAACATTGCCCATGGGTGGAGGCAGTGATCACAAGGTATGGCCTGCACCTGACATTTGTACAGTGAGACTAAAGGCTGCACACTGTCATCTAAGAGCTGTGCAACACAGAAAATGTTCAGCCCGTCTGACCTTAGCTTTCTTGTTACCCAAACGGAGATAATGCCAGGATCATGGGGAACTGAGATGGTACAGTGATGGAAAAAAAGGTTCTTTGTAAACCATTCACATGCTTTTATTCTTTGACAGCTTTACATGTGAATATAATAGACGCTCATTACCCTCTCTATTCTTCTAAACAAGTCCTATCCTGCCTTCAGTCCCCAACCTGTGTGTGTGTGTATGTGTGTGTGTGTGTGTGTGTGTGTGTGTGTGTGTGTGAATGTGTGTGTGTCTTATCAAGTTTAATGAGAACTGCTTACATGGGTGGGAGCATTATTGACCAGAGTATACGCAACGGCCACACAGCTGCAGAACATGACTCGTCTCCCCCAGCAGCCATTAAGTACCGGTGTCTCCTAGAATAAGCACTACTGCAGTTTATTTTCTATAATCATTAGTTCACTTCCTGGTCAGTTAATCTGAAGCTGCATTCTGACTACACACTGCACTCCTAATTCTCCCCATCACCTACCCGTGCATGCTTCTCATGGAGGTGATGTCAGGAAGTGAATACATTATTATTATTTCTCTTCCACAAATTGCATGGAGAACACTCATGCCTGGTTTGGGAGTAGCTTAGTCGCCACTCCAGAATTATGGGTGTTTTCTCCTCCCATCACTCCCTCAACTTAGCAGGCACCTGCCCTCAGCCAGCTCATTCTTAACAATGCTGCACGTGTAGGAACACCACCGGCATGATACAGAGACAGAGGGTTTGGAGAGAAGCAGACTGAATCAGCAGTCTGGGCTTTGGCTACTGTAAGAAAAGCCACTGTGGAAGAAAGGAACCATGTCACCTAAAAATTACATGGTGCCTTATTCCTTTTGTAAACTTTTATGGGCTTCTTTTTTCTTATTATAAAAGTAATACTGTTTCTTATAATATTTTTATTGTAAGCAATATAAGTAATATTGTTTACTGAAAAGAACACAGAAAGATAAGGAAGGGAATAAAAGTCTCTGACAATCCTACGATCCAGATTTAAGCCCTGCTCACATGTTGCTGGACTCTGCCATGGTTTCACAAAATATCCCTCGACCCAGGTCTCGTATTGCATCCTGCTTGTTCTGGTAAGTGTTATATTGTGAGTATATCTCCAGTTCACTAAAAATTCTTTAAGATTAGTTTTTTGGGCCGCATCACACCCCAGGGTACTGGAATGAACTTCAGGCAGCAACCTGATTTTTCACAGCTGACCATTCAACCTATTTTCTTTTGCCTATCTAGTAGGAATGTTTGGCCACTGGATACAGTTTGATTTGTGGGTCCCTTGGTTGACAGCAATATATGCAGGATACCATGTGGCTCAGTTCAAGTGATGACCACACCTACATAGTATGTTCCTAAGAAAAGCAATGCCATTTTCAGAGTTTGAGTCATTTCTTGTCTCTGACCCTTACTGAAGGTCCTTTCTCTCTGGCCCATCTCCTCATGTTTGTATCTGACATCGCGTAGTCTGTGGTCTCAGCCATGTCCTTCTAAAACACTCTGGACTCCTTCCAATCCCCCAGCCCTAGAAAGTAAAGTGTAGTTATTATATGTTCTATTTTCTTGTTTATATCTTTCTCGTCCATTTTAGATATGGCCTAGGTCTCATTCTGCTGTAACCCAAGCTGGCAACCTTCTTTCTGTCTCACCCTCCTGAGTGCTGGAGCTATAGGAATGTGTCATCAAGGCCATCTTATATGTACATCTTCTAAAGCCTGAAAATATGGTCTTCCACCCTTGACTAGGACACCTCCCCCACCTCCCTTCCTGCAAAGAGAGTGGATACGAGGGGTAGGAGCGAGAAAGGGAGATCAGGAGCTGTCTTCTGAGATGAGGGTATCACTCAAGGGTCCTGAGCTCTTTGGGAAGGGACAGAGTTATTTTGCATTTACCTCTCCTCCCATGACTTCTATTCCATCCAGTCCAGCATGGCTACCACATTCCCAGTAATGCAGTGTCTGGCCTAGTGAAGAAGTTGAGATCTCAGCATACCATACCTCTGTTATTAACATGCTGAGTACTGCCGAGCAAGTGCCTTCTCCTCTCTGGCCTGTCAGCAGCAGCTATGTTCAGAGGTCCTCTTGGGTCTGATGATTGCACCTGAGCCTAATAGGATATGCTATCTATAATGCTGTACCTGTGCTGTACAGGGAACCACCCCTGCCCCCTTTCCCCAGGCCACAGATAGTGCAGGTTGAGCTGAGCCCTTTCCCCAGGCCACAGATAGTGCAGGTTGAGCTGAGCCCTTTCCCCAGGCCACAGATAGTGCAGGTTGAGCTGAGCCCTTCCCCCAGGCCACAGATAGTGCAGGTTGAGCTGCGCCACACATTGCAGCTCTTCTTCCTTTGTCTTCCCACCAGGGTACTGGGTGCCAGGTGCAGGGAACATCTGGCGAAGGGGCAGCTCGAGGCCACAGAGGAAAGGGAAGCATCTCCCCACGTCTTGAAACAGATGGTGAGAGCCATTGTCATGGGGTGCTAGAGCTCTGTGAGAATGTAGACGCAAAAGTGTTTACAAAGGTAGAAAGTCCTAGGCAGGAGGCCAGGGAGCCAGCTCTGAGAGGTTCCTGCTGGCTTTCCAGGAACAGGGAGAGCATCAGTGGCCATGATGGTGGCACTGGGTCAACATCTCTGTGTGAATCAGGAAAACAAGGATATATGGTCACGGCAATAAACAACTGAAGTGCCTGCGGGGCTGAAGAGGAATGGGATATTTACAACATTCTAAAGCGGCACCACTGCCACCAAAGCATTACATGCAACGACTAAGGCTAGGACACGGCTCCACTGTGATAGGGCCACACAGATGGCACATGATGTGGCAGCCAAGTGAGCATTATTCATAATGCAACATAGGTAAGCCCAGGCAATGCCATCTGAAAGGTTACTGAGCTATACAGCTGGCACAGCCCAGGTGACAATGCATCGGATACCCCAAGCAGGTTGGTAGCTGGAAAGCACCTGTAAATGGGGCAAAGTTCTGAATGCTGAGACAAGATTGATGACCAAGTCCAGGCTGGAGGACACTCCCCTCTCTCCTCTCCTCTCCTTTCCCTCCCTCCCCCCATCTCCCTCTTCCCCCTCTTTTCTGCCCCACCCTCACCCCTCCTTACTGCTCACACTTGACCTCATCAAGCACTAGCAACCAGATCAACCAGATACACTGAGCCTTGGAGACGGTCAGTGTTACATCAAACCAAAGGCATCAGGAAGAAAGTTCTGTGGAGGAGGGTAACTGCTACTGATGCCAAATAACATGCAGGGGAAAGCTGTTTGGACCAGTGCTATGAAAAAATTCCAGTGGATGCTGTTGGATCAAACCAAAGCCTTTCATCCTCTATCTGAAACTTTCTGTAGCTCTAGGATTGATTCCCAAGGAAGATGTTTATTTACCAAGAAGAAATATTTTCAGTTTGGAGACTTGGAAGGACCAGGCTGATCACTGGGCCTCAGTTATGGACTGACAGGAGTGAACAGCTCTGTGGCTGCTATGGAGTAGGGAGTTGTGTACTGCACATTTCATAAAGAGAAAAGAAAGGGCTTGGAAAAATTCACTATGATGCCTAGATAGATGTCTGAGGATGCGGACATATTTAATGTGATTTCAATGGGATACAATATACATGTGTCAAAAATATCAAATGGGTACCTGATCAATATGGATTTTTTCATGTTTCTATGTTAAACCATGTTTAGTAAAACAAGAATCTTCTGTGAGCAGGAAGGAGGGGACTTACATGTAATATTAACACAAGTGTGAGATTCCAGGAAGCTGCGGTCCTGAAGAGAGCAGCCACGTTCTGCCTTAGGCCCTTTGCTGAGTCCTGTGGCCTCGGGATAAAGCCCAGGCTCCAGCCTCTGGCCTTGCCCTTTTCACTTGCTGCTCAGCTTCTTCCTCAAACAATGCCTGGTGGTCTGCAGACTTCCCTCGGGACTCAGCTCCTCTCTGCACCCTAGGTAGTGCCTGTCTTCAGTCACAGTAGTGTGGAGTGCGTGCATTGAAAGCAGGGCTGCCTTCCTCATCTGTGAGCCAGTGAAGGTAATGGCGAACCTCTCAGTACCCAGCCAGGGTCCAGCGGAGTAGTGGGTACTCTGACCCAAGGGCCCAGGGCCTGACCAAGGAAATGTGTAGGGGCTGAATGCCCACAGCCACACTGCAAAGGGACCAACAATTAAGGTGGCCCATCCAACAGTATGTCTTTCTCCCTGGCCCTAAGAAATATCTTCCCAGCCTTGGGCTCTCGGATGATACCACCAATATATTTGATGGGTCCCCAGGGAATTGCAGGGCCAGCAAAAGAGCAATTTGTGCTTGAGGCGTGTTAATGAATCCCTGAACAGAGGAATTAATTACTGTCTGTCGAAATTAGACTTCTCCCTTCCTTTGAGATGCATCTTCTTTTTATTCTTAATTAATTTCTAAAATTACGATGTTGGTGCGAAGTCTAATTTATTTTACTTTTAGTATTGTTTCTCTGATAAGCACTTTCATTTTATGCTGGGTGCCCACCTCATCACCAATTTGTCACATTAGCGCTCACTTCAAGGAGCTGCCTCGGAGCAGCAGGAAAGGTACTGGAGGTCTCTTAAGAATGGAAGCTGTCTTCCTCCCTGCCTATTCCGGGGTCGCTCCCTTTCTCTTTCCATGAAGATAACAGTGCTATAGCCTGTGGCTGGGGCTCTACTCAAACCCATCCCAGCAAAGATTCACACACACACACACACACACACACACAAATACACTGAGGCTGTGGAGCCTTTCTTGCTCCCTGCTATCCTGCTGAGCAGATGAGACTGGAAGTAGCCAGTCTGTAACATTCCTCTACCTCTGACGGTGACCTTCCCTATTTCCCATTGATGAACAGCACTCTTGGGAGAGAGGGAATCAGTTGATGACAATAATGACAGAGGACGAGTGGAGAGACCCTGGTTCCATCTTCCTCCCAGGCGTCTCTCCTCGCACCATTCGGTCAGTTACAGGACACCAAATCCCCCCCATGGACTAAATTGTCTTGAGCTTCTTCTGACACTGTTCCTACCAAGGGTTCTAACTGGTGTGGCTGGGCTGATAGGATTTGAAGGAAGTGGGACTCTGCCTGCTGTTCCCAAGGATGACCTCCAACTAAGTGACTCTGTGTGGGTCCCGAGTCTTAAAGTGGGCACACCTAAGAAGCAACTTACACAGTGAGGGCTTTGTTTTGACCCAGTTTGAGGGCATATGATCCACCGTGGCAAGGAAAACACGGCATTAGGTGCATAGGGCATGCGCAGAGCGCTGAATGCGGGCGTTCTGGGCATCAACTTTTTAGTCTATTTGTCCCTTGCTGTTCAGCCTTTCTTCTTGGAATCTCCGGGAAGAACACTGCTAGCCAAGGCATACAGCTCAGGAGCTCAGGCCTAGCTGCTGCTCCAGCTTCTCTCCCACCCAAGGCTTTGCATTTGTCCTTCTCAATTCCCTTACCGCAGTAGCAAGAGAAAATCAAATCACCTGAGCTTTTCCTTGTGTGCGTCTGCACATTGGGCTTTGGCCAGGCCTCCTACCACAATCTGTCCACTCAGTTCAGGTCACAGCTCCTTTGACCTGAACTCACTTCTAACTACTCACTTCAGAAAATCCAACCCATTCTCTCCTCTCTGCTGTGCCATCAGCTGTTGTTGCTTCCAGCACCTGAGTTGTAGTGTGTGCCTATGGTGGGTTCTTATGTCCTGAGCTATATAAGGATGTAGATCAGTCCCCTCCATACCTGGACCTGAATGCAGCACAGGGAGAACATCGTTTGTCAAGAAATATTTGCTGAGTAGTTATTAGGTACCAGATAATACTTTAGGTGAGAAAAACAGATGGCATCTTTGGTCTAGTTGTACTTACAGGCTGTGGAGGGAGAGCAGATGATAAACAATGAGCATAACACATATAAAAGTGACATGGCACCACACCAGCAAAGGACAATCAAGCATGTGGAACATGGATGATGATTTTACGGGTGGGATCTGAGAAGGCAACATCACAGAGGTAATGTTCAAAACAGGAAGTGCAGAAGAGCTCTGTGGAGGAAATGAGGGGAAAAGCAAGGAAGCCAAGATGTGACAGGCAGGGTAGGAATACGTGGGATGGAGGGGCTAGGTGAAGGCATATCTGGTTAGAAAGCTCCAGCAGTGCTTTCTTGTAGGATATGCAGAACTGAAATTTGAGATGATCCTCATGGTCCAGTGAACAGCTACTCTTTTTGTGGTTGTGACGACCATTCAGTAAGAGGCAACGTAAGAGAAGGGCTCAGTTTTCCTTATATTTTGAAAGAACACAGTGAATGGGGGGTACAAAGGCATGACAGCAGAGGAGTGGGGTGGCTGGTCACATCGCACCCACAATCAGAAAGAGACGACACATGAATGCTGGCTGTGGTAGTTTCAATGAGAATGGTCCCCACAGACTCCTATGTTTGAATACTTGGCCCCTCATTGGGGGAGCTAATTCAGAAGAATTAGGGAGTGTGGCTTTGATGAAGGATGCCGCTGAGGGCAGGCTTTAGGGTTTCAAGATTCCTGTCATTCTCAGTGTAGTCTCTGCTTCCTAATTGCCCTCCAGCTGTTCCTGGCACCATGCCTTTGTTCCACCATCATGGACTCTAACCCTCTGGAACTGTAAGCCCAATTAAATACTTTGTTGCCTTAGTCACAATGTTTTGTTACAGCAATAGAAAAGTAATTAAGATACTGGTGTTCCAATATTATCTCCTCATTCAGTCTAGGTACCAAGGCCATGAAATGATGTCATACACTTTTAGGGTAGGACTTCTATTCTCAATTAAACCTGAGAACAGCTGTACTGACATGTCCAGAAATATGTGTTCCATGTGATTCTAAATCCAGTCAAACTGACAATGAATATTAATCCCCACATCTAGGGAGGAAGGATTACATACTGGCTAACAAACAGTTCACAGCTATACGTTGGTCAGAGAATAACTAACTGGCTACAAGTCAGGGGTTGCAATTCTCAAGCAGCAGCATCCCGGGCCAGGATTAAGACTCACATCCACAATGGGCTGACCAATGGGCACTGAGGTTGAATCTGGTTCACAGGGCTGCTGCAGTAAAGAACCACCACCTGGGTGACTCGGAACCACACAAATCCGAGCCCAGGAAGATCCTGGGTCGAATCCCTCTCCACCTCTTCTCAGCCCTGCTGGTGACTAGTCTTCAGCACTGGTTGACCTGCAGCCACATCACGCCCACCCGGCACCATCAATTTCTCTATATGGAGTTTATCATTGTGCTTGGCACATGTGTCTCCATGTTGGTTGAGTGGTAGCAGTTTTCTGAATGCAACCACAGTGAACAGTCTCCTAGCCTGCTTCCTGCAGGCTGGCCATCTGCAATTATCTGACACTAGTTAACTGATTATTCACTAGTCACGCCTAGTAACAGCCAAACTCAGGGCACAGAAGACATTTCTTCATCCCCATTTCCTGCTTTCTTTTCTTGCCCTGTAACTAACCCAATGTGTACCTGGTCTGGCTCTGGTTATTTTTTCTTTCAAATACAATATTTTTCTTGATTATTTGGGAATATCACACCGTGCACTCCAATCATACTTCCTTCATAGTCCTCCCAGGTCCACCCACCATCCTTGTGAACCCTGCCAAAAACAAACAAACAAACAAACAAACAACAACAACAACAACAAAAGGAAAAAGAAACAAAAAAAAAAGGAAACACCAAACAAGTCCAATTTGTATTGCCCATATACTTGCTGAAGCCTGCTCAGATGCAGTGGCTAGTTCCTTAAAGAAAACTGAGTCCGCCCCCACCTGCACCACAGCCAGAAGCCATCAACTGTGGAGAGCTACAAATCAGTAGCTCTTCAGCATACAAATCAGTATTTTTCCATATTTTGGGAATTTCAAAACATGAACCCCAAATACTCTCACTTTTCCTCCCAGAGCTGCACCCCCTCACCATTAGACTGGTCCCAAAAATAAGAAAAAGAAAAGAAATAACAGAAAAACCAAACCAAACCAACCAACCAACCAACCAACCAACCAACCAACCAAACAAACAAACAAAACCCCAGCAGCTCCAATTTATGTTTCTATACACACTGGGGCATCGTCAAGCTCCTGGTGGCCAGGCCGCCAAAGTCTTCTCTGCTTGCACCTCCACCAGTCTCGCTTCAGCATCCTTATCATTTTTAAGAGTTCTCTTTAATGGTTGCCTGGGTTGTTACTTTTTTGAGGGGGCGTGGCTGGCATTAGCGGTTGTCACAGAAGCCTTCTTTATCTCTTCTCAACTGTGAGTCTGCAGTCACCAATACCATGGCAAAAATAGCTCCCTTGCCCTTCCGAGTCAGCAGGAGCATGGATCTTGTACCACGGACATCCACATGGTCTCCAGCCTCAGCATGTGCCAAAGACCTCAGTTCCTTCATCTTGTCCACCTCTCCATCTCATATTCATTCATCATGGTGTCACTGGGAATTGCAATGTGTCACACAGTATTCTTTTTTGTTCAAACAGGTTTACATGCAATATTCATTGCAACATGTTGTTAATCCGGTCCAAGGTCTCTGGTCTCTGACACACCATAAATATTGGACCATCACTGAGACTCATCTCAGCTATCCTGCTGTTTCCCAGAATCAGGGTGATCTTGTAGCTAGGCAGGGCATCTGGGGATAGGTTCTGTGAGGGTGCCAGGCTGCTGTACACTTCAGTGCCCTCTGTGTCGGCTGCCCTGAGGCTCTCTGGGCTCAAACTTTGTGCTTTTAGGCTTCAGGCAGTACCACTGCTCTGCATACTGTCTTCCAGCAGGATAAGCTGGTTGGATCTCAGCCACCACATCTCCATACTGGGAGCCGGCCAGTGAGTCTAGAATCAACCCCATTCAGTAATCACATCTAGTGCTGCAGGGCTGGTTCCTCCACTAACTCCAGCAGCTTGTAGATGGAGCAGATGGGGTTGACTGATTCAGTGCTGCTGCATCTGTATTTTTTGTTTGTTTGTTTTTCGAGACAGGGTTTCTCTGTGTAGCCCTGGCTGTCCTGGAACTGTGTAGACCAGGCTGGCCTCGAACTCAGAAACCCACCTGCCTCTGCCTCCCAAGTGCTGGGATTACAGGCATGCGCCACCAACATCCAGCTTGCATCTGTATTTTTCAGAGTTCTCTTCAATAGCTTTTTGTCTAGTCTGTTATTGTGTGTGTGGGGGGGTTAAGCTTGGAAGGTATTAGGGGCTGTCACTCAACTGTGAGTTTGCAGTCATCAATATCATTGCAAAAGTAGCTTCTTTGCTCTTTATAGTATGCAAAAGCATAGATCATGGACTTCCACATGATTTCTGGTGATAGCAAGGACCATGGACATCCACATAGCAATCAGTGCTAACACTAGCTACAAACATCAATACAGTTGCTGGACCCTGCATCCAAACACAGACCACAGACATCAACATGGTCTCTGGTGGCAAGCTGCACTATCCTGCCATAGCTCAGACTGACTGTTCATCTGACCTCCAGCAGCACCACGGGCCTCAGACACCTACATGGCCTCTAGTGGCAGCCCAGACTATGGGCATCCATATCAACATCGGGCTTTAACATGGCCTGAGGCATTGGACCACAGATACTAACAGAATCTCTAGGGGTGGCATGGGCCATTTAGATCTTTCAAGGAAGTCCACTCCAGAAAATGAACCATTCTAGATCTCAAGACTCCCTGTCATTGCTCAGATGTAGGGTGATCATGAAGCTGGGCAGTGGTGTGTGTGTGTGTGTGTGTGTGTGTGTGTGTGTGTGTGTGTGGTGTGGTGTGCCTGTGTGCTGACTCTGTACCAAGCTGCTGCACATGATCCTGCCAGCCCTAAGCAGTGATATGTCCATGCCCACCAGTCTTTTCTCACACCTATTACCACGATCATGTCTCTAGTTCCACCTCTCTCCACTATGTACTTAGCACTCAGTTCTTCCATCTTTCCCACCTCTCCATCACATATCTGTTTGTTGCAGTGCCACTGGAAACTGTAGTGTGTCACACAGTATATTTTTGCCCGAACAGCTTTACCTGCAGGTATTCATTGCAATGAGCATTAGTCTGGTTCCAGGTTTTTGGTTTTTGAAGCCCCATGAACATCGAGCCATTGTTGAGACTCGTCTTGGAGTCCTTGCTTTTGCTCAGAGTTCAGGTGATGTTGCAGTTAGGCAGGCCAATGGGGCAGGTTCCTTGCAAGTTCTCGGCTGCTGCAAACCTTCCTGGCCTTGATATCTGCTGCCTCAATGTTCTCCAGGCTTGGTCTTTGCATCTGTAGTCTATGGGCAGGGCTGCTAGCCTGCACTCTCCCTCCCCTAGGAGGGCAAGCAGTGCAAGCTGAAACAGCTGTGGGCCCATGCGGGGAGCTGGCTATTAGGCCTAAGACTGGCCCTGTTCAGGAATAACAACTGCTTCTGCAGGACCAGTTCCTCTATATGCTCCAGCAGCTTACAGATGGAGTATATATCGGGGTGGACCAACTCAAAGTGCTGGATTAGGACACAGATGGCATCTGACTCTTAAAAGAGACCCTTCTACAGATCCCCCCTCCACCATAAAAGCCTGCACTGTCTCAAGTCACTTGTTCTTTTGTTGGCCTTTTTGTATTGTTTGACTTTTCATTTTATCTCTCTTGCCTTCCTCCCCCATCATATTGGATTGGGGGCCCACCCTACTCCAGCATGGCCTTAACTAACTGTACCTGCAATGATCCTATTTCCAAAATAAAGCCACAGCTGAGGGAAATAGGGGTTGAAATTATACCATTTTTTTGGAGGCTACACAACCTAACCCATGCTAGAGTTTAGCTTCCTGGAGACCTCATCCGTCGTCCCTCTGGGCCCAGTGGGTCAGGCTGTGAGAGAAGGGTTAGCTAGTCTTCCATCCAGCTCTCTGGTCCCTTTTGGAGAACCTCTGATGCTCAACACAGGGACATGATGACAGAAGCCCAGAAGATTTTTAAAGTGTATCTTCACCATAAATATTTTTAAAAGTGTTTTGATGCCATTTTCATGGAATGGGGAAACTACCGTTCCATCCCCCATATTTCTAATTTCATTCTTTCGCTGCTTTCCCTTCCTTTAACGTTCGTGTTTGCTTTCATGTTACATGTTATTTAGTTGCTTGTCAAGCAGTATCTCTTCTCTGTGCAAGAAGCACATTAGCAGAAGCAGACTAAATTAAAATTTGCAGCCCGGTTGGAGCCACCTAAGTTAAGCCCTGCTGTCTTCGTGAGGAAACAGCACTTGGGTGCCATTTCAAAGGATGACCTTCCTCTGTTGCCAGCTGCTGGATTAGTGCCTTCTGACTCCCTATCATCTTTGCATACGTGTAACAGCTTTGAGATAGGATATTTTTCAAACACACAAAGGAAGATGTAGTTTATGCTCCTGGGCAGCATTTGAGATAGTCAGTGTAAATCGGGAGCAGGCTGTACTTGGAAACACATTCTGGATATGGCTAAGCCTACACTTCCGCTTAGCAATTCATCCAGTTAGCTTGAGGATGAGTTGCAGTGGAGCTGGCCAGGTCACAATCAATGGCCAGCTCAACACCACTGGGCATGTGACTGCCCAGGAGCATTATCATCCCTGGGCTCCACTTCCTCTTCTGGAAAAGGAAGAGATCCAAGAGTCACATAGCATAGTCTCAGAACTGAACCTTTCTAAGGAACCAGGGGTACGGCCCAAATGGGTTCACCATGTGGCTGGGAAGGCTTAAGGAGAAAGGGACCCGTGAAAGGGAGCCTTGTGGTGGAGTCAGAGCCTGCCCATGTCACAGCCAGGCGTAGGTCTAACTACGATGAATCCCAAAGTTATAGATAGGTGGAAGGGCCATGAAGCCCCAAGCTTAAGAAGAGCTGGTTCTGGACCCAGTGACAAGGCGGAGAACAAAATGGCTGAGAGGGCAATGTTTTCAGTTTTCCTGTTCCCAGCAAGAGACCACTCTGGTTCCTTCATCTTAAGCTCAGTACACACCTGCTTCCAGTGTCCATTCCATCTGAAGTCCCCAGTCTCTGTCCCGTCTCCTGGAAGCAGGAGAGAGAACTTTGGCACCTCCATGGGGAGAAAAGCTTGAAGGACTGCCATCAGGATAAGACCACAAGACCAAGTTCTCCGTACAAATGGGATTTGCCCCAGAGGGACAAAGGATGGGAAACAAGAGGAAAAGACAGATAGATGGTGGAGGAGGGGAGAGATGGGGAACAGGGGGGTAGGTCGGGAAGCATTTGCCCCCAAAGGACAAAGGACTGTGTCCTGAAAGGAGACAGAAGCAGCCTGTGGGGAAATGACAGTTATACAGATCGGAGGGGGATACCCTGTGCTGAGATGAGGTGTGTAATTTTGACTGGACAGGTTACTTAGGGTAGTCCAAAAGGGCTTTTGGTTGCTGGCTAGCTTAAAGAATGCAATCTAACAGTTTTTAGTGAGAAAAGGGGAATAGGGGGAGGACAAGGCCTGCCAGGGTCCAGTTTGCCACATTTGGGTCTGTCGGAGCCCCTTCAGAGCTCTCAGAGTCACAACATGACGTCACGACTGAGGGTCCCCGGATCACAAGGCAAAAGAGCACCTGCTAGGACTTCAGCTTCTCACTGCTAAAATAGAAAAAAAGGCCCCAGGATGCCCGCCCGACTGTCCCTGGAAATTCCTTCCAGAAGCAGTGGAGACAAGTACCTGGGACAAGTAGTGTTTCACACCTCTCAAGGAATAAATGGAGGAGATAAAGGGCTTGGG
This sequence comes from Apodemus agrarius, assembly GCA_964023405.1. Taxonomy (NCBI): domain Eukaryota; kingdom Metazoa; phylum Chordata; class Mammalia; order Rodentia; family Muridae; genus Apodemus; species Apodemus agrarius. The sequence goes on along the minus strand of OZ030009.1, from coordinate 84,840,774 downwards.
AAGGCTAAACATTGAGAAACCAGGGCTCAGGTAACTGATGATGGCAATGCCACGAGGCTGTGAAGACAGAGGACCCTGCTGGCCAGGTGGAGGCAGGGAATCCTCAGCTTGAAGGGCTGAGACCTCAGCTCCGAGGGCCAGGGTGACACAGTGATCTTGAAGCAGAGCCCTCCACTTCTGCCGCAGGCCCTCAAGGCTTCTACAACCCCACCTCAGTCACTGGCACAAAACTCTCAGGCCCCTCCTTTAAGTTTGCCTTCTGCTGCTTTGCATCCTGGTACAGCAGCACCAGGAGTTCATCCTGAGAGCTCTAGGCTGCTTGCTGCGGCTGCTGCTCTCTTGCCCAGAACCCGCTCACCTGCTCGCTCCAGTCCTGCTCACTTTATATCTCCTCCAGGTCTGCCCACTTCCTGCTCTTATCTCAAGGCTTTTCCGCCCTCATTGGTTCTCTAGCTGAGGAGTCCCCAGATACATCAGTGACGCTCTCACACTCCTGACACAAGCCAAGAGGGCGTTTACACTGTCCACAGATGGGTCATAAGGGCTAGGTGTGTGGCTATTGTTGGGAGGAGGATTGCCCTACTTAGGCCCTAGAAGGGCCCGTGCAGAAAACTAAGCTGGAGGACCCAAGATGGGGGAGTTCTGCACTGTTGGATGCCCTTCCTGAACCTACGATATCATGGCATGCCGAGGTCCCTAGGGATTCCCTGACTCTGAGACTAATAAGTTCCCAGGAATCCATGATGCCTGACAGCAGAGCTTAAGAACAGCGAAAGGGCGAAAGCCCAGGGGGCATGGGGTTGACCCAGCTCTCCTCACAACTTGGAGGGACTCTCAGTGTGAGAGTTGACACAAACCAGAACCATCTGGGACATCTCAAGGAGGCACTGTCTGGAGGAGATTGGCCTGTGGGCATGTCTGGAGAAGATTGCTTTACTGTGTTAACTGATGTAAGAAGACAGCCTGAAAGTCAGCTCACTGCTCTGGCCTGAGGTGCTGGACTCTGAGATGGGAGAAAAGGGAGTACAAAGCATGTACGCATTTGTCTAATGGACTCTTGACGCACCAGGATCCTGGATCCCAACCTGCCTTTACATTCTTTTAAACATGGGGTGCTAAGAACCAGGAGATAGGAGCCTCATCAGCTCTGGGTCTTGCCCAGACAGTCTTGCCCCTTTGGGCTTCATGTACCCTCCTGTCTAATGGGGGACTAGATAAAGTGCCCCCCCTAAATACTTTCATACCTGGGATACACACATATCCCTGTCTTGTGGCAGCAGAAATGTCCTGAAGAAGGAGGAAAAGCCAACTGGGTAAGGAGGGTAGGTCTGTGGAGAAACAATTACCATCACATATAATATAACACTCTAATGGCAGGATCACTTATATTAGAATAGACATTATGGCACATGGTTCCATCAAATGAATATAATAGACTTGTTTTATATTACAATGCACACTGTAATTATACATTTCAATAATTCCTTCAACAAATTACATAGACACATTCTGAGGTAATGGAGTCCCATAACCATACATAACAGTTTGCCTGAGGGGAGGATGCTGAAGGTGGTGGAGGCTGGAGTGGGAGGACCACAGCCTCTCAGCCCTGGGCACATGGCTTCTGTCTACCATCTCTGGAGGCTCTTCACAGAAAGCCCTGTGCCAGCATCTGCACACCCAGCTAATATTCTCCCCCTATATCTACAGCCTCTATAGCTCCCTTTCAGTGACAGCAGCTCGTGACTTCCCAGGCCAGGTATTCAACATACCCTGTCGCTGCTACAATGACACGTGGCCTGTGGAGTCACTTTCATGCTCACTGAGGCACGCTAGTTTTCCACTGCTGTCATCAGAGATTATCACAAACAGATCCGTTGACTAGCTGACCTCATTGTCCTAACAGATCTTCAGGCAGATGCCTGGAATGGGTTTCACTGAGCAGAAGGTAGGTTTTTTTCCTTCCCTCCTGGAGGGCAGTGATGTCATGGTTTTAATGTGCAATGTGCCCCACAGGCTTGAGTGTTTGGTTGCTTGGTCCCCAGCTGTTGCAGATATTTCAAGAATCTTTTGTGCCCATGGGTGTAGCTAGCAGGTTGGTCACTAGAGGCTGGCCACAAAGGTCCTACAGGCTTCTGCTTCTGGTTTATACCATGTAAACAAGTTGGTAGTGCAAGCTCCTGCCAATACAGACGGCTTCTCCACCTACCAAGCCTTCTCCTGATGAACTGCACTCTCTCAAACCACACATCCAATGCCCTTTCCCCTTACATTCCCCCCTCTTTGTAACACTGACAGGAAAGCCACGAGTATAGGGGAGGACTGGCTTGCAGCCCTTCCCAGCTTCTCAAGGTCACTTGCATTCCTGGACTCCTGGCCCAGCCCTCCACCACGACCCTGGCTCTCATCCTTTCTGAAAATGTCATTGTTCTCTTTGTCCAAAGAAAGGTGGTTCTTCTAAGGACTCTGGTTAGATTGGGCCCATCTGGGTTAAAAAGAAACTCTCCGAGACAAGGTCTGGGATGTCGATAACCTCTGTGCATGTCTGTTTGCAAATAAGGCGCGCATTTCCAATTCCAGAGAAGTGGAAGGTGGCAGATGTGGGCATCTTAAGAGGCCACTGTTCTACCTGCCACACGCACTGGTTTATACTACCACAGAGGCTGTGCTTCCTCCTCATCTCTGAAGAGGTCATAATATCAGGGCTAGAGAGAACGAGATGGCTCAGGGCGTAAGAGCACCCACATAGTGGACCACAACCATTTGTAACTAGTCCTAGGGTTTCTGATATCATCTTCTGGTCTCTAAAGAAACTGTATACATATGATGCATATGTTATGCCATGCAGGCAAAACACTCATACATAAAAATTAGAATTCATACTTCTACTCAATCACATTAAATATGATAACATAAGATGTAGTTTCTGGCACATACGTTCAGTGGGTGAAGGACAAATGCAGTAAGCTGATACACAACCCACTTTGCCCATTGCGCATTTAGATCCATTCTTTTGTCTCAATTAACTTAGCTGCTTATAGTTGAAACTTAATTCTGATGCATTTTCTGGGGGAAAACTGTGGTTTAAATAGATGCCTAGAGGTGGTGCCTTTTGCTGTGTGTGGTTGGGCTGGAGAATTGGGAGATGACCATTTTAGACTAGGAGTGATGTCTACACAGCCGTGAGAAGCAGGTGATTCCAGAGCCTGTGAAAGGGGTGGTAAGAATGTTACCACATGGACGGGAGACGAAGCGGGGACACACTGGAGGGCTATGCGGCAAGGGAGAATGACGTCTGCACTGGAAGCCTCACTGGCTTGTGGTAGAGCTCACCCCGACGCTGCAGAAACCAGGTAGAAGCCGAGATAAAAGACCCAAAGGAAGACTGCTGCTTTCTTCTACACCAGAGGGGCCCAACCATCTGCATGTTGCCATGATCTGCTGTGAGGATGGGCAGGAATGGACAAGAGAGTTGAGTGAGGCGTAGAGAGGTCAAGGGTGAAAGCAAGCCCCAGGCTTGAGAAAGGAGAAACAAGCCAGGGATGGAGTGCATCATCTAGACCGGAAACGCCCACCTTGAGAAGAAACATGGGCAGGAAAAGGTATTTGGATCATTTCCTGAAGGCAATTCAGAATCTGAGGGCAAAATCAGCCATTTCTGGACAGCTTCTTGGCTATTCTAGGCCACAGCCCAGAGGTAGCATTTGCAGAAGGTGCCAGGTGAGCCTTAGAAATCCCCTTCAGGTTGAAGCCCCCTGCTTCATCGTCAGTCTCTGTCTCTCTGTCTCTCTGTCTCTCTGTCTCTGTCTCTGTCTCTCTGTCTCTCTCCTGTTAGCATCTGCCCTGCAGCTACAACCAGGATCTGAAATGCTGGGTCCTCGTGGGTACAGACTGGCTTCTTGCGAGTGTCTACCTGCCCTCCGAAAGGACCCATCGCCAGGTTTATGTGAATGTTGGTAGGGGTGTACACACATGGAGGTCATAGACAATCTTAACACACACCCACCTTGTTGGTTGAGAAGATCTCTCATTGGTCTGAGGTCTCTGATTAAGTTAGGCAGGCCCCAGGAATCTTCCTTTGTCTCTAGTGATAGTGGAATTAGAGGTACAAGCCACATGCCTAGCTTTTAAAGCTGTTTTCTCCCTAGACTATCCTCTTCATCCTACAAACAATATCACAAGTGGTTTCCCCAAGAATACACAGATCTCAAAGCTGCTCATACCTAGCCTCATGTCTCAAGTCCCAGCCACATTCCATCCTCTTGGTCCCTGGGTGGCCTACTGGCTCTACACAGGGCATTTCCTCTGCCCAGGGAATTCATTTCCACCCTTATTCCAAGAGGCTGCAGTTGGCGCTAATCACCCCCCTAAAGTTCTCTCCCCAGAGGCTGAGCCAGACTCAGCAACCTGCCACCCTCCCATTACTCCTCCAGCCCCAGGCAGAGTGTCCTGCCTTACTCCCACCTCGGTTCTCATTTCAGCATGGACCTGTCAGCAACTTCCAGACATCCCATGACTACCCACTCTACTTATCCTGATGCTATTTGCCAATGAAGTCATCAGCCTTCCACCGATAGCCAGGCCCTAGCAGTGTTACTATCAAGATTTTACATAACAGTCAAATGCCAAAGAGGGCTCATCATCAGGGACCAATCAACGCTGAACTAGAAAGACCAAAGACTGGAGCCCTGATCACAAGTAAGCGTCAACTACCCAGGGAAGCCAGGGTAAACGCATGCTAGGCATGGGCAGCATGTGCCAAGGAAGGGCTGGCGGCTGGAGGAAAAACGACAGCTCTAAGAGGCTGGAACACAAGAGCCTGGGGCCTGCGTGCCATGACAGAGGTGTGACGGGAGGTCTTCCTGGGGCTAACCAGAGGGTGACACAATCAGATCTGTGTGGAGACTTGTAGTGTTTGAGGACAGTTGGACCAGATCAGGGTGGATATGGGGAGCCCAAGGGATAAACTACTGTACAAGGTGGCCCAGCTGCATGCAGATGGTCACCTGGAGGAAATGAAAGCTCTGGGGATCATGTGGGTCCATTGACACAGGGAGTCTGGACAGTAAGGGGGCCGGACGTACCAGGGCCACTAGCTTATGCTACTCTGTTGAAGAAGGGACTGTGGTTGAAGAGCTACTCCAGGGTCTGGCCAGTCTGCTGCACGGGCCCATTATACCTGCTGCTGATGGGGAAACAGGCTCGCTCCATTCAAGAGCCCCGAGGCCTCAGCAAGATACGGGTCCCAGGGTTTGTCCACGCCACCTGCCTGGCACCTGACAGCACAGGTAGGGAGGACCTGTGGGGTAAGAGGAAGCTGCCTTGCGCTGAGCCTGAGCCTGGGTTTCTCGAGAGACAGGATGAGTCATTGTGATAATTGAATTTTTTACCTAGACTTAAAATACAGCCAAGATTGAAGAGGCAATCTGGCAGGGCCAGGTTCCCGAAGGCAGGCTTCTTGGCCTCCACAATACCGAGACCTTATTAACAAGATCACTCTTTCTCCTTTCACGGGCCATTTACAAGCGGTTCTCCGGGCTGCTGTGTCAAGGAATTCAATTGTGGGTCTCTGAGCCCCTGCCTTGGCCATCCAGGACATTGTGCCAGAAACTGTTGGGGAGAAGGAATCATAACACAGAAAAATGGCTACTTTTTTTAAAAAAAAAAAAAAAAAACAGACAGCATTCTTGGGAGAAAGATCCAGCAGGTTCTGAAGACTCAGTTTACTCTGTGGTGAAATGTGCAGGGGTATAAATTTTGGGCTTCCTGGGATAAACATTGAAGGCTACTCCCAAGGTAGAGAGGGAGACCCAGCCCATCCCTCTGGTCTCTATATCTGTAGCCTCTGGGCTGGGTCTCGCAGGTGCAGCTGCTCAGGCACACGTGATTACATGTCACCAACGGGAAACTGACTGCTTCGGAGCCTCCTGAATTCAGCTGCTGGTAAAATTAACTCACCAGAGGCAATGGAGCATTCTCCAAGGTCCAAACTGTCCTTATTTGCAGCTTGTTCTTGGCCCTCCTCCAGCCCAAACAAACCAGAATGCTCCCACGCCTCCCAGACAAGGGCGGGCCTTCCCTAGCCCAAGTCTGGAGTATTTTAGGCTCGAGAATAACATCACAGTTGTTTGGGATGCCTGTGTTGCTGCAAGTTTGTGGGAGACCTGAAGTGAGGTAATCCCGAACTCCTGCAGGTTCAGCCCTGCAGGGCCACCTCCCGGCACCCCAGGCTTAGTGACCAGAGGTTCCAAACCCCAGCTCACACCCATGCCAAGAAGCAATGTGCTAAGCACGTGCCAAGTAAGATAGCTCTGTATACCCAGATGCACCAGAACCAGGGTTATCAGGAGCCAGGTCTGGGTGTTCCTCACAATCCTGTACCAAAGCACTGCATGCATTCTCATTCTCTCTCTCTCTGTCTCTCTCTGTCTCTCTCTGTCTCTCTCTCTCTCTCTCTCTCTGTCTCTCTCTCTGTCTCTGTCTCTGTCTCTCTCTCTCTCTCTCTCTCTCTCTCTCTCTCTCACACACACACACACACACACACACACACACACACACATACACACACACCTACACCTGACAGGCACTCCAGAAGGCACTTCCAAAAACTGGCGAGGTTAGCCACTGAGAAATACTCGAGAAAAGATGTTGATTTAGGACAAGAGCTTTACTGTTCAGCTAACTTTGATTTTTACAGCTTAACACATCAGGGTTAGGTGGAAAGATAACTCCCACTGAACAGGTATGGAAACTGAGGACAGAGGCATGGCTAGGGACTAGACGATGGGTCTGCTGCTGTCCTCAGCAGGCAAGCTTCTTCTCAGGGAAAGAACTTGTGGAGAAAGGAACCTCACATGAAACAGTACCTAAATGTGTTTTTCACACACTGACACATCAGAAAATGATGCAGCTGTACCAAAAGAGTGCAGACGACAGGAGCCTGCGCAGGAAGAGGCTGCCCCGACTGAGCAGACAGCGGCAGAGAGAGCAGGCACCTGGGCTTCAGATCTTTGGCCAAGCAGCTGAGGGCCCTGGCAGCTGCCTTGTTGGGTTGCCATGGGGCAGCAAGGAAAGCCAGGCCAGAGTCTGGAAGAAGCCAGTCTGGATATAAAAGTGGGTAATTCTAACTGCCAGCAAGCCTCCCTCTCCCTCCCCCTCTCCCTCCTCTCCCTCTCTCTCCAGTATAGACACAAGTTGCTTTCTAAGAGCTCAGGGAGGATTAGCCAACAGGAAGCGTCTGATCAGGGACTGGGAGGTGAGCATAGAGAAAGTCTGGAACCAGAGAACAGCAGGAGGGAAGCTGCTAACATGGACAGGCCTGACCTCACGCAGGCCTGGCCTCTGCACCTTGGATGCTTTAGGGAAAGGTGGGAGAAGACTCGAGAACAAGAACCACTGACTAGAAAGAAGGGGAAAGGCAGACGGACCAGAGCAGAAAAAGGGCCTCTGAGAGGTCAGCACAGAAGAGATGAAGTAGCAGGCAAAATGGAAGGACAGGAGATGATAAGAAACAACATGTCAGGGTGATGGACTCCAGCAGGAAAGAAAGCAGCTGTAACCAGGGCTAAGCCAGCTTTGTTTACTGCTCAGAAACCCATGCAATCAGGATACGGCTACGAACAGTTAGACATGAAAGTCCCTGGCAGGGCTGCAGCAAGCCGAGCACCAGGCACCAACACAGACAGGAGCAGACAGGAGACTAGCAAATGGAGACCCAGCTCCCTCCGGGCTGTTCCGAGTATCTGAAACCTCCTCCATCTAGAAGACGGCTCTAGGGCAGGCTGGGAGGAGTCGAGTGCTGCCCGGGCCAGTGCAGCCCCACATGGACTCCCTGCTCTCTGGATCCTGGAGTGTGCTTAGAGGTATGTGAGATCTGAGGGCCAGGCGCTTACCCAGACAGTGCTGTGTCTTGCAAGGGTGTTCGGGACCTGGGCTTTGAGGTCCACCCAGAATATGTGAATCACACATCTGAAATGGAACGAATCACTTAAGGAGAATCTTTCTACCTGTAGCCTGGCTGAAACCTGAGTTCTCAGACCTGAGGGTGAATGTGAAGACACCAGTGTTCAGGGCGCTCCAGAGCTCCAGGTCTTTCTGGTGCCTGACTGCAGAGCAATGGATCGTGAGCCAGCAGCCTCAAGCCCGTTTTTCAGACAGAAATCACCACACACACCACACTTCCCCTGGCCAGCAACCTTTGCTACCCTCACCACCAGGAGCCACAGTGAGGACAGAGGCAGGTGATCTCAGGGCCACACACTTTATTAGCTGAAAGCTCTCCTCACGAGCCTGGTCTGCTGGGACTGGATGTTCCTGGACGGGCGGCTCCAGGCCTGAGCTAGGAAAAGAGAAAGGGGGAAAAAAAAGAGAAAATATTAGGTTACAGAGTTTCAAAGTAAGATCCTTGACAGAGATAAAAGCAAGGTGCTGTTTTAAAACTTCTTTCAAAGACAGTTTGATCAGTAAACATCAGAACAAAGTGACCATGGACATACACTGCATTCATTCATTCATTCATTCATTCATTCATTCCAAAGGACTTCACAGGTGCCTCTTGTGTAGGCTCTGTGTGCTGTACTTCTCATTGGTGAAACATCACTGCAGGAGGTATCAGAGCATCCACTGAGGACAGCTGTGTGAGAGCAGAACTATTCACACTCTGGGGCCAGAAATTACAGCTGTTTGTGGAGGCAGAAGATGTCCCCAACCCCTAGTACCCAAAAGCGCTCAGTGCAAACAACTCAAGGGCCATTACCTCCAGGTTTCCCCTGGCCTTTCGAAGGACTTGATGGGTGATGACCACTGAGGAGAAAGCAAAAAAACAGAACACTTAGAGCCACAGACATCAGGAGAGTAGAATGAAAACACACCAGGGAGCAGGAAGCCTGGACTCAGACAACTGGATAACTTCTGAAGCATCCTCAACCGGCTCATGCCTGAACAAGTCACCCTCGCCTGGTGATGCTGGTTTGGAAAGTGTCCTAGTGGCATTGCTGTGTCAAGATATTCTGGCAAAAAGCCACATAGGAAGGGTTTATTCTAGCTCACAATTCTAGGTTACAGTCCATCACTGTAGACACCAAGGCAGCAGGAGCCTGAATCAGTCAAACTACATCCTCAGTCAAGAACAGGGAAGCATGCATGCCTCTTGTTTGCTTGTGTTCTGCTCAACTTCTCTCCTCTTTCCAGTTCAAAATCCCCTGCTGAGGGAATGACTGAGTCTTGCTACATCAATTAATTAGTAAGATAACTCCCGAGAGACTTGCCCACAGGCCAACCCAATGTAGACAGTCCCTCCTTGAGACTCTCTTCCCATGTGATTTCAGGTTGTGTCACATTAACAACTAGTGATAACCCTCAGAAGACTGAGGTCTAGCTAGCAGAAGTTGGCTGCTGGAGTCAAGCTTCGAAAGGATATGTACCTCTGGTTCTGGTCCACACCCTGGTGAGACTTTCTGACCCACCAGGACATGAATGCGCTTCCCCCACCTCAGACTGCGCTGCTCCTGTGTGCCTTCCCCACAATGGTGGACAAACCCAAACCATATCCCCCAAACCATATCCCCCAAACCAAGAGATCCCTCTTCCTGTAAGTTGCTTTTCTCAGGGATTTAGTCACAGCAGTGAGTAGCTAACAACAAAAGCTCCGAAGCATCGAGACCAGAGAGGAGTGTGAAGCTCTCACTTGTTCTTTCTCAACCTCCAGGGCCGATCCGATCCCCGCCAGGAAGCCTGGGCCACAGAAACCACTTCAAGTCCTCACAGGGACCAAAAGAGAATAGTATGCATTCGGCTTCTTAGAGGCAATGCCAGGCTCCACGGCCACCTGGCTCCTCTTCTGAGGCTGGGGAAGAACCACAGTGCCAGGCAGTGTAGAGGAGGATCCTACAGTGTCCACCAGGCAGTGTAGAGGAGGATCCTACAGTGTCCACCAGGCAGTGTAGAGGAGGATCCTACAGTGTCCACCAGGCAGTGTAGAGGAGGATCCTACGGTGTCCACCAGGCAGTGTAGAGGAGGATCCTACAGTGTCCACCAGGCAGTGTAGAGGAGGATCCTACAGTGTCCAGCGTCCTCTGGGAAGCGGTGTGGGAAACAAGCCCACACTTGAAGGCCCATGAAGTGCCCAGGAAGTCCTGTGAAAGCAGTTTTCCACTGCTTCAAGCATACACTTGGTATCCTGGGAGAAAGAACTCAGGGCATTTGTCTTCTCCTATCCTTCAACTGGTACAACAGCTCAGCGGTTCCCCCAGGCAAGCTTGTTCTGTCTAAACAGGAGTGGCTAATCTTAAGTTCAGAGGCTCCTGCTCACTGACACTTGACCTGTGTCTGTCACCACTCAAGAGCAACCATGCACAAAGAGCTTCTTCCTTCCACAGTCGCTTCTTGTCCAGCACAGACTAAAACTGAGAAAAATACCAAGTCTCTGGGCCTACCTGGGAATCTAAAGGCAGAAGCTGAGAGGCTGAGAGGCAAGGGGACTGCCACTAGTTTGAGGCCAGCTTGGGCTCAAAGAGGGGAAGAACAAAAAAAGAGTCCATTCCAGGTAGGACACGGTGAGGGCGAAGAAGTGCACTGCCTGGAAGCCCAGGCCCTCGGTCTGTGCTTGCTGAGGCTGCCTGCCTGTCACTCACCCCGCACACAGCCCACTGCCCGCTTACTTGAAAATACTCTTCTGTGATTGTCTGGAGGAATTTTTTTTCTTCACAAAACTTCCATCTGTACAAGTCAGAGTATGCTTCATCTATATGTGTGTAAAGAGAATTTTTCAGGTGTTCCCTGCCTCTCACTATCTCCATCCAACCCCTGGCTGCAGGGTTCACCGTGTGCCCTAGGAAGCCCGATATATCTGAGCCAGCATACACCTCTAGTGTGGATAGAAAGTTTTGAGGTTTTCTGGGCAGAGACCATCACTTTCTCAAGATTCATCATGGGGTCTGTGACCCAGAAAAGGTTGTCACGGCATGGAGGTTAAAAATAATCTTGAAAGGCCCCTGGATGCACCCAGTGGGCCGTGCTCAGCACAAGCTCCAGTTAGCTCAAGTTTTCAATCCCTCTGACATCTAAACAGGCCCACCACCCACCCGCCCATACTCCGGAATCCCTGCTGTGATGAGAGGACAGGGCTCAGAAAGAACGCATTCCAAACCAGACTGACCTCCGTGGAGAGACGAGCACACACCTGCGCCACCTGGCTCGCCCAGGGCAATCCCCCCACCAGAAATGCCCACTAGAGGAGCCGCCACACCCCGCGGCAGGAACCGACTCACTGAAGGCCCTAATCCTGAGGTAGGACTAGTACCCCTATTTGCCAAGGCAGGCTCTGAGGCACAGAAGTGAGGTGGACAGGTTCCCATGTCTCCCCCTTTCCCAGCTCTGATTTTTCTCATCCCTGTCCCCAGGTGGAGGAGTCAAGGTAGGGGATACCATGTCAATATCACTCTGTCACTTGAAAATCAAGAACAGACTTGGCCGACTGAAGAGCTCAGGGATATTATGGTCCTCCTCTGCAGGACCTAGTACCGAGAAGTTCCAGGCTAGACCCATACCAGCTAACCTGATGCAAGACCCTCACCCTGCCCCTGGTCAGGGCAGCTCCAGACGGGGCCTAGGAGACACCAATAGTGACGCCGAACCATTTCCTTAAGCAGCACTATGTCCAAAGGACTGAGAAGGGGAGCAGCTGTGTGGGGCACCTCTTCTGTCCCCAACACATTGGTGGCATCACTCTCCCAATTCTGCAGATGTGATTATAATTAGTACCAAGAGCCCTGTGGCCAACTGTGTTTAAAATGACTATCCCTGTTTAGAGAGGAGGAGCCTACTCCTCAGAATCAGAGCCACTTAACGCACGTCACAGAGGAGGGCAAAGATGAGGCCAGGGTGCATTCCCAGTCCTCACACACTGGCCCAGGACGTGGCAGGGCCTGGGTCTGGTTTTCTGATCTACCACAGCAGGGTCACCATCTGCACTGAATTCTGTCCGCCTCTGAAATTCCTCATCCCAAACCAGCTTCCGCAGCAGGATCGGGGAGTCCGTGCTAGAGCTCTGGTCCTTGGACTCAGGCTGTGGGAATCACCACCTCTTACCCTTGCTTCGCCAGGAGTCTGGCCCGAATGTTCCAGAGCACCTGAGCATGCCTGCAACTGCAACTGGCACCCACCTCTCTGAGGAACCCTCTTCTCTACAGGTAACATAAGTACCTCAGCAAACCCACAATATCCTGTCTCTTGAACAATCACCTGTCTTTCAGATTCATCCTTCCTGGGCAGCCCTGCCTGCTGGGGGGCTGTACAAGCTGTCCTAAGCGTCGCCATCTCTCCAGGCTCTGCCATTTGATATTCTGAGACACACATGGACCATGCCAAGCCCCACTGCTCCTCTTTGAGCCCAGCCCATAGGCTCTTTGTTCCACCTTCCCGCTGGTGTGGCTTGGACATGGAACATTCCCTATGGACTCCGATGTTTGAACACTCAGTTCAATTGTTGGGACTATTTGGAGAGGTCACAAAGTGAGGCCTTGCTGCTAGGAATAGGCCTCTGGGAATAGGCCCTGAGAATGAGAGCTTGGTCCCTCTAATTCTGTCTGTCACATAACTCGACTAGACACCTCATGTTACTATTCCCACATACAGAAACTGGTCCCACCACCATGCCCCTATCATGGTTAGTTTCATACTCTAAACTGCAAGCTGAAACAACTTCTTAAGGTGTTACCACCAAGGATTCTATCACATGGCAAGACATCTAACCAATGCACTGGTGCTCAGGTGAAAGCGTTGGCATGCCTGCAGTACTCACTGCTCTCTTGCTTCTGGAGAATCTCAGGATTCTGCAGGAAGTCTGTTCCTACTTGTCTGCTGTCTGTCTGTCTGACTGACATCCCTCAGGGCCAATGAGATTTAATCTTGAATCAACGCCTCACCACCTTTCAGATGGCCATAGGGGGCCCTCAGTTTATAACCCTGAAGCTTTGTGCCTCTTTATCCTTTAGTCCAGCTCCATGATGACAGAAACTACCGTTCCGCTTTCCTCAGAGCCTGTGAATGGGACACTGGACAGGAGTCTATGGCCCAGCCATAACTGAATTTCATCCATTTGCAGTTCAAACTGTACTAATCTCAGTCTTCTCTGAAGGTTCCCAGGGGGGCAGTTTAAGAGACTGCCTACTTGGCAATAATCTTATGTTCGATGCCTCTAAGAAATGGTGCTGAGAGAGCATCCCTGGGCTGTGGTAGTGGCGAGAGGAAGGTACAATTGGTGATCCTCCCAAGACAGGCAATCTGACTGGCTGACTGTATGGGCAAGGCCAGGCTGAGCTGCTGGAGAACCTGGTGGGAGCTGCTGGGCCACACACTGGTGAGTGGTGCAGCGTTGAACACGGGCACACAGCCGGTGTTAGCCTCTGCTGTGGCCTGGTGAGAGCCAGCACTCACCGTAGCCTTTCTTCCTTCTCTGGTGAAGCCTACTGCAGGAACACCACGCAGAGCTTCCACACGGCGCAGGGCAGGCTGGTCCTCTGCAGCAGGAAGGAACCACCTTGCTCTCCATGGTTGGCCTTTCCTCAAAGGCCCTGGTCTCTGGTCCCCTTCCTGCCTCAGCCTACCAGTCAGCTGTTATTCTATCAGTAAGACTACTCTGAGTTCTCATACATAAAGCCTCCTCCTCACGCCTTCCTGTGCAGGTCCTGTCCAGGATGGTCATTCCACGTTCCAGGTGACAAATACTCTACTCTTTTCAGAATCAGCTCCGAGTACCCTTCCCCCATGACACCCATCTGTCACCCAATGTGACAGACACATTCCTAGCACACTCCTATCCTCCATGCTCCTGTAATGCACCATCTGTCACTCCATGAGAGGACAGTCCTACCAGAATTGACTGTGTCGGTCAAAAAGGATAAAACAGGAGAAAACCACCACCACCATCACCAGAAACGACAACAAAAACCACCACGTTCAAATAGGCATGATCTCAAAACCCCAGGCTCCAAAGAGTATAAGGCAGACAGTAGCCAGCTGTGGCAACAACCCAACCCCCACCCCACCCCGCCCCACCCCCGCCTCTCACTTACACTGATCAAAGATGATTTTCTCCTGGTGCTTGCTCTGCTGCAGAAGTTTTGCTGTGTTCTGCAGCTTCTTTTCTTGTTCAAACAGTTTTTTGTGTAGTTTTGTGATCTCTGTCTTCATTTCTCCAATCTAAAGAAAAAAAAGAATTAGAAAAATATAATACAAAATACCAGATTCTACAAGAACTAAAAATATCAAAAGATGTTCAACTCAACCTAACTAAGCAAAGTATCTGAATAAGCTAGAAGCCCCCTTGTCAGATTACATTAGCAAAACTGGGCAGAATCCAGGATGGAAGAACAAATGGTCAGGACCATGGTAGGGTGAGGATAGTTGCAGTGTGGTGAGGATGCACGATCTACTGAATTGTGAATGCGTGCATCCCTCTGACCTGGCGATTCTGCTCCACATCCACCCCTAGGAGTAAGCACATCCGCACAGGCACATCATGTTTCCACAGGCGCTCACCTTGATCACTGCCAGTGGAAAGAACAATAAACAAACTGATGTGTCTCCTGTGAATCTGAATGAATAAATAAACTGGGGTGCTTACATTGAAAGGAGGAATTGTGCAGCTATTAAAAAGAATGTGGAGCTCTATTTATTGATTTCAAAAGATGATTATAATTAGTGAAAGAAAGAACCCAAATCAACACATTGAATGCTACATCGCAGGCACTTGTTTCATAAAAGGAAACACAGATCTCCACATCCATAACCATATACTGATGTGGTAACCAAGCACCAATTAGGGAGTTTAAAATTTTTGTAGTTTCTTTTTTTAAGTTTATTTTTGTTTATTTTACTTACTATTTATTTTATGTATGAGTTCTTTGTTTGTCAGAAGAGGGCATCAAAGCCCTTTATAGATGGTCATGAAACACCATGTGGGGGCTGGGAATTGAACTCAGGACCTCCGGAATTGCTCTTAATTGCTGAGCCATCTCTCCAGACCATTGTAGTTTCTTTTTTGTTAACAGAAGCCATAATGGCAGTTTATTTTTTTTTTTTAATGTTTGAATCTTAACATGACAATACTCAGCAAGTATAAAACACTAGAAGGACCAATTTTGATTTCTGTCAGAGTCGAGTGTGGATGCCAAGCCCACCACCCCGTGAACGGTCTCAGCAGACTCCCTTAACTGGCTCCAAGGCTAGGGAGCCCTTCTCTCTGAGCTACACTGAACCACATCCGCCACCAAGAAGGGAGAGGGGAAGTTGGCAGTTCATGTAATGTCTTGTTTAGTTTGTTTCCAAACTTGTTTATGATATCTGTGCTTTCAAGAAAATAACAGAATCTAATTACACATTAAGTCGACCCGTGAGCCACATGTATGGACAGAAAGCTGGCTGTATGGAAACTACCATATGCTTCACAGGAGACCAGATAAAGGCAAGCCACTGCAAAACACTCTGTGGGCAAATTATGTGTGGGCGAGACAACTGTAAAAAGACGTAGGAGGAATAGTCTATAAGAATTCTATATTCAGATTGCTCTGCAAGTGCCTTAAGTTTCCTCTTCATCTTAAAAAAACAGAAATTGTTAGTGACAGAAATACATTATGGATGTGGTTTGTGAAAGAAAGAAGATGGGGAACTCCAATCAGCAGATCCATATTCAAAGAAAAGGCCTGGCCCCACATCAAAAGAATGGCAAATGAACGCACATTTGTCTGGTTTAAGCTAAACTAGAATGTTTAAGGTATGTATCGTTTTTTGATTCCCTGACTTAACCTCCTTTGAAGATTAACCAATCATGTCAGGTACAAAGACTTCAGTGCTGCTCTAAAACGGATGCTAATTTCATCATTAGGTTTGCTTTGATTTTCTAGTACAGGCCAGGAGCCCAGGAACACTTGTCTTCTAGTCACGATTTCACAGGCCACACATCCTAGGACAATGCCACCCAATAGCTCCACATCTGTGATTCTGAGATGGCAATCCGTGGCTCACCTTTCACACTACAGAGAACTGGGCTTCCAAGGGCACAGTGAGGCCAAGAGGGTGGCCCCGGGAAGGATGGTCCTCTCCTAGCCTGCCTGGCTCCCCCCCACTGTTCTGTCTACAGACAACAGCATATGGTTTACAGTAGGAGGAATAATTTTGTAGCTAAAATGATGCTTTGGAGACTTAGTGATATATGATTATAATCCCTGATAAAAGAACCCAAAACAGTAACTCTTCATAAAACTGAACACACATATGGACATAAATGTATATACTGACATGACATACAGCATTAATGTTGGTATTTCCAAGGGACATGACTTCAAGCTATTTGAAAGCAGGTGTGTGTTATAGATATTCATATATGTATGTGCACATGTGCTTGTACCTGTGTGAACACATGTAAGTCAGAGAGCTCTGATGGGTGTTCCCTTCCTTGTTCTCCATCTTTTTCTTTTGAGGCAGCCTACCTCCTTGAGCCTGAAGTTCCCTGACTCAGCTGACGGACTTCCCTCTGCTGTAGTCAGAGATGACATGGTGCCCAGGGCCTCAGGCTTCCGCAGTGCTTCCATCTGACTGCCTCCCCAGCCTGAGCCATCGAGTCTTTATAACACTGATTTTATGCTTCAACTACCACTCTTTGCCTATGGGAGCTTAGGAAGCCCTATCATGATGGACAGCAGTGATGACCCCAAGCAGCAAAGAACTCCTTTCTTCTCTCCAAGCATCTAAGAATGCTAAGAGCAAGTGACAGTTGTGCGTTTGCATGTCCTTTCTTACCACCACTATCCTAACACTGTTCAACTTCAAGCCAGCACTTAAAACAAGGAATTTTAAATATTCATGTCTACCGTTTCACTGGATTTATATCTTCCCGTTTATCTCATGGAGAAAGTATACTAAGACAGCAAGGTTCCAGAGCCTAGCTCTGCCACTTTAAGCCTGCACAACTCTGAGGTAAGTTATATAACTTCCTGAAGAGTTGGCTCCTACTTCTGGAAAACGGGGGTTCAAAAGTGTGAACTCGGTGATATTGCCTGCAGCTTCCCGCCCAGCTGGCTGTGGGGAAGCCGGAGGGTCACCCAGCGTGCCAGGTGCTCAGAACCATCCGGCGGCGGCGGCAGAACCAGGTACCCGAGACAGCCCAAGCTTAAGACCTTCGGGAACTCAGGCCTGGATTGGGAGTTGGGCACAGAATAGCGGGTGCACTCTGCACTCGCGCGGCGGACCCCGAGCTCCCTGCAGGCAGCTGCCATATTGCCTGCAGCTTCCCGCCCAGCTGGTGGTGGGGAAGCCGGAGGGTCACCCAGCGTGCCAGGTGCTCAGAACCATCCGGCGGCGGCGGCAGAACCAGGTACCCGAGACAGCCCAAGCTTAAGACCTTCGGGGACTCAGGCCTGGAGTGGGAATTGGGCACAGAATAGCGGGTGCACTCTGCACTCGCGCGCGGGGCAGACCCCGAGCTCCCTGCAGGCAGCTGCCATATTGCCTGCAGCTTCCCGCCCAGCTGGCGGTGGGGAAGCCGGAGGGTCACCCAGCGTGCCAGGTGCTCAGAACCATCCGGCGGCGGCGGCAGAACCAGGTACCCGAGACAGCCCGAGCTTAAGACCTTCGGGAACTCAGGCCTGGAGTGGGAATTGGGCACAAAATAGCGGGTGCACTCTGCACTCGCGCGCGGGGCGGACCCCGAGCTCCCTGCAGGCAGCTGCCATATTGCCTGCAGCTTCCCGTCCAGCTGGTGGTGAGGAAGCCAGAGTCAGCCAGTGTGCCAGGTACCCAGACCCAGCCGGAGGCCGAACCAGCCTCCCATCCAGCCAGTGGCAGGGAAGCTGGAAACCGGACCCAGCCAGCTTCCCAGCAGCTTGGGACCAGCAGGCGGAACCAGATAACTGAGATATCCCATCTTTAAGACCCCTGGGGAAACAGGATATCAGACAGCGAACCCTGAGCAGGAGCAGTGCAGAGCAGCCGCCCAACAGGCGGAACCAAATACCTGGGATATCCTGAGGTTAAGACCTCGGGGGACTCAGGCCACCCGTCAGCAATCTGTGAGCAAGACCCCCGCAGGACAGTGATTCAGGTATCCCAGTCACTGGGAAATAGCCTTACAACCCCACAGGAGGGTCAAGCACCAGCTAGTATCTACAGGACCAACTAACACCAGAGTTAACCAGATGGCAAAAGGCAAACGTAAGATCGCTACTAACAAAAATCAAGGCAATATGGCGGCATCCGAACCCAGTTCCCCAACAGCAATAAATATTGGATACCCCGAAACACCAGAAAAACAAGACTCAGATCTAAAATCACTGGTCAGGATGCTGATAGAGGAACACTTAGATAAATCTCTTAAAGTAATACATGAGAAAATAGATCAAAAGCTAGAAGCCATTGCAAGACAAACACAATTAAATCCCAGATATCTCAACACACCAGAAAAACAAGACTCAGATCTAAAATCACTGGTAAAGATGCAGATTGAGGATCACTTAGATAAATTTCTTAAAGTAATAGAGGAGAAAATAGATCAAAAACTAGAAGCCCATACAAGGCAGACACAAAAATCACTTAAAGAAATCCAGGAGAATATAGAGCAAAAAGTGAATCCCAATACAGGGGAGAAACAAAAATCACCCAAAGAAATACAAGAGAACATGGGTCAACGAGTAGAAGTCATAAAGGAGGAAACACAAAAATCCCTTAAAGAATTACAGGAAAACACAAACAAGCAACTGAAAGATCTGAGCAAAACCATACAAAATCTAAAAACAGAAGTAGAAACAACTAAGCAATCGCAAAGGGAGACAATGTTGGAGATAGAAAACCTTGGGAAGAAATCAGGAGTCATAGATGCAAATATCAACAATAGAATACAAGAGATAGAAGACAGAATCTCAGATGCTGAAGATACCATAGGAACCATTGATTCAACAATTAAAGAAAATGCAAAATGCAAAAAGCTGGTAACCCAAAACATTCAGGAAATCCAGGACACAATGAGAAGACCAAACCTAAGGATTATAGGGATAGATGAGAATGAAGATCTACAACTTAAAGGGCCAGCAAATATCTTCTACAAAATTATGGAAGAAAATTTCCCCAACCTAAAGAGAGAGATGCCCATGAATATACAAGAAGCCTATAGAACCCCAAATAGACTGGACCAGAACAGAAATACTTCCCGTCACATAATAGTCAAAACCCCAAATGTACTAAACAAAGAAAGAATATTAAAAGCAGTAAGAGAAAAAGGACAAGTAACATACAAAGGAAGACCTATCAGAATTACACCAGACTTCTCACCTGAGACCATGAAAGCTAGAAGATCCTGGGCAGACCTTATGCAGACCCTAAGAGAACACAAACTTCAGCCAAGACTACTATACCCAGCGAAACTCTCAATTGCCATAGATGGGGAAACCAAGATATTCCACGACAAAACCAAATTTGCAAGATACTTATCTACAAACCCAGCCCTACAAAGGATAATAGGGGAAAAATACCAACACAAGGGGGGAAACAACACCCCAGAAGAAACAAGATAGAAACCCCATCTCATCCAACCCAAAAGAAGAGAACCACTCAAATACAAATAATAATAACAATTCCCAAAATGTCAGGAAGTAATAATTACTATTCCTTAATATCTCTTAATATCAATGGACTCAATTCCCCAATCAAAAGACACAGACTAACAGACTGGATACGGAAACAGGACCCTACATTTTGCTGCATACAGGAAACACATCTCAGTGTCAAAGACAAACACCACCTTAGAGTAAAAGGCTGGAAGACAGTTCTACAAGCAAATGGTCCCAGGAAACAAGCTGGAGTAGCCATTCTAATATCAGATAAAATCGACTTTCAACCTAAAGTCATCAAAAGAGACACAGAAGGTCACTTCCTGCTTGTCAAAGGGAAAATCCACCAAGAAGAATTCTCAATACTGAACATCTATGCACCAAATGCAAGGGCACCCTCATTCATAAAAGAAACTTTACTAAAGCTTAAAGCACACATCGCACCTAACACAATGATTGTAGGTGACTTCAACACTCCACTCTCCTCAATGGACCGATCAGGAAAGCAGAAACTAAACAGGGACACAGTGAAACTAATTGAAGCTATGGACCAATTGGATTTAACAGATATATATAGAACATTCCATCCTAAAACAAAAGAATATACCTTTTTCTCAGCACCGCATGGTACCTTCTCAAAAATTGATCATATAATTGGTCACAAGACAGACCTCAACAAATACAAGAAGACCGAACTAATCCCATGTCTCCTATTGGATCACTATGGAGTAAAAGTGGTCTTCAATAGCAAGAAGAACTACAGAAAGCCCACATACACATGGAAACTGAACAATACTCTACTCAATGACACCCTGGTCAAGGAAGAAATAAAGAAAGAAATCAAAGACTTTTTAGACTTCAATGAAAATGAAGGTACGACCTACCCAAATCTCTGGGATACAATGAAAGCAGTGCTAAGAGGAAAACTCATAGCCCTGAGTGCCTCCAAAAAGAAACTGGAAAGAGCATACACTAGCAACTTAACAGCACACCTGAAGGCGCTGGAACAAAAAGAAGCTAACTCACCCAGGAGGAGTAGAAGAGAGGAAATCATCAAACTAAGGGCTGAAATCAATCAAGCAGAAACAAAGAGAACCATACAAAGAATCAACAAAACCAAGAGCTGGTTCTTCGAGAAAATCAACAAGATAGATAAACCCTTAGCTAGACTAACCAAAGGGCACAGAGATAGTATCCAAATTAACAAAATTAAAAATGAAAAGGGGGATATAACAACAGAAACAGAGGAAATTCAAAAGATCATCAGATCCTACTACAAAGGCCTATACTCAAAACAACTGGAGAATCTGGAGGAAATGGACAATTTCCTAGACAGATACCAAATACCAAAATTAAATCAGCATCAAGTAGACCAGCTAAACAGTCCCATAACCCTTAAAGAAATAGAAGGGGTTATAGAAAGCCTCCCAACCAAAAAAAGTAGGGGACCAGATGGTTTTAGTGCAGAATTCTACCAGACCTTCAAAGAAGACTTAACACCAATACTCTTCAAACTATTCCACAAAATAGAGACAGAAGGGACACTGCCCAACTCATTCTTCGAAACCACAATTACGCTGATACCTAAACCACAAAAAGATCCAACAAAGAAAGAGAACTACAGGCCAATTTCTCTTATGAATATAGATGCAAAAATACTAAATAAAATTCTTGCCAACCGAATCCAAGAGCATATCAAAACGATCATTCACCATGATCAAGTAGGCTTCATTCCAGGAATGCAGGGATGGTTCAATATACGGAAATCCATCAATGTAATCCACTACATAAACAAACTAAAAGAAAAAAACCACATGGTCATCTCATTAGATGCTGAAAAAGCATTTGACAAAATTCAGCATCCTTTCATGCTAAAAGTCTTGGAAAGAGCAGGAATTCAAGGCACATACCTAAACATAGTAAAAGCAATCTACAGCAAACCAGTAGCCAACATCAAAATAAATGGAGAGAAACTTGAAGCAATTCCACTAAAATCAGGGACTAGACAAGGCTGTCCTCTCTCTCCATATCTTTTCAATATAGTACTTGAAGTTCTAGCGAGAGCAATCAGACAACATAAGGAAGTCAAAGGGATACAAATTGGAAAGGAAGAAGTCAAAGTATCATTATTTGCAGATGATATGATAGTCTACTTAAGCGATCCAAAAAACTCCACCAGAGAACTTCTACAGCTGATAAACAACTTCAGCAACGTGGCTGGTTATAAAATTAACTCAAGCAAATCAGTAGCCTTCTTGTACTCAAAGGACAAGCAGGCTGAGAAAGAAGTTAGGGAAATAACACCCTTCACAATAGCCACAAACAACATAAAGTACCTTGGCGTAACTCTAACCAAACAAGTGAAAGATCTGTATGACAGGAACTTCAAGTCCCTGAAGAAAGAAATCGAAGAAGACCTCAGGAGATGGAAAAATATTTCTTGCTCCTGGATTGGCAGGATCAATATAGTAAAAATGGCCATCTTGCCAAAAGCAATCTACAGATTCAATGCAATCCCCATCAAAATCCCAAATCAATTCTTCATAGATCTAGAAAGAGCAATTCTCAAATTCATCTGGAGCAACAAAAAACCTAGGATAGCTAAAACTATTCTCAACAATAAAAGGACTTCTGGGGGAATCAATATCCCTGACCTCAAGCAGTACTACAGAGCAATTGTGTTAAAAACTGCATGGTATTGGTACAGCAACAGGCAGGTAGATCAATGGAATAGGATTGAAGACCCAGAAATTAACCCACAGACTTATGGTCACTTGATCTTTGATAAAGGAGCCACAACCATCCGGTGGAAAAAAGATAGCCTTTTCAACAAATGGTGCTGGTTCAACTGGAGGTCAACATGCAGAAGAATGCGAATTGACCCACTCTTATCTCCTTGTACTAAGATCAACTCCAAATGGATCAAGGACCTCCACATAAAACCAGACACACTGAAACTATTAGAAAAGAAACTTGGGAAGACCCTGGAGGACATGGGCACAGGGGTAAAATTCCTGAACAGAACACCAATAGCTTATGCTCTAAGATCAAGAATGGACAAATGGGACCTCATAAAATTACAAAGTTTCTGTAAGGCAAAGGACACTGTCAGAAAGACAAAACGGCAACCAACAACGTGGGAAATGATCTTCACCAACCCCACATCCGACAGAGGGCTAATATCCAATATATACAAAGAACTCAAGAAGTTAGACCCCAAAGAACCAAATAACCCTATCAAAAAATGGGGCACAGAGCTAAACAAAGAATTTTCACCAGAAGAAATTCGGATGGCCGAGAAACACCTTAAGAGATGTTCAACATCATTAGTCATCAGGGAAATGCAAATCAAAACAACCCTGAGATTCCACCTCACTCCAGTCAGAATGGCTAAGATTAAAAACTCGAGAGACAACAAGTGCTGGCGAGGATGTGGAGAAAGAGGAACACTCCTCCACTGTTGGTGGGATTGCAAAATGGTAAAACCACTCTGGAAATCAGTGTGGCGGTTCCTCAGAAAATTGGGCATGCCACTCCCAGAGGACCCTGGCATACCACTCCTGGGCATATACCCAGAGGATTCCCCTGCATACAACAAAGACACATGCTCCACTATGTTTATAGCAGCCTTGTTTATAATAGCCAGAAATTGGAAGGAGCCCAGATATCCCTCAAAGGAGGAATGGATACAGAAAATGTGGTATATTTATACAATGGAGTACTACTCAGCAATTAAAAATAATGAATTCATGCAATTTGTAGGTAAATGGTTAGATCTGGAAACTATCATCCTAAGTGAGCTAACCCAATCACAAAAGAATACACACGAAATGCAATCACTGATAAGTGGATATTAATGAGCCCAGAAGCCCTAAATACTCAAGGCACAATTAGCAAGTCAAATGACTCTCAAGAAGAAAAAAAGGAGAGAACCCTGGGCCTGTAAAGATTGGATCCAGTATTGTAGACCCAGAACAGAGAAATCGTGGGGGGGGGGGGAAGAGTGGGGAATAGCATGGGGGGGGAGAGGAATTATGGGACATATGGTGGGGGGTACCTGGGAAAGGGGAAAGCCTTTGGAATGTAAACAAAGAATATAGAAAATAAAAAAAAAAATGATAAAAAAAAAAAAAAGTGTGAACTCCAGCTAGCTGGGAGGATTCTGAATAATGCCAACCCAAGTGGTTATGTTAATCACCCTGATCTTACCATTACACATGGTATACATGTTTTGGAACCTTATAGTATGTCCCATAAAAAATTATAACTGTACCCATATAAAGTATATTACATTGTTTAAAATGTGAAACGGCATCTTGACCTAATAGTTCAATGCATTCCATTTGTGAATTAAAAAAAAAAAAAGGCAAAGTACATAACTCACTGAGGCCACAATAAAGGGTAAGTTTATAAGCACAGTATGTGGTACTAAGTCGGTACTTGGAATCAAGAAACAGAACTGGAAGGCACTCTTCACAGAGGCTACACATCAGGGCTCGGCTTGGTTTCTGGGTTTTCTTGGTTATTCCTGCATAGGAGCCTAGGGAACTCACCAGGCCCAGCAGCATCAGCTCAAGGCCGCACTGCATGAGCCTCCCTCCAGGATTATTGGAAACTTACCATGCCATTTCATTTATAAAATACTTTAGTATATATCCGTTAAGAGGTTTTTGAACCTGGGATAGCATTACCACACCTACAAAGTGAAAATAATTCCTTAGTCCCATTTGAGCATGCCTAATCTGAGGACACAAAATTCCAAATCCCAGACTTTTAAAGAAGTAGGAACAGGGATGCCCAATCTATCAAACCCTGAAAAAGAACCAAAGTCAGAAATGACTTTTCTTCTTTCTTTTCCTCCTTATTTTTCTTTTTCCTTAATATAACTCATTTGACTCAGCATCCAAACAATAACTGGATATACTGTAACAGCTACTGTTTTTTAATCTGTGGAGTGCTGACAGCTGCCTGGGCTGGTCCAGGCTGCCAGAAGTGAGGCAGTGGCAGCTGCACTTAGGAGGGACGGTGCTGCAGGGCCAGGATCTACCTCTTCCTCCTCTAAACTCCTCTTACAACCTGAAACAAGCTGTTTCCTATAGGAGCCCTGACCTCCAGGGCAAAGAGGCCCTAACATTCAGCCTTGGGTTTGCTGCTTTGACTCTGATTTTATTTTTTACAATATTTTTAATGTTTTGTTTTCAAATTATGTATGTATGTATGTATTATATTCGATATTTTCCTTATTTATATTTCAAATGTTTTCCCTTTCCTGGTTTCCCCTCTGAAAAACCCTTATTCCATTTCACTAACCCACCCACTACCACTTCCCTGACCTGGCATTCCCCTAACCTGGGGCTTGAGCCTTCATGGGTCCGATGGCTTCTCCTCTCACTGATGTGTGACAAGGCCATCCTCTGCTAGCCATGTGGCTAGGATCATGGGTCCCTCCATGTGTTCTCTTTGGCTAAGTCCCTGGGAGCTCTGGGGGTACTAGTTGGTTCATACTGTTGTTCCTCCTATGGGGTTGTAAACCCCTTCAGCTCCTTGGGTCCTTTCTCTAGCTCCTCCATTGGAGACCGTGTTCAGTTCAATGGCTGGCTGAGAGTGTCCCCTCTGTATTTGTCAGGCATTGTCAGAGCCTCTCAGGAGACAGCTATATCAGGCTCCTGTCAGCAAGCACTTGTTGGCATCCACAATAGTGTCTGGGTTTGGTAACTGAATATGGGATGGATCTCGAGCTGGGGCAGTCTCTGGATGGCCTTTCCTTCAGTTTCTGCTCCACACTTTGTATTTCTTCCCATGGATATTTTGTACTCTATCTAAGAAGGACCAAAGTAACCTTTTATGTGGAGCTATTCAGTCCATTTTTAAAACAGAAAATTCATCATGTATTTATTTTTATGTTTACAATTCAAATTTAGGATCATGTGGTTTGCATTTGTGATTTCATATTCATTCTTCTTCCAGTAAAACTCAGTTTCTAGTGATATTGTACATTTTTTATTTTATAATATGGGGCTCAGCAGGCAGAGGCACCTGTTCCCAAACCTGCTAATCTGAGGTTGAGGCCGCATCACCACATGGTGGGAAGACTAAATGGACTCCTACTTGTAAGCTGGTGCACAAGCAGGCACACAAAAATAGAAAGACACACAAAAGAAAAGAATGTATAAGCTATCTTATCACACGAATGTATCAGTTTCTTAGCATCAGTGACTGAGAACACAGCCACTGAAAGCAGTTGAAAGCTCTGTGCTTTGGGGAGTCTTTTTGCCCTTAGTGTGTGTCTTCTGGGGAGCATGGTCAAACCAGTGCAATGCATCACTGATGTGCCTGTCCCCATGGCCACGGCTTCAGCGATATAAAGTATGACTGGCTGATTCCTCATTCCTAAGAACTTTTAGACATTGTTCCTGTCCTCCCATTTTGATGAATTCTATTCATCATTACGGAATGTTTATAGGGCTCCAAAAGTCAAACCTATACAACAGGGCTCCTTAGAAAACTCATCTTCTACCCTGACCCTTCCCCTCCCCTCTTCTTCATAGTTCTATGGGCCTCCTGCTTTCCGCATCTGTCTACACATTGGTAACCCTTCATATGTACTTCTCATATAAACCGACGCCCATTCCGCAGAGCAGTGCTAGGAGCTGAAGGGGGAGGTAAAGTAAATATAAATGGCAAAGGAAGAGAGAAGGCAGAGACGAGGGCAGGCTGTGAGCTGCTGTAAACGCCGAAGTCTGCTTCACAAACACCACGCAAAAGGCACCACATGAACAAAAGGCAGAGGGAAGTGTGCCCAGAGGCAATTTCCTACGACTACACCAGCAACCACATCAGTGCATTTCTGATGTCCTCCTCTGCTGTGACTTTCTGTGACACTGACATGAACATATTCAATTACCTGAGACACCTTCAGGACGAAGGGTGAATTGTCATAAAGACTGACAGGCCCTAGGCTGATCTGCAAGTGGAGGAGGATCAACAGCTTATAAATTTAGTGTGTATGTGTGTTGTGTGCCTGTATGTGTGTTTGTGAGTGTATCTGTGAGTTTTTCTGTGAGTATGTATGTTTGCCAATGTGTGTCTGTGGGTGTATGTGTTACATGTATTAGACACATGCATACATGTATTAGACACAAACTGGTTCTGTCTACTTAATAGACAGCCGCTTCTATATGCTAAGGGCAAAAACACTACATTGAGGATAAATGGTTTAGTACAGACATGTTACCTTTAAAATAATTTAAAGCAGGCACTGATTTTGGAGGGTGGAAAGAGATTGTTCATTCATCCACCTAGTCATTCATTCATTAAAAACCATGAACAAAACAGACAGAGCCCCTGAAGGAAAACAGAGGGAGACAGGCATTAAGCAAACAAATATGTAATTATAATGTGTGATAATGGCTTTGATGAAATTGAAGATGTTGCTACGGCTGCATGACCCAGGAGCCCTCTTTATTTGTGTAGCATGTAAGACTTGAGGGTGAGAGGGAGCCAGCAGGGAGGCACAGGACACACACAGCAGGTAGACTGTGTCATGTAAGCCTCCAATGGAAAAGTCTGTGTGTTAAGAGAAAGCAAAGCCAGCATGGCTAGAGGCCGAGGGGTCCTGCTATCAGGCATCTCCCAGCCAGTGTCCCACCAGCTACAAGCGGGCTCCGAATGACTACCCCGCCACACAAGTGATTATGAACATCCCTCAGCTCAGTCCAAATTCGTCCCCAGGACACTTCCGCCATAGGAACTTTCAGTACAAAAACACCTCATTGCCAGGTTCTGAAGCTCTGAGACCTGCCAAACCTAATGGTGGTGACCGGAAATGCAAACTTCCCTCCTTCCTGCTCACCTATGGAAAACAGTTGTCTATACAGTCCTATAAAGCAGGAAATACCCTTTGGACCACAAGGCGGAGCTATAACTTCCTCTCTCAGGGAGGCTGTGATCAGCCAGGATGTTGTGCAGCGCAGCAGGACACACATGAGTCCTACTGATAAAAGTCAAGACAAGGCTCCACCTGCTTGGTTCCTGGCCTTTCACTCAACTAGTTAAAACAGCTTTTCACTAAAATCCAGTGGAAGCCTTCAACAGATCAGAGGTGTAGACAGAGAGAGCTGAAGTGCAAGGTCCTGTCAGGAAAGGGGGTGAGGTGGTCCATGAGGCAAGCTGACGTGTGAAAGCTCTAAAGCCAAGGACAAACCCAGAGTCCACATACATGTGCTTTAAAAGCAGCTCCCCAGCCCAGGCCCTGAACCCGGTTCCCCATGGATGGACTGTGAGCAGGATGGCGCTCAATACTGACACGCTTGGGAATAACTTAGTGGGGCCCCAACACTCCAGTGTCATGCCCTCTGACACATCCCCAAGGTGGGGCACATTTCCTATGGGCCGTTCCTCAACTGGACCCAGAATGAACAGAGATGCAGGTGTCTCTGGTATCCTTGAGCCTCTGTGGACATGCTGTCCCCTACCTGCTCACAGTGAAGGGAACACTGGCCGCTGGTGGGGACGGAGACCCTCCAGAAGAGCTTCAGCAACCGGGAGGCTTTTTCCAGGATTAGCTTGGCTGTGTTCATGCTGGAGAGGAACTTGCTCAGAGGCACAGAGGATGAACCCTGCAAAGGACAACAAGGCTATCATATGCTGCCTTGTCAGGGATCAGCCACAGCCAGCACGAACTCACATTCAGAAGAAGGCTTCAGATAAGGGCTCCTGTTTCAGGAGCTGGGATTACATGCGTGCGCGTGCACACACACACACACACACACACACACACACACACACACATGTATGTGTATATATAAGCACTTGTAAGTGCTGACCTATAAGTGGTATTTGAAGAGATGTTTTGTTTTTATGCTTTTCTACAATTTCTGGCTTTCAAAGCAAAGATTTTAATCAGAAAAGAACAGGAATCTTATAAATGTTAATTTATTCAATATTACTTAAAGGCCTTAGGGGACTAAATATTGGTTATTTAATGTTCAGCGAAAACACTACCCCTTCTTTCATGAAGCCTGCCATCTGAGAGAAGATACAAGGCAGACCTCAGTGCTAAGTACAGTTTCCTATTAAACAAGCACAGCCACCCTCAAAGCCGACGTGGACAGCACAGGGACTCAACTGGCTTCAGCTGAAACCCTAGAGCAGCTGGGGCAATGACTCAGTAAATGAAGGGTCTGCTGCCTGGCCATGTGCACAGGAGTTGGATCTGCAAGCATGTGAACACTGGGCAGGTACGGTGGCCATCTCTAATTCCAGCACTAAGGAGGGAGGCAGGACTCCCAGAGCCAAGCTGGCCAGCTCCACTAGTGGTCAGGGAGCCCTGGGTTCAACTGGGAAACCGAATAATAACGCAGAGAGCGGTAAGACTGGATATCAGCATCCAACCTCCACACGTGTATGCACCTGCACACATGTATGTGACACCATACATGTATAAACACCATACATAAATATACAGGTAAAGGACAAGAAAGCCTATAAGTAGGTTACAGGAGCTTTGATTAATAGGAGCTCTATAGGATCTAGCGCTGGTGGATCTCAGCCATCATCTTGGAGGAGTTACATGACATATCTGTCAGGCCTGAGCCGTGTCTGTCAGGCACATAAGTCTGTGACAACAGGTAACGTGAGATGAGGATTCCAGGAAGATGAAGCCGAAAGAAGAGGGAAGTGCAGGATGGGGAATGCCATGCCAGAGGAGTCAAGAGAACCAGGCTGAAGACAGATATTTCGGAAAGAGGGACTGCAGTGTGGCCCTGCCTGGTCAGAGTGGAGTGTGTCAGGGAAGTAACTGATGATGGGCAGACTGACTGACGTGATCCCAGCAGACAGAAGCCCTCAGAGTTGCTGCTCAGAGAGAAGTGAGGTCAGGTGGCCGTCACTGTCACAACAGAGGATACTGCAGACTGAGGACAGTCGGCTTTCAGCATCTCTACAATGGAGAGATAGTATTTCCTTCTCAGGGAAGGTCTGAGGGAAAAATATATATACAAAAACTCCTCTGGAGGAAGATGACCTTGAGTTGGATGTAGACCATCTCTCAAAATTACATTCATCACAAAGTGGCATAGAAATTACAGTATGACACGGCCAGATGCGGTACTGTACAGCCTGGTTGGGTTCGGAACAGTGTATGAAGGTCAGGACTTCTAACTGCTCCAAGGAACCCCAGAACCAAGCAGTCAGGTCTGCCCCAGGTGGTGTATAAGTGGGTGGCTAGAATGACCAAATACAAGAGGGCAGAGGGACAAAGAGTGCTAAGACACTGGAGAGGAATGAGAAGTCACACAGCAGTACAGCATGTCACTGAGCAGTAGCCATGGAAACCCAGGTAGAATCTCAACAAGCTGCCCATGGATCAGCAACAAACTGCCACACCACCTTCAGGCTTTCCTGTGCAACACTTCCCAACTCCTCCCGTTTAGGGCCTTACTGAAGTCCAGGGCACTGCGTACCTTGCAGAGAATTTGGCTAACCCCTCTGCCTACTGAGCCAGGAGGAAGCATCTCCCTCCCCGAGCCTGGCACTCAGGTTACCTTTGGTCCCAGCTTCTGACTTGTGGGGCTCAGAGCCTCCTGGGTTTGAACATCCATCTTGGCAAGCAGTGTCTGGCCCCAGCTGATCTGCTTATAGAGGGCATCATAGTCCTCAATCAGGCCCAGCATATGGTGGCCACTCTTGCTGGCCCACACGTGATGGCCAGCAACCAGGCAGGGTGTGCAAGAGGGGCTGGTGGCAGAACTGGTACTGTCGCAGGAGAGGGAGTCAACATCAGTTCCTGAGAGCCCAGGAGTCTCAGAAGCTACAAAAGGAGAGGCAAAACGTTAGGTCTTCTTGGGATGGTGCTTGTATTCCCAGAGTCATGCTAAGAGAGCATAGCAACAGAGGGGTCTGGCTCTGTGCCTCCAGCCATGTGCCACCCCATGCTGGGCAAAGAGTCAAGTCAATTTAACCAATGTTTATTGAACACTTACTCTGTAGTAGACCCTAGACTGCCAAGATGAGCCTTGCTGTCACCTGCAAGCCAATAGCTCAGGGTCTAATGAGGCTGCAGGAAATATAGTGAGACAGTGAGAGTCAGGCAGAGCTCAAGGGAGAACAGCAGTCTGAGCAAGGAGAGAGGAGTCAAGAAGGCTTTCTGGAAGACAGACACAGCTGGACTCGTCAGGAAGCCACATGCAGACAGAAAATGCTGTTTCACTTTAAGTTGGTTGATTCTGACTGGGGTGGCTGGAAAGGTATTTTACAGAGAGGACTGCATCCTTGAGTCCTGAGGAAGTAGGAGGGTCTTGACTGGTGAAAATGAGGAGATGTGAACACTTGAAAGCACAGTCTAGAGGTGATGGCACATCTGTGTGGCCACTCCACTGCAGAGGGACGACTGAAGAACACTGCTGAGGCTGGATCCCAGAGTCCTTGCCATGCACCCTAAGGTGCTTTCAGTTTAACGATTTAAGTTTAACAATTTCTGTCCTCTCAAGTTGTGCTTGGTTAACACCTGGGATGGATTCCAGGGGCTTAGAGATTATCTTCTAGAGATAGAAATCTAAGTCCCAAACCATGGCCAAGACACCAAGGATGCCAGGGACATCCTTTTTAAAAGCCCCAATGTTAGACCCAACACTAATGCAGTTACCCAGTTTGTACCTGATTTAGGTGCCATTGCCTGGGTGGATTCAAATAGATCAAATGAATTATCGCTGGCCTCAGGACATTTGCTGCCATCTATAAAAAGCAAAGCGAGAGAGGGAAATTTGAGCTTTATGATCACCAGCACTAGGAGAGGATGGAATGAGACTACAGGAGAGTGGCTCTCATGCACTCAACCATTTCAGGACGGCGACACCCACTCACTCACTCACTCACACATCCCCTGGAGTCAGTACCGTGGACACTCCATTCACTCCCTGCCTGGGACCCTGTGCAGGAACCAGGCAACAGAGCTGTCGAGCCCAGAGCCCTCTCTGTCAAAATAGTAAACAGTTAACGTCATCTCAGGGTCAGGGAGAAGGAGGGCAGAACAGATGGGGCGCTCAGGTGAGGAGGCTGGCCCCAATGTGGCACCCCAAGAGCTAACTTCTGACTTATCTGTTATTAGTGCCACATGGGAAGGAGGGAAAGAAAAGGCAAGCCAGAGTATTGGGCAGATACAAGGACACAGGAATGAATCATCATTCAGGGAGAAGTCACAGTTCCTGTGGCTGAGGCCTGGAAACAGGGCAGGACATTGCAGGACTTGTACATGCAGGCTAAGTGACCACTCAAGGTGGGGCGACGTCAGGCCAAGGTCTGTGTTATGTACAGGATGAGTTAGTGTGGAAGCTGTCACAGTAACCTGAACAGGGAGGAAAGTGTCCTGCAAAAGGACTTGGGGGTAATGCATCTGAAACACTTTACTGGGAGTCCATGTGATGCTACGTAACAAGGAAGCACTCTCACCCGTGAGAAGCTACTCAACTCTTTAGAGCGGAGTGGGCAGAACAGTGCTGTAATTTGTGTGTTAACGGAGGAGACCGAGGCATGGAAACAACCCAGCATGGCAACAGCAGAGCAATGAGTAAGTTCAGATGCTGGGCTGCCCCATGCCAGTTTCTTCCACCCATGCCCCACTCGGGGTGTAGCGTTAAGGGTACTCCAGCCAAGATGTTTTCATAAGACACCGCGGAGACTCCCAGTGGGTTTATCCTAACAATGTTGCACAACAGCAAAAGCCGGGCTACCACTTTTCAAAAACTAAAACTCCAAATTAGCCGGGAAATGGTCAGGTGACAGACAAACACCAATCCATTCAGTAGAATGTGAACAGCGGACCATTATGATCGCTTGCTGGTTTGTTCCAGACCTTGCTGGGTGTGTGGCAAGGATGGTTTGTCCTCTGCTCCTTCCCAGATATTTCCAGACCTATACAAGTCCACAGCAAATTCAAAACAGACCCACCTGTTTGCAAGAGGCTTCATAGGCTATACAGGATGTTAAATGGCGGAGTATAAAGTCTGGGATCTCATTTAAGGGCAATAAGAGACCCAGTGTGGTGGTAAAACCAGTGTGCTGGTTGAATCCCAGCAGCACTAGGAGGCAGAGGCAGGCAGATCCATGATTTAGAGGCCAGCCTAGTCTACAGGGTGAGTTTCAAAATAGCCAACTCTATACAAAGAAACACTATCAAAAACCTGTGGCTACAGAACTGTGTAGAGATGAGAGCTGAGAGCAGACAGAAGCTCACATGTTATAAACCTGTACGGCTGCACTTCCACATAGTGGAAAGGGGCAAGTTCCCTACTGTGTCTGTCCAGCCGAAGAGACCACTCAGTGACTGACAGGGCCTGGGCAGCCAAAGTGAGGGCTCCTTTCTGGGCCTCTCCTGATCCCTGTGATAGCTGCTTCTCCAGCTTGCTCTTCAGTGTGTTGTTAATTTGAATGCTCCTTTCTAACTGGTCTCGGAGAACCTGTATCTCTGTCAGGAGGCCATGCAGGCTGCTGATAGGATCCAGCCCCTTCCGGCCTTCTCCACAAGCCTCACCTCTGGCCTCCGCAGACATATGTAAAAGGAAGCCTTGACATCTCACAAGACCAAAGGTCAACCATCAAAGGGACTCAAGGGCATTTCCACCCACCACCACCATCTAGCCCCCTCCTAAGAACTACATACCATTTAAAAAAAACAACTCGACTTTTAAAACAAAAATATTGGCTGACTTAATTGCTGCTATTCCACAGGCTAAGTAAGAGCTGGAAATTAATTTCACTTCTGGCCATAAAAGCCTAGCAAATTGCACACCAAACCCCGAAATTATGTCTAGTAGTAATAAAATCTATTTGGACCAGAATTATAGAATGAAAGGGGATGATTTTAAGGGCTACAGTATATTAAAAAGGCAGGCACAATAGCAAGAATAAGAGAAGCAACTTGAGAAGAAGCAAAAGCTGCGAGATGACCCTTTCTAGATAAACTTTCAATAGGGAGAAACCATCTGGAAAATTAGTTTTAGAAAGCCCCCCACTGTGCTTCAGAATTGCTTCTCAAACATTAGACCCTGGAGTGGAGTGCTCAGATCTCCATTCTCTGGAGGCAGAGGGAGCCAAGGCTAACACGCACCTCAGAGCAGTGTCTAGCATGCGGTGGCACTCTGGAAATCCTGCTGAATGAATGAAGGGGAAACGGTGACAACAGGTATTTCTTGGATGCCTACTAAGTGCCAAGAATGTGGCTAGGATGCTTGAATAAATATCCTTGTTTAGCTCTCCCAGCGGCACACAGTAGGCACTTATAGACTTGCTTATAGAGGCAGTAACTGATCCAGTGACAGGAAACGTGAGAACAAGCGGAGATGAAGGGAGTGAAGAGTCCAGACTTCAGCTTGGACAAGAGTCAAGAATGGCGATATATACCTGTAAGGCTAAGGCAGGAGAACTTTGAGTTTAAGGGTTGTCTGTGCTTTATAGCAAGATCCTGCTTCAAAAACAGAGTGGGCCAAAGAGTTTGCTTCTAAATACACCTGGTCTGACTACGAGCCCTGGTAGTTTAGGGTTTAATGGCAGTACAGAACATAAGAGCCACGGATTCCCATGCCCATTGCTGAGCTGCTAGGGGAGCTCTTAGCCGAGCGATGCTTCAGGCCTCGCCTTGAGCACACAGTACCTTGCTGCAGCTTCTGATGCTCCTCGGCCAGTTTCTCATACACCTTAAGCTCCATTTGGAGGGACTGAAGCAGCTTGTCCTTCTGTGAGAGCAGCTGCTGTCTTGACTTCGCCTCTTCCTGCACCCTGAAAGGATCCAGGCATGGGAAGAGAGGTTAATTCTCTCTCAAGGAGGCTTACCCAGTTCCCACAGGACAGGCCCAGGCCTTCTCAGCCAGAGAGTGTGGACAAAATGTGCTGGGACACGCATGGCTAAGAGTTCCATAACAGTCCCTAATTCCCAGGGGTCTGGAGCCTCACGTTGAATAGACCTTTCCAGGAAACTTCATGGACATTCTAAAGCAACGCACCCTCCAATTCCTAGCAGACACCTTAGGAATGGAACCCAAAAGACTGTCTCTTTCCAGAGAGCTAGGAAAGAGTCAGGACCTCTGCCCAAGTGATAGCACACTTAGGCAGGGAAGATGGCGGTAGCTGCTCAGACAGAAGAGGAAGTCCTGGGTGTTGACAGATGGATAAAGACAGAGTCTAAGAGGGAGACTGAACAGATTCAGTCTTCTCAGCTCACTGAAAGTCTCCCAGTGA
The DNA here is from genome assembly GCA_964023405.1 of Apodemus agrarius. Classification (NCBI taxonomy): domain Eukaryota; kingdom Metazoa; phylum Chordata; class Mammalia; order Rodentia; family Muridae; genus Apodemus; species Apodemus agrarius. Next base: position 84,805,944 of record OZ030009.1, on the reverse strand, counting down.
CTTATACCGTTTGGAGCAAAGCTGAATCTTTACAGGAGAGGGCCAACAGGATTGAGCAGCTGCCCTGCTCTCCGCCCTCAGCCCCTCCGGTGGCCAGGTTCAGTACCCTCTCTGATTGACCACGGCAACTTGGTTGTAGGGCCTATGTGCCTTCTGACAAACATGCCTATCTCTAGATCGCTTCAGCTCTTCACGCTCACTATGTTCTCAAAAGGCATCTTTGCAGACCCCATCCTAGAGCACCATAGGAGAAAACACTATCCAGCCCCCATCATTCTCCTTTAGAGGACCAGTCCCACGTTTATGTCACATCCCCAGGCCCCCCAGACAGCTGGCTCAGGCCTACCTGCTTAGCTCCTGGCGGCTGCTGCAGACCTCCTGAGTCAGCTCCTGGTTGTGTCTCTCCTTTTCACTGATGTCTCTCCGTAACCTCCCATTTTCTTCCCGGACACTGGTGTACTCTAGCTGAAGGTGCTCAAGGCTCTCGGCTTTCCTAGCCAGGGACTCGCGCAATTTTTCATTCTCTTTCTGTATTTCTACAAATACCAAAATGAGAAGGGACACCATTTGTTTTTTCCAACCTCATTACACTGGTACAGCGCTTCAGCTCAAGCACTCCAAGAATACAGAAAAGAGTGAGATTTAATCTGGCACTGATGGTTCTGGCACTCCAATTATCTCATGCATTTTAGGCAGACAAATCTGTCAACATCAAGGCTGCAGATTAAACATCACTGAAATGAAAGGGGCCTGTTTAACTTTCTGTTACATAATGGGCCTTGAAAACCTCCTTACTCTCTGCCTTAGAGAGTATACACAGTGGGTAGAGCAACAGGCAGGAACTCAGATGTCAATGAGTGTGGATTGCTGTAAGCTTCCGGCAAAGAGGCCCCCACAGGAGGCCATGGACTCTGCAGAGAAATAAAATAATCCTTGAGGCTCAGGACACATAAGGATTAGAGCTGGAAGTAAGAGGTGGCGTGACTGATTTCTAGTGTGGCTTCTCCACCTGCTGACAGTGTCCCTACTTACTCAAGTGATGCTCCTTACTCTCTGATGCCCCTGGGCAAGGGCATCACAGAGTACTCTCTGGACAGGAGTATTAGCCCAGAGCTTGAGAGCAGAAGGAGTGATAATGGTGAGTCACAATACTAACTGCACAGGCACGACAGTAAGCCACCACATGTCTCACTGTCCTGCATCTTTATAGTATACTGCCAGGGCAGGTACTGTGAATTTCCCATCTCCCAAACGAGAAACAAAGGACAGGTAGGGCGAAGGCTTCCCTGTAGTCATACAGATGGGAGGGGCACCGTCTAGATGTGGATCTACTCTCAACCATGATTCAAATATTTCCATGTAACCTGGGGTTCCTGTTGGTCCACATGACCTCAGCATGGCTACATCATTCCTGACTGGTCCAATCTCCTCACCTCTAACCTGGCCCTTGACTGCTATCCTGAGTCACAACACTAACTGTACAGGCACTACAGAAAGCCACCACATGTCTCACTGTCCTGCTTCTTTGAGGACCAGGGTCTCTGAACTGAGGGCCTGCAGCTCTCTAGCACAGCTTTATCATAGCAGCCTTAGTCCTGCTTGCTACAACTTTACCCATCCCATCTACCAGACTAGTTTTCTGATTCACAATACAAAGGCGCATTTATTTATCTATCGAGTTTCCCTATAGATCAGGATAGAAAGTAGTTGCTGAATGAATGAATGAATGAATGAATGAATGAGGTGCATAAGCTCCAATTTTGACTCTTAAGGCAAAATCAGTATCCAAACCTCCAGGACTATGGGATAAAGTGACCCACATTCCAGCTCCAGCACCTCTGGCTCAGATATCATGGGAGGGCAATTGCTTAGGCTGTGAAATCTTACCTGAGAAATAGGGCTAATAATCTCTCACTCTAGAGTCATTCTAAGTATGAGTGATAACATAAGTAAAAGCTCTCTGGTAGCTAAGCTCCAAGAGAAGGAATTAAGAGAAGGGTCTTTATAAGGAATGCTGGATAAACTTCACTGATAGGAGAAAAATCTCGGGTTCGGATTTGGCAGTATTAAATTTACAGTGCTCCTCTGCCTCAGTGATGGGACAAGAAAATACAGTACCATGTACCGAGACCCTGGTAGTAGAAACACTGTGCTGGGGACTTTCTACCCTACCTGTCTCAACAGCTAGGTAAGGCATTCCTTAACCTTTCTGTATCCCTGTTTCTTAGCTATAAAACAGGAATGTTCTGTGTGATTGATATACAGTTAAAGGGAGAAAGCTGTCAGAGCCACCCCATTGGAATTTAAGATGTCAGCTCTGGCAATTCTTTGAAACAAGGGCTTTGGGGCTCAGGCTGCTGGCGGCCTCTGACTCCTTACCTTTGGTCCCTTTCTCGAGCATCATACTGAGGGCCTCATTCTGCTTCCTCAGGAAATGTATTTCTGATGTCAGAGAGCTATGCAGTTCTAAGCCATAAGCAGAAACATTTGTGGAACCTATAAGAACACACATGAACAGTGATTTATTGACACCCTCCAGGATAGGATGAATGAATCTTCCAAGGAAATACATTTTAACGATGAAGAAACACAGCACGCATTGAAGACCATTTCTGTGAAGCAAGTAGGATACAGCCAGAGCCTAAAGGGCAAGGACAGTGATCTTATCTTATGGGGAGGCAAGAGGAGGCCTCCAACTTCAATGGCCCCCAAATAAACAAAGTTGCCAGCTGAACCACAGCAGGGCAAGAGGTGACAGTGGCAACCATCATAGCCAATTGCCTCTGATGCCTTTGACCTGGTCTCTGAGGCAATTCAGGCTGATTGTCTCCCTGTCTTTCTTACTCCCTGTCGTAGAATATGACACACCCCAATCCTTGGCCCAGGCTTGCACCTAGGAGCAGTCCTAAACTCCCCTTTGTCCTCCTGTCCACGGAAGCAGTCACAGTTGCTGATTTCTCCTGAGAATGCCTACGGCAGACTCTCACCTATCATCTAGGCCTTCCCATCTTGCCTGGCTTCATTTCCCTGCTGTCTTACCAATAAGGTTATCTCCCGCACAATCCTTTCATGGTGCCCTGTCACTGCAAAAGATGATCAAATGAAACAAAAGATCTAACGTTTTAGTCTGGAACTCAAGACCCTCCATGGTTCTGCTCCAGTGCCACAGCATAATCGTTCACTGTGCATTCAGACCCCAGTGCCCAGAACAGGCAGGAAACCAGAAGACTTGGGGCTCTCCACATCCCTCTCCCCTCCTAAATCATAATCTTTTCAACTCCTGGCTTAATCTGCCTCTCCTGAGCTTACACTGTAGAGATTGGGGTCTAGAATTAGACAGATGGGAGGCTTCATCCTTGTCGCCAAGCTGCTGTCTATCTGCTGAAAATGTCCTGCTTTATGGCAATCGGCCTTGGTGATGCCTCTCACTGGGAGCCTCCTTGGCCTCGCTGCCTCAGCACTCCCCTCTGCTCGGCTTTCTTGGCTGCACCATTATGGTGTTCTAGTCACAGCTGCCCTCCAAGCACCTACGGTGTGCCCAGTGTCTTCTGCATGTGGCATGAAGATGCTTCCTCCTGGTTTCTCTACGGACTCAATTTACTTACTATACCACAACCAACATGCCAGAGACTGCTGTGTTCATGGCTATCAGATGAGCATGATCAGAGGCCTCTGGGAACTAGTGAGACCTAAGTGTAGTCTGCTGAGGGCTTCAAGGAGATTCTCCGTTAGAGAAGAGAGAAGCCTCAGGCTCTTCCTTCCCATGCTTTGGATACTGTATTGGGCAGATAGGATGGTGAAACCAGTCACCATCGGGCCATTCCTGTCCCAGAATTATCCACCTCTGGGGTTCTTGCAACCAGTGGAAGGATAAACATTTCACTGCTTCACTTCCTTCTCACATTTCCTTTCAGCTACCTGCACCTGAAAGGGCCCTAGTATGCAAACAGATGCCTGTGGTGTCCACAGTCCCTGTAAGAGAGGTACAGTTAGCTCTCCTAGGAATATTCTTCTTACTCTATAGAAGTTTTTTTTCTCTAGCAAGTGAGTCATGCAAAATGAAGTCAGAAAAGTTTTTATTTACAAAGGTCTCTTCACACCATCTCTCCCTACTCATCCCAATGCACTTGGGGACCATTTCAGAGCCCCTGGCCTAGCTCCTGCTTCTTAATAACTGCAAGGCATGAGGCAAGCTATGTAGCTTCCCCTCAGTCTTGGTTAGTAACATGAAAGTGTCTATGCTCTCATTCTATGGCTATCATTGTGTGAGTATCTAGGGGAATGGTGAGTGAGGCCATAAGAGAACCAAAGACTGATCAGACTAAGCAGCAGAAATCCCAAAATCTACACTGATCAATATCAGGGGAGTTACTAGAAGATAAATGAATAATAGGCCATAGAACAGCCCCGATTCATCAAATATAACTAGGTCCAATTGACAAAGTGAGGACCACCTCTGGAATGCTGGGAAACCAGACTTTCCTTTGAGCACCACCACTGCAGCGAGCCCAGACAAGGGACAGTAAGCTGGAGGTGCTAAGGCAGGAGATAACGTCGTGTGTGTGTGTGTGTGTGTGTGTGTGTGTGTGTGTGTGTGTGCGTGCGTGTTGTTTTGTTGTTTTTATTTTTTGGCAACTTCCTCCTTCCATATCATATGGAGTTTGCCTCTTTCAGACCTACACCCAAGATGAACATTTTACTTTTAGGGGGAGGCACAACTGCTTTTATTTTTGTCTTTCCAGAGACTGTAACAACATGGTGAGAACAGCACGTCTTCCCATGCACATAAATACTTTATGAATGTCTTTTTGTAAACTTCCCTGTCAAAGGAAATTACTTTCCAGAGCAACTCGGGCTCCCTTGTAGCCAGTGGTCATTTGAACACACAAATAATTCTATAATTAGATTTGCTGGGGAAAATGTAAAAGAGAACGAATCTATCTCAGGCATTACCAAGAGTGAACATGAAAGGCCTAGGCACGTATTTCTTTCTCATGTTTGGCATAACTAATAACTCGGATTAATCAGATTCCCTAGAGATGAAGGAGAAGGATGGTGGATGCAGGGGGTGAGCGGGGAGCTTCCTGGAAACAGTAGCAGAAACTGGAGAACTCGCAGAGCTCCCGGAAGCTGCCTCATGTGTGGAGAGCAATGGGAAGTGGACCAATGTCCAAATTCTGAGTCTCACCAACGAGTGCTGCCTTTCTAGACCTCAGTGACGCATCTCTAAAGTGGCATCAGGGTCCCGACCCACTGCAGATCACTGGGAGTTAAACTGGCCACGTTATATGAAATAGCAAAATAAAACAGTGATCAGAGCAACTGTGTCCCGAGTGAGCACTGAGCGAGGCTCTGTTCATGGCACTGCCCCATTTAACACGCGGTGTCTGGAAACAACCAGGACTAGATTGCTCAAAGTCAGAACCAATCAACAGAGGCGCTACATCCACACCCAGGTCAACCCAGCCACCTTGACACAGCGCATGTGAGGAGGTAAGAGGGAGAACACAGTTAAAAAGCACACAGTGGAACTGACAGCTTCTAAACTTTGTGAATGGATGAACTGTGAATTCAGTTCTCAAGGAAGACCATTCCCCTCAGAGCAAATTGTTGGATGGGAATACTGTTTGCCACTTTTGACATGAACGATTTGCCAGACTGCTAAATACTGACAATTTTTGTTCCATTATTGATAAAAAGGCAAACTATGGTTTTATTCTCTTTTAGAATTGCTATTTGTGGAACCTCTACAATGAGGGCCCAGTTACAGCTTAGGACCCCAGAGGCTGGCAGACCTCTCCAGCCCACCTGGTCCACAGAGAGCCTCTTTAGGCAAATACACCATAGTGCGGCAATCTACCCGACCGACTCTCTACCCTGGGAAAGGCCCCTCCTCACCTTGGTCAGCCTCAGACCCCTGCCGTTCCAGCTGTTTCCGGAGCCTCTCATTGGTTTTAATAGATTCTTCCAAATGCTTTCTCAAAGTTCGAATTTCCTGTATGTGTTCCATTAGTAAGTCTGTAGGAAGGAAGAACATCTCAAATTTAAAGCATGAAGCCCCCAACAAATTGAATAATTTATAGATTATGCAGAGATCTTGAAATTTCAACACTATTGGATATATAGAGAGTCAGCAGCTGGCAATTCTTTCCCAAGCTTGGGGGAGGCCAAGCTATTTCCCACAGCCCATAGCCACGTCTCCGTAATGGCTCTCTGCAGCCCTCCACAAGGAAGCCTCTTTACATCACGCGCAAAAATTATACTCCATACAATTTTAATGCTAACTGTAATGTAGTCTTTTATTCTTTTCAATATCAAATATTAATTTAAAATCTTCCTTATGGTAAAACTAACAGATCACTTTCAAGTCGGCTTGAACCGCCTCAGAGCTGATTAAACTACCTTCATAATGAATATAGATATTTTTCAAGACTAGTTTTTTCCTTTTTTGGGGGGGAGGGGGACAAGGAATATGTTATCCATTTATTTATCACTCATTAATTTCAAGACTTAAAAATATGCCAGGGAGAAAGGTAATACAAAGCATGTTTCTTACATCACCTGCTGTGTGCATATAAATGCAGGGGACCTTCTGGGGCTATTTATATCCTTAGGTTTAGGGAAGCTCTCCAATGCCTTTTCCCGAATTGCTCTGCTTTCAGGCCTATTTAAGGAGCTCATGTGAAATGCTCACAGGTATTTGCCAGAATGTATGAAGATGCGCATCAGAGCTTTACACCACATAACAGGAAACTGTAACATCTCAAATTGTTGAGCTGAGGTCCATTCACTATGATGAGGAGTTACGCAGCTATTAGATTATGCTATGAAAACTATAAATACCATGGAAAATGTCTCATTATTTAAATTTCAAAAGCTATGAAATGGGTTACAACATAATGGCAGCTCTCTACGTAAGAACATAAGGACAGCAAAAGCAAACACACCAGAGAAGCACACACACAATGGGCTGTTAATTGCAGTTATGTCAGGGTGATAGATTTCAGGTTTCTCAAAACCCCATTAGACATTTTAACATATCATGTAATATACACAAACTTAATTTTTCCAAATTTCGAAGATGAGCATGCATCAATTTTTTTACCCTCTGTTCCTCTCACTTCAGCAGAGAAAAATAAGGCAACAGTTTCACTCTAGAGGTGGATTTCCGGAGTCAGTGTTTAAAACATAATCACATTAAGTATCCAGAGGCAAAACTAATGTCTTTAATTCATCAATTAGGGTACACTCAGTATGTCTTAGTAATGTTTGTTTTAAAACATTATACTAATGTTATGACCCAGTTTTAATTCCTCCAAAATGGCTTTCATTTAAAAGTAGCACAATGTTACAGATCTTTTCCTAATTAAATAGTAATTTTGCCATGAATTTGGATGTTTATGAGATGACTTAATTCCCAGTCCTTCCGCTATCTCCTATTAATGCCAGAAGTGTGGCAAGTCATTTGGCGGAACGTCTGCCTCCCACGGCAGCACGGAGGGGAAGGCTGTCTGGCACAGTCGTGACGTACCCAGCACTGGCCCTTCCGGCCCAGCCTTGAGGCTCCTGCCAGCCTTCTTCCAGAAGCCCTTCAGCCCAGAGTCCACTTTGCTGGTTTACCTGACTCACACAGTGCAGGATGTGGGGTGTTGTCTAATGTCCTCCAACAAGCCATCTGACACAGAGTCTTTGGCCGGGAGTGAGAACTATCACAGAGCTGGAGGACACACTCCCCGTGGAATTAGATACTATGTATTAATTATGCAGCCATCCTGAGAAGAGAGAAACACTACACCAGCCTTTCTAAAATGGGAGAAATGGTAATTGTAAACTCTTCCCTAAGTGTTAACTCAGAAAAACTATAAATCTTGTAAAAAGCTACCAGACACAAAAATGAAAGAATAGAAAAAAAAATGTGTGTCTTCTGCCAGGTAGTTTCAATTTGGAGAATCTATATTAGAAAATGCCATCAAATAAGAGCAAGGCTTTGTGTTTAAGCACCCCCCCCAACTGTTTACAATTGTGAATTTCTAGGAATGACTTAAATGCTGAGCACTAGGAACAGAAGGAAAACAACAGTTCAGCCATTCAAAGGACTGTTCTATAGTCACTAAAAATGACATTATACAACAATATGTCAGAAAGTCTATGGTAAAATGTTAAGTGAGCAAAGAATGAAGATGCTGAATTATCTCTCCGTGAAGATAACAAACATGACAAAAGGAAAAATGGATGCACAGACAAGAAGGCCGAAGAGAAACAAACTGACCAAAGCAAAGAGTGGATGGATTTGGACGGCTCTAGAGAGCGGGGTTCCCTACCCAGGAACAGAGCGGGGCATGTGCATGAGCAGCCCAGGGGGCCCCCGCACATCCCACACAGAGAAGCCAGGAGATAGGCCCGAACCCCTAGGAAGCTTGGAAAAATTACATTTTTATCTATTATCTATTTTATCTTATATTTATTACCATTTTAAAAACAAAATACAGTGAGAGGCAGAAGAGAGCTCTGCCCAAGGACACATAAAAAACAAGGGATCACATTCCCTCCGAATGACACAGTGCCTTTGTCATAATGACTTCCATATTACAGCATTCAAGCATATTGGGGGCACAGCGTACCCTTGTGACCAGGCCTCATACCACAGTCTCAGTATTTGAAGGGGACTGAGAGTTACAGTAGACTAGTGTAAAAGGAGGGAAATGATTGATGGTCCAATCTAAAGTAGACGAAGGCAGAACCCACAACCAGAAGTAACAGAGAAATCGAGGGTTCACAAATTGACAAAAATCTCAGGGATACCCCCCAGAACTCCCAGGAAATGAGGTCCACGTGACTGGCTACTGGAAGAACTGGCTGATCCCTGAGTTCTATCGAGAATGTGCATGTCATATTCTAGCTATGTCTAAGATGTGGGACATGAGTGTTCAGAGGAGTCTCAGAACACACCACAGGCTAAAGACTTGACTCTAATCTCACTGATATATTGGAGGAACATCTCCATCCAAAAGAAATCAAGCTGTGTAAACCAAAAGCTTCAAACATTTCTGAAAGCAATGGTGTATGTATTTTAAGGTCAACATGATATTTTTTTAAACAGCAAAAAGTGCTAGTGTCTAGTTTGTGCTACAGAATCCACTGTGGAGCCTAAGAAAAATATGACCTGGAGTAAACGGGAGATCAGAGACCATCAAGAGATTCCAGAGTCTACACATATCAAAGACCTAAAACCATAGACTTTGGTCCAAACCCATTACCTTCTTGTAAACGCAGCTTGTGTGGGTCACACCCATCACCTGTAGCCCCTCTGTGCTTCATAGCAGAGCTGCGCGAATGCAGGAGGACACACAGCTACAGATAGTCACTATTTACCCTTTGGTGGGAAAATTTGCTTAGCACATCTGCTCTGCCTCGATGGTCCTTTGAATGTTTGAGATATGTGTAATGACAAGCACTAAGTCCAACTTCCTGCCCAAACAGAAGAAACTGAAATGGTAAGGGAAAAGGAGACTAGGGGACAGTCCCTGGGAAGCTGACTGGGCCAGTTCAGTCCACATCCAGAGGCAGAGCACGGCAGAACATGTGTGTCTCTGAAAGTCCCACATTGAAGACCTCAGCACAGATGTGATGGTATCAGGGGTGGAGGCAGTGGAGGAAATTAGATCAGAAGGAGAGGATACCTAAGAATAAGATTAATGTCCTTGTGGCATAAGCCACAAGGAGTTCCCCTGACCTTTCTTTCTCCATTCCAGGATTCAAGTGGGAAGAGGACTCTAACTAGAACTCAACCACACTACCTATAAGGCACCCAGATCTCTGCTTTTCACACACCAGAGTTGTGAGGGAAGATTTGTGCTGCCTGCAATCCCCAGGATGTATCTGCAGCAGCTTGAGTAGACCCTAAGAAAGGGCCTGACTCTACAGCCCATAGTCACACCTGAAGGGACATGTTTCAGGATGTGTAGAAACCAAAGAAGGCAACTAACTACAGGTGTCCACCCCAGGGCTTTCAGCCCAGCCTGTGAGAAGAAAGAGCAGAATGAGAAACCATACAAGCCATCATTTAAAAAGAGACCATGACTTCCCGCTGCCACCCACACTTTTCACACAGAGGCCCTTCTAGTGACAAATCACTCTCCATGAGCAGCTCTGGCCCTCAGAGCTTCTCCCTGCATTGGCAAGATAGCCTGGTTATGCCTCAGGTGCTTAGTGACGTTCCGCTTACCTTGAGGAAAATGACTCGCCATTGCTGGGTACTTCTCAGTTTCGCTGTCTGGCTTCGGGTCTCTGGACAGGAAGGATTTCTCAGACATTTCATCATCTGACAGAGCATGAGAGGCAGAAGGCTCAGGAGATTCAGGCAGGAGATGTTGGTAGGGTAAGCTGTCTTCCTCAGTCCTTAACATTCAAGATTGAAAGACAAGTCATTTCCAACTACAACCTGCTGAGATCATCTAGTGTAGACTGTATTTATAAATTTATAGACAAATATATAACAATTGTAAGAGTAAGTCATGAATGTGAGAAGGAAGAGAACATGGGGGAATAAAGGGAAGAAACTATGATATAAATAGAGTACACATATGATATTCTCAAAAAATTGATAAAAAGAAATGAATTTTTAAAATTTAAAGGTGGCAAAATAGAGAGCTATGCACAGCCAGAGTCAGGAGAATAAGGAGCCATGGGGCAGGAAGAAGGTAGGAGGTGAAGGAACAGGAAATAGAGCAAATCAGCTGGCACGTGCTTAAGTGCCAGGCTTGGGACAGTGGAACCTTCAGGTACCTACAGCAAGATCTGCTTGCAGTCACTGACAGGAATGCCGCAAGTCACCTGAGCCCGATGTGAAGCTGCAGGATCTACAGTGGTGGATATTGGTGCCTTGTTTACAAGAAGCAGCAAAGTTACAGAGAGAAAGGGAGCCTTAAGTTAACAGAGCTGGAGGAAAACCGAAGCAGGACAGTCCGGGGCTCCCCAGCAGCTGCCCCGCACTCACCTCTTACGCGCTTCATTCTGGGGACGTGGTTCCACTCTGGCTGACTTTCCTGGAAGCAGAGAGAACATCAGAGGATGACAACAGTGTTCAAAATGGTTTGCTGGTACTTCCTTGTTTGGGTTTTTGCAGCGCCATGGACCTGTCTATTTAAAGCTCTGGAAAACAATCATTTTCAGTTCAGTTTACTCATACTAGCTCCTCAGGAACTGGGTCCAGATGACAGGACTGAACGTAGAAAGCGGCCACCACGGTTTCTCTGGATTCTGCTCTGTCCTGTCTCTAAACACAAGGCCTAGTTGCAAAGGCCTGTCATCCTAGCTCTTTAGGAGAGCAAGGCAGGAGGATCCTAAATTCAAGCCAGTTTAAGCAACGTAGTAAGACTGTTTCATAATAATAATAATAATAATAATAATAATAATAATAATAAAGTACAAGATGTGCTGCGGGTCTAGGGAGACAGCTCAGTAAGTAGAGCGCCATACAAGCCTGAGGACCAGTTTGATCCCTAGCACCTACCAATATATAAATTTTTTAAAGCAGCAGCTTATGTCTATAATTCTAGCACTGGAGAGGGTGAGACAGAAGATCCTCAGGGCTTCTTGGACAGGCAGTCTAGAAAAATCAGTGATCCCCAAGCTGAATGATATGGAAGATAGGGAAGGCCTGTAACATCACCTTCTGTCCTCTACTCCAGCAGGACCTTCCTTGCACATACACAGATAAACATACACACAGACACACACACACACCTATACACACATGAGCAGGTACGTACGCAGATACAAAATAAAAGTAGGGCTAGAGAGCGAGTGTAGTGGTAGCGCGCACAGGTGACTGACACAGTACAGCACAGGTGAAGTTCTGGGCTCCATCCCTAGTACCATAGAACATGACACAAATACACAGTGGAACTGGAGGAGTATATGCTCACCATGGCGAGTGAGCAGTAGAATTACAAAGCCTCCCTCTTCCTGCCCCTCCCCTATGCTGGCACCATCCCGGACTGCCTTCTGCTGTCCGTCCCATGCATGTGGGCAGAAACGGTGCTGATTCCATCTTTGCACAACCCGTGTCAGTACACGCACTTCCCCCACTCAGTCTGCTTTAGAGGCCGCCACTGTGAGGAGCGTGCTAACATTCTATGGCAGGCGCACGTGGCCCGTGTCTTGCAGTTCCCTAGTGGGTATTTAGGTCATCTCTGAATTTTCATTTTAGTAAATAAATGACACAAATATATCTGTGCACATGGCTTTATCTGCATTTAAATTATCTCCCTAGGAAAGACTCTCAGAACTGGGATTAGTAGGGAAAGCAGTGTTGAAAAGTGCAGTTGAGTGCAGTTGAAAAGGCCACTGTCGACAGCAGGGGAAATGACTAACAGAAACAACAAAAGAAAACAAAATAAAGCACAGGATGCTGTTGGGGAAAAGACGCTGTGCTCTGTTCTTGCGTGTCATCGTTTGAAAGGATGCACAGGCCCAGATTTCAAAGCAACTAACAACTTTATTTTAAAAATACTTCAAAACTCTGGAAATTGCAGACCAGGATGAGCTCTTTGAAGAAACTGATGCATGGCTAAAGAAGAGGAAAAAAAGCCCTTCTATCGTTGCCTTGAAAAATGAGACTATAATTAGACTGTGCCCACAGTGCTCTAAACTCCTGAAGGAAAAGTCCCAAAACATCACCTGTAAGGAAAAAGAACACCAGAGCAGGTGGGTTTGTTTTATATCGTGGTTCAGCTTACAGTTCTCACAGGGAGGCCTGCATGGCGGGTCAGACACCACATACCTGATACTGTACAGCACTGTTACCCACAGAAAACAAGACACATGGCCCCAGTGTGGAGGCCCCAGCCCCTGAGTACAGTGCTTTAGAATGTACCCTCTGCCTTGGGTTCACTATAACCCTAGGGTGCCAGCACTTGCTTCCGCCTTACAGCAGGAAGGCCAAGTGCAAGGCTCCATGCTCCAATCTCACTTCACTGCAGGCTACAGCTCAGAAGCGAGCAGGGCCAGGGCAGGTATAGTCAGTGATCTATGTCTGGATTGTCTTGGTCTTATCTTTCCCATAGTAGAGAGACTCCAGAGGCGGCCAGCTGACCAGCCTGGAAGATGCTCTCAAGTCTCTAGTGCCTATATCTGTCCTCTGTACTCCTCCTCAAAAGGAGGAAGTCACAGTGACTGAGCCAGATACTGTGAACTCACAGTCCCAGAGTGAAGGATGGTCCCTAATGGGTCAGGCACCTATCTTCTGAAAGAACAGCCTAGTTGGCACTGGGGTTGTTCATCAGACTTCAGCTGACGAAAGACCTCCAACCTCAGAACTCAAGACCAGCCCAGCAGTGCCAACAGCTAGAAGCTATATAAGTACCGCCAAGCAAACACAAGATGGTAGCCTGCTCCGCGGGTATCACTGTGCACGAGAGCTATCTCCTTCAGGCACATAGCAGATGTCTTTGGTCTGGGAAAGCTGTAAGCATCCTGAGCTCCCCAACCACCAGCACATCTCAAAACCATCAAAGATCTGGCCTCACGCCCACGGAAGGAAGTGCCCCAGTGCCACCGACAGAGTGAGCTCGCTCATTGTTAAATGCAAGATCTTTTGAGTAGCTTGTATTACATCCACTCCTCCATCACAATAGGGTCCTTTTAAAGTGACGTGACAAATGGCTGTCACTGTAGGATTCATGAGGGGACCGTAACAACTGATAAACTGAGTTTCTTGGTGGAAACTGCCTCCACATAGGTGGCAGGAGACCTTCTGTCAGCTATTGCAGGAGCTTGGGGCGCACCGCACGGAAGCACTGTTTCCAGCTCTCTGGCAAACTTAAGAACTGTGAGCTTATGCAGTGAGGGAGTATCATGTTTTAAAACACATTTAAATAAAAGCTAGATTTCCCTTTCTTGGGTGACCAACAAGAAGACGACAATGAGAAAGTAAACTGGGAATGGCTGTACCATCCTGTCCCCTGTTACTCTTCAGAAGCCTCTTTTGAAACAGAATTTCTCACCCAGACGCCACATGATCGCCACACTCAAACCCAAGTTCCTGGCATTGCCAACTCAAGCCCATTCTTCTTTCTTCCTATCCGCCACGTCTCCTCTCAGGAGCCTGGCATATATGGAGGATATAAGGAGAGACGCACAGCTGTCATGTCTGCCCTCGGTGAGCTCACCCCCAAGGAGACAGTCACAGGGTATGGTGATGAGGGCCAACGTGGTAGCAGTGAGATAACTCCAGAGAAGGCAAGCACAGTCCAGCATCAGTCAGAGTGGAACTTACAGGAGGGGGATGAAGAGAGCTTTGTGCCTCCCCCCTCCCCCCTCCCCACCTCAAGTTCATTTGTTTGCTTTTAAGGCAGGATCTCCTATGTATCCCAGGCCAGTCACAAACGCACAATCTTCTTTCCTCAACCCTGCTTGGGATGATAAAGTGTACTACCATACCAGGTGTCTGGGGTACATCTTTGAAGCAAGAACTACTTTATATAGAGGAAGTGATCCCATGGTGACAGGAGTCAGAACCCTTTGTTTGACAGCCTGGGCCATGTTGTAACCAAAACTTACTTATTTTCTCTCCCTTCCTTTTTCTCCCCTCCTCTCCCCTTCCCTTCCCCCTTCCCTCTCCTCCGCTCCCCTTTTCTTTTCCTTTCCCTTCCCTTTTCCCTTCCCCCTTCCCTTCCCTTTTCCCTTCTCTTTCACACCCTGTCAAATGTTTTCTCTCTTCTCCAGTCCTTCCCTGCTTTGGCCTTCCCTCTACCCCACCTCCCAATCCACTCTTCCTCGGTTTCTCTTCAGGAAAGGGCAGGCCTCCTGTGGATATCAACCAACCACGGCAATATCAAGCTGTAGTCAGACCTGGTACCTCTTGCAGTCATTGTTGTCACCTCCTGAACTCCCAGTGTTTCCAAGAGCAACATGAGACACTTAAAATATCACTTAATCCTTACAAACAATTCTGTCAAAGTAGGTGTTATTACTTCCATAGAAGATATCTGACCTTTGAAGTCGAATGACCCATAAATCAGGGTATTAACTCCAGTTTCTGACTCTGAAGGCCACTCTAGCATCTTCTGATATCCTATACCACAAAGTCAGACTGTCAGGTGTGAGCTGCAGATAACCCTGAGTGAAGAACAGGAACAAGCTTGCTCTTCTATTTGGGGTGAACAAAGAAAACTTTGAGAGGATCAACACAATATCTAGAGAGGGAGTCCAGCCTGTGTAGAAAGGCACTGGTCTGAGCAGTCACAGATGGGAAATGTAACAGCAACCCTTGGTCAGCACCGCCAGCCTGACAGAAATGAGACAGGGACACATAGATCAAAGTGGTTAGAACAGTCTGTGAAAGAAAATCTCCAATTCAGACTCTCCCATCTCCTGGGCGACCTTGTCCAAGTGAGCTAACCTATGCTCCTCATAGAAATAAGGTAGTGTATATTTCCTCCTGTGCTGACATACAATGAAAGCCGCCTTCCGCATCCCTGCACTGTTTTTTTTCCATCAGACCAGGAGAAGTCTTGAGAAGAGGAAAAGTGTCAAGGCAAAGGATCCTCAGTGACTGGCTTCTATTTCAGTGGCGAAACCTCGACCGCCATACTGAGTTAATTGAGGGGCTGTCTCCCAATTGTCTCTGCATCAATTCTAGCACTTTCCTCAATTACTGCGTTCCTCACATGCAACTTGTCCTTGAAGATACTATAATAAAGCTATGCTGGAAAACCTGACTGCAACTCCAGTTACAGAGATACTCTGTGTCTGGCCTTGTGGGAGATCTGAAAGCTACAGACCTTCACTCCAGAAAAATGCACACTCCACAACATTTCTTCAAATTCCAGACTCCTCGTGGGATCCTAAGTTTCCAGCTCTGCCCTTAGCAAGTGTCAAGAAAGCACATTACTACCTACCCTGCTCCTTAGATTCTGCCAACCAAATGCTGGGACAGAAACAGCAAGAATGCACTGAGATTCCAAGTCAGGGTTCTTTATAGCAGTCCCCAAGTGGGCACAGGCTAAGCGCCCATCCCCTGGGAATCACCAGATAAGGCAAGGGACATTTATATAGAAAATGTTCTGCAGCCACTAAAGCTTAATGTGTGTTATCAGTCACTGGGCAAAGGGAGAGTTTGCAAAGAGTCCTGTTGCTATAAAAGCCACACATTCCTCAGGGCCCGGCACAGAGACCGGAGGCCGCCCCTGCACGGCTGCACATATGACCCAGTCAGAGAAGTGTCTGTATATCTATCACTCCAAAATTAAATATTATTTAAATGTTTGACAACTTGTGCCATACAACTACCTCACATACCAATTACTTTATTGTAAACCCAGTTCATAATGCAAGAGCCAGACCTTTTACACGGCAGCCAAGAAATATCAGTCTCTGTCTCTTTTTATTCCACACATAGGGAGGAAGCTACAGTGAGGTTCCTGTGGCCTTTATACCTCGAAGAAAATGAGGTTCTACACTTGTGCCATCTGCTAGCTCTGAAATGTTCCTACCCCCAGAGGAAACAACAAGTGGGATGGATGTTTGTCCGACTCTGGCTGAGAGAGAAGGCGCTGAGCACCAGCCGAAGAGGGAGAGCAGCTGGTGCCAGAGGCACCGCCCCTCACCTCCCTGGCCAGGACCAGGGCCAGCGCCATCTGAAGAAAACACAACAAAACATTACTGGCTTGGTCAATCCAGTTTTATCTGTCTGACACCCAGGTGCTTCTGCATTACTAAGTGAAAGCGAGCTTACTGAGAACACATGCGCCAGAGAGAACAGCCTTTAGAAAGCTGCAAATAGGGTAGTGCTCCCACCTGATCCTCAAAGCTCTGAGGGAGTCAATGCCAGGAAGCCAGTCTATGACAGGTCTTTAGGAAAAGCACTAATGGTGACCAGATGGGTGGACTACCCTGTGCTTATCCTGGAACTAAACTGTACATACAGGGACCAAGGTGAACGCTCGGTTCTCTGTTAATGGAGGCGGAAGAACAGGTAAACCTGGCATTACCAAGTGCCCCATGTCTCTGGGAAACAACTTCCTCAGCTAAGGCCAGGTTCCTAACCTGTAAAGCACACAGTTCTGAGGGGTTAGCCTCAATTTGCCTTGAACACATCTGACCAGAAGGACTTGGTCATGAGAACCACATGTCACTCATAAAGCCAAGGCTAACAGAACTGAGCATGGTGGTTTGAATCAGAACGCCCCCCAGAGGATCAAATGTCTGAACACTTAGCCACCAGGAAGTAGCACAATTTGAGAGCTATATAAGGATTAAGAGGTGTGGATGTGTTGGAGGAAATGTGTCACTGGGAGTGGGCTTTGAGGCTTCAAAAACCCACGCAAGGTCAGTGTCCCCATCCCCTACAAAGGATGATGTAGCTCTCAGCTACGTCTGCATTCTGCCATGTTCCCCACCATGTGACAATGCACCACACTTCTGAAATTCTAAGCATGGTCATGGTGTCTCTTCAAAGCAATAGAACAGTGACTATGACACTGAGTTACAGTCCAATTCTCAGAGCACTGTGATGCTTCAACCAAGTAATATCTACAACATCAAGAATTTAAATAGATCTAGAGGGAACAGACTTATGCTAAGAGAACAGTTGTAAAACTCCAGCATGGCCATACACTGTCCACATGACCGCAGATAAGGTACTTCCTCTCATGGACCACTCCACACACCACAGGACTAGACTCACTCACTCACTCACTCACTCACTCACTCACTCCCTCCCTCCCTGACTATGAGAACCAAGAAAAATGGAGCAGGAGAGGGGCCAGTGATGTCGGCGAGTGACAGGACCTCTGCTGTCTTACTGAGACTGTGCAGGAGTACTTACCCAGTAGGATGGCTGAGAAGAGCAAGGAGGAGCAAGAGACGCGGGCGCGGGCACTGTGGGGAAGAAGGCTCTGGGCTTAATGGCAGACAGCCAGGCCAGTGTGCGCAGCAAAGCCAAGGAGTCAGATGCCGGCACCCACCAAAGAAGTCCCAGAGAGTCACTGTGAGTGCCTCTTCTGACTTACCATGGAGAAACAGCTTCTCCAGTTGCTCTAGCAGTCCAGCACACTGTGTTAGCTGCTCCCGGAAGCCCTCGGCCACACAACTGTCCACATCACTGGCCTGCAGAAGCTCCTCAAACGCCTTGATCATGGTGCTCATGTGTTGATGGTAAACGACACAGATGTCATGGCTGTCCTTAATTTGCTGCCGCTGAAGGGAGAGCTCCCTCGCTTGGGACTGAACCAATGAATCGTATCTGATAAAGAGGGAAGGGAAATGTGTGTGCCATCTTAGAATTGAATTTCTGTGACCTTAACACTAATTGGAAAAATGACAGAGCATAATTTCTGAAAGCCCGCAGCTGTACAAGCATATATACTTTAGAAAAATTGAAACTGTACAAGGTCACTCCTTCTTTGAGTTCAAACAGCCAACAAATGCTTGAACAGAGATTCTTCTGCAATATTTTTAACCTTAGAAAGCCCCCAATTAAAGAGTAGATTGGCAAGGACTCAGGAGAACAATTAGTTTCCATACACTCTTCAAAGACACTATTCTGAATTGTAGAAACAAATGCCCCAAGGGTCAGGGACCCACGGAAAATTCGCATCAAGTACAAATATGTATACGGCAAGGGTAAAAAGATAGGGCTGCCTGCTTCCAACTGCAAGAGTCGGACTCTCTACCGAGTGACTCGGTCCCATCAGTCATGGGAACAAGTTATTTTAGGTCACCTGGTCCTCCCAGGCTTCTGTCAGGTGGATTCATGCAGCAAAGGAAGTCTTCCTCAAGGTACTTAGGGGTAAAGCTTTGAGTTTCACACACACAGAGTGTGCAGATTGATCACACAATACCGCCCCTCACCACCAGGTGCCACCCTTCTCTGTGCAGGCCCCGGAGCTGGTAAGAGCCAGCCTGCAGCTTCCTCAAACAGGAAATGCAAACACAACAAGCTGGATCTAGAGATCTAGAGTAGCCTGACAGGCACTTCTGTTTGCCACGACCACTGCTAATCCCAATAACCCACGAGCAAATCACAGGAGAGCCTTCTTAAAGGTGGCGGCTCGTTCTAGGGAAGACTAAGCGTGGGTAGTATGGCCTTGAACCCTGGCAGCGGCTCTGACCAGGGGCAAGACACAAAAATCTCTAGGAGTCTCAGTTTCTCTGCTAACTAAAACAGGTGGAGTCTGACTTCTGCTCAGTGTGTCTGTCTGGAGTTACATAGCTGAGTTCCTTCCCAGTGGGGTGGTACACACTTGCAACCCAGCACTCAGGAGGCAGAGGCGGGAAGATTACCAGTTTGAAGGCAGCTTGAACTATGAGGTGAAACTCCATCTCAAAACAAAATAAAACAAACACGTCTGAGCCTGGGGGCTGACATAAGAGCCCATCAATAAATAAATAAGTTTCCCTCGATCTTGCTGCTTGGGTAGCCTTGGAAAAAAAATCACTCCGGCTCTTGACAATTCAGAACAGTGTTGTTCTCAAATTAGTAACGATTGAAGGTCAAATTTACAGACTGTTCCTTTTTTTTTTTCCATATCTCACAAAGCCAATGTACATATTTATAACTATAAAGCATTATCTTCATGACCCAAGAATTTCTTGCTTTCAACACAGGCTTATTTCTCTAAGATGACCTTAAAGGGTAAAGATATGGAAAACATTTATATTCCTCCCAACCTGCTCAGGACATTCATTTTATTTCCACAACATGGCAAAAGCCAATAACAGAGTTCAAAAATAAACACAGCAGGCAGCCCAGTAAACACACTGCAATCCACCGCCTGATTGCTGTGGTGCTTCTCCACTGAGCCCTCAGCCTGAGGAGGGCAACAGCTGCCCTGCCAGTCTCAGACGCCGCCCAGCTCCTAACGCGCGCACACAGAGCGATGCTGTGCGGCCTAGCCCTTCCTCCCATCCTGGCTGCCTGAAGGCCAGGTGAAGCTTTCCCTAGGGCATGCTCTACTCACCCACGGAGCTGCGTTCCCTCAACAGCTTCTGGGCTCCTACCTAGCAACAACCTGGGAAACCTGCGAGCCCAGTGAGGAGGCTGAAGCAGGAAGAGGATATACCTTGATGGCGAGAGGTCTCGGAACTTGTTCTGCAGGTTATGGATTTCGCTGAAAAGTTCCGAGTTCAAATCCTGCTCCTTCTGCAGCTCCTGCTCTTGCTCCACCAGCTGCTGCTTGAGGCTCTCTAGCATCCTGCCGTCAATCATCTCCGGGGTTAGTGGACGGAGGATTTTCATGTGCTTCACGTATCGGACTTGGTGCAAACTTGAAAATGTCATCTCTTCTTCATCGATGCAGCCCTTAGGCTTGTTCAAGCCATCTTGGGCCCCTTCTGTCCCACACAAAATTGTGATAATAGCCTCACTGCACTGAGAGTGCTTCTGGAGCTGGACAAAGACATTCCGGTAGCCTTCCAGCTCGGTTTGCAAGTCGTGGATTTTCTGTTTTAAGTCTTCTGTATCATCGGGGATATTGATATTCTCAGACTGGTCAGTTCCAATCATGCTGACTTTAACAGAGAGCTGACTCTTGGAATCCAGGTAAGTGGCTATGGAGGATGGGCCTAGGAAGTCTTCAAGGTTCTCTTTGCATGCTGGTAATAAGGCAAGGTCATCAGGTGGACAGATTTCAGAATCTGAAAATCAAATACAAATCTTTGTCAGTGTCTCCTTTGCTGCAGTCAACTTAACTCTAGAGTTTCCCACAGTTGAATTCTGAATCTTAAATGTACCCAAAGCCTGTATGTTAAAGGCTTGGTTTATAGCACCACCTGTAAGGTTGCGGTGTGTTTAGGAGGTAGGGCCTTGTAGAAAAAAAATCACTAAAGAGGATCTTAAGACCCTATCCCCAAACCCTGGTTCCCAAATGGTTCCTAAACAGTACGAGGTGAACAACTCTACTTTACCAAATGCCCCACCAGGGCATTATCCCTCCCCAAAGGCTCAGAGTGACAAGTCCATGTAGTCATGGACTGGACCCATGAGCCAAAATTCTTTGTTCTTTAAAGTTGATTGCCTTAGAAATATTGTCATGCTCTAGGAAGCTGACTAGCATAATATTTTACCACTCAATCCATCCTCTTTCTCATGTTGGAAGCAACCCAGCTCCACACAGCATCCATGGCCTATCCCCAGAAAGTCACCTGACCCTTCTTCCCACATCAAGCTGTTTCACAGCTCCATGCTTTTGCATGTACTGTGTCCTGAATGACTATCTGTTCTTCCCTACTCAGGCCTAATTTTCCTTCTTCTGTGAGCTTATCTTTGGACTGTGCACTTTTCTGTGCATAATTATGTGCCCCCTTGTGTACATATGACATACATGTAGGTGCCCATGCAGGTCAGGAGAGAGAGGCTGAACCGAAATTATAGGCAGTTGTGAGCTCAGGACTCAGGTTCTGACATTGGTCCTTTGTAAGAAGGTGTTCTCATCCACTGAGACATCTTTCTAGGCCTGAAAAATCTCTTCTTCGAAATCAAAAGACCTGGTCTCCAAAACTGGTGCTGCCACTTTGTTTTAAATAACCTTACTTGAGCAAATTAATGGGCTGCTCTGAGCCTCCAGAATTTTACTTGCAAAGTAGCGAGAACACTGCTCAGGAAAAGAAACAGCGGTATTTGTTTGTTGAGATTATACTAAACAATATCAGAAAAGAGTAACATGAATAATATACTCAGCAGTAAAAGGACCTAGAGAACAGGAATGCCCCTTGTTTCTCTAGAACCAATTTGTCAACAATGGAAGAAGCTGTCATCATGGAAGGCATCAAAGGAAAGGCTGTCTCAGGAAAAGGCTCTAAAGGCAACAATATGAGCTGGACTAGATGATATAGGACGGCTTTCAGAAAGACAGTGTATGGAGCCACAGGTTCTACAATTTGTTCCTCACAGTCTCAAGGCTATTCTTATCTCTGTTAACAATGTCAACATCATCATTTGATTTCTGGACAACAGCAGGTATGTGCCTTAATAGAAGTATTCCCAATATAGCATTTCTACAGTGCACAATATGTCATCAAGAAGAAACCATGCTGTTCATCTGTTTCTCTAGTATCAGCCACAAGATGGGAGATAGAAAATGTACGTGATAACTACTATGGCTCAAAGAGGGTAAGAAGCAGAAAGAACAATTGATCACTAGATAAGGTTTTCTTCTAGGGAGCCATCCCCCAAGATGAGGAAATATATACCAACCTAAGCCCCATAAGTTACATGTGTCCCAAGAAGCTAAGGATGCAGCTTACCATACATCTATAGACTACAATGTCATGCTGCAACACCAAAAGATTGAATAGCCCTGTGAACACAGAAGTCTCATACCAAGCCCGCCTTTGACAGCAAGAAGAAAATTTTCTTCCCTCAAAAACCTAATCTTGATGCATTTTGTGAAAGAATCATAAAAAGCAAAGAAGAAGGTGGCTCCTACACAAATGTCACTTTGAGACGGATTGTGACTGACCCTACTATTTGGATAAACAGCACTAAGAGTACCAGGGGCAGTGTGTATGCTCGCTCACACCTTCACTTTAAACTCTGCTCCTAACAAAGCAACAAGCACAACATTCCTGTACATCATCCTTTAGAAGTACCCTCAAGGTAGTAGAGAAGCATAATACGAGTAGAAGCTTCCTAAAATATATACATATGCGAAGGTGATCTAAATAATGTCAAACAGTAGGAGAGGCAGAGTCCCAAATGAAGCCTTCAGTACTGGGAATGGGTTCTACTTAATTGAATTGTTGGTCAAAGGGGTCCCATAGGAATCTCCAAACAACCAGGCTGTTGCCAAGGTTACGGGTTGCTCTCAGAAACTGTCAGCCAGGCCCCATGACTGAAGAAAACACCTGCACAACTTGTTGAGCATGGTGAAGCCAAGCCGCTCTGAACAGTCTCCACCCATGTCCTAGGTTCTAATACTTTTGGTAAAGGAGGGTACTCTACATGCTAACCAAGGTGAGATGTAAACACCAAGCCAGCCACAAAACCTAAATTTACTCTACAATGGTACTCTGCCTGCAAGAATTGCTAGGGCAATCGTGACACAAAAATTTGGGGAATAACCAATCAATATCTGATTTGACTTAAAGATCACTCTATGAGATGGAATCTATGCCTGACACAGCTTGAGCGACCAAGAACCAGAGACTAGATAGCCCAGGGACATAGGGTAAAAACAAATACTATTATTCTTAAAATAAAAAAAAAATAAATAGCAGTAAAATGACTCCAAATGACATGTTGCTATACTCAGATCAGTGCCTTGCTCAGCCATCATCAGAGAAATACCATTCTGCAGCAGATGGGACAAATACAGAGGTGCACAGCCAGATACAATGCAGAGAATTAAAGACCTTAGAACACACAGCCTTAAATGGGATGTCTCCATTAAATTCTTCCCCTCAGAGTTCATGTAAACTTCCAGACAAGGGGAAGGAAAGAGTCTAAAAGCCAAAGGGGATGGAGGATGCCATGAAAATAAGGCCCTCTAAATCGACACAATTAAGGTTCTCATGAACATATAGCGACTGATGCAGTAGTCACAGGACTGCATAGGTCTGACCCAGGTCCTTCCAGTATATATTATGGCTTCCAGTTTAGTGTTGTTATTGGATTTGCACTGAAGGTGCAAATCAGTGGTCTCTGATTCTTGTGCCTTCTCTTGGGATATTTTCCTTTTATTGGTTTGTCTTGTTCAATTCCAATGTGATAGTTTTTGTTTCATCTTATTATACATTATTTTGTTATATTGCATTATTATCCATTAGAAGCCTGTATATTTTCAAATCAGAAACAGAAAGTAGTAGATCTTGATAGGTGGGCAAGTGAGGAGGAACTTGGTGGAACAGAGCTGGGGGAAACCATAATCAGGATACATTATCTGAGAAAAGAACGAACCAGTACCCCCTGAGCTCCCAAGGACTAAACCACCAACCAAAGAGAACACATGGAGGGACCCATCATTCCAGCCGCATATGAAGCAGAGGATGGCCTGGTTAGACATCAATGAGAGGAGAGGCCCTTGATCCTGTGAAGGCTCGATGCCCCAGTGTAGGGGAATGCCAGGACAGGGAAGTGGGAATGGGTGAGTTGGTGAGCAGGGGGAGGGGGAATGGGATAGAGGGTTTTTGGAGGGGAAATGAGGAAAGGGGATAACATCTGAAATGTAAATAAAGAAAATATCTAATAAAAAAAGGAAAAAAATCCATTTTCAGTTAAAAGGAAAACAACAACAACACTAACACCAACACCAGTACCACCACCTCTCTTAAAAAGAAATGCCCTCTTATTGTTGCGAATAGTTTTAGCTATCCTGGGTTTTTTGTTGCTCCAGATGAATTTGAGAATTGCTCTTTCTAGATCTATGAAGAATTGAGTTGGGATTTTGATGGGGATTGCATTGAAACTGTAGATTGCTTTTGGCAAGATGGCCATTTTTACTATATCAATCCTGCCAATCCAGGAGCAAGAAATATTTTTCCATCTTCTGAGGTCTTCTTCAATTTCTTTCTTCAAGGACTTGAAGTTCCTGTTGTACAGATCTTTTGCTTGTTTGGTTAGAGTTATGCCGAGGTACTTTATGTTGTTTGTGGCTATTGTGAAGGGTGTTATTTCCCTAATTTCTTTCTCAGCCTGCTTGTCCTTTGAGTACAAGAAGGCTACTGATTTGCTTGAGTTAATTTTATAACCAGCCACTTTGCTGAAGTTGTTTATCAGCTGTAGAAGTTCTCTGGTGGAGTTTTTTGGGTCGCTTAAGTAAACTATCATATCGTCTGCAAATAATGATAGTTTGACTTCTTCCTTTCCAATTTGTATCCCGTTGACTTCAGTACTACAGAGCAATTGTGTTAAAAACTGCATGGTATTGGTACAGCAACAGGCAAGCAGATCAATGGAATAGGATTGAAGACCCAGAAATTAACCCACAGACTTATGGTCACTTGATCTTTGATAAAGGAGCCACAACCATCCAGAGGAATAAAGATAGCCTTTTCAACAAATGGTGCTGGTTCAACTGGAGGTCAACATGCAGAAGAATGCGAATTGACCCACTCTTATCTCTTTGCACTAAGATCAACTCCAAGTGGATCAAGGACCTCCACATAAAACCAGACACACGGAAACTATTAGAAAAGAAACTTGGGAAGACCCTGGAGGACATGGGCACAGGGGGAAAGTTCCTGAACAGAACACCAATAGTTTATGCTCTAAGATCAAGAATTGACAAATGGGACCTCATAAAATTACAACGTTTCTAAGGCAAAGGACACTGTCAGAAGGACAAAACGGCAACCAACAAAGTGGGAAAAGATCTTCACCAACCCCACATCCGACAGAGGGCTAATATCCAATATACAAAGAACTCAAGAAGTTAGACCCCAACGAACCAAATAACCTTATTAAAAAATGGGGTATAGAGCTAAACAAAGAATTTTTACCAGAAGAAATTCGGATGGCCGAGAAACACCTTAAGAGATGTTCAACATCATTAGTCATCAGGGAAATGCAAATGAAAACAACCCTGAGATTCCACCTCACACCAGTCAGAATGGCTAAGATTAAAAACTCAAGAGACAACAAGTGCTGGCGAGGATGTGGAGAAAGAGGAACACTCCTCCACTGTTGGTGGGATTGCAAAATGGTAAAACCGCTCTGGAAATCAGTTTGGCGGTTCCTCAGAAAATTGGGCATGCCACTTCCAGAGGACCCTGGCATACCACTCCTGGGCATATACCCAGAGGATTCCCCTGCATACAATAAAGACACATGCTCCACTATGTTTATAGCAGCCTTGTTTATAATAGCCAGAAATTGGAAGGAGCCCAAATATCCCTCAAAGGAGGAATGGATACAGAAAATTTGGCATATTTATACAATGGAATACTACTCAGCAATTAAAAATAATGAATTCATGCAAATTGTAAGCAAATGGTTAGACCTGGAAAATATCATCCTGAGTGAGTTAACCCAATCACAAAAGAATACACATGAAATGCAATCACTGATAAGTGGATATTAATGAGCCCAGAAGCCCTAAATACTCAAGGCACAATTAGCAAGTCAAATGATTCCCAAGAAGAAGAAAGGAGAGGACCCTGGACCTGTAAAGATTGGATCTAGTTTTGTAGAGAAACCATGGGGAGGAGGGGAAATGATTGGGGAACAGTTGGGGGGGAGAGGAATTATGGGACGTATGGTGGGGGGGGGACTGGGAAAGGGGAAAGCCTTTGGAATGTAAACATAGAATATAGAAAATAAAAAAAAAAAAAAAAAAAAAAAAAAGAAGTGCCCTCAAAAGTCCACCGTCTACAATAGTTTGTGATTTAGCAGAGGCAGGGATTTGACTTCTTTTCTCCAAAGGCCAACATATAGCACGTCTTATGGCTGCATCAATAAAGCGATGTGACTTTGCTATTCTCTTCTCAACAGCCCAAAATGAAGGTCTGAAGAAACTACTTCCACTGTTTGGTTAAAACTGGATGAATGTTGTGAGAAAGGAGTATGTGTATGTGTGTTTGTATGTATATGTACATGTCTGAACTTGCAGGCTGACAGGCCTTGGACTTAAGATTATGCATGGACCAAAAGCAGCTTATGTGCCCAGCACCTCACCTGAGTGTTTGTGTAACTGAAGGCTTTAAGAACTGGAAGATCTACCCAAAGTATAAAACAGAGACACTGCAAATGATGCTTTCTGCCAAACCACCTATGACTGGGGCCCCCTGTGTCAAAAGCACGAGTAGAGACAGCTCTGAAGCCTCAAGAGAAAGGTCAATAGGACCTGTGCAACTCATGATCTCTATTCATTCCCCAAGCACCTACCGAGGTGTTCTTGGAAAAAAAGCCAAAAGTAAGGTGTTACCCATGGCATGCAGCCCTGAGCCAGGTAGTCACAACAAATTAACACTGGTATTCAAGTCCTGGGATAGTCAAAAAGTATGCACACAAAAGATACATTGAGGGTGGAGATCTCAGACTGAAGCTTCAGGGAGGCAAGACAAAAGGACATTCAAGCAGAAGCAACCACGTGTGTATTGCACTGGATGCATACTCAGAAAGATAAATACAGCCCGGTGACAAGCGGTTACTGAGAGGGGAAGGAACCATCCAGAGACCCCCCACTATTCACTAGCCATAAACAAGGACCAGGTTCCACAGCCTCTTAAAACAGCACCACCACTAGGGACTGAGTTTTCAAACACATGAACCCGTGAGAGGCATTT
Organism: Apodemus agrarius; assembly: GCA_964023405.1. NCBI lineage: Eukaryota > Metazoa > Chordata > Mammalia > Rodentia > Muridae > Apodemus > Apodemus agrarius. The sequence goes on along the minus strand of OZ030009.1, from coordinate 84,778,719 downwards.
CACCTGTAAACCATAACCCACAGCGAGCTAACCAGCACGCTGTTGACTGGTACAGGAGCTTTTGTCTGAGAGCCCAGAACATCCCAAAGAAGCACAAGGCTGTGCAGTCTTCCAGGATAAGGAGAATGCACAGCAGAGGTCCTGGGGCCATAGCCCAGTCTTTTTCTAGAGGCTGCTTATTCTCTGGCCATCTTGTCACAGATTTAGAACTTCCAAGGAACACAATGTCTTACAAAGTGAATTCAATCCAAAACAAGAGTGATTTTGTTTTGAATGAAAAGATACAGCATCTAAGGAAAAGAGAGCAAGCATAAGCATCAGCTCATCTTGGCTAAGCAGGAATGTGAATAGTCGTGGTACTGTCCTTTGTCTATCTGTGCTTTTAATACTCTGCAATTAAAGGGAGGTGATACATCCTGCTGGAGGCCTTGCACTCTCTGTATCATCCCCACTGACCTATTGAGAAAGCTCACGATCTTGGTCTCAGCAGCAGCCTTTCCTCTGATCTGCTCCTGCTGGGTGGACGGAGACAACTCCAACAGCAGCCAACACTAAGCTGGATGCTAGTGGCCTGCTACCATCCCATGTCCATAATGGGTGAGATGCTCTGAGAGATGGCTGTGTTATACTAAACAACTGAGCCCACCTGCTACCTTGAAGAAGAGTGGGATGATAAACCATTAAGTCCCAAAGACGTGATATTGCTCCCTGACTCTTCTGGCTCCTTTCCAGCTATGTGACCCTAAGTCAGACATTTTCAAATTAACTTCACCAGTTTAATGTGTTATGTGGGAATGATAATGAAAGCCTGCAAAGAGGGCCTTTTAGGGCATATCAAGAACATTGATATAAAACAGTCCAGAACAGTGTCTAGTACTCAGTAATAGGTGGTTGGATTCTAACCGATCTCAAAGCTTGTGTATTGGTCACTGTCCATGTCCTTGTCTCTCCCAGCAGAATGTGTGGTTTCAGGTCCTTCTTGCTCGCCTGCTTTGTCCTGGAAGGCTGTCCTCACAACATCCTGGGCTGCAGCCACTGGCAAAGAGAAAGAAAAATAAAACTGTGGGCTGAAATTTATCCAAGCAACTGAGAAGAACACAAAGATACAACCGGGAGAATAAAAACACTGGGGAGGCAAAATGCAATTTATAAGATAAAATTAATCTATCGAGCTGCCATAACGGGACATAAGGCATAAATATAGTACAGCTTGTCTGAAATGGTTTAGGTCCAAGTTCTCAAAAAACTGAGGGAGAAAATGAATTCCATCAACCCATGCCCACTTTTGCAAACTGCAAGAAGCCCAGAGGCTCCTGGGTGATGGCCAGAGCAATACCTGGATGACGCACTCCAGGGTCTCAGCAAGTGTACAGAGCAGATGGCAAGTCCTAGGCAATGCCAGTCCCTCTGCTGGGCTGAGTCACCTCTGTCATAGAGCTTTCCCCTCATGTCATACCGCCAACACTGATTTAATTATCTGCCCCCTCCGAATATAAGACAGGGAGCTCTGAGAAGGTAGAGAACTATATGTGGTCTGTCTTTCTCCTAGTCTCTGAGCTGACTGGAGACACAGCAGGCAGTTGGATAATGTGTACCAACAGGATAACTAAATGTCTGGATGGGTGGAAGGAAGGGTTAACGGGAAGTGCGAAAGGAGGGAGCTAAGTCTGAGTCTATGGAAGATGACTGGCCCTGAAACCTCAAGTAGATGAATCTAAGAGACAACCTAAAATTGAAGTGAAGCCACCTCTGGCTGCAGAGCATGAAGAACTCCCCAGGGGAGTACTTATGTGCTAGGTCTCATGGAAGAAGAAAGAATACAAGCTGCAGTCAGTGAGGCCTTCATGTGGAGCCCTGGCGATGAGTACTAGTGTGACTGTGGCCAAGTCACTGTTTCATCAACTGCTTCCTGGGCTTAAGATAGGCAGTAATTACTGGACCTGCCTCCGAAGACAGTAGGAAGATTCAATTACATGTATTTATGTGTAGGATGGATTCCACAATTAAAAGGGACTCTAATTTTAATACCACAGGAAATCCAAGGCTCTAAGAATTACCTCTAGCCCCTGCCCCACTCTAGAAATGCCTTGGTCTGACACAATTTCATATCCAGCACTTGGATCTTTCATTGGTAAGCTAGAAACTGCCACGCTCTCTGAGTATTAGTCTCAGTTCTTCCTCTAAGAAAAAGGGCTGGGCTGTCTCAAGGAGACAGCTTCTCCTGCAGCCTTCGATGTAGAGGCTATTGTTCCCATATCCCGTATCCTAAGCCTAGGGGGTCTATAAGAACCTGTGCTCCTTGGTAACACGTGTGTACCACTTATTCCTCCAGATATCCCAACTGTGTGGTTCCTGCAGCAGACTGCCTGCTGATTAATCACCCGTTCTCCCCTCAGTCATCTCAGTCCCCTGCGTTACTGGGTCTCTATAGATTCACTGGTTACATGGAGCCTGGTGGCGCTACCTCTTCATATATCTCAACAGTGAAATTCCTCAGGTGCCTAACCATGCTGTCTCTACCTTAACTTCATGGTCTCGGTCTCTCTCTCTCTCTCTCTCTCTCTCTCTCTCTCTCTCTCTCTCTGGAAACCATGTTAGTCAGGCCCCTCCCACAAAAGCTTTCTCCTTAAAGGCCCCAGTAAATACCAAGGCTTATCCTCAAGCCTCATCTTACCATCAGTATCTGACTAGTGCTCTAACTCAGCCTCTGGGATGTTGAGATGCCACCAGTACTTGGTGTCCAACCTCACCTGCTGTTCCTCCTCAGTTCAACTTCTAACCTCTGCAACTCCCCAGTCTCATAAGTCTGGCTCTGAGCTACACAATATCAATTATTGGTATACATGACTGTTCCTTGGTTTATTTTCAAGCTTATTTGCCTCACTTAGACACCAAACTCACCTGTCCCCAGCTGCTTACTGAAAGTCTCTAAGATGTCCAACAAACTCTTAGCCAGAAGTCTAACATCCCACAAGCCAGCCTCTCCTGTGGTCTTTCCTACCCTGTTGCAAAGCAACCACATCCTTCCAGTAGAGTGCAAAGGAAGCTATCCCTTTAAAACAACCCTTCCTTCAAAAAGTGAAATGATACACTTTTAGACCTTAAGGTCTTCAGGATAACTTTAACACCATTTTGTAATGAAACAGTACAAATATGTGAATGAATGAGGCTAGGTATCAATAAGCTTAACTCACAAAAACAATCAGCAAGCTTGATTTGGCCCCAATACAATACGTTATCAATCCTGCTTTAAAGCTTAAGTCAGACCATGTCCCTCTGAGGCTCAAAGCCTCCAACAGTCTCTTTAATCTTGTGAAGATGACATCCTGCAATGGTCTCTGGAAGCGCTCTTGGTTTGCTGCTCACTGACGTCATCTTCCACATCTCTGCCTACCTCACATGCCACGCACACCAGCCACATAACTGCTCTCCCTTCTCCATACCCAAGTCGTCAAGGATAAAGCAATGCCAGGGCCTTTCCCCTTCTCCCAGAAGGATGGGCATGATGCCATCTCCGAGTTTCCAACCAAACTTCACCTTGTCAGAGCCTTCCAACATTCCTGAGCATTAGTGAACCCACGGACCCCTCACTCCCCAAGCCCTTCATCCTGCTGTACGTTTCTCCACAGCACTCTTCACAAGCACTGTATCCATACTTATAAGCTTGTCGTCACACACAAAAGTGCATAAACCGGAAACAGACCTCATCTCTTTTGTGTTCCTATCCCCACAGAGCCTAAGACAGACCTCAGCACACAGGCTAGTTAATTAACCTTCCCTTTGAGAACAAAGGTTGATGGTGTGACTATTGTTTTTTTGCTTACAGTAGGAGTCAATATCAGGGGTCCACATAGGTACACCTGCAGGCTCCTGAACCTTTGGGGTAGATGCAAATGCTTTTAGTGCTGGCCTAAACTGCTCTATGAGGGCTCTTCTTCATACTCGGCAGATTCTCTGAGGGTTGGTGGTCTGCAATCTTGAAGAACTACTGTCCTGGATTAGGAGAGGCCACCTGAGGTGTGTTGTTGAAGTCTTTGCATTCTCCACGGGTCTGAGGAGCCGTGAGGAGGTAAGCGGGTTACTTGTACAGGACAGAGAGAGTCAGCAGCATTGAGATTGGCCTCAGGTTAGCCAGAGAACTCTGTGAAAAGGACCATCTCTTACAAACGGCACTGACACCTGCAAAGGCTCTCAGGCCTGGCAACTAGCCCCGCCCCCCCAAAGGTCAGATTCAAACCCAAGCACCTGTATCCATGGGAGGTCTGTTCTTTTCTGAAGAGAAACAGGAGAAATAAATGAGGGGAAGAATGGGGAAGGACTGGGAGGGAGGGTGGGGGGAAACTGTGTTTGGGATGTAATATATAAAAGAACAACAAATGTAAAACAATGTTCTAAAACAACGATAACAACACTACCCTAGGCACCCATACACAGTTTCTAAGGAATGCAGCAGAGAGCCCTCCTCCAGGACCCAATTCCAGAATAAAAAGAAATCAACTCATTTGTTTCCCTTCTTGTATTCTTCCACTGTGCATTTTTCAGGAGTTAAGATTAATCACTGCAGTTCATGGAATTTATATACAAACTCACTGCAATTCTGAACAACAGGCAGACCATTTAGGCGGCCCTGCCGGCTGCTCGCCCAGCTCAGAGAGAACACATTTTCTTGATGCTTACCGCTCGCCAGCGCAGAGTTGGGCACTGCCATCCCCTCCATCATTGCCTCGGCCAGAATTAGCTTGTCACGGAGTTGTTTGTTGTGGGTTTTGAACTCTTTCAGCTCCCTCTGCAGCTCTAGAACCTGGCCTTGGAGATGAGCCACCACCTCTTGGGACACAGGAAGATTATACAAATTTTCCAATAACTCAGGTGTATTTAACTGGATCAGCAAGCCCTTCTTCTCAGCATCCTGGAGACAGACATGTATAGCACTGAGTATGCTTAAAATACACTTTCTTTTGTTTCATAGGCAACACACTTGTGTTTTTAAAATAGGTTTCAAACTGTTCACCCACACCTCTAGTCCGATAATAGAATCTATATCTATCCATAAGAAAGGGGATAGATTTTGGAAGATATCCCTGTGCCCTGGAACACACACACACACACACACACACACACACACACACACACCGACAGTCAAGGGTCCTCCTTGACCCTCTCTAGGCCTTGGTCTATGGTTTCATTGGACAATCCAACCATTCTAGATATGGCCCTTCCATCTTTAACACAGTCTTCTAGGAGCTGGTTTTGGTTTTGGTTCATCTGTTCCTCATGTCCCACCATTCCCAGTGTGGACCCATCTGTCGTACATTCTTGCCTGTCCCTCCCCGGGTGGCTACTGATGGTGCTGCTGCAAGTGTGTTTCTCAACCTCAGCGGTTCCAGCCTGCCGGGCCTAGATGAAAACTTCACAGGCGTTGACCCCTTGAGTCCACCATGCAGGTTCCCACCCCGTCAGCGATTACACCCACCTCTCACTGCACCTTCCAGAAAGCCAAGAGTCTTTTTGAAACTCCCCTTATTTTCCTCACTCCAATTCATTACTCAGCAAGCTGCAGTAAGCACAAATCCTAGGGCACCGTGGTTCTTCCAACTCTCATCTTCTGGTACCCTTAAGGACATAGCCCTCACCTGTGAAGCCTCCTGAGCAGTGTAGAATTTACTCTGAGACTCTCTAATCCACTCAATGCTGCAGCAAAAAGCAAATTTACTATCCCCTTTTGCTAATGTATTTGTTTTCTGGCTACTGTAAGCCAAAGGTCAATGTCCACACCACAGCCTCTCAAGTACAGCAGTCAATGCCTGTCCCAGTTCTAGTTTACTCTTTGGTCATACTAGTCTTCTACACATTCCATAAAGTGCCCTGCTCTCTGGACCTCAGAGCTTTACCATGCGCTCTGTCTAGAACTCTCACTCTTGCTCACCCCCACCACTTCTCCACTATGCCATCCTTCAGAGAGCACGCCCTTGACTTCCAAGTCCAATCCAAGGCCCTGTTATACACTCAGTGTCCCCTGCCATTTCTCCATAGGACACCAGCATCACTATAATGTCTGAGAAAAGCCACATTTACTGACTGTCTTCCACACTTTAATGTAAGGCCCTGGGTTTGGGTCTCGGCATATCTTTATCATACTGTATCATAGGTTTTAATCCAGTATGTAGTAGATAGTCTGGAAGCCAGATGAAGCTATCTTTCAAATGATGAATTTTAAATATACTTAAAAAATTAGGTTCAAACCTAAAACATATAAAGTATTGCAATTCAATAATAATAAAGTACAATGATTCAATTAAAAAAATAGGAAACAGCCCTGAATTCACGTCTCTGATAGCGAAAGCACAGAACGAACGTGACCATGGGGGACGTTTAGCATCGCCATCCCTCAGACAGATGCAACGGAAATCCCGTCAGCACCGGCCATGCCTCTTCACCCCACTAGGGCAGCCAGAGTCAGAGACCGTGTCATGTCTGGGTGAAAGGCAGAGGAGGTGACAGCCTCCTACACTGCTGGGAGGGAGGCAAACGGTAGAGGCAGTACGTCTGAAGTGCCTCCAAATGGCTAAACAGAGAGGAACCATGTGGCCCATCACTTTTACTCCCGTGTATCTACTCAACACTGTCCACACAAACATCTAGTTGAGTAGCAATGTATAATATCCACAATAAAATGTACAATAGCCCTACCCTAGAATGCTATGTGGTGATAAAAAGAAAGAACTATCCCATGCTGCAACATGAATGAATTCTGAAAGCATTAAGTGAAGTGGAAAGATCTAGTCACATGTTGCAAGAGTCCATTTACAGAAAATGTCCAGAACCAGGGAGATTAGTGGCTGCTTAGCACTTGGCAGGTAGACACAGGAGAACAGGTATTCTTAGGGTGATTATGCTTGTTCTCAAAGAACTAAGATGTTAAACAGCTACTTCATGATCATACAAGAAGGCTCCGGGGTCAAACCAGCTCTTCAGATTCCAAAGCTGGTAGGAAAAGCAAGATGCTTTCTGTCCTGAAGTTCCAAGGAAGAGGAAAAAAAATGTTCAAGGACAGTCTGAGGAAGTGAGAGGAATCACGTTGGGGGAGGTGGATGCCTCCACAGAGCACTGGGAAGCAACCGTCAATTTCTTGGTCCTGGGTCTCCACCAATCTTTATTCTTGGATGCAAATCTGCGTGTCATATGGCAGCAACGAAGAGATCTGAAGAGCACAAATGCCAAAGCCTATTTGAAGCTGGAAGATTGCCGTCAGTCAGCCTAACACAAGTTCTGAAATAACCACTCTAAGCGCTGCCGTATGGACTGGAGCAGTCCCTCCTTCCGTCATATTCATGATGCACACTGGAAGTCCTTTCTTAGGACTAGAACTCACATGTTCTGAGCTCCTGCCATATATCCACGCTGCTCTAGGGACTTGCATTCTTACCTCACTATGCCTCCATATAACCCAGGAGTCTGGTTTGTACTGATCTCATTCAAGGCACTAAGGCCAAGCCTAAAGCAAGCAAAGTTTAAAGACCTCTATAAGGATATTTCCAGCAGGCTCTCTCCGGTCTGTGACTTACCCTTACTATGAAGTGATGTTCTTTTTAACTGGATATTAGAGTTCTAACTTAAGAACTGGATTAGCAATTCTGCCACTATAAAAACCACAAAGGAAGCAAAGGTCCACAAAGGTCCACCCTCCTCTGAAACCGAGCAAGCAACTATCCTCTCAATACTCACCAATGGAGCCATTCTGAACAGCTCTGTAAGTCTCCTGGCACTGTGTTTCTTCCTATGTACAATGATTATAATGGCTACATATATTTGTTGAACAAATTAAATAAGAAAATAGAGAGAACTCAGCAAGTCCTCCATACATAAAACAGATGACAAACATAAACGAATAAGTAAAATCTCTCTCATTTTAAAAACATGGCAAAGAGAATTTTTATTTAAAAAATAAAATGAATATATTTAGAAAAATCAAGTCCATTCAATTATCCAATTTCCTGAACACAGGATGGCATCTCCCACACAATAGAAAAAAGCAAACATAAAAACAAAGACAAAAAAATAAACCGGGTTTCCTAATCCGCAGGTACGAACTGAAGGAGCTGGGGGCACAGAAGAGCAGCTCTATTCTAGCCAAATTGCACAAATTTGCATTTTGAGTACCATTAATATAATGGCAGTATATATATATTTTTTTGTTTTAGTCTCTACTGATATCTTTAGAAAACCCTTTTCTAGAAATTACAGTTTTGGTGTATAATTTAAAACAATCAAAAGCAATTTTGCTAATGATATATCTAATTCTGTTTGGAAGGCACAAAAGCAGTAATTTAGTGGTCAGAAAATAAACTTAATTCTCCATTCTGATGCTATGAAGCAGTGTGTACAGTTATTTCTCTGCTACAAAACAGCCATCAGAAACAAGCATCCCACAGCCTTCAGTGAAGGTACCAGCATGATGACCTTTTCGTTTCTCCACTGGAACACAGCTCTGCTACATGGATTCTCAATCCCAACCCCTTTTCCCAAAGGATGGTAAACAGGCCCAACCAGACACTACTGAGAAAGTCTGATTCTGTGTGACTGTACTTACAGGTTACAGAACAGCTCAGAGAGAAAACCAGCCCACAAACATTCACTCAGCAAAACCAGACCTCTCCATTTTGGGCTACTGCGGCTGGAGAGCAGTTTGGCAGGGAACAGGAACGATCTTGCAGGCAGTCACAGTGGGCGCCCCAGCCTAGGTCCTGGGCTTTAGTCAAGTAAAGTCTGAATTACTCAGAATATGGCATCCAATAGAAATAAAACCCTCAGAATACGGTCTCTCCCACACAAGGTCCTCCTAAAACAGAATCAGGCTCTCATCCTCCTCTAAAGTCAGGTTGTTTCAATTGTACTGCAACCTGAAACAGGACATGCCCTTCAGTGGATGAGAACTGTATAAATGCTGGTCCAATGGAATCTTAAGCAGTCATCATGGGGAAATATCCCAGTTCACAAAACCAAAGAGAAAACTGTAGGCAGATGGGCAAACCGAACTCCATGTGTGCTTTTCATGGTGAAAATACCAAAGCGTCCTGGTAAATGAGATAGGGCTGGGGTCAGGATAGAAAACGGAAATGAAGGAAGAGAAGGGCAGAGAGGAGAGACATGGAGATGAAGGCTGGGGACAACACAGGCAGAGGAACAGGCCTTCACAGAACAGAAAATGCAACGACATTCAAGGTAGCTTTTAAAATCTGTTTGGTCATGTACGGTAAGTATTTTTCTAACATACAGAAAAGCTTACCGTGTTGATGGCACTGGGGAATGAGAGGTGAGTGGCCTGTAGCCCTGGCATCTCACCCAACGCCTCTGACTCACGCTCAGTGCTGAACACAGCCCCTTCTGGTTCCTCTGCCCAAGCATCCCTCTTCCTCTCAGGTTTGACTCCATGGGGGGTGTCCTCTATGGCCATGGTCTGCACTGAGACACTCTTCAGCTCCACTGTGGCTTCGTCGGCTGTCTTTACTAGCCAGGATCCCCACACTGACTTGCATTCATTGTGTGACTTGGAGAATGAGCTGGCTGGGATGGAATGGCCAAGTTCATCTCTCAGCTGAACAGCTACTTGCTGAAGTGCCTTCTCTGCTTTACTATCACGGTGCTCTCCAGGAAGGCCCTGCTCCGCCAAGCATATCCGTTCCAACAGCAGGGCGCCGAGTGCTTTCAGAAGATCTGGCCTGTTTCTCCAAAGGAAGACAGAAGGAGAATCAGCCTCCTGCTGCAGCCTTGTCGCTGACCCAGCCTCCCAAGTTCTATGCCACCAATCCTGTTTGCATAAATATAGCAGGTTCCCAAATACACCAGGAACCATGACAGACACTTAACCTCATGCAATCTCACAAACAGCCTGTTGAGTTCGTGGATAATGTCATACTGATACAGTCAGTTAAGTGGTCCACATGGATATATGAACCGAAATTGGTGTAGGAAGGAGCGAATGAGATCCACAGGGTGTCCATTGAAATTACAGGGTCCTCCACTCCACAAAACTGCCTTCATTTCTATGTTCAATATCTAAGTATGTCTTTGAATGAACTGTGCCAACCTGGCTGGTTCACGGGTGACCTGATCCATCTTGCTGTATAACAGGTGCTCAATAAACTGATGTTAATTAAGAGATGCTTCATTAACAAGCATACAGATAAAGCAGGAAGTCCATTGTTTTGAAAGTTGTAATAGGTTTTGTTTGTTTGTCAAATAAACACAATCTAGGATCATTTGTGCAGAGGGAATCTTAAGTGACAATATGCTCTCTCAGATTGGCCTATAGTTAAACCTGAGGGACATTTTCTTAATTGGCTGGAATGGGGTAACCACTGTGGGCAGTGCCATCCTGGAGTAGGTCATTCTGGTGGATAAGAAAGCCGTTTGCGCAAGCCAGGAAGCAGCATTACTCCATGGTCTCTGCTTCAGTTCCTGCCTTGGCTTTCTTTGATGACTGTAACTGTAAGCCAGCCTTCCCAAGTTGCTTTGGACATGGTCTTTTTTAGCAGCAATAGCAAGCAAACTGGAACAAAGGCAAATAAAAATGGCTTCTGGAGTTGAGAGTGTTGCTCAAGAGACAGAACATTTGCTTAGCATGTGCATGGCTCTCAGCCCCACCCCCAGCACAAAAAGTAAAATACATTCAACTAAATAAGTGAATAAGTAGGCAAACAAATACACTGGCTCCAAACGCTATGTGACAGGGAGGTAGATCTTCCACAGAACATGAAGACTAAAGAAGCAATGACAATGATAGTAGCTGCAGCCGCATGGACAATTTCTATAGACACAGCAGGTCCCACCTCAAGCACGCTGCGCTGCTCTGTTGCCCTGGGTTCTTTCAAAGCTCAGCCAGCCAGCAAGATGGGGTGGAGAGGTGAGACAGTGGAGATCTCTGGGCTGAGAGCTGTGGTATGAATGTGCTCGCTGCCATCATGAGAAGGACGAAGACCAGGCTGCACTGCCCACCAGACAGTGCCCAGCTGCCCAGCTAAGCACAGCATCTTCACTGGCCTCTTGCTCCTATAAACACAAGTCTGACTCTCTGTCTCTGCTTTTCAGGGATTTGGAGAGAAGCTACTATGGGAAGCACCCAGGACAATGCTGGAGTGGCACATGCAGGAAGACGCCTTAGTGTGCAGGACGCTATACTGGCACAAGGCTACACCAAGGATACAAACTGATGATAGAAAAGGGTATGTACAAAAGTCACTAATCCATAACGCAAGGGGCGAAACAAGGGGAACACAATGTTGTAGGCATGACACTGAGATAAAGAGCCACGTCACCATGTGGTGAAGAAGAAAGTAAGGCTGGGAAGTGGGTGGCACACACAGCAAGGGTCTCACACTTGCACATCATCCTGAGAAAACGGCTGCGCAAAGGTGAGCAGCTTCTGTGCAAAGGCCAAGCAGTCGCCAAGCTAAGGCTACCTCAGCATTCACACCCTAGGAGAGTAAGGCTGTGGGGCAGGCAAAAATGGCTTAGTAGGAATGAAAGCTTGTTCCTGCACCCATGTATCCATCCAGGTACGGATGCAGGAGCCTGCAGCTCAAGCACTGGAGAGCAGAAACAGATGTATGCTGAGAGCGCACTGCCAGGAACACTAACGATCAGGCGAGCTTCCAGTTGAGTGAGAAGCCTTTGTCTCAAAGCAGTAAGGCAGACAGTAACAAAGGAAAGCACCTGGCGACTTACTCTCCTCCACATGTGTGCATACAGGCACACACACCAGCACACATACATGCACGGCATAGCACACATCACACTCACATACACATATGAATAAACCTAAGAAATTAGAAAATTCATATGCAAGGGAACAGAAAGCAATTCATTCAAGAGTTTGGAAAAGGGTTTGGGATTTATTTATTTTTATTTTTTGTATGTGAGTGTTTATTTTTATTCTATGTCTGTGGAGCAAGTGCCTGCAGTCTCTGCCAAGGCCGGAAGAGCAAGTCAGATCCTGTGGAACTGTAGTTGCAGGCAGTTCTGGACTGTCACATGGGTGTTGGGAACCAAACCTAGGTCTTCTCTTAAGAGCAGCAGGTGCTCTTAACTTCTGAGCCAACTGTCCAGCCACCCAAATAAAGTTTAAGTCACCAACGGAAGGAAGGAAGGAAGGAAGGAAGGAAGGAAGGAAGGAAGGAAGGAAGGAAGGAAGGAAGGGAGGGAGGGAGGGAGGGACGGAGGGAGGGACGGAGGGAGGGAGGGAGAAAGAGAAAGCAAGCAAGCGAGCAAGCAAGCGAAACGGTGAGGTAGAAGGGAAACAGAGCCAAAGAAGAGAGAGAAAGTGCTCCAGGCACAGGATGGTCCAAGGCTCTGGCTGCCTCTTAGAAGAAGGCCCCTCCGGTAGAGGGCAGGTCATGCAGTCTCCGAGAATCAACAGCAGAGGTGCTTGCTATCTCTTATCTCTGTTGCTTTTCCATTCAGTTTCTCCTTACTGCTTCACTTCAAGAAAGCTTGTGAGGCCAACATCCTCCAGCCTACCCTCCCTCTGATGTCGGGTACCACGGAAAATGGCAGTTCCCATGTCCATCTTCTCAGTGTGCTCTGCAGACAGCAGTAAGGCTCATGTTATGTCCAGAGTCCCATGGTCTACTCAGGAAGCCAGCTCAATTCAAATTTTAAAAATTAATAGCAAAATGCATGTGTATCACTGACTTCTAGTATGAAAATCACTTAGACTACAGACCACCTAAAATTACATTAAAACTGGACTTTAAAATTATTTCTGATATTTTAAGCTTCAGAACTAAATTTTCATTTCTTTCCTTTCCTTTCTTAATTTAGGTAAGAAATAATGACACTTGCTAGTCAGCTAGCCAAAGGAGGACCATCATTCACCACCAAACAAAACACAATAAAACCTAAAAGACTTAAAAATGCATGGTAAACAGTGGCAAAGGAGGCCACTGCAATAGACTAAAGTGGTGCCTATTAAGTCAAACATTTCAGTGTTGCTTGGCTGAAAATGGGAACAGCAGAAATATTAAGATGTCCCTGTGATCAGGACCTGTGGAATGGGGTGGTCCAAGGGTCTTATCGGAAGCCGGAGTGGTGCTTCTAAATCCCTCCTGAGCATGTGTGCCAAGCAGAAGGTGTGAGAGAAGGCACTGACACTTACTAAGCAATTGCCAAGTATCAGGTCCTCTAAATACATAACATCCTCACAGGATGTTTCTTTATCTTCATCAGATGAAGAAACAGACTCAAGCAGATACCAACTCCCAGCCAAGTGGCAGAGCAGAGATTAAAACCTGGGCCTTTCTGACTCCAAAGGAGCTCTAAGGTTTTCTGATCTCCCAAACCTAACCTTTGGATGTACTGTGGAGCGTTTGACTCTCTGGACATTCATTCAAACACCGAGAGGGTACTTTCCATTCTTCCAAAGAGGAACAGATACGCCATTAAGGTGATGACAGATACATAGCCATGCATCCATTGAGAACTAGATCAATGCAGTATAAAGGAGTACTACGAATGAGAGGCAAGGAGGCAAAGAATCCAGAGAGAAGGGAAACAAATGGGATTCTCTTTAAATCAAGTGGTCAGAAAAAGCCTCTCTACAGAGCTGACCACTCACTGATGCTCTGCTGTTGTATGTCTGGGTGAGTCTATCATGGTAGAGAAAGGGGAAGGGTGGCTAGGGGAAGTCCCCTGGTAAGAACAAACTTGGTCAGTGTGACTTAGGCCCAGTCAGCACAAGACATGGATGAAGAAGATGGAGAAATGGCAGAGGCTGGGTCAAGAAGCTCTGATCTGATGTGACAGTGGGAATCCCCTGGAAGGTATTAATAAAGAAGAAAGGTTACCGGATCTTGGTTTTAAGGAGAGCCTGGCTCGTCTAAGTGAATGGACGACAGAGAGGCAGACATGGGAACAGGAGGGTAAATGAGGAGCCTGCACAGTTGCAGGACTCCAAACAAGAGATGGCGGACGCTTAACTCCAGGGGGCTAAGAGTGGAGATGAGAATGGGCTGAATTAGGGCCATGATCTGCGAGGTCACGGGGAAGAGTATGGGCTTTGGGGATTGAGAAGCTTGCACTTTGGGCTATAGCTGCTAGGTGATACGGGACATACATTAGGCAATGCAGGCACTACAGAGGACCAGCGTGATCCTAATGTGGTAGAGAGTAGAGAAGCAGTAGGCTGGTACAAGGTGGGTCTTAGGTCAGCACTGACATGTCTGCAGGATGAGGTGTCTAGCACAGACCTTGCTGATAGCATCATTAGGCAGAAACCAGAGCCATACAGCACATTCCAAAGTCAGGAAGAGAGGATGAACAGAGACATTTTGGGCCTGAGAAGATGGCTCTGATATACACTAGCATCCTTTAGCAAAGAAGGCAGAGAGGAAGAAGGTATGGAGATGAAAAGGAACAGGAGGGCAGTGAGAAAGGGCAGCAGCTGCCGAAAGGCTGGCCAGTGGATTCCACAGCTTAGAAACGGTTGCTGACTTGATAAATGGGGTAAAGGCTATGAAGGCTCTTATGATGGGGTAGAGAATGGGAAAGGGTGGAAGCTGTGGCCATCAGCAATTCTTTTACATGATCCTGCCTTGTATGGGAATAAAGAAATGGGCAGTAGCTGAAATGGATGTGAAATCAGAAGGGAAAGGGGGCAATTATTGGCAAATATCAGAAGTGTCTTAAGCTTATAAAAATAAGTCAGGGAAGGGGAAGGGGATTAATGATTCAGAAGAGATGGGGAGTTGGATAGAAGTTCTTGGATAGCACAGAGACACTTCTACTCTACCACAGGAAAAACAGAGTTTGCAGTTGACAGTTAAACAGTGGATCACATATGATTTTTTTCTTTCTGTTCAATGATAAATGAGCCAGGGTCATCAGCCAGTGGGGTAGAGAGAAAAGAACCGGCAAAACAATTGAGGGGTGTGCCACAGTCAATGCAAGGCACACAGGTTCGAGATGCACAGGTAGTAAGAACAGCAGGCCAAGGCTGTTCAACAGAGGTCTAGGGTTAACCAAGGTCTCGGAGAATAGGAAGAAAAAGGTGTAAGTGGGGCCAGTATGTGACTGAGCCCTGAAGCAAAGGCGACTTGTTCTCAGCACCAAGGCAGGCAGTGTGGCCAATACAGAGAAGTCAAGGCAAGAACAGCACAGACAGCTAGGAAGCCGGCAACCCGGCCACATAGCTAGCTAGAATAAACACAATGTATTTTTTTTAAAGACTGCCAAGAGCAATGTGGTTCCTACATGAGAGGAACTGCAGGCTTGCAGCACCAGCCAGGCAGCTGCTGAAGTGACTCTGGAGAAAATGATGGCGCTAGGCTGGGAGAGGAGGCAGCCTGGGTTTTAGAGGTAGAGACAGGAACACAAGGAAGATCCCGAGGCTTCTAGGGTCTAGAAGAACCCCCACGTGTCTATTGACTCTGAACTGTAAAGCCCACCTCTAAACACTGGCCAACTCTTCCCCCTGGCAACCTAAACCTTGCCCAGTCCCTTTTGGCCACTCCTCCACTGCTGTCTTTAGACCTGCCAGCCTCGCATTCTGGTGGTTCTACACCTATCATTCAACTATGCCCTCAGCTACAGAATCGGACCTTCTTTAGGGAATTAGCACCTCTTCTACCATCAGTTGGATCTCAAGATTACATGAGCCTTTCAAAAACATTTCTTAAGCATATTCAGTGCTCTCTTTCACATTTTACAGTTTCTCGGCTATCAAATATCATTTAACATTTAGCTACAGAGACCAAAAAGTTTTGATGAAGAGATTCTAAATCATGCTCTAGAGGCTGGCCTGGAATCATAGCAGGGGAGGGCCAGGAGTCCACGCAGGCTGAAAGCCAAGGAACAGGGAGCATGGCCCACTTCACGAGGCAGGCTGCCCTGCCGCCTCGCTCCATCACTAACAGTGAACTCTTTAGATGGTGAGGGCAAGAGAGCTAATGAACCATTTCCTGCTCCACTCTAGAAGACAGGCGGAGTCAGTCACTCCGCAGTCTTTCCATTCTGACAGTCCCTCCAGGTGGATGGCTAGAAAGTACAAAGTCTCAAAAGCTATGAGGGAAGTCTTCGGCCTTAGTCTATCAAAGTTTTACACTGGGGTCCTCACACACTGGCTCAGTAATGAATAGAGACACACATCATTAGGTGGCTGTTGTACCTGCATATGACATTCATATCATCTTACCTGGGCTGAGTGGCAAAGGGTGGAATTAATTGGCAAGGTATTTTTTAAAAGAAGGTCTTACTATGAAGCCCAGACAGTCATCAAACTCACTGTCATACTCATCCTTGCAAGGCAAGACTGAAGCAGCAATAACACAAAACTTTACTTAGTGCTGACGCAGGCCTGTACGCAGAATCCACTCTCTTATTTAATCTTCTTAAGATTCCTAGGGAATAAGTACTATCATCTCTAGGGATAAAGAAATCAAGATGGGGACAGACAAGAATAGCAGAGATAGACAGAATGTTTGAAAGACTGTTTTTAGTTTAGGGTTTTGTTTTGTTTTGTTTTTCCAGAACAACAAAAATATCTCACATCTAGAAGGAATTTCTACACATAAAGTTAGTATTTCCATGACCAATGAGAATACTGAAGATCTCCCTCTCCCCCAAACCCAGAAAATTCTCCAATTCTCCAATGGCTGAGAGAATGCTGGGTTCCCCCCATCTTTGTAAAGAGACTAGTGGCCACAGCCTGTGAAGCTGAGCCTCTGTAATAGCGAACCGGGCCTGGCCCTGAGTGTGCACACAGGTCAGGCCTTCAGGAGGACCTCGGATCCATGAACAAACCACACAGGTTCAGCAGTACACGGGAAGAACGGTGCTCAGAAACAAAGGTAGGCAGAGTTAGGCTGGCTGGCCAAACACTAGCTGTGGCCACTACTGGCCAGGAAGCCTACGAAACAGGCAACTGTTGTAGACCCAGAACAGAAAAATCATGGGGGGGGGGTGGGGGGGGAATGAGTGGGGAATAGCAGGGGGGGGAGAGGAATTATGGGACATATGGTAGGGGGTAACTGGGAAAGGGGAAAGCCTTTGGAATGTAAACATAGAATATAGAAAATAAAAATTAAAAAAAAAAAAGAAAAGAAAAGAAAAGAAAAAGCAGGTACCGGAGTAAAAACATCACAGCTTTGCTTTCAGAGATGGTTCATAAAAATGACTTTCTTATGATGGTTCATAAAAGCCATGACTAGGTTGGGATTTTTACAACTCAAGAGATTAAGAACACTAATTTTGAAGACATACTGTGAGAGCTCACACTCACATGCTTTCCTGACAACTAGCTAGAGTAGAGAAGCCTGTGCACTAGAAGAGAGCTCACGTTCCCAACCCACCGCATTCTTACCATGTTCCAAGTGTCACCTGCTTACAGCACTCAAGAACACTCCCGCGCGCACGATCCTGTGGGGGGCAGTGGCCCCGTTTACCTCAAGCTTTATAAGGTTGGGGAGTACTGAGGCTCCACAAACTCTCCCATCTTTTGTTGACTACGATCGCCCAGCACCCTTTGATGATGAACTGGGATGCCCCTGGAGTAGACACATGCTAGGAAAGTGTGAGGCGTCAAGGACTAGGAGGGTTGGCCTCATTAAGCTTGCTAAAAACAGAACGCTCCTGCCTTCTTTTCAGCAGAAGGGTCCCACAAGGGCTTAGTGCAGCAATGATGTAAGGAAGACGGAGGTGTCTGGCTCTTGTCAAGGGTTAAAGCAAGAGCAATTTGTGTTTTTCTGCCTGTATCTATTATTGAAATAAACTACATACAAGCCAATTTTCTTCAATGTTTTTTCTTAGTTCACCCCATAACCCTGAGCAGTCCGAGAAACTGAGTCACTGAGAAGCAACAGCACAGCTTGCCCTGGCTCTAAGCCCAAGCAGCTGCCATGATGGCCTAGAAGAAATATGAAAGGGGAAATGGCTCAGAAAGGACTAATTTACAAAATACAAACGCACCTAATGTTTCTCCTTCTCTGTGTCAGAAGAACAACCTGTGGTATTGCCCACACAGGAACAACTCCTCGCAGACACAGTGAGAAGAGAATTTAGTTCAAGCACAGCATAAAACAGCAGCAATGCAAACTGAAATGGTGTTTTTAAGCCGATGCCAAAACCAGAGACGATGCCAAGAGGACCGACTCCTCGCACTGCCAACAGCCAGACAGCCCTTTCTGGGACTCCCAGGAATAATTTTGGGGAAAGCTTTCTCTTGCCTTTTTGTAATGAGCCTACATGTAGCTCTGTTCTAGTCCCCTCACAGCCACCAGCACGAAACCTAATTAGTTAATTGCACGACTGGCAAGATCCTTGCCAGCCATCTCAGGAGCTCACAGGTACACTGCGCAGCGCCTTCTGATCCATTTAGCAAAGTGAGTATGTTCGCTCCTCAGGCGAGAGAGAGGTAACGAGGTACCCGGGCCCATGTCTACCTGGATTCCAGCAGCGGTGTGGCCTTCTTACTGAAGGAAGTGCCAAGCAGGCCCAGGAGCTCATCCTCTAGGCTCTGGTCTTCTGAGGTACCAGGGGTTTGGGCCCCATCATGGTCTAAAATATTGGAATCCACGTGCCTTACATATCCATCTTTGCAGCCGCCATCAGCATAGTCCTCCATGATCTGCAAATCAAAGTCTTTGGTCAGACAGAGGCTCATGGAGAACAGAAGGGAAAGGTGGAGAAGAAAGGATGCAGGAGTGGGAACTGGTCCACAGCCAGGGACAAGGAGGAACAGGGAGGGGCAGGACTGCGAGTCCACTTATGGGAAGGCAGGAGCCATCTGTGTCACTTTCCTGACCCTCGGTTTTCTCACTCTTGAGTGGTACCATTCACCTGCTATGGTTCAGAAAATAAAGTGAGACGAGCGAGTTAGGGTGAGTGTCCAACTCACTGCAGGAGCCCTCCGGATGTCTGTTCAACCATCCCACAGAACACACCTCGGAAATTCTTCCTAAGAAGAACCTGGGGTGCATGTCCTCAACCAAGCTTTGTATAGTTAGCAAATGTTTTATATAACATCACTTATACCACAGACATGTATTATTATACTCTACTGACACGTATTAATTAACTGGGCTTTGATGTATCTCGTTAGGAAGGTGGAAAGTTCCTAATTCCCATGGAGATGTTATTTACAGATCCACCTTCCCGGGTCACTGGGTTTCCCAGAGGAGAACTACCACAAAGACTTCCAGTTAAAACCTGTTTTGGGCATGTCCTGAGATAGTACAATTAGCATCCGCTCATCCCTTTACAAAGCTGTAAACTTCCTCAACGAGTCTATAAATAACTCCCCTTGACTTCATTACAGTTAGTGATACACATATTAGCCATCACTCCATCTCTCCACACTGGAAAAATGATTAAGATTTTTTTAAATGGAAGACAAGAGTCACAAAAATGAGCTGTTATTTATAGGTTCTTGTTTGTCACCAATACAGTTATTAAATCCATCAAATAAGCAATCTACAAAACAGGAAAAAACGTAGCATATAGTAATAAAAGCAGAAATTATTATTATTTATTGAGCACTTATGAAATGCCTTTTGGTTTCAGTATGGAGACACCATACACAGAGGAGCAGTGGAAATTCAAGCTTAGGAGATAAGCAAGGAAGGGAGAGAAAGGAGTGACATAGCCAAGACTCAAACCCACATTTATGGGATTCCACAGACTCATTCCCATTGCTTTGTGTTCCACAACTATCCATATCAGCTATGGCCCACTCATGGCTCCGTGAATGTAGATAACTTGGACACCTACAGTGCCATACCTGCAGCATTTATCTCTTACATTTCAATCAAACCTGTAGCACCTAAATCTCACCATATCTCAATGTTCAAGTTTCTTTTAGCCCAACTGTTCAGTAGAAATGTGACTAAAAGATTCTATATGGTTGAAGTTAATGACCATAATGTTATCAAGCTGCATTACAAGGGTCAAGAGATTGCAGAGAGCCACTCTGTTCCATCAGGGTCCTTTTGCACTTCAATCAGATGACCTGAGAGTCCATACCCAATGATTCATATCCTACCTCCATCAATGACATAATCTATGCCTTAAATAATCCGTCTTCTCTCTCAGGTCTCAGCTTCCAATGCATAAAACAAACAGAGTGGATTAGATCTTTAAATATCTATCCAGACCAAAGAGCTGATCCTTATTATTCTACAGTTACCTAGTCCTTATCCAGCTATGTTTCATGACTGGCTTAATCACCCACTTCATAAGTTCTGATAAAAAAGGGGAACAGCTTCTTTGTTGCCCCCCCCCCCCCCGGGCACAGAGTAGATACAATGCAGGCAGAGTTCACAGAAAATCGACCACACGCACCCCAGATTGTAGACTGACTTGGACAGAGTAAGGAATAATCTGTTCCTACCTCACTACTTTGCTCCAAATGCTGGTCACTCTGGAAATGATTCTGATCATCCGCTTCGAATTTGAGTGTGTCCTCATCCTCCTTGCTAGCCACAAGCTATAGGGAGCATGAATTGGTGTGAGAAATGCAACAACAAAAAAAGTGTCCAGTATGAAGACTTATGAACAAATCAGTGGTATCTTTTCTTAAAAATCCAAAGAGTCATCATCAACAACAACAACAAAATACAAAGAAACAAATGCCAAGCCATGAGAAACTGAACTGAGTTACTCCCCCCTCACCCCCCCCCCACACACACACCAAATTAGCTGGAGGCTTTCCCTGGCCCTGCATGGTCTTCCTGAGAGGCTATAAACTGAGCATGCTCTCTACAGCCATTGACATTCTGCTTTTGCTAAACCCACTTTCAGTTTGCAGAAAGGTAACAAGATTGTAGAAAACAGCTATTGATGGAATCAAAAATAGCAAATAACAACAACAACAACAAAAACAATAATGAAATTTATGCTGTACCCGAATTTCTCATCAATTCTCCTTATTTAGCACAGGGCATAAATCTTTTGTTAGAATGTCACACACATGAGATGGAGAGTGTCAGGTTGCCTGATAATAACTTTACACTTTTAAAGATGGAATACTTATAGATATTGCATAAATCTGAAATGCCTAAAAGCTATAAAGTCCCAGTGTTGTTACACCGTTTCTAGAATGCACAGTACAAAATTTCCATGAAAGGCAGATTCCCAGCTTTCAAAACAACCAAACTTTTGATCATACGACACATGAAGAAACCAAGGGGAAACTAAGAAGAACAAGGCAGCCATGGCTAGTAAGGGCATCAATCAAAGCTCTTCCAAAAATCACAACATAGCTCATGTTGCTGGAAGTAGAAAAGCCACTGAGCTCAGGGCCACTTGTGGGCAAACTGTGTATATGGGCACTTGTGGTTCCACCCAAGGAGCTCTTACTGTGTGAGTCAACTGCCACCTTAACCCTCTGCTCAGCTGAAATCCCTGCTATCTTCCTCAAGAGGAAAAACCCTGTTCTGTCAGAAGACATGCAAACCAAACCAAACTGACTTAGGAATGTCACTTTATAAGAAGTTATCAAGGCCAGAACACTCTGGCCTACTACATCTGAACAACAATAAATACCAAAGAGATCTGCTGAACACAACCCACATCGTACCATGCTAAAAAGCATGAGTCAGGCTGATATAAATAAACTTGCTTATAAAATAGCTTGGCCCTTTTTCTTGCATCCTTGGCACGGGGAGAAGTTTTGCTATATATCCTTGACTGGTCTGGAACTTACTACACAGACCACTTTGGCCTCAGATTTGTATGGCCTCCTTGCCTTTGCCTTCTAGTGTTGGGATTACTAGTGTGTGCTACTATACCCTGCAGATATACTTAAGAGATAAAGCCCGAACAAGACTACCTTATTGGTTTGTAGGAGCATAAAAATATTAAACATACTCCTAGGTACTTGCTAGGGAAAAAAAAGAAAAAGAAAAAGATCCTCAAAGAATGGGGTGTGAATGTCCTATCATCTTTTGTCCACTAAGAGCATATGAATAAACACTAATACAATGGGACACAAGAAACAATGAGCTCAAATAACACGAATGAATTTCAAAATGATGATTCTGAGCAGAGTCGACACACTATGATCCCAGCCATTTGAAAGTGTAACAAAAAAATTAAAAAAACACATCATAGAAAATAGAGCAGTAGGTGGGTGGAAGATAGACACAAAGGGACACGAGGGATCTGGAAAGGAGTTTACGTGCCACTTACAGACACATATTCTTATGGAATTTATCAATCATTGGCTTATAGCCTTTCATTTAAAAAAAAAGTAACTATAAAATATATACTGGTTAGGGGTGGGGGAGATGTCTCCATGGGTAGTAAAGGCACTTGCCACCAAGCCTGACAATCCGAGTTCAGCCTCCACGTGGGAGAAAGGAACAACAAACTCCTTCAGATTGTCCTCTGACCTTCACCTGTGTGCTGTCGCATATGTACACAGAACACACACACACACACACACACACCATGTACACACACTAAATAAATGCAATATAAATTTGTATTTAAAATATATATGCTAGTAAAATATACACAGGCTTAAATACATCTGGCAACTATATGGATTCTTACAATTTCCATTGAAATCATTGAAAAGACAAGACAAGGCTATGCCAGAGAGGTAAGAAACGTTAACAGAGCCAGGAGGCAAGTAAGTAGCACACGATCTCATTCAAGTCGACTCTAAACAAGTTACTGGAGGGCGGTGTGGGTAAGCAGGGGGAGAGAAGGGAGGGCTGGGGAGAGGCCATCGGTGGGCAGTTAGGACGGGAGCAGCATGTGCACTGCTGCACAGGAGATGCCTAGAGATAAAGTAACATACAAATAATGAAACCAGCAGAGAGAATTTTCTTACAGAAATGACAAAATGCTTATGAGCTAAATATATTTGCCTTGGCTTATATATTACACAGTGCACATATGTATCCAAATATCACACAATACTCCATTAATGTCTATAATTATTTTCAAGATGACAATTATGTTTGTCACATATTTTTCTAAACAATAGAAAGTCAACTTAGAAAAGAAAAATATGCTTATTTTGTTAAAATATGGATCAATAAATGGCTTAAAGTCTTATATAAGGACCTTGAATATTTTATTAACATTATTTATATTTGATGGATATATTTATACAGAAAAACTGGGTATTCTGTCATTTTGTTATTATTGTTTTGGTTTTTGTTGTGAGACAGGGTCTCGTGTGGCCCAAGCTTACTTCAAACTCATCCTACAGTTGAGTAGATCCTTCTGATCCTCCTAGCTCAGCCTCCCCAGTGCTAGCACCACAGGTGCTCACCGCCATGCCTGGATTTGCAGTGCCCATATACAGAGTCACATAACTGAATGTGAGGATCATCACAACACTGGCGACAGTAAAAGGTTTCTGAACACATGACAACCAAAAATAACTTCAAGCTCTAATGGCTTTCTGGTATCAACTGCCCATACTGCAGCAGACAGCTTCCACACACCGTTTCCTCTGAGAACTGGACACATGCACCCTGCAGTGTGCACACCAGCACACTATGCAATACCAACCACTGTGGCTCGGATGTTAGACTACTGAATGCTATCAATTACTGTACACACATTACTGTTCTTATAGGCACATGCATTAACTACAGAAAATAGAATTAGTACTTTCTTATCATCTCTCAATGCGTAAGCATCAAATTGGTTCACCTTTGTATCACAGAGTTTTGACAAACTGCTATTTGAGTTGGTGGCAAAATCTCACTAAAAAAATTGTTAAATGAAGTGTGGCTTGAGATTAAGTCAGAATTGCCAATAATTTTATATGTTATTCCATTTTGTGTATTAATCTGTGTACCTTTGTGCATACATGAATATTTTTAATGCATGTGTGTGCAGCTGTGTGCATGCAGAAGCCAGTAATGTTATAGGTATTTGAAGACTCCCAGGTTTTTTCACAGGTACTGGGATTCCAAATCTAGTCATTATAGTACACCAGGCACCCTTAGCTGCTGAGTTCTCTCTCCAGCCCTGTCCAGCAATTCCTGAAATGGCCCCTAAACACACTTCTGCTTTTCTGTACAACGTATTTATATGAAGCAACATTCATAGAATTGATATTATAAAATCAAAATGTCAATCAATTCTGAGAAGTGCTGCAGATCCTATACACCCTACATGATAAATATTCAGCCAAGATTTAAGCCTTTAAATAAAAATAAACAAGCACATCCATCTCATTAGCATTTAAATTCGCTTCTATCTTTAAAAAATGGTAAAACTAGACATACACCAAAGACTTGCTTTAAAACCCATTTCTTTATGATTTATATCAGAACTGGTGTACTGTGCATAGCTAGATGGCTAAGACTGTGTCAGGGGAAAAGGGGTTGCCAGGTGGAAAAATTTACAAGACATTGCTTTCGATTCACCCAAGGTCCATTTCTTAATCAATGTGACAGCCTTACTAACACCTGAGCTCAATTAAACTAAGTTCTATCTCCATGTCTCCCCATCCTTGGCTTTCTAACCACACTTAAGAATGACAAAAAAACAAGTGACAGCAACTACTACCTTCCTGAGAACTGCATCTTGCCAGCATCCTCCTTCTCACATGTCCCCAACTAGAGACGTCAGTTCCACAAGCTGCAGTCATGGGTTTCAACATTCACTAACTACCCTGACTATGACCTGCTGACATTACCCTGCCTGACGGTGACTCCTGCAGCATCAAGTAATAACTGGCAAACACATATAAGAAAACAGGTGTACCTCAATAGAGACTTTTATAATTAAGCTCATTAAAACAGCAGGATAGCAGTTGGTCACCTGGATGATTTCTACATAAACTATCCACACTCAGGAAATGTGCATCCTCAGATCCAGGTGGGATGGTTCTGATTAGAGGCAGTCACTTTGGAATGAAACATGACAAACTCTGTTCAGCCTCCAAACTATTCTACCATTACCAATTAAGACTTGTTAGTGGAAGGTAGCTGAAAACAAACTGTATGTTTACTGCATATCAGTATGCACTAATAATTAGAAATCTGGGAATACAGTCTAAGGAAAGAAATCTTAACGCAGGGAGAGACCCACGTACAGACAACTTTCAACAATCACTTGAAGCAATCCATGTGTACAACAAGGAGTTAGACTATTAAACTGTAGTTCCTCTTAAGATGGAAATGATGCAATGACTTAATGACATTTAGAAAAAACAACAGGAGAGAAGAAGCCATTGCAGTGTCAGTAGCATGATCAGAAGGGTCGGCTTGGACATCTTAATTAGGTGGTTTTCAAGTAAATGGCTTATAGTCATTTCTCTATATTCTAAGATTCTCTCTCTCTCTTTCTGATTTATAGCTTCCAAGAGAACAGACATAATGCTCCACCCTCTGTGCCCGCTCTGGAAGTCCTGCTGCTCAGAGAAAGCAGTGGACAACATGGCCACTTCCAACTGTTCCTGCCTTGTTTCCTGTGAAGGAGACTGACACTCTCCCTCCTGGAGAAGAGCAGTCTCCCCTCTCTCCCATCGCACTTCACCCTGGATCCCCCAGTTCCAAATGATAACCATCTTTTCAGGCATGTATTCCCACCCCATTCTGGGGAAGCCAGGGAGCTGTGCTAAAGGAAAAGGCTTTTCACGGGAAACATCAAATTGAAGTGCAATCTGACAAATGACTCAAATCCGAGTCGGCTGGTATTAAGATCTTAGAGTGGGCAGAGGAAAAGGGCTCTAATTCTCCAAAGGACATAATGGGACATTTAACAGATTTTTTTCAAAGGGCAAATGAACAAACAAAACTCGGCATTTACAGCTCAAATGGAGCTGGTGAAGAAGGAGCTGCTTATTAAAAACCCGGCCTCAGAGGAAGTAAGCCGAGAGACTTGTTTCTCCCGTAAGTGGCTTGCTGTTGCTCTTGGTTTTCAAAATTATCTGGAGCCCTGGAGGCCAAGATCAATAATAATCCCTGACTCAAAAGAAGCAGACGGCCAAAGCACAGCATAAATATAGTACCTGTGAGCAGTTCCCACTGGGAAAGTGGGAAGACAGCCCATAAACCTCTCCAAAGAAATGGTATGGCCATAGATGTGAGGCCTGTATGTACCTGGTTCTCCAGGCTGAGTTAAGTTCACCCAGAAAAATGCCAGTTTTGATCCTGAGGGACTTCTGTAAGGAAAGATCCTTTGTATTCCTGGTGAAAACAGCCTGGCTTCAGAAATGGTGCTAATTCACACAGAGGGCCAGGTTCTTTCACTGGAAAGATTGGCTCACCAAACCTAGAGGAACTCAGCATATCCTGCTCCCTACAAAGCTTCAGGGTCCTTCCCTCTACAGCATGGTTACAGACATAGGAAAAGAGACAAATGTCAGAAGTGACCGTGGGGGCGGGGCGGGGCAGGGGGGGGCAGGCGGGGTGTATAGACATCCTCCTTTAAGCTATGGATATTCCAAGGATGGACCATACTATGGAAGCTCTCTGGAGCCACGGCCATTCTCCATATAGCTCTAAGAAGACATCACTCGTCAGATGTGCCATCTGCAGCAGATGCTCAGAGCCAGGCCACAATAACATCAAAGGACATCAAACATATAGGTTATGGCCTGAGTTGGAGGAAGCACATGGACAGATCCAATGACCAACGGGGCCCTCAAGACTCCACCACAGCAAAGAGAATTTTACAGGCCTCCTTCAGACAGACAAGCTTAAAAAGTGGGGGAAGGGCTTTGTGGCGTGCAGAGGGTGTGTGTGTGTGTGTGTGTGTGTGTGTGTGTGTGTGTGTGTGTAAGCAAGCGCACGCGCATAGGCCTGTGTCTATGTCTGTGTCAGGTGTCCTCTCTGCAATTAGCACATAGCAACGAGCAAGACTCTTCTTACCTCTGCTTGTTCTGTTGACTCAAGCCTGTCATTTCCCTGGAAACCCATGGAAGAGAAATCAAAAATGGTTTTCTTCAGTTGCTGGTTGTCTGTGTACAGGTCCCTCACAAGCTGTATGAGGTCATTGACCTGGAGGAAGGAGCAAAGACAGAGGTCTCACTTCGAGGCAGAGGCATATGCCTTGTGAGAAGACTACCTGATACCTGAGCTCTCCTTAGCTGCTGTGTCTACAAACAAGGTAAGAATAAGGTCTACAGAATGAGAACTTGCCAGGTTCACTGCCACAGCACACTAAAGGCATTTGGTGAACGGCAGCTAACATGTTTCTGTCTTGTGACACAGCATTCTGGAGGAAAGATTCCCCAGAGCTGAAGGTTCTCCAACTATCAGATCATCCTTGATAGCAGAGACCTCCTTCTCTCTATACATAGTTAGCAATGACAGTTATAATGAGCTGTCCTTAAAGCAACACACACATACCTATGGGGTTTAGTAAACCATTCTCGGCAAAACTCCTAAGGAGATGCAGAGGCTATTCCTAATGAGGAACCAGTGATACGAAGAAGTTCGCTCTCCTGGCTGCCACAGCTGGCATATCTAGAAAACTATGTAAGACATAACAAGAATCAAAGGCACAGAGCAGCAGATTCCAACAAAGGCTACATGGGGCCTAAGCTCAGCCCTGTACTCCAAATCCAGGCCCCAGGTCTCGCTAGGCAAGTACACAGGCAATTGAGCAGACTCATTTTGTTTCCTATGAGCTCCAAATGCCAGCATCTGATAATTTTTCAAAAAGGTTCTTAACCTTTAAAGAAAATTAAAAAAAAAAAAATCTACCTCGTCTATGCATATAGATGTGAAAGATTCAAAAGAGAAACAAAACCCAGACCCGTGGGGTGGAAGATAGCCAGTCAGTAAAGAATAAGGTCTTTACTTTCTTTACAGTCAGTAAAGAATAAGGTCTGAATGCAGATTCCCATGCTTGTGTTTTCCCACGTAAAAGCCTGGAAGCACACTGCTAAGTATCACACTACAGGAGAGGAGGGAAGTCAAGCAAACTAGTTAAAGGCATGAGCTCCAGGTTCAGTAAAAGACCCTGCTGTAAAAAATAAGGTGGAAAGAGGAAGGCACCCAACAACAATCTTTGGTACACACACACACACACACACACACACACACACACCCTATTCCTAACAATGATCCTATGAAATAGTATGTCACTATAACCATATCACATATCTATAGACTGAAAACTTTGCATTTAAGAAAGACAGATGTGATGATCTGGCTTGAAACCGCATTTGTTCAAATCTATGAGTGCCTACTACATGTGCCAGGTCCTGGGATGAAAGAAATAAAAATAATATTAAGACTACATTTAAGAGGCTCACCTTATCTAGACACAAGGAACCAAATAGTCACCAGTCAGTAGGACAAGGTACAAGGAAGTGAATGAATTGAGAAAGTGACTTGCTCATTGTAGGGGATGGGCCATTTCCTCAGGACAGTGGGCCTGGGCTAAGGTATCCAACCCAGAAATGAGAATCTGCCCTGGGGAGTCCCTGTTAGCACCACGCATGTGAGAAGCCATGCAGCAATGCGTAAAAGATACAGCAGGCAGGAAATGAAAGGAGCTTGAGACCTGCACACTTCTGAGATCAGCAACCAAAGAGAAAAGATCAGGCCCAAAAAGTGAACAGGTCAGGTCTATACCTTTTTCTTGAGTTCTTCTTGAGAAAAATGCTCCAATTGAAATGGATTGTGCTCTTCAAGGCAAATACTCAGATACGACGTTTGATCACTATAAAATGAAAATGGTTCTTCTGCACAAAATAAATAAATGAATGAATGAATGAATGAATGAACAAACGAACGAGTGGGCTAGGGGAGAAGACTATTAGAAACAGATCCTCCCAAGGCTCACCCCCATGCCTTTCACCCAAAGCAACTGCAAGGAGATGGAGTATGGGAGCTGAAGCGCCAGGAGTTAAAGCACAACCTTCAGAGAAAAGTACTTTTGCATGCTCAGCAAGCTGATGTCTCACCGTGTGGTTTCCTCTGGTCTGAAGGCTATTACTGCAGCCAATCCTGAATTTTAATTTGCCTATCAAGTGCTGTACCTGGAGACCACTATCCATGGCACAAGTAAGTGATAAGTGCAGTTCAAACAGGAGTGGTACTGGCTTAGGTATGAATACACAAAATTTAGATGAGATCCCAAGCACAGACTTGAAGGTACAAGACTGACATACTCTCCAGGTCCCAGAGTTTCAGAGTTCTTTAGAAAAAGAACAGACACCAAGTAGAAAGCCTGTCTAGCAGCGGGGATACAGAAGGGTATCGGACACCGGAGTGTTCTGGTCTCCTTCCCATGGCACACATTACATTCTAACAGTGTGGGAGGAATCGGAGCCAGGGGCCATCCACTGAATGAAGTGCCACCTCAGACTTTTAATGGGCCCTTCCACTAGGAAGCTGGAGCCAGGCAGATGCAGCCTCAGTCAGTAGAGGATCCTGGAGACATTGTTCCTCTGGTCTATGGTTTCTTTTAGTTCAACTAAGACCGTGTGTGGGAAACAACCAGTGGGAAAGCCATAGAATGGAGCCTGTACCTTCTCGCCTCCGAATTTCACTGAGCTGCTCCTGCAGGGCCTTCTGCAGATTCCGATAGGCAAGCACATCCTGCTCCAGCTGCTTCCGCAGGGCAAGAACCTCTTTCAACTCAGCCTGCAGGTTGCTGGCACTTGGAAAACACGACACCAGAAAGTATAAGACAGACTGATTTATGCTTTAAGATAGAAAGCCAAGCAAATCTGTGGTTTTTATGTCACATGTAGGTTTTTTTATTGTTGTTGTTTTGAAAGTAAATATCTATGAAGAAAATAAAAATTGCTATGATGCCCCCACTGATCAACACATGCTATTTCTCCTGAATCTTTTTCTCTACAAGTATTTCCACGAAGTCTAAATGCTACTGGGTGTGCAAAGTAGAACTGTGTGTCCCTTGCTTAAATATTCACTCATATCTGTAAAGGCTTCTGATAACCTTTTTAACGAGCAAACCGTATCGGATCAGGTGACAGTTCTCCATTTACTCTGACTCACTCCTTACTAATGTCTAATACAGGCACAGCAGGTGGACAGCATCTAACTCTCTAGGTCACTCCACTGCTTCGACTACTGCCTTGAGAAGCCTTAGTGTAATAGGAGGCTCTCTCACCCACCAACCAAGCTTCAAAAAGATTATACTGAGGTAAGGGTCAGGAGGAAAGAAAAGTAAGTCCCACAGTAAGACAGAAGCAGACCAACTCATGGCCAACAGAACTCTATTGTAGTAGTAAGTCAACCAAACTGAAAAACACACAGTAAGAATGCATTGTTCTGTAAGAGCAGGTACTGAGTTTCACATGTTGGTCAACACAGTACAAGAAGCCCAGAACCCAGTGAGGACATAAAAGGTCTATGCCTTTTAGAGCAGCATTAATTGTGAGGAACTCTATGCAAAGAAGTCCCTTCAGTGATGGCATGCTCTATACACTGTCTAATACAGTAGCCACTAGCTAATGTACCTACTCAATATCTGAAATGGGGCTTAATGTACCACGGAACTGAATGTTTAATGCTATTAAATTGAAAGTAAGTGTAAGTTTAAGTAATCGCATTGCTAATAGCTGTTCTACTAGACGGTGCAGAGCCACAGAAAGGATTTGGACTTACATCCATGTGCAAGTGCCCCATGATCTGAAGGACAGACACACACTCAGTTCTCAGAGGAGCACGGAGAGCGAGCTGACACCTGCAGCACAGACACAGTCACCACTGTCCAACTCTGAGCCCACGGTGTAGTTTGACATTCAGGTTACTCCTTACAGAGACCCAGCTATGCGGTGGATCAAAGTGCAGGCTCATTTTTAAAGTGAATCAGAAAGTTTCCTTCTTAAACACTAAGAAATATATTGCTCTCTTCCAGTGTCTGACATACAGTTCCCTGACAGGGTTCATCACTGCTCTGTAACTATCTGTAAAAATGTATAAATATATGGATTTTTCTAGGGCAAGGGCTCATAAGCTTTTCTGTCAGATTTTCCTAGAGTGGCTGGGAGCTGTCGCTGGGCTTTTATGTGAAACAAACTCAAACTCCAGTTCTCGAGCTCCATCCATGAAAATGAACACACGTCAACAGACACTGGAGGAAATGAGGTTTTCTGTCCTGTCTTCCCTGCTTATGTGCTAAGGACAGTTCCTTGTGAAGCAGTCTTCATGTGAGGGAAGGGCCTATGAGAGACTTGTACCTACCTCCCCTTCAAAACAATCATAAGGGTCAATTTGCTTGGCCAATGGCAATCCTTCCATAGGTGCCACGGCACAGGCATGCGTGGGGCATGCTGCCAAGTCATTTACCCAGGGAAGCCCCTGCCCTTGGCTGGGGCAGGCTACCCACTGCACCAGTCTTCCGTTCCTGGCAGGGTGAGAAGGGAAGTGCACAGCTGAGGCTTCAGAGCTCTCACTTCTGTTTTCCCAACTTCAGAGTCTCTGCAAGGTGTGAGGACCCAGCAGAACAAATGTGGGTTTGCTCAGAGGAAAACAAGGGCTGTGCGTTCTTCTTGGAACAAGGTGGCAGATGGAATGGCCAGGAGGAGAAATCCGAGGTTCAAAGGAGGATAGTGCCACTTACCAGCTCTACAGCACTGGGCCAGTCCAGTACCCTGTCTTAGTCACAAAATGAGACAATTACAACTTTCTTTGAGTTTGTTTTGGGGCTTAAATGAGATATTACATGAGAAAGTTTGGTATACACTCAGCAAACATCATTACTCTTATTCATTGATGAATCAAAGTTTTTTGCCCCTTGGGAATTACAACAGGTACTCCAATCAAGAAAGGATTTTTGCACCCACTGAAGATTTTTGGGAATATTCGAAGACATTTGTGGTTGCCATAACTATACCTGGACGGAGCAGTGTGGCAGCAGGCAGCAGGCAGAACTAGGGATGTTATTAACGTCCTACAGTCTACAGGGCAGCCGCTGGAGAGAGATACATCTTCCCCAAGTATTCCCACACTGCTGAGGTTGAGCAACAACAGAAGTCACCTCTGGTTGAGAGTACATTTCAACACGGGCCTCAGTATAGGCCCTAGAAGGTCTAAGCTCTGATCATTCTTCACTGCAATATGGAGGTAAAGTCACCAACTTCTGAGGACTGCCAAGCTAAAGTGACCAGGCTCATGGTGGTCATCCCGGCCTTTCTCAGTGAGTGAGAAATCTCCCTAATCTTAGTGATTACAGTGAGAAAGGAAGTATGTCCTTACAGGACACTACCTTTACTACATTTCCAGAGTGAGCGGTGTTAAACTACAAGGAGGAACTCAACTGGCTCTCAGCCTGAGCATCCAAAACCCCACAGCTCTGTATTTGCAGCTAGGACAGGGAGACTGGGCTTTTGATGCTATTACTCACAATGCTTTCCTGAGAGCTTCATGACTGAGGCAGCATTAAAATTAAGACAGTATTAGCCCTCATGCCTCAGATCCTTTTCTATTATTGTACTAAGATGCTATGCCTAAGACAGCATTTAGAAGAGTTCATTGTGGCTCACAGTTTCAGAGAATGAGAGTCTATAATCAGCCCGGCAGGGAGAATGGCACTGGGGCATTTCCAGAGCTTAGTTCTTGATACACAAGCACATGTCATGGAGCTGATTGTGAATGGTATGGGCTTTTGAAACCTCAAAACCACATGCAGTAACGTACCTCCTACTCTTTCTAAAACAGTTCCAGCAACAGGGACCAAGGATTCAAATACATGAACCTATAGAGGCCTTCTCATTTAAACGATTTCCTGTTATGTAACAATGTTATCAAAGCTGGAAGACAGGAGGTAGATAGAGAAGTGGACAGGTAAGTTGGTTGAGAGGCAGGTAAGTGGGGAGGAGGTAAGGAAGGAGGGAGGAAGAAAGGGAAGTAAGTAGGAAAGCACAGAAATTAGTTGGAAAACAGGCAAGGGTCAGGTAAAGAGGTGGGCAGGCCAGCCATCTCCCCCACGACACACACACACACACACACACACACACACACACATACACACACACACACACACACACACACACACACACACACATGCTGAGACTCAGGGCAAGAAACGGACCCCACAAGCTTGGACCTGCTAAGTGCTGGAGCTGAGATGTGAACTCAGGTCTACAGGTGAGTACAAAACCTTTTAAGCATCCTTATTCATTTGCTACAGCCTTGGCCCTCTCGAGTCTCATTCATGTTTTTATTCATTAGGAAGAAGCTTCCTAGGAGCCATTCAGATGCCGAGAGTACTCCAGAGCAAGTACATCCCACCCTGAAAGCCTCACTGAGCGCAGAGCCTGCTCGGGATCCTGTCAGAGATATCATACAGAGAAAGAACAATCCGCCCCGTGAGCTCCCATGGCTGACTCCATGCCTTCCCCACAGTGAAATGGCCATGCTCCCTGAGATATGGCCACACCACCTACCTCAGTTAGCATGTTTTCTGCCTTCTCTAAACTCATTTCAGATCTAAAGTCTGAAAATGACTTTAGATCACCAGGTTATGATTCCATAACCTGGAAGGTCAGTGCTGGAGGCAGGCGTTCCTGAATAGAGTGGCCCCCTAGCACCTGCTCTGCTTTGCCCGGGAACTGGTCCCTCCAGATAATCCTGCCCGGAGAGAAGGGGTGGGGCACAGAGAAGCAACTGAGTTGGGGGCCAGATGAGTCTCCTGACACAGACACTCGTGCTAGTCCTGAAGGGGGGCTTTTAAGAGAGAGCACGGACACACTAGCCCATTAGGGCAGGAAACAGCAGGGCTTGGCAGAGGCAGATGCGCATAGCCCAGGGACGAGTGAAGAACCCAGTGTGGGAAGAGCAAAAGGCATAGTTAAAAGAAAAAGAAGGGTCATGCTTTTAACTATGGAAATTTTGGAATATATTCAGAAAAAGGCAAACTAAAATAATGAGTCTTTTTCCCACCTCTCTATTCCACAGACCAATAACCAGGAAGCTGCGGCCAATCTTGTTCCATCATAATCACCACCCACTTCTGTTTCTCTACTGTTTTGAAATGAACACTAGACACCGTCATCTTTCAACTATAACTATCCTGAGTTAAGACCGGTTATTTACAGATGTGCAAACAGAGGTCAGAACAGGCTACCAACTAGGGACACAGGCGGAGCTGAGGCAGAAGGCTAACAGGAATACCACTGGATTCAGCGGACCGTCCTCACCACCCTTCAGTGACACTAAATCATTTTAGCAATTCTACAGACATGAGTCACTCAAAGACATGGAGCTGTGGCAAGGTCCCAGGGCTCTGCCAACACCTGTGTGACCCTGGAGAAGTGCTAATTAGGACCACCTAACCTTTCTTGGTTTCAAGGGATGACATGCAATAGGTATAACATTAGTGTTTTCCTCATGCAACAGCTATGAGAAACATCTGAGAGTAGACACATAAAACAACTTTCTAAATATACAATGAAGAACTGAAACTCTGAGCAAATATTCTATTTTAATGCTAATTTTGTTGTTCTAAACAGGCAATTCTTGATTGAAAACAGGTATATCTGACCATTAAAAGAGATGTCCACTAGCTAACTACTTTGAAGGATTGCTATGTCGGGTGGGGCTTTTCCTGCTTAGAAACCAGCAGTACTAACCAGGAAATATGTGTGGCTGTGGGGTCTGAAGAGAATCACTTACCTGTCTGTGTCCTGAGTCTTTGCCAGATGGGCATAGATGTTCTGTTCAGCCTTTAGGTCCCCAGTCAGCCCTTCATACTCTGATTGTTGCTTTTCCTGGAAATGACAACGGGCATCTGACATTAGGGGCAGAAGCCAAGGAAGATGGCTTGCCATTATGCAAACACATGTGGCTAGCTCTGGATTTTTAAAAACCACAGACTGCAGGCTCTGAGCCAAACTCAGGCTCAGGCCATAGTCACACAGCACCACCTACAGGAGGAGAGGGGAATGACAGTCTCCATACTTCCCAGAAGGCCATCATGGGTGTTGCTATTGGGAGGTGGTAGAAGTTCTGAGACATGGGGTGTGGTGGAAGGTCCTAATGTAATTGAGGGCACACCCTCAAGAGGAACTGTAGGACCTCCCCGCTTCTTCTCACTTTTGCTTCCTAGACCCGAAGTGAACAGTTCTTCTACCAGGTGTTCCCTTTCATTGCCATCCCAACACAACTTAACAGCCCAAGTCTGGGCTGCAACGTCCAAAACTGTAAGCTAAACCAAGCCTTCTCCCTTTATAAGTATCTTGTGTGTTTCATTATAGTTCCGTGAAGCCAACTAATACTCAAGACAAAGTAGAGAGCCATGCTCCCAACACCCAAAGCCACCGGATTCACCTCTCACTGCTGTGGAGCTACTCTCTCTGATTTCGGGACACTCTAGAGGTGCCTTACTACACTTCCTGATGCTCCAAAGAAGACCTCACAAGCCTGAAACAAAGGGCATACAGGAGAGTGGAAGAGGGCCGGTGAGTGGCATCTGAGAGGTGTCCAGAACAGTCGTGACAGAGGCTGGGCTGGACCACTGCTAGTTAGTATAACCTTGGGAAGTCGGGTTGCAAACCCATGAGTCTTAGCACCTCTGTTATAAAATAGGAGTACAGTTGGCGGTTCTCCACTCTAAAATGTTATTTTACCATCAAATTCGAATTCTGATGTAGCTACTTATCAATTTGGGGATTTGAAAACTTGCTAATTAATAGCTTGGGCATTCCCACCTAAAAATCAATTGGAAATGACTACCACTTCTTAGACTTATGAAGCAGATTAAGATAAACCATGCTAAGGAACTAGAGACATCTGGAGAAATGCCTAACTCCAGTGCTGAACAGAGAAAAAATGACATGTCCCACACACTCTGTTGTGCCAAAGATACATGCTTTAAGATCTGAGCAGTGATTGCCAGAGCCTCTGCTAGAGGTCAAAATAGAGGTGCAGGGTACCAAACAGAGTTTCAGTTACACAAGTAAGTCCCAGAGATGTATGTAGTGCATAGCAAGATGACCAAGGTGGACAGTCCCACATACTTGACATCTGCTAAAAAGGTAGATCTTTAAAAGCCATGGGGAAGCCGGGCGGTGGTGGCGCACGCCTGTGATCCCAGCACTTGGGAGGCAGAGGCAGAGGCAGGCGGATTTCTGAGTTCGAGGCCAGCCTGGTCTACAGAGTGAGTTCCAGGACTGCCAGGGCTACACAGAGAAACCTTGCCTCGGGGGAAGGGCGGAGGGAAGCCATGGGGAAAGGTAGCACTGTGAGGCAATGAATATGTTAATTATCTTGATTATGGTGATTCTTTCACAATAGCTAACTGTGTAACTTTAAATTTGTGTCTGTATCTGTCTGTGTGACACTGTGTGATGTGTACATGTGTGTCTGTGTATTACTGGTACGAAGGACTGAACCAGTGAGTTGTGCATGCTACTCAAGCACTAAATTACATTCCAGCCACCAAAACCTGATGTTTGTCAATTATAATCCAACAAAGCTAATAGATACATATATACATATATACATGCATACATACATACTTACATACATACATGTCTAAATAATGACGAAAAGTTGTCCGGAAGTTATAAGTCATTTTTAGAGCTCTAACTAACCAAACATGAGACAATTTGATCAAAATAATTGTATTACAAAGTCTAAAATTGATAGAAACGAATACATGGGGAGGCTTTGCTTTATAGTAAAATGGTTAATTAATGCGTGTGGGAAGAACGATGGGATCAGAAACCGTATCCATTTGGGAACCATCATGGTAACAAACAACTCAGCCAACAGGAATGAAAGGCGTACAACTGGAGGGTGAGTCTTTGAAAATTAGGCAATTTACAGATACTACCCCTAAACTCTTCCTTAGAACACAGAAAAAAAGGACAACTGGGTAGTCAAGACCCGAAGACACAGTCTTTGTGAATACGTCAAAGCCAGCACAGCCAATAACTAAACACATGGACTTCGTAGCATAAAACAAGGGAGACTTCGAACACAGCATCACCACTCTGGTACTTCCACAGAAGATGCACCAACTAATCAAATCACCAAACACACGGCAAGCAGCCCCACGTGGAGAGCACAGGAAGTAACTGTTCTGCACACTTCAAACGACCAGGATCATGGGACTAAAGAATAAAGACTGAAAATCTCAAGATGGGATCCCAAATCAGACCTTTGTGCAAAGCATTCCTGAGACCGCTGATGAACTGTGACTAGGCAGAGAGGAGTCTATGCTCATTTCCTGCTAAGGTAGCTAGGTGAATGTCAGCTGCCCAAATGTTAGGAAAATATCCAGTTCATGGAAAGTGAAGGCTGCAGCTCACATGCTTCTCAGCCTCACTAACACGCAGCGGGCACATGCACAAATGTGAGCAGAGAACACAGCTGCACCCTGTTCACTAACCTCTACCTGAAACCGCCATTCTCTTGTACTGCAGTCACAACATGAGCATCGCGGCTAGCTCTAACACTGCCAGCTGAAATCGGTTATCTGTAAGTTCCAAAGACTTTTCAGAACATTTATTCTTCTGACTACTTCAAAGCTACTGTGGTCACTATCCCTTCCGTTAAATTTTGTTATTTAAATACATCAATTAAAATATCATTTCTCTAGAAAATATTTTATACTTTGATAACCAAATTTCAATATATTGGTTCACTTCATAAGCCAATTCATATATAAATTCTGTGCATAAATCCTTTTTTTTTTTTTTCTTATCTAGATAGAATATGGGTCTTCTGGCTTATGCTGAACTGCCAAAGAAAGACAGTGAGTAAAAAGCACCCTTGGACCAAGGAGAACAGTGCTGCTCTTCCATCCCCAGCAAAGAAGCTAATCATCCAGGTAGATATCCGACACTCCTGTAGATCACACTACAGGCCACTGGCCCAGCACTCCAAATGCTTCTGCATACAACACCGCCCCATGGGGTTCTCTCAGCACCTGTCTGCACATAAGCACCCGAAAGGACATCAAGACAAGAAAAGCCACCAAGTCTTTGGTGTAGTCAGTGTACCCTGTCTCACAGTATGCCGTTTCTGCCTCTCATTACTAGCCGTGCTGACTTTATAGGCTTGTTATGCTAAATGCTCTCCAACTAGTCTCTCCTTGAATCTGAATACCACAGGGTGTAGAGACAACACCCTGTCCCCAATTCTAGAAATGAAGACACAAGGAATGTGGTCAACATGAGGATCATGAGGTATGGCATGGGTTCCTTAGCACATCCATACCCGTTCTCAGGAGGTTAAAATTCTTCAATGAATTAATAGAAGCATGG
Organism: Apodemus agrarius; assembly: GCA_964023405.1. Classification (NCBI taxonomy): domain Eukaryota; kingdom Metazoa; phylum Chordata; class Mammalia; order Rodentia; family Muridae; genus Apodemus; species Apodemus agrarius. Next base: position 84,740,564 of record OZ030009.1, on the reverse strand, counting down.
CGCCTGGTACGGAGTGGCCGCTCTGGAGCTGTGCTAGGTACTTTGTAAGAATCCTGTACAGGTATAATTACGGAGTACTGTATCAATCTGTTCGGTTGTAACTGAGTCAGTCTACTTAACTGATAATCAGTAGTCAGGATGTGGACTTGTATGTGATGCCAAAGTTAACCAAGGGTTAAAAAGTAGAGTGAAAAATATGGAATTCTAGTGTAGAGAATCTCAGTAGTCCAGGCTCTGCGCCAGGGAAGGCGCTGCCATGCCAAGGCCGCGATTCCCAGGGCAGCTCCCTCTCCTCTTTTTCCTGGCAGCCCAGCACACTCCTCAGCTTCTGCCTTCATTCTTTGTTCTGCCTTCCATCGCTGGGACCTCAGACATCCCTCCCCAAGTCTCAAAGACCAGCAGAGACCTGGGAGATGGAGAGACATTGCTTACCACTCTCCAGTGACACTCCAGTGCACTCCGCAGGCTCTTCTCCAGCTCCATCTCATAAGGAGTCTTCTCTAGCCAAGAAAGATGCCCTCCTCAGTCCCGGAGCACCCACCCACTTTCACCCAGGCCTTTCGTGCCAACCACCTGTTCAGTCTGAGCGATGCATACAGCAGTTATCCTAAACCAGGCCTGGTGTCTGGCACAAATCAAATCCTGCCATAAACACTCGCTGAACTGATGATTAAATAGGTAAGAGGGGAACACAGGGACTGATATGAATCTTAAGAGCAGAGATTCCTGTGGATATTTTGCATAATGGAAGTCAGAGTGAGTCAACGTCTTCCTAGAAGCAAATTGCTCACCCATGTTAAATAAATGAACTCTTCGGAGCCATTTGCGTCCCATTTCATCAATCATCTATTCCCCTGCGCTGACTCATGCCCCATTAGAATGAAGTCATTTGGCTCCCTCAGCAGAGCTGACAGCCAGTAGATTTCCTTGGCACAGCAGAGAGCTAGGCAGCCTGGGGATGGTGGGCAGTGAGGCACCTGCCCAGCAGGTGCCATCAACCCTCTCCACCAGCATCTCCAATCATGGAACAGCGCAACAGGAGGTCTCTCAGCACAGACACTTGGCACTGTGCTCGGCACACGTCCTCACGTGTGGCTCTGCAGTGCAGCCTCCACAGCTCCAGGAGTGATCACCCACTCACCACTCTCAGAATGTGCTAGAAACATAACAGTAGTCCACAGGCAGAGAGATGCTGCTCCTCTGTGAGCAAGGCCTGAGCCTTTGTTAAACCAGCATACGTGTCTCTTGGGCATTCTAAGATTTAGACAAAGACATCTCACACCCATTTAGGAATGGAGGTGCCTACAAAAGTCAAAGTCTTTTGTCCTCAAAGTCCATGTCACTCCCTCAGTTTCCCCAGAGCCTTCCACATGGTACCTATGAGAACCTCCAGTTTGTTCCAAATCAAAGTCACTCTTCATAGCTGCAGAACTCAAACTATTCTATGCTAGCTTCTGGAGCATTCAACACAGAGCAAACCTACTAGCATGTCTCTATTATCTCTAATCCTCGTAGACGGACATATTAGAATCTGCTTCAAAGACTAAGAAGGCAGATTTTAGAGAGATCTGGTGACTTGACAAAGGCCAGAGATCTTAAGTTGCATGACTTCACTATGTACCCAACAAGGGCAGGGGCATTTTCTGCCACCAATTCCAGAATGACTTCGAGAAAAACACTGGATAGAGCAGACCACAATCTGAAGAGACAGCAGACTGGTAAAGAGAAGGCTTAATGTATCACTTCCTGCTAATCAGGGCAATTTGGTGACCTGCTAGATGGATGGAGCCTATTTCAGCAGCTGTGTCACAACCCCACAACAAAGACATTTATTTTAATACTCACAAAATGCAGCCACATATCCCAAGCAGGTCAACAACAAAGTTAGAAATCGCGCCTGTGGCAAGTCACATATAGCCAGAGAACTTCACACCCTTTTCTTCAGTTCCCTGATCACCTAAGCATTAATTCTCAGGATCACACATGCTTAGCAGGAATAGAAACACTACCATAGCCTTGAGCTCTTTGTAAAAATGGGCAGAGGATAAATTCTAAATCAACACAAAATGGCCAAGGGCAAAGCAGAAGAAATTCACATTTCCTACACAGAAAGAACAACCATTTGAAAAGCAAACTTTTCTTAAGGGAATAGAGCAGAGACAGTAAGGCTGTAACAGCCAGGAGTTCTTAAATTGACAACCAGAAATTTACAATTCTGAAGTACAATTTACAATTCCTTATCCGCAATTTGCAATTAGCCCTGCACAACCGAATTAACTCCTTTGCCAAATTATTTCATCATTTTGCATAGTAATTTAAAAATTGCCAAGATGTGGATACTGCCAAATGTCTATGCAATGTCCTGGTACCCATGGTTATACTAGGGACAGCCATAACTCCGCACAAAATAATAAATAATTTAATTTAAATATTAAAATTTTCAACCTGCTTCATCGGATCATAAACATTCTGATCAGTGAACTATACAGGACTAAAACGCTGTTCCAAAAGCAAAGTTTAATAAGTACATGTAAATCAGAGAAGACCTATCCTCTAAACTATCTTGTTTGGATTTCTATTGTTGCAATGAAACACCATGACCAAAAAAGCAAGTTGGGCAGGAATGGGTTTAATTGGCTTACACTTCCTTGTAAGTGTACAATTACAATTACAAGTGAATTACACTTGTAATTCATTACTGAAGGAAGCAAGGCCAGACATTTAAACAGGGCAGGGACCTGGATGCAGGAGGTAATGGAGAGGCCATAAAGGGGTGCTTCTTACTGGCTTGCTCCCCAAGGCTTGCTCAGCCTGCTTTTTTACAGAACCTAGGACCAGCAACCCAGGGATAGCACCACCCAGGATGGGATGGGCCCTCCCCCAGCAATAACTAATTAAGAAAATATCCTACAGCTGGATCTTATGGAGGCATTTCTCCTGATTCAGGTTCCGTCCTTTCAAATGACTCTACCCTGTATCATGTTAAGATAAAATTAGCCAGGACATTACCTGACCTAAACTGTTCAGTTTCAAAACAGGCTATCTTTTTACAGGTCCTGTGCACCTCAAAAGTTCCACAAACTTTGGTCCAAATCAAGAGATAGATAGATAGATAGATAGATAGATAGATAGATAGATAGATACAGACAGACAGACATTCACTAAGACTTATCCAGCTATGCCCAGTACTGGGTCTGTCACTGCAGCACCATGAAGGTACTGTCTGCAAAACATTGCTGTGCCTACTGGGAAACAAATCCCAGCCTACCCATCCACTACAACCTCCACAGCTGCTCTGGTTCCTCCCCCCGACCTTTACCTGTCCACTCCACAGCTGGAGAACTGCAGGGTGGTATGGCACAAGGGCAGCCTCCAGCTCTATGCCAGCCTAAGGTCCACATCCACCCTGATGGATGCCCACACTGTCCAGCTTGTTCATTATGGTAAGAAACACCTTTCACAAAACCACAAGTCACAATCAACCATTCATCAAAGGACTAATCTGCCTAATTTTAAAAAGGTTTCAAGAGCCTGACCTCGAGTTAACACCTCTTCTGTTGCACACAGGCTGCCACACTGCTTCATTCATCTAATTACTCAATACACACTTCCAGAGCCAAACATAGGGCTGAGCACTGGATTTAGAGATAGGCACCAGCTTCCACTCTAGAAGTATCCGCTAGTGGTGCTGCACCTCGCCCAGGGGAGGAGAAGCAGAAGGATGGAGCCAGTAAGAGCAAGCAGAGGAGGAGTGCGCTTCAAACGAGGGGCCAGTGGAGGGCTGTGGGATCAGGGAGAGTTACCCTAGACAGGTGCCTGCAGGAATACTCAGGGGTTAAAAGAATAACAAAGTACCCCCAAGACAGGGAAGGAGACAGAAGCAAAGTCACACTGAGACACCAACAGGGCTCTCAGGCATCAATAAGTTCTCCGGTGCATTCAGAGCAATGGAGACAGTTACCATAACTGTACCCACCCTTGGCTCTGAATAAGGACACAGGAACTTATATTTATTATGTTTATATAATATTATATTTAATATAAGAGTTTGGCAGTATAGCTAGGCTAGAGAGTTGTGACTTTTCAGGCTGAAAGAGTAGTTAAGTGGGAACTGGAAGCCAGAGGCCAGCTGGACACAGATACAGAAGCAGGGAGCAGGACAAGATTAAGATGGACAGGGAAGAGGACACAAGATGGGATCCAGGCTAAGCCAATATTGCTGGGTTAGAATAACTAAGAATCTGGACAGCTACAAGGTCCAAAGCTCATAATTAATATAATAATGCTCTGTGTCCTTATTCGGGGCAAGGGTGGACAAAGAGAGTTATGGTAGATTAGGCCAACAATGTGGGGCCAGATGAGAAGTGCCAGCATTTCAACAGGACAGCTTTCTTACTGCGTATAATCCAACATCTCTCAAGAGATGACCTTTGATGGAACAGATACCAGACTACTCTCCCAGCAAGGTAGGATTTCTCAGTTTCAAGTGCACAGCAAATAGGAATGGCCAGACAAGGGATACTAATTTGCTGAGCTGCTAGACAAACCCTCCCACCTGTTGCAAGCTCAATTATCAGCAAGAAGGCACTGGCGTTTCTAGATCAAAGAAACTTATCAAACAAGTTTCAGAAAAGAAGATGAATACATTCACATGTGAACACCAATCTCAGTCAAGCTTGCCTTGGAGAAGATGAGTTTGCTGTCTGGTGACTGCTGAGAACACTTTTCTGTTATTAAACCATCGCTCCCAAACTTGAGCTCCTCTGCAGTCATTAAATAACAGTTCTGCTGTATTGCTTCCAAATCTTTTTCATTGGATTTCTAAGGAAATGAAACAAATCATAAAAAAGTTTTCATCCAGAAAAGAATATTAAGAGATTTTTCTAAACTCTTTTAGGGGAGATATCTTATTTTATCACAAAGTCCTTACTTATGTCCCCTAAATGATTCCATCATCCCAAAATATTAGGCCACCAACAGGGCTGTGATGCAATGTCATCTGCATATCATTACTGTGTGAGAGAGGGCAGAATGCGAACCACATGGCAGAGGATGGTGGCTGTCCAGGAACTGACACTACTTACCACGGTGACTGTCATGAAGTGCGCTGGTTCCATCCCTGTGACCACCCTGCCCTCTGAATGACCCCTGGATCATTTCCTACCCAGTCACCATGATGGGCAAGCACAGCGCTTACAGTAAAGTCTTAGTCTCCTCTGAAACTACCAACTAGATCTACCCATAAGCACAAGGGAGAAAAGGCTGAGACTGCAAATACACATTAGGGTATGTTCAGATATGACGCTCCTTCAGAACACACAATCCCTCTATGTGGGTTCTGGTATCAAATTCAGGTCACCAGGCTTATGCAACAAGCACTTATGCCCACTGAGCCATCTTGTGGATCCTGATCTTACTTATGTTTTCATATCAAAGTTTTGTAGTTTTAAAAAGCTATATAGTTTTTATTGTTGCCATTTCTACTACATATGTAAAAAGAAAAAGTAAAAGAAAAAAAAGACAAAGTCCAGGCTGGCCTGGCACTCTCTCTGTCTCCTAGGCTAGCGTTACACTAATGATTCTCCTTTCTCATCTTTCCAAGTGGTAAGATTACCGGCATGAGCCTTCTGGCCCGATTTCTATGTATGGTTCATTTAGTTTAAGGTTTTGTCTTGCCTCTTTGTGGTGGTTTGCATATGCTTGGCCCATAGAAAGTGGCACTATTAGGACATGTGGCCTTATTGCTTCCAATAAGGTATAACCTTGTTAGGGGGAAGGGTGTTACTACGGAAGCAGGCTTTGAGGTCTCATATTCATGTTTAAGTTTGGTCAGTGTGATCAAAACAGTCTCCTGCTCCTGCCTTTGGATTAAGAACTGTAGAACTCTCAGCTCCTCCTCCAGCACCATATCAGCCTGCACCCTGCCATGCTGCATCCTGACATTATGATGATGGAGTGGACTTCTGCAACTACAAGCCAGCAGCAAGTAACTGTTGTACTTTTGTAAGAGTGGCTTTGGTCACAGAGTCTCTTCACAGCAATAAAACCTTAACTAAACCATACTTCAACAGACTCTTCTCCCATTTGCTGAACTTAAGCCACTCACCACTTAAAGGCTAAAAGTGCTCAGACACTCTATGAAGGTAGAAACGGACATATCAAAAGTAGTCTTACAGTGTGGGGCCCAGAGAGCCATGGGACCAGGAGCGGCCCCTGAGCAAGAGTGGGTTGAGGCATGTCCAAACCTAGGAAATCTAGTCCTGAGATGGGCAGGAGTAGGATGCCCCCCCCCACTGCCCCCGGCCTGCATGTCATTGTGTACAGAGCCCTGTGCTCCCGCCCCTTGCCTCACCAGAGGAAGTCATGTTGCCAGTGGTTGGGTTAAACTTCCTTTCCCCTCATAAGGTCATGTCCAGAAGTACCTGGAATTCTTCCTCATGCAAATGAAGCAATCTCAACATCTTGGTCCTGGCGAATAATAGAAACTCACCAACAGACCCTACTCTTCCTCCTCCCCAAAATATTTAAATAGCCTTTGTTGCCCCCAAATAAACTGAACCAGTTCTCTAAAGAACTGGTGTGTGCACGCGCGTGCGCGTGTGTGTGTGTGTGTGTGTGTGTGTGTGTGTCTATGTGTGTGTGTGCGTGCGCACGAGCGTCAGTGTATGTTTGTGTGTGTGTGTGTGTGTGTGTGTGTGTGTTCTTTGCTCATGCACTCAATCGCTAACTTGAACCCACCCATGCCTGGTTAAGCTTCTCTCCCTCCCGTCCAGTCCAATGCACAATGGACCTAGCTACCCCCAGGGGAGAAGCAGATATGTGCCTGCAGAGATGTACAAGTGAAAACCTGCTGTTTGATCCAAGAACCTTCAACTGCCCACATCTTTCATTCTATTTCCTTCTAGGAGGAATCTCCCGGTTGGGGTCTGCACACTCCACTCACCTCATTCCCTTCACTACCATTTCTGCTTTCGGCTGGCTCCAATGATGCCCAGGGCAGCACTTCTCTACTTTAGATCCCCTCAGAAATCTCTTGCTAGAGACAAAGAGAGGGTCACCTAGACCTGCCCAGAATCCTAGCTGAGTCTCCTGTTTTCAAAGGTATTGGCCACATCTTATATCTGCTGAGCCATTTTTGGGATGTAGCTATATTAGTTCAATTCTTATTAGCTTTCCTTTACTGTGTGCCATAGTAGCAAAACTGAATCCTGTGCAGTTCCCATTCATATAAGCATAACATCCAAGACTTGCCTAACTTACAGCGTTGGCTGCACACTGCTCCTGCTCAGCACTGTGGGCTTACACGGCCCTATTCCCCACCTCTTGTTTTCATGGGGTTTCAGTAGTAGGAGGCACTGTTAAATACCTGGACTTAACCCACCACAGTTACCTGGGTAGAATCTCAGACATTCACTATGTGGCCAGTAAGAAGTGAGTTCCAAAACTAAACAGGAAAGGAAATGGGCAGAGGAGTGTGGAGTACTTGCCCTCAGTGAGTGAGCTGGGCGCAGGGGCAAATCCAGCCACGGACCTGCCATCTCCTGTGGGACCAGGGTAATAAGCATTTCCCCTCTGTCCTTGTTTCCCCTCCTATTAGCTGAGGCTCATATGACAAAAGCTAGTTCTAAGTGCTACAAACAGAGCTGTGAAGTCTGTTCCAGGGGCAGTGATGGACCATGCCTCGAATCCCAATACTCCAAAGGTGGAGGCAGGAATCAGAAACTAAAGTTATCTGGCTACACAGTGAGTTTGAAACCTGCTAGGCAACAGGAGACTCTGTTTCAAGGAAAAAGTTTTTGGAGTTCAGAATAAACTACTAACTTGAAAGGAGATTTCCATGTGAAAAGAGAAGGAATCATGGTATGGTACCTGAAGCAGCAGGTCCTCCTCACTGGCCCGTCCTGTCAGACTTCTGACCACTTGTTCTTGAGTGCGGAACTTTGGATTGCTTTCGCCTGGAAGGCTCTTGTAAAGCTTCTCCACAGCCTTCTCTCTCTCGCACACTTCCTTGCGGAGTTTCTCAACTTCATTTCTAAGGTCCTAGAGTAAGAAAAAGAAGAAAAATGGGATTCACTGGACACGGAGTTCCTGGTGCCAGTTTCTTACTAAGTTATGACGAGAACAAGCTGGTCAGTAGTATATTTAACAAGTACAGGTTTCTTTCTCATTTAAAGTTTTACAAAAGCCCATTTCCAGGATATCACAGATTTCGAGAAGCTTTTATATACACAGTATTATCTATAATGGCGAAAAAACGGCCTAAATTGGAGGAAAAATAAGAGAAACACTAGAGAATAATGTTTAGGAAAGTACTGCAACTACACAGACGCCCACCAACAGGAGTCAGCTGTGCCTCAGTCTCACCAACAGGAGTCAGTCTCACTGAAGGACATGAGAAGCACACAGGAAAAGGACTGGGGTCCCTCTGAAGATGTCCAGGGTAGGCTCCAGGACATACTAATGTAGAGGTGGAAGAAGGAAGAAAGGAGATACTTCTTCCATGTACTTCACCATAACACAAACTAAACGGCTACCCATAAGACAGAGAAGAGTGCTGAATGGAAGGCGGGGAAAAAAGAAAAAAGAAAAAATGAAAAGAAGAGAAGGAGAAGGAGGAAGAGGAAGAGGAGACAGAACTAGCTTTACTGTCTTAGTCAGGGTTTCTATTCCTGCACAAACATCATAACCAAGAAGCAAGTTGGGGAGGAAAGGGTTTATTCAGCTTACAGTTCCACATTGCTGTTCATCACTAAAAGAAGTCAGAACTGGAACTCAAAGCAGGCCAGGAAGCAGGAGCTGATGCAGAGGCCATGGAGGGATGTTACTCACTGGCTTGCTTCCCCTGGCTTGCTCAGGCTGCTCTCTTATAGAACCCAAGACTACCAGCCCAGGGATGGTACCACCCACAAGGGGCTCTGCCCCCTTGATCACTAATTGAGGAAATGCCCCACAGCTGGATCTCATGGAGGCACTTCCCCAACTGAAGCTCCTTTCTCTCTGATAACTCCAGCCTGTGTCAAGTGGACACACAAAACCAGTCAGTACACTTTACAAATGTGACCATTTAAACTTTTGCACAATAGTCTGTTTTAAAATTCCCCTAACAGTTAAAACAGATCAAGCAATTAGTCTGACTTTGCATGGCTCTGTCAGGTAATCAAACAGAAAAGTTGCTTCAGCGACCTAGGGATGGAGTGACGAGCACACCCTACTGAGGTGTCTCTCCGTGGGCAGAGGAGAAGATGAAACATTTTAAAGTGTTTTATGTAACTGTCTCGTAAATAATAATGTCAGTAGTAGGAGTCTGAAGTGGATATATGTACTTAGTATGTATTTATCAATGAGTGGCTATTAATCTCCTTAGTTCTAGGACTTTCAACACAATAGAAAAGAATTCAAACAGAAACCAAGTTACACTCACTAGAAATCAGAGCATGAGCTATCCACATGTCTACCTTCCTTCCACTGAGAAGGACCAGCACCCATGTTTTAATGCCATCTGCATTGTGTTCTCAATCCTTCCCCACCAAAAGAACATGCTGCTTCTGTGTCTGCCGAAGTGCTTGCCCTAAAACAGCATCCCCTGCATTTTCATAACAAACGCTGCACACCTCTAGAGAGGCAGACCGGGTCCTCTCGGTAACTGTGGGACACACATAAGGTCATCTCAGAAAAATGGATTACTAACTGTAGACTTCGGATGGGAGCAAATATGAGCCCAGACATCTTTTCATACCCAAGAGGAAGAAAGGGATCAAGAAGTACAATAAGCATATCCAAAGGAACCAACCAGAATAAGTATTTTCCACTACTGAGGGGAGAAAATAGAATTTTCATAAGGATGAGCAAGTAACTAAAATACATCAAAATACCACAATTAGTGCTGGGGATATGGTTTAGTGGAGGAAACTTAGTATTATGCACAAGGCCCCATGTTTAATCCCCAAACATTCGAGTGTGTACATACTCATACACACACACACACACACACACACACACACACACAGAGATGCACATGCACAGTAGTGGTGAGGAAATCCATGATTTTATAATACTTAAAAAATATTTTTAGTTCTGACAGAATAAATGCCTTCAAAGATGTTCCCATTCCAATCCCTAAATGACAAAAAGGAATGAAAGAGGCAAACAGATGAAATTCAGGCTGTTTAATCAGCTGACTTTAAAGTACATGCCATCCTGAGTTACCAAGGCAGCTTCAATATAACTACAAGAGCCCTTGAAGTTGCAAGAGATGGCAGAAGATGTCTCTACAACCACGGCTAGCAGTGAGGATGAAAAGGGCCCACAGGTCCAGAAATAGGCCAGCCTTGAGAATCTGCAAACTTCAAGAGAAATCAACCTAGGAACAGCCTCCACCTCAACTTGGTGAGTGCGATTTCAGACTTCTGACTGGCAGGACAGCCAGCACTGTGACTCTAGACTGTGGCGACCTGTTGTAGCTGCAACATTTAGTCAAAGGCCTTCCAACATGCCTAGGGAACTCCTTTTGTGATTTTTTTTTATGTTTAAGTTTTCCTGCAAGAATTGCCCCTCATTATAAATATGTACATAAGAAAAAAATAAATATATTTTTACAGGGATACTCATCTGTAAAATAAGAAATAATGAAATCAGATAATTATCATTTTATAAACATTGGATAGCCAAATATTTGAAAGAAAAATATATTTTTTAATCAAAAATCTAAGATGAGGCTATCTTAGATCCTTAATCCAAAATAAGACCACAAATGCATTATGAAATTCTTTAAAAAGTAAACCAAAATTCAATTCTAGAGGGAGTTAAGGATTTTTTGGTCATATGTTTGTTTTTATTTCTATACACAAAATTGTCCCTTAGTGTCACTGGGGGATTGGTCTCAGGATCCTGAGAGATAACAAAAGTAACACTCAAGTCCTCCCTTATAATGGTATAATATTTGCATAGACTCTCCCCACATTCTCAGATTGCTATAATATTTAGAACAATACAAATAAATGCTGTACACATCTGTTATGTAATATTGTTAGGGAATAATGGCCAGAGTCTCTACATGTTTAATGTAGACATAATTTTCTACTCAAGTTTGGTTGAATGTGTGGATGCAGAATCCAGACGCAGAGCCAGCTGTGACGCACAGTGGCAGTAACAGAATAAGAATGAGGAAGCTAGCCCTGCCAACGACGGAAGCCATCAGTGCTCAGGCGGCGGGGCTTCTTTTAGACTTCCTACACCTGCAGTGAGCTTTTACATTATTTTAACCTTGGTTTGGAATTTTTCCATTTTTATTTATTCTATTACATCATGACCTACAAAGAACATACAGCAACTAAATAATAAAGACAAAAACAAGAACAATTTAAAAAGAAAAGAGAAAGAAAGCTGGCCTGGTGGCTTAATCACACCTCGCCAGGCTGGTCCACAGAGAAAGTTCCAGGCCGGCCAGGTCTGCAGAATCAGACCCTGTGTCCTAAAACAAACAGATAAGCAAAAACCAATTCTACCCAACGTTCTCACTTACCAGTGTTAACAAATACAGCAAACCTGATGCACTCTGTGCTCACAGCCTCAACTATTGGAGCCTCCACATAACACGGTATTACAGATTGCTACTTTCCATTGCTGTGGGTATCTTTTATTACAGCTTTAGAGTTAAGTTTTCAGGAAAATCTCCGAGAGGGATTTCTAGGCGAAAGCATACGCACGCATGTTTTGAGGATTTTTTCCAAAGAGGCAATGACAAGAGAAAAACAAGCGCAAGGAGCCAAGCACTAGAGGCCCGTGCCCAAGCCTCGTCAGAGCAGAGGACAGGCTCCTTCAGAACTGTTTTTAAACTTCATTTCCTTCATACCCCATGTGTGTATAGAAGGCTGTACTGTTTCGTTGTTGTTCTGCCCTGTCCGCCCCCACCCCCCACTGCAAACTGTTGTAGCGAGCTAGGAAATGGCAATCCTTTCCAGAGCAGCTCAGATAGAAGCTGATTCCTCAAGAAGCATCTGGGGGGTGGGGGCAGAGAGAAGAGGAGCCGGCAGTTATCGAAGAGCACAGACCGATTCCGAGCGTGGCAGCTCACAGCTACCTGTAACTCCAGTCCCCAGACATCTGATGCCTTTTGTGGCCTATGTAGCACATCCGTGCACATCGTACATGGACATACACGCATGCCAAGCACACATAGGCATAAAAATTAAAAAAAAAAATGAATCCAAGGTGTGCACTTAAAAGCACAGATTCCTTTCTTCCACACCAGAGTGCCTGCCAGGGCAAAGTGTATCTGCCTTGCTAAAGCTATTACAGAAGAGGCAGGAGTTACTTGTCCAATAGACAGGACTTCATTATATCTCTCCCTTGGGATCCTGCTGCTGTTTCTAGCCAGGGCGAGCACACACACTGGGGCCAGAGAAGCCACTGTGACTGAGAAGTTGGCAATGCAGTAAGGAGGAGCTGGGATGGCCCCACCCTCAGGATCAATGAAGCATAAGCCATTGTGGCCGGCACTAACCACGACTCAGGCCATGTGCCAGGAGTTCATCAGTTCATATGTCTAATCTTTAAAACTTATGATGGAGTGTGGTGGGACAAGTCTTCAATCCCAGCAGCTGGGAGGTGGAGGCAGGCAGAACTTTGAATTTGAGGCTAGCCTGAATGCACAGTGAGTCCCAGGCCAACCAAGGCTCCCAGTGAGGTTCCCAGCTCCCTAAAATGAAGGTATGGAGCCCCAGCTGACTCCCAGCAGAACCTGCTACCTCACTGCTCTCTGCTTGCTCCTCGCACTAGTTCAGTCTGCTCTGACAACGCACTGTCTTGCTGTGGCTCTTACATAGCAGACATGGCCTCAATCTATAACCCTCATGCCTATTGTACCCAAAGTCTGCAGTTCAGAGCTGGCCCTCACCTCCTACAGATCTACCACCTCACTCCAGTCTTCATAACCTCCGTCCCTCTCTCCACCTCCCCATACCTCTTCCCACACCAGCTCTTCCTGTAGCACTTGCTACTACAGGGTGAAGTTTTTCAGTCCCATAAGAGCAGATCACATTTGGTTTACTTTTCCAACTCTAACCCTGTAATGGCATCAATCACACAGAAGGTGCTGTAGCAGATGAAACAGCCATAAACTCTTGGATTTCCCCCATGGAGAGACAGGGAGTCTATGCCTCTACTTTTTAAAGCTTAGAAATGTAGTGACCACTGCAACCTAAAGAACTGGGACATTTTTGGCTTAGGCCCAGAAGTTTCTAATTCCTGATTCTTTGGGCATTCTCTTATTGGCCTGCATGTCCAGCATCTAAAGACAAGGCCATCCTAATTCTCCTATGCTGGTAAGGCTAAATGCAGAAACTTCGACTGATAACCTCAGCTTAATTTTCCACCCATCTCTAACATTTGCCTTCGAAACCAGCCCACCTATCAAATGAGTACTATGAGAGGAGCCGAGTAAAGCAGAAAACCATTTGGGTACGGCCTGCCCAAATTCTTGACTAAAAAAGGAAATATAATAAAGTTATCATTTTAGATACCAACTTTGGGGTGATCTACTGTATGGCAATAGATAACCAAAACAGCACTCTAGAAAATGTCAACAAATTGGATAAATGAAGTAAAGCATTAAGTAATGGGATAAAGTAACAAAGATACAGGACAGAAGTCGGGGTCTCATGAGCAGCCCGACTGCCATTGAACGCACAGAGGCCATGGTGAACTGCATAACAATGGCCCCCACAGGCCATTAGGGTGTGGCCTTGTTGGAGTAGTCTGGCCTCTTAGAGAAATGATGTCGCAGAGGCAGGTTTTGAGGTCTCAGGTACTCAAGCCACATCCAATGTGGCATTCTCTTCCTGCTGCCTGTGGATCAGAAGTGGAACTCACAGTCCCTTCTCCAGTACCACGTCTGCCTGCATGCCACCATGTTTCCAGCCATGGTGATGAAGACTAAACCTCTGAGACTATAAGCCAGCTCCCATTAAAGGTTTCTTTTTATAAGAGTTGCCATGGTCATGATCTCTTCACAGCAATAAAACCCTGGGAGAAGCTAATTTACCAGTGATCGCAGTGAATAAGGTACAACAACTGGCTGATATCTGGTTCCAAACCCTCTCAGTTCACACCTACACCAAAGCACAGGTTTGGGTCTTTTTTGTAATAATGCAATGATTCCAATCCACTTAATTAAACCCACCCAAGACACCACTCTGAAGGACCACTAAAAAAAATTGCAATGGAGATCTTAATGTTAAGATAGCCACTTAAATATATCTGTTTCAAATCACAATGGAAGTAGAGAGAAGGCAGGAAGACTTGAGTTTGGTCCCTAATACGCATGCAAAGGTTAGATGCAGGCAGCCAATAACCCCAGAGCTAGGGGTAAAAGGCACAGAGACCGGTGAATTCCTAGAGTGCACTGGCCAGCCTGGGGGCGTGAGAGAGGCCCAGGTTCTGTGAGAAACTGTATCTGAAAAATAAGATGATAAGTGATGGAGGATGAGGCCTGGAGTCGACGTCTGGCCTGTGGCACAGACACTGGTGCACCTATGCTTATGATTCCGTGAACCCATACATATAACACCCACACACAAAATAAAGTCAAATTAAACCTGTACACTGCCTTAGGACGAGTGTGCTTTCTTTAGAATTTTATTTAGTTGTGAATATTGTTTTAAGATATTTCTTTTAATTAGTAAATAATCATATTTGTGGGTAAAATGTCCTGTTTTGATATATGAATATACCATGGAACAACTATACCAAGGTAATTAACAAGTCTGTCACTTAAATATCTCTACTCGTGACATTTAGAATTTGTTCTTTAAGCAATATTAAAAATTTAAATATATTATATCCACCATACCATACAACAGATCTGGAGCGCTTACCCCTCTTGTTTGAGTCTGTCCCTCCAGTGAATACCCCTTTCTACGTCTCCACACCCATCCTCCATGAAGCACCACTCTACTCTCCACCTCTGCAGGCTTACAGTCTCTACGCCCACCCTCCATGAAGCACCACTCTACTCTCCACCTCTGCAGGCTTACAGTCTCTACGCCCACCCTCCATGAAGCACCACTCTACCCTCCACCTCTGCAGGCTTACAGTCTCCACACCCATCCTCCATGAAGCACCATCTACTCTCCACCTCTGCAGGCTTACAGTCTCTAGGCCCACCCTCCATGAAGCACCACTCTACTCTCCACCTCTGCAGGCTTACATCATTCTGCTTCTTTACATACCAGGTCTATTTGTATTGTTATAAATGACAGTTTCATTTTATGGCTGAATACTATTCATGCATGTGTGGGTGGGTGTATGCACACATGCATGTGGGAGTGTGCACACATGCATGTGTGCCTGTGCTGGGTGTGCATTTTCCTTACAGCAGGTAATGAACATTTAGGTTCCTTTCATTCTGCTATCAATAGTGCTGCAATGAACAAGAAATCAAAGTGGAGATTTCTCAACCTACTGACTTCAATCCTTTTGAGATGTATACACAAAAGTTCAATAACTGAATCGTAAGATAATTCTGGTTTCATTTTCTGAGGAACCTTCAAACTGTTCTCCCAAAACGGCTCCACCAATTTACATTCCCACCAACAGTGCACAGGAGTCCCCTTTCTCTGCCTCCTCCCCAGCATTCCTTATCTTTCATCTTCTTGGTAATAGCCATTGTAACAGCTTCGAGGTGATATGCTGTTGTGGTTGCAATTTGCATTTCCATGATGAATAGGAATGTGGAACAGTTTTTCAATAAAGTAACTATTTGTATGTCTTCATCTGAGAAGTCTAATCAAGTCCTTTTCCCATTTTGTTTTCTTGCAATTATGTTGTTTTGATTTTTAAATGCTGTGGATGCTTGCGGCCGCCCAGGAGATAGATATGTGGCTTACACCACACTTCCTTCCAGCACACAGGCTGTCTCTTCTCTCTGGTAAATTGCTTGTTTTGCTTGGCGGCCCATGCTTTGAGGGTCACAGACCAAAAAAGAATCATTGCCCTGAACGATTGTCAAAATATTTACCTGCAGTGTTTTATATCTGGTTTCGAGTTCTTTTTTTTTTTTTTTTTTAATTTTATTTTTGGTTTTTTCGAGACAGGGTTTCTCTGTGTAGTCCTGGCTGTCCTGGAACTCACTCTGTAGACAAGGCTGGCCTCAAACTGAGAAATCTGCATGCCTCTGCCTCCCAAGTGCTGGGATTACAGGCATGCGCTACCACACCCGGCTTTCATTTTTAATATAGAATGGCATAAAGATCTAATTTCACTCTCTGGCTGTCCAGTCGACCCACCTCCACTCACTGAAGAGATTAGTCATTCCTATGCCTGTACCACATTTGGACTACGATGGCTTTGCAGTCTATTTGGTACAAAATGCTATTGCAATTCTTTAACCATTCATACTCCATGCTGTGTAAGTAAGTGTGCGTTCTCCGTGTACACAGCACTACCCACTTAGACCAATCCTTGTGTTCAGGTCTTTCCTTTAAACACCTGTCAGATCCATACTTCAAGGGACGATGCAAGTTCTAGTATGCAATTATCTGGTAATTATTCTATTCTCGTTTATCATTTGCTTTAAAAGATCGAGCTAATCCCATGCCTTCTATCAGATCACCATGGAGTAAGAGTGGTCTTCAATAACAACAAAAACAACAGAAAGCCCACATACATATGGAAACTGAACAATACTCTACTCAATGACACCTTGGTCAAGGAAGAAATAAAAAAAGAAATCAAAGACTTTTTAGAATTCAATGAAAATGAAGGTACAACCTACCCAAATCTATGGGACACAATGAAAGCAGTGCTAAGAGGAAAACTCATAGCTCTAAGTGCATCTAGAAAGAAACTGGAGAGAGCATATACTAGCAGCTTAATGGCACACCTTAAAGCCCTGGAAGAAAAACAAGTTAATTCACCCAGGAGGAGTAGAAGACAAGAAATCATCAAACTCAGGGCTGAAATCAATCAAATAGAAACAAAGAGAACCATACAAAGAATCAACAAGACCAGGAGCTGGTTCTTTGAGAAAATCAACAAGATAGACAAACCCTTAGCCAGACTAACCAAAGGACACAGAGACAGTATACAAATTAACAAAATTAGAAATGAAAAGGGAGACATAACAACAGAAACTGAGGAAATTCAAAACATCATCAGATCCTACTACAAAGGTCTATACTCAAAACAACTGGAGAACCTGGAGGAAATGGACAATTTCCTAGACAGATATCAAATACCAAAATTAAATCAGCATCAAGTAGATCAGCTAAATAGTCCCATAACCCCTAAAGAAATAGAAGGGGTTATAGAAAGCCTCCCAACCAAAAAACGTACGGGACCAGATGGTTTTAGTGCAGAATTCTACCAGACCTTCAAAGAAGACTTAACACCAATACTCTCCAAACTATTCCACAAAATAGAGACAGAAGGGACACTGCCCAACTCATTCTTCGAAGCCACAATTACGCTAATACCTAAACCACAAAAAGATCCAACAAAGAAAGAGAACTACAGGCCAATTTCTCTTATGAATATAGATGCAAAAATACTAAATAAATTTCTTGCTAACCGAATCCAAGAGCACATTAAAACGATCATCCACCATGATCAAGTAGGCTTCATCCCAGGGATGCAGGGATGGTTCAATATACGGAAATCCATCAATGTAATCCACTACATAAACAAACTGAAAGAAAAAAACCACATGGTCATCTCATTAGATGCTGAAAAAGCATTCGACAAAATTCAGCATCCTTTCATGCTAAAAGTCTTGGAAAGAGCAGGAATTCAAGGCCCATACCTAAACATAGTAAAAGCAATCTACAGCAAACCAGTAGCCAACATCAAAATAAATGGAGAGAAACTTGAAGCATTCCCACTAAAATCAGGGACTAGACAAGGCTGCCCTCTCTCTCCATATCTTTTCAATATAGTACTTGAAGTTCTAGCAAGAGCAATTAGACAACATAAGGAAGTCAAAGGGATACAAATTGGAAAGGAAGAAGTGAAACTATCATTATTTGCAGACGATATGATAGTTTACCTAAGCGACCCAAAAAACTCCACCAGAGAACTTCTACAGCTGATAAACAACTTCAGCAAAGTGGCAGGTTATAAAATTAACTCAAGCAAGTCAGTGGCCTTCTTGTACTCAAAGGACAAGCAGGCAGAGAAAGAAATTAGGGAAATAACACCCTTCACAATAGCCACAAACAACATAAAGTATCTTGGCGTAACTCTAACCAAACAAGTGAAAGATCTGTACAACAGGAACTTCAAGTCCTTGAAGAAAGAAATCGAAGAAGACCTCAGAAGATGGAAAAATATTTCTTGCTCCTGGATTGGCAGGATCAATATAGTAAAAATGGCCATCTTGCCAAAAGCAATATACAGATTCAATGCGATCCCCATCAAAATCCCAACTCAATTCTTCATAGATCTAGAAAGAGCAATTCTCAAATTCATCTGGAGCAACAAAAAACCCAGGATAGCTAAAACTATTCTCAACAATAAAAGGACTTCTGGGGGAATCAATATCCCTGACCTCAAGCAGTACTACAGAGCAATTGTGTTAAAAACTGCATGGTATTGGTATAGCAACAGGCAAGCAGATCAATGGAACAGGATTGAAGACCCAGAGGTTAACCCACAGACTTATGGTCACTTGATCTTTGATAAAGGAGCCACAACCATCCGGTGGAATAAAGATAGCCTTTTTAACAAATGGTGCTGGTTCAACTGGAAGTCAACATGCAGAAGAATGCGAATTGATCCAATATTATCTCTTTGCACTAAGATCAACTCCAAGTGGATCAAGGACCTCCACATAAAACCAGACACACTGAAACTATTAGAAAAGAAACTTGGGAAGACCCTGGAGGACTTGGGCACAGGGGAAAAGTTCCTGAACAGAACACCAATAGCTTATGCTCTAAGATCAAGAATCGACAAATGGGACCTCATAAAATTACAAAGTTTCTGCAAAGCAAAGGACACTGTCAGAAGGACAAAACGGCAACCAACAAAGTGGGAAAAGATCTTCACCAACTCCACATCCGACAGAGGGCTAATATCCAATATATACAAAGAACTCAAGAAGTTAGACCGCAAAGAACCAAATAACCCTATCAAAAAATGGGGCACAGAGCTAAACAAAGAATTTTCACCAGAAGAAATTCGGATGGCCGAGAAACACCTTAAAAGATGTTCAACATCATTAGTCATCAGGGAAATGCAAATCAAAACAACCCTGAGATTCCACCTCACACCAGTCAGAATGGCTAAGATTAAAAACTCAAGAGACAACAAGTGCTGGCGAGGATGTGGAGAAAGAGGAACACTCCTCCACTGTTGGTGGGATTGCAAAATGGTAAAACCACTCTGGAAATCAGTTTGGCGGTTCCTCAGAAAATTGGGCATGTTACTTCCAGAGGACCCTGGCATACCACTCCTGGGCATATACCCAGAGGATTCCCCTGCATGCAATAAGGACACATGCTCCACTATGTTTATAGCAGCCTTGTTTATAATAGCCAGAAATTGGAAGCAGCCCAAATATCCCTCAAAGGAGGAATGGATACAGAAAATGTGGTATATTTATACAATGGAATACTACACAGCAATTAAAAATAATGAATTCATGCAATTTGTAGGTAAATGGTTAGACCTGGAAAATATCATCCTGAGTGAATTAACCCAATCACAAAAGAATGCACCTGAAATGCAATCACTGATAAGTGGATATTAATGAGCCCAGAAGCCCTAAATACTCAAGACACAAATAGCAAGTCAAATGATCCCCAAGAAGAAGAAAGGAGAGGACCCTGGGCCTGTAAAGATTGCTTCCAGTTTAGTAAAGAAACCGAGGGGGGAGGGGGAATTATTGGGGAACAGATGGGGGGGAGAGGAACTATGGGAACTATGGTGAGGGGGAACTGGGAAAGGGGAAAGCCTTTGGAATGTAAACATAGAATATAGAAAATAAAATTAAAAAAAAAAAGTTTTAATTCAGCTATCTAAGAGAACATGTGATAAAGACTACTAGAATATTCCACATTGCTGCACATGTCCCCCAAACTGAGTTACAACATGAAAATGGCCTGTTCCACAATTCCACAAAGGACACAAAGTTTTGTCACTCCGCAAGATTTAAGGAGACAAACCTAAAGTTTAGCATCATGCTTGGAACACTAAAAGAAGGAAAGGAGGGAGGGAGGGAGGAAGAAAAGCTGGGAAGGAGAGGGAGAGAGAATGAGACTGAGAGACACAGAGTGTTTGCATGTACATGCCAGGGCATATATGACCCACAGCATCATCAAGTCATGGAGAGAAATCAAGAAACCCAAGAAAATAAGCCCTTCCCTGTGGGACGATAAGGTGCCAGGAAACTTGATAGGTAGAACAGGTCTGAGTTCCTGGGAACTTGAGGTACGCTCCTGAGATGGTAGGCGGCTCCCTGCCCCCTTCCAGATGCCTGGCCTGGAACACGAGCCACGATTCCCACATAAAAAACTGCGAACTGTGGTCATGTAGACCCAGAACAGAGTTCTCCATGGTAACGAGGGACCTGGAGGCCCTGAGGGTTTAGCCAATAAGCTTCCCTTCCCAAACATTCCTTCCTGTAAAATGTAATCTTGGTCCACTCTGAAAAGTTGGTACACATCAATTTTCCACCATGAACAACCAATAAACACTTTGGAACCAAGGACTGTCACTCATCTACCACTGTCATGGGGGCCATGGCGAAGGCCTTCGCTTACTGAGCCACAACCTAATTCTTCCATAGAAGGCCTCTCTATGCTCCCAGGCACAACCACCCCCAAGCTGAGGACAATCACCACTGAGCTAAGCTGGACTGCACCCACGTCCACGCCCACGCCCCAGGCTCATCCTCAGCTTACAGGCTTCTGCAGTTCTCTGCTCTTCCACAACTCCCAGCAGTGCCTGGATGTCCAAAAGTCTGAGAAGCACAATGGCCCGAGCCTCACTGCAGGGCATGGGATGGTCCTGATCCTTGTGCAGTTCTCCAGCAGTGACCGGAGGCCCAGAATTCAGGAACTAGCAGCTTTGGCTTTCCCACATCTCACACTGCGTTTTCCCACCCCCACCCCAGCGGTGGCTTGGGCTTCCTTGAAGCTCAACAGCTAGCAGCAGCAGCCTTGGGGAAATGCAACCAAGTATTCTCTGCATTTGGCGCTGGCCTCTGCAGCAGGCCTGCCCAGCGGTAGGGTGGGATATGGACCCACACTTCCTCTTAGAATAGTTACATCAGTAATGGAATTCATTATCAGCCACAAGCTAGGCATGGGCCAAGGCACTGTGACTGAGATATCACTAACTTTAACAACTATCTACAACGGTAAGGATCTCACTGTACCAGAAAGGTAAATAATGCTCATAGAGACTAAAAGAATTGGATAAAGGTTTATATAATTTCTAATGCTGACATTGAAATCCAAGCTAGTGTGCCCCCAAATTCTATGATGTCAACCGAATTGTTAAGGCCAAAAGTGCTTTAAAGCACTCCATATCATGGGCTCTCATTAGGCAATACATCCAAATCATACGCCAATTTTATAGTGTTTCTAGCACTTAATCTCTGCAGCCCTCTCCAAATTGATGGTGAGAACAGGATCTAGCTACTCACATGGTCAGCAATGAGAGGAGGCTTAAAGCAAAGAGGCTGGTGACAATAGGAGGATGCGTGCTACGGTGGCCTTGAGCAGGAGCCATGGCAACTCAAAGACAGCCGATTGACTCATGCTCTCACTACCCATGAGTTATGATAATGTTAAGGGGAGGCATGGGGATGGCGTGCCTTTCTGAGGCAAAACAATCAGATCTAAAAACCGATTATCTTGGTAGTTCTCCCAAGTCTCCTTCAGAATTGAGGGCTGTTTAGAGTTTTCAAATCAATGCTCAACTCCTAAACAACTATCTGTGACATTGGACAGAACAGTTACATCATGAGGGGTTCCCATCCCAGGAAGGAACTTTGGGCTTCCAGGTTAAACGAAAGGATGCAAGATGGGCCAAGGCTCCGGCTGACCCACGATAACTGAAGTCTTTGCCCTCGTAGTAAAGTACACGAGCGATGAAGAGCCTGCACTTAAAGCCCTTTGTGGTCAACAAGTCCCAAATGCTGCCCTGACGATCACTCCCGCACCCTGGAGTTCACCTAGGACAGGAACCAACAAAACCACCACAGAGAGGCAAAGTAAAATTCTGTGTTATCACATATCAGAAGGTTTTGAGTTCTTTGTTGTTGCTGTCACTGTTTGCAGAGAGAAAAACACGTCACCAACTTAATGAAGCCACCTATACCCTCTTCGTTAAGAAGCCAGGCATGGCAGGGAAGATTTATGAGAAAATACAGGAGTCAGTCCTCCCTACAGTGCTGGGCCTCTTAGGTCTGAAGTGGAAAGTAGAGAATTCTGAACTTGGGTTTCTGCCTTAAGGTACCATGCTTCTCTCCAGGTAACAAGGAAGGAAGGACCAGTGAATCTTCTGGACACTAATCTGCTGAGCAATTCTTCCATGGAGAAGGATCAGAAGAAAGAAAGGTTGCCACTGCAGAGTGAGGGCAGTTCAGCCCTCCTCTCATGGCATCTCCTTCAGAGCACAGCTTTCACAAGGACAACAGTAGCAGTTTCTCAATTAAGGCCCTGAGCTACATTGGTTTTTCCAGCCACATGGAGCCAGGAACTGCAGAAGACAACTCAAGAGTGAGCATCCCACTGGTGGCTCTTCTGGTGGCCACCGCTTCAGCCTCAGCTTGTCTCAAAGCAGTCCCTGTCACACTACCATTTCATGTTCACACTTTCCAAGTGCTCTGCCTGTCTCCACCCAGGCCCTTCCACCTGAACATGTGTCATCCTCCTCTACCAGAAAAACAAAACCCGGCTGGAAGCAGCACGCCCTCTTCCAAGGTTTAGCACAGTGTCACCACTTCTAGAAAGCACTCCTTGATGCAACCACCCTCCCTATGTGAAGTCCAAAGAGTTAAGAAAGTTAAAAGTAACAAGTTACTAAGGGCCTCTATGGGCATCATACTCATAGAAATGTAACACACACACACACACACACACACACACACACACACACACAAATCTTTTTCTTTAGAAAAATGTCAGTGAGGTCCAAGGGCACACAGGTACAAAATAAACTCAGGCAAATCAGTAACCTTCCTATACACAAAGGATAAGCAGGCTGAGAAAAAAGTTAGGGAAATAACACCCTTCACAATACCCACAAGCAATATAAAGTATCTTGGTGTGACTCTAACCAAACAAGTGAAAGATCTGTATGACAGGAACTTCATGTCTTTGAAGAAAGAAATCAAAGAAGACCTCAGAAGATGGAAAAATCTTCCATGCTTTTGGATTGGCAGGATTGATATAGTAAAAATGGCCATCTTGCCAAAAGCAATCTACAGATTCAATGCAATCCCCATCAAAATCCTAACTCAATTCTTCATAGATTTAGAAAGAACAATTCTAAAATTCATCTGGAAAAACAAAAAACCCAGGATAGCTAAAACTATCCTCAACAATAAAAGAACTTCTGGGGGAACCAATATCCCAGACCTCAAGCAGTACTACAGAGCAATCGTGCTAAAAACTGCATGGTATTGGTACAGTAACAGACAAGTAGATCAATGGAATAGAACTGAAGATCCGGAAATGAACCCACAGAAGTATGGTCAATTGATCTTTGATAAAGGAGCTATAACCATCCAGTGGAAAAAAAGATAGCCTTTTCAACAAATGGTGCTGGTTCAACTAGAGGTCAACATGCAGAAGAATGCGAATTGACCCACTCTTATCTCCTTGTACTAAGATCAACTCCAAGTGGATCAAGGACCTCCACATAAAACCAGACACACTGAAACTAATAGAAAAGAAACTGGGGAAGACCCTGGAGGACATGGGCACAGGGGGAAAGTTCCTGAACAGAACACCAATAGCTTATGCTCTAAGATCAAGAATTGACAAATGGGACCTCATAAAATTACAAAGTTTCTGTAAGACAAAGAACACTGTCAGAATGACAAAACAGCAACCAACTAATCGGGAAAAGATCTTCACCAACCCTACATCCGACCAAGGGCTAATATCCAATATATACAAAGAACTCAAGAAGTTAGACCCCAAAGAACCAAATAACCCTATTAAAAATGGGGTACAGAGCTAAACAAAGAATTTTCACCAGAAGAAATTCGGATGGCTGAGAAGCACCTTAAGAAATGTTCAACATCATTAGTCATTAGGGAAATGCAAATCAAAACAACCCTGAGATTTCACCTCACAGCAATAAGAATGGCTAAGATTAAACACTCAGGAGACAGCAGGTATTGGCGAGGATGTGGAGAAAGAGGAACACTCCTCCACTGCTGGTGGGATTGCAAGATGGTACAACCACTATGGAAATCAGTCTGGCGGTTCCTCAGAAAATTAGGAATGGCACTTCCTGAGGACCCTGCCATACCACTCCTGGGCATATTACCAGAGGACTCCCCTGCAGGCAACATGCTCCACTATGTTCATAGCAGCCTTGTTTATAATAGCCAGAAGCTGGAAAGAACCCAGATGCCCCTCAATGGAGGAATGGATACAGAAAATGTGGTATATTTACACAATGGAATACTACACAGCAATTAAAAACAATGAATTCATGAAATTTGTAGGCAAATGGTTGGAACTGGAAAAATATCATCCTAAGTGAGCTATCCCAATCACTAAAGAATACACATGAAATGCAATCACTGATAAATGGATATTAACTAACCCAGAAGCTCTGAATACTCAAGGCACAATTAGCTAATCATATGATTCCCAAGAAGAAGGGAGGAAAGGGCCCTGGTCCTGAAAAGACTTGATCCAGTATCAGTAGGGGAGTGCCAGAAGAGAGAAATGGGAGTGGGGTAATTGAGGAATGGGCGGAGGGAGGAGGACTTATGGGACATATGGTGAGGGGGGAACTGGGGAAGGGGAAAGCATTCAGAATGTAAACAAAGAATATAGAAAAAAAAAAAACCTAGTAGAATAAAAAAAAGAAAGAAAAATGTTAGTGAGGTCCAAGGGCATAGAGGTAAACAATTAAAATTAGGAAGACAATAGACAATATAAATGAGAAATTTTGAAAAAGAATGAATCAGAATTTTTTGAAAAGTACATCAGATTTTTTGAAAGCTTTAACAGACAGATCAAGCAAAAGAAAGAACCCTGGAACTTGAAGATGGGTCTTAAAATATCACATTCAGACAGAAAAGAGGAATTCTGAGGCACCATCCAGAGGGCAAATGTCTGTGCCACTGGCATTCCTAACGCGGGAGAAATAAAGGTAAAAGAACACAGAAACGCTGTTCCTTGAGAGGCCAGGGAAGTCCCTAACAGCAGGCAACCACGGACATGCAGATGTAATGACCCTACAGCATCTAAACAGATAGGATGAAAAAAGTCCTTATTACACACATTATATTCAACCATCAAACATCTCCACAGGACAAAGAACAAAACCTTAAAATCTGCCAAGATAAAAATACCAAGTCGCATTTAAGGACAAACCCAAGAAACGAAAAGCAAATTTCTAACCAGAAATCTGCTAAAGATGTAGAGTGATATATTATAAGACCTGGACAAAGTAACGGACGACCAACATTATCAGACCAACAAGGGTATCTCTCAGAAACCAAATTAAAGATCTCCAAAGTAAAGCCAAGTCTAATGAAGCTGTGGTCACCAGACAGCATGTAGTTACAAGAATGCTAGTGTAAAGGACACATACCAACACACACACACACACACACACACACACATACACACACACACACAAATAATAATATTTAAATGTTTCTAAAAGTAAAATTAACAATTAGAAATGTATAGGCACCCAATATAAGAGCATCTGGTTTTATAAAATATTATACCTACTGTAAGAGATAGCTGTAAAAAAATAGCATGTATGCATGTGTGTGTGTGTGTGTGTGCGTGTGTAAGAGGGTTAATACCAGACTCTTCTCAAAAGATCGTCCACCAATAAATAAACACCAGAGTTAAATATATAGTAGGTAAATAAATTTTCTAGATATTTACAGACCAGTCTATCCAACATCTACAAAAGATACATTTTTCCCCATTAATGCATTCTACTTTCTCTAGAAGAGAACATAGATTAAATCAGAAAAATTGTCTTTACAAATTAGAAAAAAAGTATTTCCTGTATTTTTTCTAGCTACAATGAAATTATGAAATAAACAGAGCTTAGCTACCTAGAAACCAACAGGAGGGGCCACTTCAGAAATTATACAAATTAAAAAAAACACAACTCCCTGTAACTCCAGTTCCAGGGGATCTGACACTTTCTTCTTCAGACCTCCATTGGCGCACGCACGCGCACACGCGCGCACACACACACACACACACACACACACACACAGAAACTGAACTCCATACTGCTGAGCGAACTGCAGGTAACTGAGGCAGTCAGCCAATTAAAGGGAAAGATAATTATAGGGAAGAGGAATTTACAATTTCCTTAAACAAATGAAAATGGAAATAAAACACACAAAGCCAGTGGGATACAGCAAAAGCAGCACCAAGAGGCAAGGATACAGCAACAAAAGCTTGCATCAAAAACAGATAGGAAATAACCTAAAAAAATAGACCTCAAGGCCTCACAGAGGCGGAACAAAGCCAAGTGCGGTCCGGAGCACCTCCAGCAAGCCGCTGACTACCTGCAACTCCAGCTCCGGGAGCCAACGTCTTCTGGCTTCAACCGGCACTACACTCATGGTGTACACAGACCAAACATATTCTAATATTACAAATAAAATTTTTAAAAAAACTCAATGAGATACCATCACACTACAGTTAGCATGATTATTGCATCCCCCCCAAAGGATAATAAATGCTTCTGAAAACTACCCTGTGATCTAGCTATCCCACATTCCCTTGCAAAGCAGCAAAATGCCTGTGACCGTTAAAATTAAGAATGAATTTAATGGCTGATAAAGAGAGCTCAGGGATATGACCTAGGACTGTGGTTCTCAACCAGTTGGTCACAACCCTCTTGGGGGGTTGCATATCAGTCATTTACATTACAATTCATAGCAGTAGCAAAATTACAGTTATGAAGTAGCAACAAAATAATTGTAAGGCTGGGGGTCACCGCAGCATGAGGAACTCTATTAAACAGAAGGCCACAGCATTAGGCAGGTTGAGAAGCACCAGCTTAATATCAGGGTAGATTCAATTAGTGAAGGCTGCAAGGTACACAGGGTCTCTTCCATGGGGCTGTGTTCTGTTTGCTGAGAGACAAAGCTTAGGACACCGGGGTATAGACGGGCTCCTAACAGAGCAGAAAAGGAGCACCGAGTTGACTGGCCACTTTTCACTTTGGCTTTCCAGGTGACTAGGCATCATTTATTTCTGTCCATTGAAGAAAACAGGTCCACATGATTGACAATCCTGTTTCTCCAATGCTGGGTTGTGCTTCTACATCTGCTAGCCTCGGTTTATTGGGGCAGTTCTCACAGAAGTGAGAAATACAGAATCAGTCCAAGTGCCCGTCACCAGATAAATGCCTAAAAATACACCACACACACACACACACACACACACACACACACACACTCTCACACTCACACCCAGGAGTTAACTATTCGACCATAAAAAACAAGCCTGTCACTGAATTACGGGACTTCAATTCATTCAAAACAAGCAACACAGAGAAAGACCAGCCACTGAATGTTCACTCCATATGTAGAAACACACACACAAAAAGGACCTGAATTCAACAGGGATTCCTCAGAAATCGGAAGTGAAGTGGAGAGCTAGAGAGAACAGGATCATAGAAAGGTGGAAAGGCCAGGCGGTGGTGGCGCACGCCTTTAATCCCAGCACTTGGGAGGCAGAGGCAGGCGGATTTCTGATTTCGAGGCCAGCCTGGTCTACAGAGCTAGTTCCAGGACAGCCAGGGCTACACAGAGAAACCCTGTCTCAAAAAAACTAAAAAAAACTAAAAAAAAAAAAAAAAAAAAAAAAAAAAAGAAAGAAAGGTGGAAAGACATGATGCATCATACATAAGGTCTGATTAGGAAATGTCCTGGTGAATCCCATGACTGTGTACAATTAGCATGTGCTAATTAGTGCAGCAAACAACACTAATGAATGCCAGTCTCCTGTATTATTCTCATCACACTGACTCATGGATTCCTAGGCTAACTTCAAACTCACTATGCAGATAAGGACGACCCTGGACTCCTGGTTCTCCTGACTCTCCTAGCCCAGGGATTCCAGATGGGCACTTCCACACCTGACTCACTGCACTGGGTTTTCAGACTGAGCCCAAGAACACCCAACCTTGGCTGACTACTACAGGAGTCATGTAAGCACATGCTCTTGGGCATCCCCAGAAACTAACTGACTCAGCTGTGTGGGAATGGAGAAGAGCACAGAAACTTCTATCTGCTTTTAATTCGAAAGGCTATTGTTAGAAGAAATCTTCAGCGCACCCGAGGTGCAGCTGCTGTATTTGCTATCAGAACAGGGTTGAGTGAAAGTTTGGAAACCTCAATCATACATCAGTTCCACCTTGCTCCCCAGTGAATACTGATTCCAAGATTTGTAGGATGCTGTCTCCTAGGCCGCTGAATTTCTGCACTAATAGGCAATTTTCCTTTGAGATTTGTAGGTGCACTCTGGGCCAACAGGGAGCTGAGTGCTTCCTTTGCATATCAGGGCTCTCTCAGAGCAGGTAGGTTGGTTTTTAAATGTGGATTATTTGAAAACTAAAATATCCCTCAAATCTTAACATCACATTAGAAATGAAATCCAGGCCCTCACCCTTCTCCATCCAGAGAGTCTGTTTTATCTCTGGCCAGATGGAGAACGAGAAAGTTCTCATCCATCAAATTTCAACCTTATCAGGTTTTGCTGTGAGCAAGCTTGTCAAAGTGCTCAGTGTTACTTTTAAATATACAAAGGCAATTCCTTCAAAATCGTAATGAGGTAGAGGCACCGGTGTGCGAGGACAACGTCCAGAACCAGCATGACGTGTGGCTGTAAACTGCGCATGTGGAGCCTCCCTGGCTTGGGGGAAGCAGTCGCGGGAGCGTGAGATGTGGTGCTGGGCCTCCTAGCCCACACAACTGTGCAGCGCCACTCCTCTCCCATGCCTTCTTTTCATAAAAGTTCATTTGAATAGCAAATGTATAATCTCAAACCTAGAAGACAGAGGAAACGAGGGCTGCAGGGACGGCTCAGTGCCTAATACTTACCGGACTTCCAGGGGACCTGAACTCAGTTCCTAGCACCGTTATCGGGTGGTTGCATATTTTAAAAACAGTTAACAGTGGCAGGAGAATTGGCTTAGCCATTAAGAGAGCCCGTTCTTCCAGAGGACCCAGGACCCTGTACCCAGAGAGTGGTTTATAATTCTCTATAACTCCAGTTCAAGAATCTAATGCCCTCTTTTTTTTTTTTTTTTTTTTTTTTTTTTTCTTCAAGACAGGGTTTCTCTGTGTAGCCCTGGCTGTCCTGGAACTCACTCTGTAGACCAGGCTGGCCTCAAACTCAGAAATCTGCCTGCCTCTGCCTCTCAAGTGCTGGGATTAAAGGCATGTACCACCACCGCCCTAATGCCCTCTTCTTACCTCTGTGGGCACCAGGCATGCCCATGGTACACACATAGGCAAAACACATGCACATAATATAAAAACTAAATCTTAAAAATAAAAAAAAAAAGCATTAGAAGTCATTGGAATGAGACAGTCCTGCACAGGTGACACACCTAAAATTCTAGCACATGAGAAGCAAGAGCAGGTAGGTGAGATATTCTGTCTACACAGTGAGTTTAAGGCTCACTGGGCTACATAAGACATTGTCTTTTAAAAATAATATTTAAAAGGGCCTCTGTAGAGAACGGACAAAGACACAGACAGGATACCATGCCTTGTTCAAGGGAACAAGCCTGCACTCCCATGCCCACTAAGGCTTCCTAGTGTAAGAGGAATGCATTTCTACCTCTCCCACCCCTGTGGCCAACATTCTTCAAGTCTAGGCCTACCCCTGTGAAGCCTCGCTCTTCCCATTAGCTCCCCCAGCACAGCTCCATGCTTGCTCCTTTCGGTCTATTCTGCTATAGCAGCGAGCACACTGTATTTTACACAGCTCTGTCCGGATTGCCATCACAGTTCTCCATCAGACAACTTCAGACAGTGCGTCTGACTTGAGTCTGCCTACTATATCCAGCTCCCAGAACAGAGCCAGTGGAGGGATGAAATAAGTAGCGGTGACAAAGTCGCTCTCTTGGTGGCCCATGAAGACCACAGCAATTCATCAGAAAATGAAGTGGTCAGCCTTGTAAAGCAGCTTTTCCAGAAACCTTAGGGAGGAGCTCCTGGGATGCCTGGGCCTCCCTACCCAAGGGCACTCTGACCCATTCCTCCAAGGGGTCAGTCAACTGGAGAAAAAGATAAGCATGCTCCTCAGAGCAGAGATTACTGTTGATCCAGTGGACTCCAGTGGACAGCGGTCTACCATTCAACATCCGAGCAAGCACTTGGATGCAGGAAAATGGGGGGGGGGGAGGAATAAGAAATCGCACCACAGAGAGCAACTATAACTCACGACTAGAAAGCACAGGATGCTTTTTTCTCACATATTACATCTCATTACTCATTTGTTTAATGCTAACATACAAAGGATCCACATCATTTTAAAAGGTGTTTGTTTAGAAAAAGTTAGCTTAGAGGTTAAGCATCTCTAAGGAAACTCAGCTCCAATCAAAACCCAGTGCTGGTGTCCACTTCTATAAAGACACCTTGATGACCTCGATAACACACCAGACATCATGGAAGTTGTTACAGTCTACCCACACAAACCTTGAAACAAGCCCTGTTCTACAGGAGAGAAATGGACACCACAGTTCACACTCAACAGCCAACAAGGGACAGAACAGCAATCAGACCATCATCCTCTTACAAAAGCTGGGATTTGTAAACTTTATTTGTATGGTGTGTGTGTGTGTGTGTGTAAGAGAGAGAGAATGTGTATGCATGTGAGAAAGAGAGAATGTGTATGCATGTGAGAAAGAGAGAGAATGTGTGTGTATATATGTATGTATAAGAGAGAGAGAATGAGAATGTGTATGTGAGAAAGAGAGTGTGTGTGTGTGTGTATGTGTATGTGTGTGTGTGTGTGTGTGTGTGTGTGTGAGAGAGAGAGAGAGAGAGAGAGAGAGAGAGAGAGAGAGAGAGAGATGACCCAATGGCATAGCAGCTGTGTGCTAGACTCTAAAAAGCATTTTCTCCTTCGATGCTGGCCCTGGGCTGTCAGGCTTGTATAGAAAGCACTCTCACCTGAGCCATCCCACTCTAGCCCAGAAACTGGGATTTGCAAGGACACAGCATTCTACTTAGTTCTTTTAAACTGCACATTATGCTACAAGGACATCAGCTCAAAACATTTCACATCTGATTTAAAGAAAAAAAAAAAAAAGGAAAGGGACATTCTGAGCTTTGTAAAAGCGTCCCCTCTTGGACCTATGGTCCTAAATCTAAGCCTGACCCACCATTCCAAGACACTGTCATCAAATGCTATGTATTGATTGAGGTTCTCAAGATATACTGAATGCTATCCCAGTATTATTTTGGGCTACCTGTTAATAAGTACCAAAGATTTAGAGGGAATCCAGTTAAACTACCCCAAAATTAAATCTATTCCTGGTAGATCATGCAGGATTTTGCCACCTAGGTGATAGTAACAACTTTAATTAGAGTTTTGGCTTATAGCCAGCAAATGCATCCCGTAGAGCTAAGTGCCCAGGCACTGAAGCACACACTTGTCAGGGCCTGTGACAGATGCAAGCACTGTTAGACAGTCTAGGGACTCACAGTCCAACACAGGCCACTATACAAAAAACGTGACTTACTCTTGTCCCACACCTGCTTGGAGTAAAACGGAGAGTGAGCCAGACACATTAAATCTGAAGTAAAGCTCTCTTGAATTCTTCACACACACACACACACACACACACACACACACACACACACACACAGTTGTGGGAGGTGGTTAGAGTCTTAAGTCTCTGGGCCAAACAGGGCATTTAAATCAGGATGGAAGAACAATAAAGATCAAAGTCACCTCCCCTTCAGAGCCTACAGAGGTCGCTCTAACTGCCACAGTCAGGATGCTGAACTGGGAATACTTGCTCTTGTTTCCTTAGGAATGTCTCTGAATTTGCTTTAAGTGATATGGGTCCCTCTGGTGGTAAGGAGGCATATCAGGGTACAGAAGACCTATCTGCCACCTTCAATTCTTGGCTTCTCTGACTGTGAGATCCCCACAGTAAAATTAAAGCTGGTATTCACCAAAGCCTGCCCAATGCAAGCACTCGATAAATGTGCATGGAATAAACAAAAGTACAAATTATAGCATGTGCTAAGTCAACTGGCACATTGTCTGTAATCAAAGAGATTAAAACCAACATGAGAGCTGACCCTCGTGGGCCAACTTCTCATGCACTCACACGGTCAGGCACAGGCGTCCACTGGTCTCTGATCCAAACTGCTTCCACTAAAGGCATTGTCTCTCCCTACACAATGAGCCAGAAAATGAATGCTCCTGGCGTGGGTGTCTAAGAGAGACTGCAAGCATTGGCTTGCTATCAGATTCAGGGAATGTCAAACAAACTAAGTCTATTTGCTATGGGTCTTCTGTGTGGACTTTAAGTTGGGGCTCATGCAAAAACAGGGCTGTAGTGTTTCCAACTTATTTTCAAGTTCACAAGAACAGAACAATGAGAAACAGCTAGATCCGGTCCCAGCAACTGAGAACCTCAATACTTACAAGCCCACTGGCTTGAACAGCATCGATCTGGCTTGCACAGACTTGCTTTGACTGAATGGGCTATTGTTGAAGACTCTGTAACTGTTCAGTTTTCTTTATAAAAACCCACCAGACGCAATTCTTCCCTTGGGCCTCAGCACAGGCTGAAGCTGGCCTTTTATCTTAACATGTTCGTCTCCCAAACACTGGAGACCCTGACCTCAATTCTCTTTTTCCTCTTGCTGCCAGGAGAATCTTAAGTCCTCCTCTTCTGCACCACAGGACACCACAAAACGTTTAGCATCTATGCTATGGTTCCAAAGCCCTTGTCATCTTTTTCTTTGAAATCCTGACGTCTTTATCATTATTCCCAAGCTCATTTAATTGTACAACTTTATGTGAACTACAACACATGTTTGAGAAACACTGAAAGGAACAAATTACTTTTTAAAGCTTCAAATAACCAGAATATTGTAGACTGGTTCTCTGAGAATACATTATTCCAGTCTATCGAAAACATAGAATATATATATCAATCTCTATATATGTACCATATCCCTACCTACTGCTGGTTTGCCAGCACCATAACATAGTATAGTAGGCAAAGTTCTGAAATTACAGACCAGATCCTTGCCACCTGCATATCTCTGTCTAGGTGACCACAAGCAAGCCATTTAAATTATGAGGCTCAGTTAATCTGTAAATTAGAGTAACATTCTTGAAAACATGTGGTTGTGGCCACATATGAAGCAGCCACTGCTTTACAAGTGGCAGGCATGCTCTGTCGCTAAGGATCAGGTCTGTGTGCTGCCATCAATCCTGACATCAGTTTCTGTTTTCCAAGAGGATTTGAAGGGTGAACTAAATGTAGACCGAGAACAAGGCCTCAGCTTTGAATATTTTTCTTTCCAATATTCTTTTCCAGTCTATAGAACACAGTAAAACCTGAAAGTTTATAGGAAAGACTGAACACTGGATATGACTGTCTTCATAGTAAGGCTTGAATGTACAAGGCTAGAATGATATCAAGGCCACCAAAAAAAAAAAAAAAAAAACTGTAAAATTTAAGTGCCAAAATCTAATCATCCACTCAATAAAGGGGTTCTTAAACGAAGACATAGGTTAACAACTGCATAAGAAAGTGTTCAATGTTCTTAGCTAACAGGGAAATACAAATTAAAACTGCTCCAAGAACTCACTGCATCCTAGTAAAAATGGTTATCATAAAAACAAAAACAAAACAAAACCATTAATAACACAACAAAAGCTAGCAAGGATTCAGGGAAAGAAATACCTCATTCCCTGCTGTGGAGATGTAAACATGTGCAACCCCTATGGGCACCAGTATGGCGGATCTAAAGAATTGAAAACAGAGCTATCGCATGACGCATCTCCCTGTGAGAGGAAACCAAGGCTGGCCCCAGCCTGAAGCAGCACCCAGAGTGGCAGGAGAGTGGGCGGCACTCACGTGGATGGTCCGGGCTCCTCTGCTGCCCTCTTGGTGGGCTTCTTCCAGGTCCCGCTCTAGTCTCAGCTTCTCCTTCTTCAGGTCACTCAGCTCCTGGGTGACCTTTTTAACATTCCTGAGCAGCCGATGGTTCTCCGTGCTCTTGGTGACGTTTTCCGAGTGCAGCTTGGCCAGCAGGGCTTCCTTCTCTTCCAGCGCAGCCTCACAGTCCTCGGACCCCTAGGAGAGGGAGAGCAGAGGGACCTGGTTTCTCATGTCAGAAGCAAACCAAGAAGACCTGCCGTTTTGCCTACCAGGCAGGGAGCAAGAAAAATGAGCAGCATTCAGTATCCAGAGCCCAAGGAGTAGCATTTTGGGAAAATACAGGACGAAGTGAAGGTTGTGGTACTGTTGGTAAGGGTGGCCCACAGTTCTGTCACAGAAATACAAGAGGCTGTTAACAAAGCTAACTTCAATGCAGTGGGAATATAGCTGATTTTTTCCATTTCTCTGGATTTTCTAATATTTTAAGGTAACTGAGCACGTTACTTTTATAATGGCATCAAAAAACTGTCATTAGGTAACTTTAATAAACTTTTTAAAAGGGTAGAAAATGATGTTTGGAGTGTAGTTGAAAAGTCACTAGCCTAACATGTGTGAATCCCTGAGTTCAAGCCCTGATGTCATAATCAGCCAACCAATAATAATTAGAAAATGAAGAAAAAGATGGCAATCAGTGGTGAGTCCTAACATGAGCAAGATTCTTCTTTGTTAGTATAACTCACACCTGTCACAGGATTTTCCCTGTCCAATTACATTAAGACAGCAGCAGGCCTGTGATTGGACCGGGAAAAGGGAGGCGGAGCTAAGAGTTGCAGAGAGCATCTCTGGGGAAGAGGAGGAAGGCCAACTAGGAGGCGACTTGAACCAGCATGGCTTGAACCAGCCACAGGTAGTTATGATATCATAAGGTAAGAACAATTGGGAGAAAGCTTTTATCATTATCAATTGGCTCTGAAATTATTATATTGGCAACTTGTAAATTGAGAATGTATTGATACATAAATCTGGTTGGTTAATTATAAGCTTCTAGAGTCTGGTTTCTCCCAGGTAAGTGGGTGTGGTGACGGCTGACCGCAGGGCGGACAGTCATGCGGGGGCTGGCAGGGGAACGGCGGCAGGAGCTTGGGAGGCCTGCCGGCGGCCTGCTGGACAGCTGGCCGGCGGGGAGCAACTGGAGCACGGAGAGTGGGCAGCTTCTTTTTTAATATTTCCCGCAACACACACCCAGAGTCATATGCAGAAAACGGAGGTAGCTGTCAAAACAGAAGTTAAAGTCTACTTTGAAGGTCTCTAATGTTATCAAAGTTCAAGGACTAAATGTATCAAGAATACTTTTACTTCATCAAATACAATTCACTGAGAAAATATGTAATACACAAAAAATGAGCAAAATGTTCTAAACCACCAGCACTAAAAAGAATGAAGTAAGTTCTCAGTTACAAAGTATGCTCATTTAAATGGGATTATCCAGTGTTAGCTTATTATGAAGTGATATTCTTCATTTGTAACTCTGTAAGAACCAAGAAATATATAAGGGAATGCAAATTAACATTGCGACCAGGCATATACCTGGGAAACAAGAGAAAACTGATATCAGTGTCCATGGTAGTGCCTAAATAAACTCAAGCAAAGGACAACAATGCCTTCGTTGACCGTCAGTAAGAGCTTAACCCATGCCCATAAGTGAATGGTGCTCAGGGCTGCTACGTAACTACTCTACTCTGTCATCAGACTGCCCAGAATGGAATCTGGAATTCCATGATTCCCAGCTGTATGCTTCCTTGGCACAGCACCACGTACCCTCACCAGGGAAGACCCCTATTAACACCAACTGGCAAGAATGAAAAGGTGACTAAATGCAAAGGGGGTACTGGAGATAGGCATCAGTCAGGGGCTTGTTGAACAGTCATTGTTCACAGTTACCAAGTGCTGAGAAGAAGTTCTGCAGGATTATTGCATGAATAATGATGGCCAAGCCTCCTTAGAAACTCCAACCTCACAGAACTCAAATACACACATTCGACTCATTTCATAAAAACACTTTCCGTATTAAATTTTCCTTAAATGGCACTCTGAAAAACGTCCCTAGAGTGCTCTTTACCTTTCCCTGAATGATGCCCAAGTGGCAAATATTTGGCCCAATTACACATGGCCAGAAACTAAAGGCCAAATAGAAAATTAGGCAAATTATTCTTGCTCACTGTAAAAGGATCCAGATGCCCTAGAACAATGTTAGCTGTGTGACTTGGGAGATGTTGCCTTGGAAGACTGGATAAAGATGCTGAAACACATATGTGAGTCGGCAATAATTTCAAAATGAAAATTTAAAAGTTCGAGGAAATCTACACTATGCTCCCATGGCCAGAATGTTAAAGAAAGTTTTATAGAACATGAAACATACAACAGCCCAGTACACATCTGTAGTCCCAGATACTTAAGGGCTCTGCCCGGCTGTCGTGGTTAGAATGACTAGATCCCCCAAAGGCTCAGAGGCGGTAATATTATTTGAATGTTATGTGGCCTTGTTGGATCAGGTATGGCCTTGTTGGAGGAAGTGTCACTGGGGGTGCACTTTGAGGTTTCAAATGCTTAGGCCAGGCTCAGTGGCTCTGTCTCTGCTCCTGCTGCCTGCCCATCTAGATGTAGAACTCTCAGCTACCCCTCCAGCACCATGTCTTCCAGCCATGATGATAATGAATAACACTGTAAGCTAGTAGCAGTTTAATGCTGCTGGCTGTATAAGGTTGCTGTGGCCATGTTGTCTCTTCACAGCACTAGTAACTCTAAGACACTGGGTAATGCAAGAACCCAATCTCTTATTTAAAAGGAGAGAGAGGGAGGCTGGGAAGATGGTTCAGTTAGTCCAGTGCTTTCTCCATAAGCATGAGGGCCAGAATTTAATCCCCAGCACCCATATAAAAGCCAGAAGCAGCTGTATGTGTCATAAGACCGCACTATGAAGGTACAGACAACAGGCTCCCTGGGGTTTACTGGCCAATCAGTCTAGCCAAATTCATGAGCTCCAAGTTCAATGAGAGGCACTGCTTCAAAAAATAAGATGGAGAGACAGAGGCTATAGACCTCTGGTATCCTTGCATATGTTTTTTTGTTGTTGTTGTTTGTTTGTTTGTTTGTTTTTTTATTGGATATATTCTATATTTACATTTCATTTCCCTTTTTCTGGTTCCCCATCCCCCATTTTTTTTTCCTGTATATAAGTGTGCCAAAGTATCAACAGAGAACATATTAGAGGTTTGCTGGCAATTCTATTACTTCTTTCTACTACTTTAAGAATAGAAATTATTTTAAGTTTTTTTTTTTTTTTTTCAAAAAGTGTTTTTACTTTTACACCTGGAGGAGAATGTTACTTGCAATCCAGAAATAACTTTAATGGCCAAGAGGAGTAACAGCCAGCCTACACTGTAATCTGCACACAGCCACACCTGTGATCTGAAGTTGAGTCTGTGAGTCTGTACCTTGGCAGCCACTCCAGGAATTTAAATATCTCCTGCTGCTGCTTCACTGTCAAGTTCCATTTCAAGGAACCCTGTGGGGCTTGTCTTTCTTTTTCCTTCTTCCTTCTTTCTTTCTTCTTTTTTCTTTCTTCTTTCTTCTTTCTTCTTCCTTCTTTCTTCTTTCTTCTCCTTCTCCTTATTCTCCTCCTCCTCCTCCTCTCCTCCTCCTCCTCCTCCTCCTTCTGTCTCCTCTTCTTCCCCCTCCTCTTCCTCCTCCTCCTTCTTGATTATGCATATGTGTATATGTCTGAAAGGATCATGTAAGTAAAGTTGTCCACAGAGGCCAAAAGAGGGTGCCAAATTCCTTGGAACTGGAGTTGCAGGTCCAGGGGATTTGCTGTCCTTCCTGGGTGCTGAGACCCAACCTATGCTCTATGGAAGAGCTACAAGTATTCTTAATCACTGAGCCAGCTCTCCAGCCCCCATTGCTTTTAAACTCAGGCTGCAATTAGTTCAACACATCATTGCCCAACAGGTCATTTTCTATGAAAGAAGCACACTTAAGTCTGTAAAACATTGAAACTACATACACCTCAGAAGACTCACTGTTATAAACATGCAATGCACACTCATATATAATCTGAGCAGTGCAAGGGTGTGCTTTGGACAGAGACTACCGTTCTAGTCCTGCCACCACAAACTCTCAGAAGGTCCAAAGCATACCCTCTCTAGATGAAAGAACAAGAGAATTTCTGAGAACTGCCAATCTGATGCACAACTCAAGAGAGTTTTAACAATGCCGGATTTCTGTGGACTGAAGACAAGGACAAGCCCCACGCTTCTATTGTGAGACCTCACACTGCATGTGTTGCATTTTGATCAGGATCAACAGTTATTAAATCACTAAATGTATGTGATATGTCTGAATAACAGTTAAGTTTATAAGACTGCTTTCTTTCCTTTAAGCACCCACATAATAAGGAAAAGTAAAATATACTAAGGATGCCTGGACTCGGGCTATTAACTGCCAGCATTTTTTTTTCTTAAGCAATGGAAAATATTGATGGTTTTCCAAAGAATTTGGCCTTTAAAGCTTGTTATTTTCTAAGCAAGGGGGAAATGGTGTAAAATGTAAGCTCAGCTCCATTCCATCATCTCCTGTCAAAACAGTAGAAGCAGCAAGTCTAAGATCTCAAAAGCAGAGAGATCTGTCTACGCTGCTAGCATCCCGTGATTTAAACCAAATTACTGCAATTATTCTTATTGTGAGCCAAAACTCTGCAACAGATAAGGCAGGAGGTATGAATCTCGGAAGTCACACAGCCCTAAATCAGACTGATCTGCTACTCTACTAGCAGCAGCCTTGGTGCAGGAGTGAGGGGAGAGCTGAAGCAAGTATGGACTGAACCTGTGGCTGGAACGCCTCTGACTCCACATCAGTAACAGACTTACATCAATTGTGTAGGTAAAGTAGAAACATGGGGGGGGGGGGACATTGAAATAATTAAAAGCACAAAACTAAAATCTAGAAAAGATGGGACTGTCCTGAGGAGTGGGTGGGAGGCTTGGAGCACAACGCTACAGACAAAGAGATCAGAGGCATCAAAGCTGGACCACAAATTCAGAAAGTAGCAGGAAGGAAGAGGCAACGAGGGGAAAGGAGCAGAGGACGCCACGTTGTCGAGTGCCAGAAGCCTTGGGGTCAAACCCTGGCCCTGTCACTCACCAGTGTGGTGACCCTGTGCAGATCCCGGAGTGCCTTAGCAATTAAACAAGGATATGAACAGTATCTCCTTCAGTGTTACACAGGAAAAGGAGGCGATCTGGGGAACACGGAGCATGGCTGGGTACAAGGCAGTGTCCAACAGACGCCTGCTATCACTTCCACCTGCTAGCTGTGAGCGTGAGTATGCCACATACCCTCTATGAGCCTGAGAAGCCCTCAAAACACAAGGCTATGATCATTATTTTCCTTAAGGACTGTGAAGATTAAATGAAATATTCTACATAAATGCTAAAAGCAAGCCCAGCAATCTCAGCTACTGGAGTAGCTGTCTGCATCACCACCACCATCATCATTACCACACTGAGAGGACTGAGAAGCTCCAAAAACTGGTGGAGGACCTCCCTCCCTTTAGTTACATATCCTGAACAACTCTACACCATGCATGGTTCCCCCAGGTTCCCTTCAGCTGCACAGTCCAGGCCTCTCCTGGAATGAAGACCTGAGAGAGACACTTTCACTCATGGAAACTCTTACCTGGAATCTGGAGCCCTGAGTTTTCAAGGGAGCCTCTCTGCCTGTGGTGGAGTCAGCAGTGAGCGAGTTGATTTTGGAATTAAGTTCTTCAACCTGGGAAAACAACAAATGGTGGACACACACAGCTGGACTCCCCTTCCCTGACCTGTAGTGCTTTACAGACACAAGCCCTGAGTGGGATTTCTGATTTTGCCATTTGTTAACCGGATGGCTTAACCTCTCTGAGAAGGAATCCATGACCTGTTATGCCACCATGAGCCTATGTGTCAGAGCCTCCATGTGGCACTCTTAGAGGAAGTGGGCCTTCAGTCCCACGTGGGAAGGAGAGGAAAGCAATCACAAGTGGAGAGGGAGGGAGGAAGGGACAGTCGATGGGGGGAGGGGGGGGGAAGGACTGAAACCCTGAGGGCCAGCAGAAAGAATGGAAACAGGCAACCTCAGGAGGTAGAATGTTGGGGGGACCCTCCAGAATGTACCAGAGACCTGGGAGGTGAGAGACTCTCAGGACTCAAAGGGAGGGACCTGAAATGAAAGGCCCTACAGTGGGGAGAGGGAACTTATAGAGCCCACCTCCAGCAGGAAGACAGGGCATCCAGTGAGAGAGGAGATGGCATCCCACAGTCACAGCCCTGGCCCATAATTGTTCTAAACTGGAAGAACTGTGGGGATGGAAATGAAGAGGAACCTGAGGAAAAGAAGGTCCAGGGACAGAGCCAAAGTGGGATCCAGCTCAAAGGGAGGTCCCAAGGCCTGACACTATTACTGAGGCCGTGGAGCACTCACAGAAAGGGACCTAGCATGATCACACTCCAGAAGACCCAACAGCTGAGTCAGATGCAGATATGTGCACCCAACCAATGGGCAGAAGCTGCTGGAAAGGCTAGAAGAAGCTGAGGAAGGCCACCCTATAGGAGGACCAGCAGTCTCAATTAACCTGAACCCCTGAGATCTCTCAGACATTGGAATACCAACCCGGTAGCACACACCAGCTGACATGAGGTCCCCAACACATATACAGCAGAGGACTGCCAGGTCTGAGTTCAGTCAGAGAAGATACATCTAACCCTCAAGAGACTGGAGGCTGCAGGGAGTTTAGAGGTCTGGTTGGGTAGGGTGTGAGGGGTGGTGACATCCTCGTGGAAACAGGGTGGGAAGGAGGTATGAGATGTGGAACAGTTGAGGATGGACCAGGAGGAGGGAATAAAATCTGGAGTGTAAAAAGAGTAAGGAAATAAAAGAAAAAAAATTTTTAGCAAATTAAAAGAAACAAACAAAGAAGGAAAGAAAAAGAAAGAAAGCATGAGAGTAAAAATGGGGGAAAAGAAGAAAAAAAAAGAAAGTGAACCCTAGTGAGAGGACCTTGAGTCAGCTTGGAACATGCTCTTAGAAGGCAGAGTCGCCCGATCTATAAGGCTTCATCTGACACCAGCGTCTGCCCCTCTTGCCCACAGACCTGCTACCTGTCATTACATCTCATCAGAGGCTGACCACATTAGCGAGAGTGACGTTGGACTTTCAGCATCAGGAAAAAAATGGGTGAAATAAAACTCTTTATAAAGTTATCCTGCCTCGGAAATGTCATTAGAGTAATGGAAAACGGACTAATGCATGATAAATCCAACTCTTCTAACTATGGTGTTGTTAGTGATAATGAAGCAATTCAGTACATTAGCATAACAATAACAAGCATTGATACTATTGCTGTTTGTCCATTCATATGACTCATCCAATAACTTTGAGTGGCTTTTCCCAAAACGTCGTACCTTTTATACCCTGGGATCTACTATGAACTCCCACCTCTGTACCTTGGACCCGTTCCACTACTAATGCCACAACACACTGAGGTCTGCTACTCCAGCGGGACCCCAAGGCATCATACGAACCATAGCTACTGTGGTGAACAAACAAACCACAGCTGTAGTGGACACTGTGCTCCCTTAGCTTCTCGGCACCAGTTTCCAACCTC
The DNA here is from genome assembly GCA_964023405.1 of Apodemus agrarius. Taxonomy (NCBI): domain Eukaryota; kingdom Metazoa; phylum Chordata; class Mammalia; order Rodentia; family Muridae; genus Apodemus; species Apodemus agrarius. Next base: position 84,698,548 of record OZ030009.1, on the reverse strand, counting down.
TGTAACCACTCCTGCGCATACGGTCTCATCCCTGAAGTCACAGTCTGGCTCACAGTGGCATCCTCAGCCAGCCTATGCTTTCACTGACTATACTGGTCCACTCTCAGAATCTTAACTCGTGACTAACAGCATGAGTCCCAAGTCAGCTGCCTCTGCCTCTCTCACCAAGCTTCAGACTTGTTAAGCTCTCTGCCTCCCAACAAGGAAGGCCTACAGGCCAATGCTCCTGTCACAATGTCATACTCTACTCTCCATGCTCTAAACCATGTCAATGTCACCACATATCCCCACTCACCCAACACAAGACACCTAGAGTCACCTTGACTGTTCCTTCTCTGAATTCTCAGATCTGATTATCAGATTTTGCAATTTTTTTCTATTTTTTAATTATTTCTATTGTTTCTTGAATACAGTCTTCTTCCTCCACTTTGCTTGCTGTGATCTCTGTTCTGAAAATGCCTTTCTTGGCTCTTAATTTGCCTCTACTCTCTACCTCCTAAATCCACTCTTCCAATCCAACCAGAGGCTCCTCTAAGGTGAAAATGTAGCTGTTACTTCTGCTCCTCGTACCCTGCAAGCAGACAGTATGATTAGTCCCCAGCTCCACTGGGCCTTGCAGCTTAGCCAGTATCTGCAGTTTTCTCTGTGCACTCTGGTCCCCTGGAGCCCCAGACCATTTGCGCTGCCACACACCACAGGCATTGGCCATTGTGTTTTCCATCTCCAAATGGGTCTCCCATCTGCAGCGCTTTCCCGGCTTATGCCTTCTCACCACTCAGGACTCAGCATCAGTTCAGCATCTCCTCCTCTAAGCAACATCTACTCCTCACATCCACCCTAATCAGGACAAGCTACCCTTTCCTCTGCCTGCCCGACCCCTGCACTTGCCTCAGTTCCAACACGCATCACTCTGACTTGCACATCACACATTAGTGCTTGGTCTCTGTGGTGAGTGAGAGCCTTAGTTAATCACTGAGATACAGTGGACTTCAGTAGCAACAGGGATAAAAAAAGAGCCACCAGCCACCACCTTGGGTCCCAAAGGGAGCAAGCCAGGTGGGCTTTGTGCGTCCCAGCCACAGCCTTGCCTCCCAAATTCCTCATGTTTCAAGTTTCAAAAGTCTCAACTTTCAGCTGTTCTTCAAGAGTCAACCTGAACAGTCCTTTAAGGCAGTCCCTAGCCACATGCCTGGCTAATGAGAGGCTAGTCGTACAGCGGTCCCTTAAACTCTTGGTACTAAGGGACAAAATGCTACACAGCTCACCACTGCTTGTTTCAAGGCATTCATGCTGAAATGATTATGTTTATGTATTATTCAAATTAACTTAACATCTTCGCACTTCTTTCAATGGCTTACTAGAAACCTTTATTCATATTTAGCTGCTGACAGCACTAACTGAGGTTCTCCACAACTCCACCTGACCAAAGGATGCACTTTCTGTACTATCTAGCACTTAACAGACTTTCTGTAAACTTCAGGGAAGGACAGGCAAGCCACAGAAACTAATAAAGAAAAATCCCACTTCACTCCTCAGACATACCTCTTTTTCCTTTGATTTTAATGCCATGGTTAGACCCTGAATGGCTTTATAACTCTTTAAGTTATTTTTCTTCTCCGTAGCAATTTCTCTTTCCTTCTCTCTCAGGTCCTCCTGAAGTGCCTAAATTAGATTAGAAAAAGATTCACGAAGTTGATGTGTTCCAACCAAAATGCACTGTAAATATATCTTTAAGAGCACACTCAAATGCAGTTATTCTATCTTATTCCTGTCAACCTGTGATTAATGTTTCCTAGTCGAGCCGAACGCCGTGGCATCAGCTCCCAGTTACTGTGTTACTGCTCACAGCAACAGGGCCGGGTGAAGGGAAGGGGATCAGAGTGCTTGAGCAGCTGACAGCTATTCCTACGGGAAGGACTCCAGAGCCTTCTAAAATCTGAATACAGTCACATCAGCGTCTTTGAAACTGCACCAGGTTATTTGGGGGAAATAACAGATCATTAATTTCATTCCTTAATGCTGCACAAGCTAGGAGAGTGTGGTTTGATGGAGACTGAGCCGCACATTTATAGTCCTGAGTTCATGTCTTAAGATAATCACTCCTGCCTCCCTCCTGGGCTGTTGTGAGGATCAGATGAGATAATGGATATGAAAGTGCTTTCTACACTGGCAGGCACTGTACAAATGCCAGCTGTCGTGACTAAGGGCCCCGGGAGCCTGGGTGTTGGAATCAAACAAGAAAATTCCCCCTCCCAGCTATGTCGTCATGGGCAAGTGACTTCACCTTCTGAGTCTCAGATACCACATCTGTAAGATGGGAATGTCCATAGGACAAAGCTATTACAGGACTGAGCAACTCCCTCTACTGTGCTTTATGCATAACTGGTACAAAGGCTTATCCGTTGCACTCAGAATCAAATGAGAGGCAAGCAGAGAGGAAGTCTTAAATGCAGTCTTAAAATGAGTCAACATACCTGGATCCTCTCTTCAAAGTGGTTTCTCTCCTTCGACCATTCCTAAGAAAAGGCATTCATGAGTGAGCGAAAGAGGAGTGTCGGGGGAGGAGCTTCCGATGGCTTACCCACAGCCATTGGGGTGAGCATCTCATTCATCTGCCCGTCCAGGCTGCAGGCCTCATTAACACACGTGACCCTTGTTGGCCCCACCCACAGCCCGACAAGTGTGATGACTGCTGCCCACAGGCCTGGGTCCCGTGGCAGAGCTTCAGAAGAACAGGTAAGGGCGGGGCAGGAGGAGGAAGCATAGTGACAACCACAGTGCAAAGGCACAGTGACAAGGCTAGTGTCTGCTAAGGTGACAAGGACAAAAAGGCCGCTCCATAAAGAAACCATGACTTTTCTTGGGCTTCCAGAACACACCCGGATGTGAACAGACCATGCAGCAGACATCTTTACCCAAAGAGGATGGTGGGTCAAGAGAGCTTGTCCTAGAGGCTCCAAGACTAAAGAGGGTCCAGGAGATTTGGGCCTAACTACCAGCAACTCAGTTCCTGGCACCGAGAGGCATATGACCACTCTGAGGCCGATCCTGACTCAGGCAGAGGATCACACTCTCTGCTTGGCCAAGAGGCCCGGAGGCCTGGACAGGGCACTGTGTGTTGCCATGCCCAGAGCCTGTTAGCTCCCTTCAGCCACGTCCTCGGATGCTTCACACCACATATGGCCTCACCCCTGTCTCTAACCACAAAGGAAAACTGGACATGGACAGTGCACCACAATTTTATACTAAAAGAAACCTAAGGATGAAAAAGAAGCCCCAGGGTGACGGCAAACAAACACATGGGGATCTACAGATGCACCGGTATGGGACACAGGAACAAAGGCAGGCCCTAACAAAGGCGGCTCCTGCCGAGTCTCAGCTGACTGAGCTGGAACGTAGAAGTTACTGTGCAAACCACGCAGACTGAAGAGCGGCGCCCCACTTTCCACTCTCCGTGGAGCAGTCTGATGTGCTCCCCCTCCCGCTGTGCCCTGTCGCCTCACCTCAGCATCTCTCTCTTTTTCTTCCCTCCGAGTGGCAGAAAGTCCTCGGAGTTCTCCAGATGACACGTTCTCGTCAGGAGATGCCATCTGAGATTTTTCCTCTTTAAGGCACTGAATTAAAGCTTCTTTGCTCTTCAAAGACAGCTTCAACTCCTCAATCAGTCTAAAAGAGAACAAAATTTAAATATTAATTCTGAGCTGCTCTCTTCGCTCAGTGGAGCAGGAGGAGGTAGGAAACAGGGCCAGACATCTTCAAAGTGGATGCGTCCAATGAATACACATAAACAAAATCGCATTCTGCAGGTCAGAGAGCAAGGAACAGAGTTTAGGTGGCATCACTGAGCCCTCCTGCCTCCAGCCTCGCCCAGGGACTTAGCTCTGGAGCTGCACCGTCTCTGGTCCAGCCATGCACCTGCTCAGGGCCTCAGCAGCTCCACTGCAGCAGCAAATTGCTAAATTTTAAGTAAGAAATCCCCTCTCCGAAAGCCATCTGTCCCTGAAGCCGAAGCAATCAGCCAACCAAGAGCTGTTTGGTGGTATAGATTTAAACGGCAGGGCTCTCTCTCCAGAGCTCACAAACGATGCTTACAAACACGCCACGTGCCAAGCCAATGGCCGCACTCTGGGGTCAGGCATCCCGGCGCCCAGCTCCTGAGTCAGAGCAGCCCCAGTTTCGTCCTGATCCCTGTCCACCTACAGCAGTTCGCAGAGAGCTCGCTCCAAAGCTATCTTGTGAGCCTCCATGCCTCTGCATATGCCATCAATACCTTCTGATAAGCACCAGAGTTCCTTACATTGCATCTTCCATCTCTGAGTCTCGGAGATGCTTTGCCACCTACAACCATAACGTCTTGCAGAAAATGTGAGCATTTCCCTTTTTGGAACCAAACCCGATGCCCTTGGATCAACTGCTCAGTGACCAAGCTAAGTCATCCAATCTCTCTGTGCCTGTGCTTGGACAACTTAAAACAGAAGTGTACTTCTGACATACAGCTGCACTCAACAAATGACAACTGCAGTGCTGATTCTAGGTATGTGTGCATGTTTTGTATACAGATGCTTATCTATGCAGATGTGTATAGGGGTCAGAGCTCAGTGTCCAAGCGTTTTCCTCAATGGTATCTGTACCTTATTTTGGCTTTGCTGGGCTACCTGCCTGGCTAGCAAGCCCTTTGAAATGCTGGGATGTATGCCATCACAGGAGCTTTTACCTGGTGCTGGAAATCCCACCTCGGGTCCTCATGCTCACACAGCAAGCATGTTACTCACTAAGTCATCTCCCCAATCAACCCAGGACGTTCTGCTTCTTAAATCTTCAACAATTAACATTCTTTCTGAGGACTCTCCTCCACAGAGCTCTTCTGTAGCTAAGCCTAGAAAGCAACCCAGTTTTGTAGAAACACGGGCCTGGAGGTCTGGCAGAGCTAACCTCGTAAAGCACCTGGCTTCAATGCCCGAGGCCAGAGTGAGACGCGGGCAGCAGAAACACCTAGCAGTGCAGTGCATCAGAGCTCAGTAGTGGGATCCGCCTGACAGCCTAGGAACCTGGAGGGAGGTGCAACACTGCCCTCTAGGGGTTCAGCTCTGAGATAATCAGTGGGAAAATGGAGAGCTACAAGTCCCCAAATGTAGATTTAAAACGGAAAGATGGGGGCTAGAACCAGGTCAACTAAAGGCTACTGAAGAGCCAGCCCATTTCAGAGCAGCAGTCTTGAGCCAATAAGAAGGCACCACGGGTTGCCAACATTCCTGGGCTTTCAAGAAAAGTAAGAATTCACTCCTCCGTGAAATTCAATGTTTTAAATGCCAGCAAGTAATTCAAACTTTTTAAAACTCTATTTAAGTTGAAGAAAATATATCTATTGCTATAGCCAACCTGTAGGGCTCCCGACATGATCATCTTCAGATGCAGAAGAGCTCAAAATAGACTGACAAAACTAGAGACAAAGGCCTGCATGAAAGGTGGTGGGAACCCAGGAACACAGCGGGAGAGTGCACGCGAGCGAGGGCCAGACCACAGTGACCAACCTGCCATTCCCAGCAGCGGCTCCTCTGTGTGGCCACTCCACATCCACTTCATCTCCGTGTAACTGACTACCCCTGCTGTCATGCTGGCCTAAACTTCTAACTCTGACTTAGATAAAGTCTATGGGAAATCATCGAGATTTAGTGCCTGGAGACTTGCCATACAGGCCTCTCCTGAGGGAAAATAAAGGTGGCAGGTGGTTGCTGGTCTCTGGAAGTTGACCTGGGATACCTTCATCTCTGGGACTGACATATCCATAGAGCTGACAAGCCCACTTGCTACACTTGTCATGGCAGGCCTGTGCAAATGCCAGGAAAATGCAGCCTGCAGCAGGGCCCCAACTTGACCATCTACATCCATGGAGAAGCCAGCACTTGGACCAGACACACCCCTCCTCCCAAATGTCCTCTTCCCACATAAATAAGAATCAAAGCTTAAGCAACATACAGTGATGATCTATAAGTATAGGCTCTGTACACAGAGCATGCAAGCTTCATCCCTTTGACATACCAACCCTCTGCATAGGCAACGTCCTAAATACATGGGCAAAGTCCTAAATGGACTCCCCCTAAAGGAACTTTACAGTCTGGAAGTTCATCTGTACCAAATCATTTATTGGGATCTATCTAACCACTCTCCAGAACCAGAACCACCATGACCCCTGTGGTTCCAAATGCATGCCCAGCCATGCTCACTCAGCACTGCTTACAGTGTGAATCTTCATTTCCTCCAAGGCCAGCCTGAATCTATAAAGCCACTCCTCCACACTTCCACTCACAGGTACCCACAGAACCCACAACTCTGCCCTAACTGCAAACATCATCATCCCACTCCTGCCTAAAATCACCTCCTCGATGCTCATCTCCAAACTGAGTAGACTGTATAGCCTCCCCTCAGCCACTCATTGGCAAAGCTGAAAGAGGGAGTGTCAGTATGTGTTTTCCTTGGCTACCAAAGCCATTCAAGCCCACTGTGCCCACTTCCCCTTCGATCCCCACCTGTTTGGCTGCACTCTTGGTCCAGGCCTTCAGCCTCGGTTGTCATCACTTATCTGGATATCTGCAAGCATCAGCATGAAAGCCCAGTGGCAGTGCATCCCCGAGGCAAGCAAAGAACTGCTCTACACGTAAATCTAATCATCTCATGTCCCCAAGCTCCCCACGGACTTCTCCACGGATTCCCCATGCCATTCAGATAAAGTCCAGAGTCTTCCCTAAGTCCAGCATCCCTACACTGTATATGCTACCTCCCTACTAATCAATCAGTAGCCATCGTGACTATCAGAACTGTTTGATGATGCTTACAATCAAGTAACACTTACACAATGACCTGGCAGTGCGTCATGCCTGCCTCACTCTCCTCCCTTCACGCCACCACATATCATCTAACATCACCACAAGAAAGGCGAGTGTCTTAGTCAGGGTTTCTACTCCTGCATAAACATCATGACCAAGAAACAAGCTGGGGAGGAAAGGGTTTATTGAGCTTACACTTCCACATTGCTGTTCATCACCAAAGGAAGTCAGGACTGGAACTCAAGCAGGTCAGGAAGCAGGAGCTGATGCAGAGGCCATGGAGGGATGTTTCTTACTGGCTTGCTTCCCCTGGCTTGCTCAGCCTGCTCTCTTATAGAACTCAAGAATACTAGCCCAGGGATGGCACCACCCACAATAGGCCCTCCCTCTGATCACTAATTGAGAAAATGCCCCACAGCTGGATCTCATGGAGGCACTTCCCCAACTGAAGTTCCTTTCTCTGTGATAACTCCAGCCTGTATCAAGTTAATACATAAAACCAGTCAGGTGCTCGCTTCGGCAGCACATATACTAAAATTGGAACGATACAGAGAAGATTAGCATGGCCCCTGCGCAAGGATGACACACAAATTCGTGAAGCGTTCCATATTTAAAAAAGAAAAAAAAAAAAACAGTCAGTACAGTGAGCCCATACTGTTTTACAAGAGACCACACATTCACATATTTTACTACAGACTATTGCCACAGTTGCCTGCTTTATATTAACTTTCATGTTAATCTATTACTTCATCTAATTTGTCAAGTAAACCTTAACACAGATATGTATTATGGGGGGTGGGGCACATAGCAAGTAAAGGGCTGGATATTAGTCAGGTGTCAGACATCCATGAGATTATCAGGCCAGGGGACCTACTTTCTTGGAGAAGTGTCTATTGGCCCATTGACACAGATTTTGTAAATGCTACAGTCCTTATCCTTCTGCCCCCACCCCCCACACTCCCACCTAGTAACTTCATTAGCTCTGGGGTAGACAATCCAAGCCTCCCTAGCTCACTCCTTTAATCACCGCTGTGCTCACCAGATGACACATAACAAGTGTCTGTTGAATAAAGCGCATAATCATCCAACAGAGCCACTGAAAGAGGTGCTCAAGATGGCAGGACCCTCACACGACTGTCCCAGGACTTCTCACAAACCTTTCTGAACCGTCTCCTTTCTTCTCCATCACAGGTATCAAGAATTCTCCTTTCTCCCTGCGGCCTGGCCCCCACAGACTTGCGTGTTTGAATGCTTGGCCATGCCGAGTGGCACTCTCCTCTCAGAGGGATGGCATGGTTGGAGGAAGTTGGGGGGTGGGGGCAGGTTTGAGGTGCTCTTCTGTGCTCAAGCTACACTGAGTGTAACACACAGATTTACTTCCGCTGCCTGCGGACCAGGATTAGAACTCTCAGTTCCTTCTCCAGCACCACGGGTGCCTGCATGCCGCCATGACAATAACTGACTAAACTTCTGAAACTGCAAGCCAGGCTCAATTAAATGTTGTCCTTTGTAAGGGTTGCCATGGTCATGGTGTCTCTTCACAGCAATGGAAACCTAAGACAGTCTCTCAGACATTCTACTCTGGTCTAATCCACCTCTTGGCCCCCTGCTTCTAGACTATATAGTTCTCCCAGAATGACAAGGCTATATATACATGCCTTCTAAGGACTTCACTGTCAAACGACCGGGAGAGATTGTGGAACACAATGACCTATGAGTATCTGTGTGGTAGCTCTTGACGGTTCATGAATGGCAGCTGGGGGAGACGCCAGCAAAGGCAACCCCTCTTCCTGGCAAAATGGCCCAAGGAAAATACTGGATGGCAAAGGGACGGAGGGAGACGGGAACTCATTACCTCCACCAAGGTCTCGGGGATTCAGTGTCTCAAACATGTCCATTTCACTGAACAAAACGAAGAAAAAGAGGCTAGCCTCTGACCTCCATGCATGTACACACACACACACACAAAAAAAAAAAAAAAAAAACACAAAAATTAAAATTAAAAAAAAAGTCTCTAAAACAATGAGCCAAAAGAAAATCGAAAAGATAAAAACACAGAAACGTAAAAAAGGCTGCAGTACATACAATGTCAGTTGTCTGGGTACCTGGAGCGCAGGTGCTGACGTATGGAGACCATGACCATGACCACAGGCTCCCTCCCCACTGACTCGGCCCTCTCCCTGAGAGAACCTCAGGTGTGCTCAGCTGATGTTCAACCCATAACTGAACACAAAGTGGCACACCTAGATACTATAGTGGGGCATTGAGTCAGAAGTAAAGGCAAACAGCACGCACCCACAAGACCTTAAACAGCTGGCCAGGGTGACCCTAAACAGCTGGCCAGGGTACATACTCCTGTAAACTCTGCACTTGAGGAGGAGGGCAGCAGGTGCATCAGGAACTCAAGGCCAGCCTCTGCCACACAGTGAATCTGTGCCAGCCTGGGCTATTAACTACCTAAGCAATGGAATGGGGCACACGACCTCACAGAGCACGGGGCAGCTGAGAAAAGCAAGCGGAGGCCCAATCCTCTGGGAAAAACCATCCGCGTTGGAGCCACCTCACCCGACTCTAAACAGCTGTGGCTCCTCTGCCACCTCTGTTAGTCTCCACAATTTTAACCCATCCTCCCTCTTAGAGACCAACAAATAGTATGAGAATTGAAATAGCAGAAGAAAATTTCAACTTATTTTTAATGACTTTTTGTCAAGTCTGGCTGCAAGCCACAGTGGTCATTAAAAACAGCCTAACAGCCCTACTGCCCACCCATTTCTCTAAGCCAACAGCATAGGTTTTATTCATGCATTGAAGAACTCTGGATTTGGTCTACAGTGTCATCTTTGGCCGATTGCACTGCATAATTTGGGCCTCCAGCCAGCACTAAACAACATGGTGGAAAATAGGTCACACACGAACTTCACTAGCAGTTATGGTGGGGATGAACCACTTACTGTTCCTGGTGGAAAGAACCACAAGAGAAATTTCCTTTCAATAGTGCCAAGCAAAACTGGGCCTCTCTGCATGCATGGCTTATTTTACCTCATGGGCAATGTGAATGTCAGGGCTACAGGATTGTGTTTCCTTTAGCTACCAGGAAGCTATAGCCAAAAGTAAACACTAGACATGGCGTAGATGGATTTTTGTATGGCTTCACAAAAGCACCTGTCTACTGACCGCCTCCCACCCACTACTCCTTTTCTGTCTGTCCCACTCTGGTCCCCAGTTTTCTATCTTGCTGTACTGGCTTCATTCCAGTAAGTCAGTCCAACCTAGAGAAGAACAATGACAGGAGGGAGGGCAGGGGAAAGGAGAGGGGGAGATGCTCTCCCAGTCCACATAATGAGATGTCGGAGTTTCCGCAGGGATCGGAGCCAGACCAGACCTGTCCTTCTCTTCCAGAGCCAGAGTCATCGCCAGGTCCCCCTCCTGCATCTTCTTCATCGCAGAGAGCTTGCTTTCTAAGCTGAGCCGAAGCGCCTTCTCCGTTTCTGTCCCTGCGACAGCCTTCTCCAGTTCTGCTTGGGCGGCTCTCACATCCTACAGTTAAATTAAATGCATTTGATGCAATTTTTCAATACAATTGGGAACATTTTGAAAGGAAATTGGATTAAAATATAAATATTTATGACTTTTTCTCCAGCACATTTCCCCTCCCTGGATGTACTATACATGGAAAGAATCAGTAATAAATACATTTGCCAGCCATTTTTCCCTCTTGTATCAGAAGAGTAATGGGCACTTCCAATGGAAAAGACTCAACTCTACAAGAACTATACTTTGAGTTTTGAAAAATCAGATCAATATTTACAGCTTCAGTGAGAACAAGGAGAAATGTGCTTCTCAATGCTAAATGTGTGTACACTCCAGCCACGCTAATCTCCATGCAAATTCATCCCATAGCCCACCGCCCCTCCCCGTTTCTTTTTAAGATAATGACTATACAATTCTAAACTACATTTCGGTATCTCCAAGGTGATTTAGATGGTGAAAACCTCTATGCTCTTCCGGAGAGCTCAGAGAAGCCACCATGGCAATTATCTTTGAAATCATGCAGGCCCAGGGAAAAGGCCCTGGTGCTCAGGAGGTGACCTGGAGGTCTACGCCTCAAGAGGCCTGGGCCTGTGTCTCCAACCACACAGATCACTGGCTCAGACTACACTGCACACATAAAAGTTACACAGAACTGAGGCCAAAGGTCACCTCTCCCGCTTCCTTGCTGTGTGTTTTTGTCATTTCATCTCTAAGCCCAGGGTTCTTTTTCTAGAAAACTGGAGACCCACCATTCCATTGCAGGGCTGCTGTGAGACTGCCCATCCTGCAGGCCCAGAAGCTAACCCGCCACCTTCTCTTCCCCTCTGTCCCTACTCTAACACTGTCTGCCTTGGAGGCACGCCTGCTCCGTCACAGTTCTTAGAGCGACTACAATGCTGTTGTTGGCCTACTAAATGCCAGGCAGGAGCAAGCAGTCATGTCATACTTGATCTTCACATAACCCTAAAGTGCTGTGGAATGAGACATTAGAATACTGCAGCCCCGCCGGGCGTGGTGGCGCACGCCTTTAATCCCAGCACTTGGGAGGCAGAGGCAGGCGGATCTCAGAGTTCGAGGCCAGCCTGGTCTACAGAGCTAGTTCCAGGACAGCCAGGGCTACATGGAGAAACCCTGTCTCGAAAAACCAAAAAAAAAAAAAAAAGAATACTGCAGCCCCAAATGCAGCCAGATCACCTAACTGCACCTGTGTGACTTGGAGCAAATGACCAGGCCACTTGGTGCCTTCTGTTTCAGTATGTTTAAAAAGGGAGAAAGAGAAGGGGAAATGAAAGTGGTTAACTGTGAACCTTCGTGGAAGGATAGCTAAGAATGCACACACGGCTCAGCAGGGCGCCTCTCCTGTCTCCTGTCGTGAGCTCTCCTGGCTTAGTCTGTGCTCCTTTCTGCAGCCAGTGCTGCAAGCTAGCATGGCTGTGCTCAGTTCACACAGGCCGGTGTTTCATCCAGTGGGACAAAGGCAGCAAACAGAACAGAAACACTGGAAAGTACAGCGGGGGACAATGGAACAAACAAGGAGTCTGGGTCACAAGATGACAACTTTCCTAACTGTCTTGATTAATGGTATGGTGGTTTTGGTGGTTTGAATAAGAATACCCCCACCCCCATCCAACTCCCATATGCTCAAAAATTTGCATGCTTGGTCACCAGGGATTGACACCATTAGCAGATCTTGCTTGTTGGAGTAGGTATAGCCTGGGAGGGAGAAGTGTGTCACTGGGGGTGGGCTTTGAGGTTTCAAATGCTCAAGCCAGACCCAGTGTCTCTCTCTCCTCCTGCTGCCTGCAGAGTCAGTTATAGAATTCAGCTTCCTCCCCAGCACCATGTCTACCTGCATGCCGCCATGCTTCCTACCGTGACGATAATGGATTAAACATTTGAAATGTAAGCCAGCCCCTATGAAACATTTTGTTTTGTTTTTTAATAAGAGTTGCTGTGGGCATTTGGGTGGTGGTGGTACACACCTTTAATTGCAGCACTTGGAAGGCAGAGGCAAGTAGATCTCTGAGTCCAGGGCCCGCCTGGTGTACAGAAAAAGTTCCGGGACAGCCAGGGGATCATAGAAACCATGTCTCAAAAACAAACAAAGAAACAAGAGTTGCCATGGTCACGGCAATAGAAACCCTGAAACAGTGATGTATCTTGTAGATATAATGTTTGGGAAGCTTAAGCAAGAGGATTCCAAGTTTGAGACACCCTTACTAACTAGCAGATGCTGTCTCAAAAAAAATAATAGTAACTTTTAATATATCTTGGTCATCACATTCTTTCTGAAAGGCTCAAAGTATTAAACTTTCTATTATCATCAAAATGTAACAAGTAGAAAATCTCACACCTGACCTCACACAGGTCAAAACACAGGCATGTTAAATTATTGCATAAAATTCTGATTACATATGTGATGCATATATAAAATATAAGTAAACTCCTTATCTAGTCATGGATGCCATCCCCAGGATAGCACATTAGTTATGTACAGATGTTCAATAATAATAATAATAAGCTCAAATCTACATACAACACTTATCATCTTAGGCCTAAAAGCTATTTAAACTGTGGTACTTAATACTGGCTTAAAAGAGAGGAATCCTTTCCACTGTCCTGTCCAGAGGCAGATGCTTAGTCAGAAAGCACCTGACTCCCAACTGTGGTCACCGCAACTGCCCGACAGAATGAACAGCACAAGACCTACTAAAGAAGTGATACCCAGTGAGTTCTGGAAAGACAGCGGACCATGGCTAGAGACAGGAGAAGAGCCAGGCAGGCAGGCCAGAGGAAAGCGCCAGGCAATCTGACCGCATCCAGACTTGTTTAGCACTAGATGGTCATTCCTTCCGTGGGCGTCAGCAGCCACCTAGGCCAGTCAGTACTTCTTTCTGTACCTCACTGTCCTCACGGGAAGGAAGAGAACAATGTAAGGTTTATAAGATACATGTGTAAAGTGCCTACAAAGAGGCTAGAATCCAGAAGACACTCAGAAATGACGAGAGTGGCTGCATTTCTCCTCAGGAGAAAGGAATGCCACCATACCCTCCCGAAGACTGACCTTCTGTAAGGGCGGACCCTCATCTCCAGACTTACTTCTTCTAGAAGATGTATCCTTTTCGTTAGGAGGTCTTCCACCTGCTGCACCTTCTTTCTTGCGTCTTCTTTCACCCGCTGGACTTCAGAACCACCCTGTTCTGCTAGACTCTCCATCGCTTTGCTGCAGAGAGAGCATGCTTCAGTCGGGTACCTACCTCATGGCGGTTCCACCAGCCGTAAAAGACCAGGGGTATCGCCAGCCACTGCTCCCATTTACAGAGCTAAGTTTCTTACAAAAACAGCAAAGCAAAACATCGTATTTATAATTCAGAAACATGGATGGGAGGAATCGTTCATACTCTTATTCCAGAGGATACTAATCAACACTGTAACACACAGACTTTTGGTTACTGTGTACCCAAACAGACCCATTTAGTACATATTAGTGAGCTAATTTCTTCACTTACTACCCTGAAAACTTACCCTTCAGAGTCAGTAAATATAAATCTGTATCATCATCTTAAAGCCTATGTATTAATTCTCCATATGGCACATACTTTATTACGTCAATTCTCTATATTTTAAAGACCTACACTGTCTCTGATATAACACATTTGATTGATAATACCAACAAAGATGTGAGAAGAGTGCCTGGTACGAAGCAACCACTCCCCAGTGTCAGTGCTGCGGTTTAACGGTTCCCGGAGACACAGGAAGGGAATCACTGAGTCCAAGCACACTCTCACACTCTCGGTAGCAACTGCCAATTTCCCACCAGTACTCTTTAGCAGTGGTGCAGGAAAGGAGGCCTGGGAACCATCGGGCAGAGGATCAGTGTGCAACAAATGGATATTCGAGGTTAGGGCTTGCATGCCTGCAGGCAAGCATTTTAAGTACAGCAAGACAGATCCAACTCAGGCTACCGCTTAGGGTGTGCAGAGGGGAGTGGGCACAAGATTCCTGTACCTCGCGTTACTGTGACATTCAACACCCAGGGCACTCTGCTGTGGCCCCGTAGAATGTTCTCTCTGAGACAATCGGGGCGGGCATGACACTAAACCCAGGACACCAAGACCAGTGATGCAGACAGCAAGGCAGTGGCGGCTGCACTGCTGTGACCTCCACTCAAGCCATCCTGGCTGCTCTGGGAAGGACTGCAGTGTGCAGTGGAACACTGAGGAAATGGCTCCACCTAAAGCTGGCTTCTCAGAAAAACAGCAACAGAAAACCAGACGAGACCCCGCCCCTAACCTCCCTGGTCTAAATTAAGGAGGATATCAAATTCCCCAATGCAAAGCCCTGCAACTAGATGTCACACACTGGGCCACGTGAAGCATTCATCCAGAACAGGGCCGCCCAGAGGGCTGCGCTGGCTGTCCAAGTCCCCCACAGAAATCACCTGCAAATAAAGGCCTTATTTATACCTAGTTTTGCTTTCAGCGAAGCTTCAGAAGGCCATCACAATATCACATTAGTGGAGTCCAGTGTGAATAACTAAAAGGAGGAACACCATCACGGCCTGGACAGATCTGCTTCTAAATTCGCACTCTATTCCGGCCGCAGTTGGCCCTGGGTAAATTACCTAGCCTCAGTAAATTAGCTGCTATACCTCAGTCTCCTCATGTGAAAAATGAGATGATTACCTCTTGGAACTAATGGGCTACCACACGGGGTCCTGTGCAGCCCTGGCTCAGCACTCTGCATGAGTGCCCCCACATCCTGCTGCGAGGCCTCCCCTGCAGGCCAGGGCAGCACAGGCCCTGCTGTGCTGCTGAGAGGCCTCCTGCTACCCCTCTGCTGGATTCGGAGCTCAGAACTGAGGCCAGCATGCTCATTTCCTGATTGCTGCCCTTGGTGTCCTCAGCCCCCACTCCCTCAGCTCATTTCTGGGGTCAGTGCTGTCTCCAATTCACATGACTCACAGTCATTCTATCACTCCGGAAGGGGCATTAGATGGTAAAAGGAGTTCTGGGCTGGCCTCCTCTCTTTTGCTAGCCGTAGCTGGAGACTTTTATCTTTCTCTGCGTGTGATACATGGCGTATGCACACGAGTGGATGCTCACACAAATGTGTATGGAGGACAAAAGGGGACACGCTTTCTATTGCTCTCCACCTCACTCAGTCATTCAGTCATTCAGTTTGAAACAGGGCGTTTTACTAAGCCTGCAGCTCCTGCAGCAAACACCATCTCCCCTGCCAGCCCACCAGCAGCATTGGGGTTAAAAACACCTTCTCTCCATTTGATACAGGTGCTGAGAATCCAAACTTGCGTCCCTGTGCCTGCACAGCAAACACTTAAGCACTGAACCCCTATACAGATGTTTCTGGTCCTGGACTTCTCCCCTGGGGCCTTCCAGTCCCCTGTACGGCCTCTCCCTCTGCGGCACTCTAGTCCCCCTCACATCAGCTCAGATCCGATCTTGCCATTTCACAGCCTGAACCGCATATGCTGTCAAGAGGCTGTATAATTTTTAACAACTACTAGCATTATTCAGTTTGTTTGTGTTTTAGTTATACCAATAAAATATATTCTCAATAATAAATGTTCCAACTTTTCATTTATCATCTTTGTATTTTACAGTTACTGTAGCAATAAAATTTATACTCAGCAGTATGGTACAATTTTCCTCTGCTAATGGAATTATTATTTTTTGTTTGTGTTTTAAAGCTACAGAGATAAAATTTACTCCCAACAATATGACTGTTTTTGGTTTTAATGTCCCCTTATTGTAACTGATACACAGAACAATGGAAAACTAGCACAGAGATATGGTCACAAGGTAGGGTGAGCTCAGGAGCTGCTCCAGGACCAACCTGTTACAGTAGTCCTCAGGGTTTCCAATTTCTCGTCACTCAGATGAGAATCCTGACGGCCTCATCCACTTGTCAATCACTGCACATACAGGGTTAGGATAAAGCCAGAAGTGGACCAATGTCAATTCTCTTCCTCTACCTTTTTTTTTTTTTTTTAAATCTGGGCTACAAGTATACATCAGGCAGACCATCATGCCTTGGGTCTACACCAGCTTTCCACTCTGTGTGAGAGCACCTTCCATAAACACTCTCCTCATTACCATTGTTCACTGTCACCATTTCGTCTAGATTATTTCCATTTGAGTTAGCGTTGTCCTTTTCCTGTTGCAGAACCCATGTCCTATGCCTTCCTGAACAAAAACTCAACTCAGAAAAAGAGCTGACAGCATTTACATCAATAAGACTCCATCAACGTCTACCAGACACACTGCTAGGTTCTGGGTAGTTAGAGGCAGAAGGGAAAGCCCCATCGCAGGGAACGGGTAGACACCAAAGGCCACTTAGAGATAGTGTGCACACTCTTAGTCAACACATGAACAATTTTAAAAAAGAAAAGAAAAAGGAACTGTGAAACCTAGTGCCCCATGAGAAATTTGGGAGTTGATCTTTAACCTAAGTCTGACCATTCTATCCAAGATCACAGCCCTTCTCGTCACCAAGCCTGGCCCCCTCTTCTCTATATGCAGGGCACTCCTTCCGATCTACCTGAATAATGAAGTGATATGTGTGGGTGAAAGTGTTCTAGACACAGAAAGGAGCTGTCATATGGGATGGACACTATATGCCAGAGAGGTCAATGGGAGGGGCCAGTACAGGCCAAAAGGAGGAGCCAGGATGCTAGTCTGAGCCCTTGGGAACGAGGAGATGGGAAGGCATGGGCAGGGAGGACTAAGAAGGGAAGACGTCTGTTCAGAAGCAGCTAAAGCAGCAAACAAGAACATCTGCGGAGCCTGTCGGATGGCTGGGGGCAGAGGTGGTAGACAGGAAGCCGAAACGGGCAAGTCAGTATGAGCATCCGTCAGCAGGGCTCATGACCCGCCAAGACAGCATCTCCTGGTGCGACGTTTGAGTAAGAGTTGTCCCCGGAGACTCATGTACTTAAGCACTTGGCTCCCGGCTGGTGACACTGTGTGAGAACGTTATAGAACCCTGATGGAGGGATGGGAGGGGCTTTGAGGTTTTGCAGACTGGCATTACTTCTTGTTTCTTCTTTCTGATCCCTGGCTGTGGTAAAAATGTGATCTGCCAGCTTCTTACTCCTTCCATAGCTTCCCTGCCATGATGGATTCTATCTCGTGGGATGATAAAACCATACCAAGAAACTTGGTATGGTAGAGCAGGTCTGAGACCCTGGAGACTCGGGGACACCTGAGACATAGGTGCCTCCCCACTCCCAGCCAGATGCCTGGACTAGAACACGTGCCATACTTCCCACATAACGAACTGTGACCTGTGGTGATATAAGCCCAGAACAGAGTTCTCCATGCTAATGAGCTCCTGAGGGTTCAGCCAATAAGCTTTCCTTCCCAGACATTCCTCCCTACAAAAAGGTAGTTAACCTCAGGCCCACCCTGTGAAGATGGTATGCATCCATTTTCCATAATGAACAGTCAATAAACAGGTTAGAACCATGGACTGTGGGGAGCCGACGGTGTAAACATCCTGCCCGCATAAACATCCTGCCAGCACAAACATCCTGCCTGCGCAAAACATCCTGCCAGCGTGAAGTAAACAAGTCAGTGCGCAGGTGCTGGGTAGTTTACCATCCCTTGGTCTCCGCCTCTCCCGAGCTGCAGCCAATCAGGGGATGACACATCCGAGGCAGGGGTTGCAGCCTATATAAGGGATGGGCTTCTGGGTGTTTGGGTCTCTGCTCTGTAGGCTTATGCTCTCCCTCTCAAGAGCATTAAAGCTTTGCTGCAGAAGGATCTTGAGTGTGCCGCGTCGTTCTTGCTGGCGAGACGGTAGCGTGGGACAATGGACTGTCTCTTTCATCAAGATCCGCTGTAGTGAGCCCCAGAAAAGTCCTTTAACTATCAAGCTACAGATTAATCTTCTGTAGAAGGCCTCTCTGTGCTTCCATTGACAACTACTGCCAAGATAAGGACAATCACCACTGAGCTAAGCTGGACCTCCCCCACTTCCCCTAGCCCCAGACTAGACACCATCCTCAGCTTGTAGCCTGCCCCCACCCCGCTCCCACTCCCAACTCCTCAAGACTCAACGACACCTAGATGTCCAAGAGCTTGGGAGCTTCCGGTCCTGGCCAGCCCCATCATTCATTCCCGACTCCTCTGGTCGGCACCCCAGGGATAGCTGGGTGCCTGGGAGTCTGGGAACCCCAACTTTGGCTTTCCCACATCTCAGACTTCATTCTCCCACCGCAGGAGCGGTGTCTTGGTACTTCCCTGAAGCCCGGCACCGCCCGGCCGTGGCGTGAGATAAGCACAGCCAAGCACGTCCAGCCTTTGCCTCCTCAGGGAACACACTGAAACTAAAAGCTAATATAAGCCCTCTCTCCCCAAATCACGCTTGGCAAGGTATTTTATCACAGCAACACAACAGAAGGAATGCCCTGACGTCTCCCTTCTCACTTACCACCAGGGCCTGTGGACTGTGCTTCCTAAGGGTCTTTCCCTTTAGTCCACCATCCATGTCAACATACAGCTCTCACCTCACTTACCCATCTGGTGTCCAAACTAGTCTCCCTGCATCCTCACAATCCCTTTCCCACTTAACAGCCAGAACTGCATTTCCAAAAAGCAAACTCAGTACTGTGTTGGTCACTTATGTGACCTTAGAACACAGACCAGAATCTCTAGTGCTCTACTCTCCTCCTACTTCCTCAGACTTGCCACAGCCTCTTCCTTGACACATCTCCACCCACTCACCTGCCTAACTATACTGACACCATTTCACATAAATGTCACTTCTACAGACATCCCTCCACTCTGATTCACTATGTCTATCTATCGCCTGCCACAGCTGTAAACTCTTATGGTGCTTTTTTCTCTTTCCATATTTTCTCCCAACCTGTAGTCATAAAATTGCTAGTGTAAATATCTCATTAGCATCATCATTCCCTAAAGAACAAATTCTCGTATATCTGTTTGAATCACCATTATATCATTAGGAACCTCATATGGTACAACACACAACACCCATTAGATACGTATTCTCTGAATAAGTTAACAAAACTGGTCAGATCACAAAGGGCCTTGAATACAAACCTTGACATGGAAATGCACAAGCAGGCATGCAAGCACCCAAAACACCCAGTCCTAAGAGACAAAATTGAGGATGTACACGAGCTCTTGTAAGGTGGGATTACCAAGTGTATGTGTTTTGCCAAATAACCAAGTGCTTCCCAAGTTCTACAGCAGGAGGCAATGAGTATGAAGAAGGCCAAGTTTGTCTATGATGTCAGGCTACATAGAGCAGATTCGCTTCAGTACTCAAACAATGAGCCACTTCCAAAAGAAAAGAAAAATGGCAGTGAAGACCTTCTGGTCTGGGCATATTTATTCCTTTATTCACTCACTCAGCAGCACTCAGAGAAGCTAAGGCCTGAGAGTCTCTGGTCTGCTCCCCAAGCCACAACAGCCAACTTCCAACCACCAGACCCAACTACAGCCCAGCCTGGAGCGTGACACAAGCATGTTCCAGCCCCTCCACATACAGCAGAAGCTCCACGCCATGACAAGGGAAACACTTCTATACAGACGTCCACGCAGCCCTTGTGGACCATCTGGAAACACTCCATTCTTCTGGAGCAAAACTAAGCACACTTTGACGTCCCCACTTGCCACACATGCCATTACCATACCTCCACAACACGTCCCTTGCTCACAATGCAACTTGGAGTAGCCTGTGGCCAGCTATGGAAGGCTGGGGCACGAGTGTATCTGCAGATCTTCAGTGTATGGTGCTCATAACTGTGATAAACCGAGGGATATAGAAAGAACCAACTGGTCTACAGATTGTCATTCAATAAATCTGTGAATTAATGAACTAATTAATCAATTTATGTATCAGATTCCCCTTTAAATAGAACACTACAAGAGTCCCTAGTACACACAACAGGCTTGAAACAAACTGCTGGCTGAAGCCCTCCCTCTGCCTCCCTGTCTCTGCCCACCAGAATCCCTTCTACTCCTACAGAGTTTCATCAGTGAGAACACACACACTTAACAGCAATACACTTAACGATACAGGTGACTTGACGCTCACAAATACAATAGAGGACTTACTGTATAATCCCATTTATATGAAGTTCAAAAATAGGTGTTGAGAACAGTGGGTATCTGTGGGGGGAGGGGAGAAAGGGGGATGCTCCGAGAGCATGAAGGGAAGGGGGCTTTCTGGAGGTGTGGCGACGTTGCCCCTCTGGTTCAGACGGGAGCTGCACATCTGTGCTTGCTTCATAAAAATCCACCATCAGTGCCCTTAAGTGTGACTCATTTTCTTAAAACTACATTATGCTTTTAAAACAGTTGAAAAACAAGTAATTAAATAAAAACTACAACTCCTTGGGGTTCTCAGAAGCCAGTCAGAGTACAAGTTGCTTAGTATTTCGCTGCCCAGCCCAATACCCACATGGAGGACCCGATGGGCAGGCTCTTGGGGTAACAGGTACTCACGAGGCTTTGACGAGCAACTGATCTTTCTCCTGGAGCTCACGCTTCAGACTTTCCACTTCCACCTTGAGTTCAATGTTCTTCCAGAGGCCAGAAGGTAAGAAGAGATATGATGTAAGGTTCAGGAGTAGCAAGTGTTGATGACAGGCAACCTGCTTCCCGCCTGGACTGACTATGCCACACTTAGAATAGCAGATGCTAGAAACAAAACCCTTCTTAGCCCTGAGGCACAGAGAAATGGCAATTATTAAGTATGGTGGTCTCAAAAGAAAGCCCTGGATTCCTAGAGACTTGGAACAATTATGTAAATGTTCCGAGTGTCTAACAGCCAGAGCATTCAAATATCTAGACATAAATGTCATACAAGTGCGGCTGATTTAAAAACTGTTTGCCCTCCACCAGGCAAATTTACAGCTTGCTTTTCCCATTCGAAGGCAATTACTTGTAGTTGTTTACAATCACGCATGTGTTGTTGCAGCGGAAACGTGCTACAGATTTAAAACTAAAATAAAATAAAACTTGTGAATGGATAGATGGGAGGCTGCAGCACGGCCTGTCTTACTTCGGTTTCATTTCTGTGCGTTCACAAGTGCCCAGCTTCTGTGGGGAGTCGTCCCTAAGGGACATCAGTCAGCAGCCATTTTTCCCCTTCAGGTTCTTGAACAAAGGAAGCTGCACATGGCCTTGGGCTCACAGTCATTCTCTCAGAACAAAAAGATGAGCTTTGGCAGGTGGCGGCCAGTGGGAGGCAGCAGACTACCGATGGGCCTCTCACTCAGCTACAAATGCAGTCCGGTCAGAACGCACAAAGAATTCATGTGGTGGAGACTTGGGTACAGCCTGCAAAGGACTGCTATTAACCTAGGGTTTCTCTGAATCCTCTCTCTTAGCTTTTAATAATTTTCTCTACCACACTTGCATTTTAAAAGTAATAACATTTTCATAAAATTCTCAATCCAATGACCAGGCCTCATTCCTTCATGCTTTCCCCCTCCATGTTTTCCCCCAGGGCACTCCAGTCAGCAGTCAGTGGTGCAACCCACTCAGAAAAGCCCTGAATGCAGGATCTGGGGAGCATGTCCCCTTCCCAGGAGGAGGTAACAGCAAGTCAATGGACACTCATTTATTTACCTTGGACACTTGAGTGCTGTTAACAGACCCTAGGTGTAAGGACACTGACGTCAACATGACAGACCCAGACTCTGCCATCATGAGAAGAAAGCAACTGGCAGCATGACCCTGTGCCTGTCCTTAGCTGGCATGGCACAGGGACAAGACAGCAGAGCTGTAACTGTCAGATCCTACTGTCACGCAGGACCAAGGAGATCCCATGATGTAGGGACAGGGGAACCACGTGAGCACTAGGAGAAGCCTGAGCTGTTGCTGCACTGTCACACAGGAGCTCAAGAAGTCTATCTATAAGGCAGGAGTGTTCTCTAGAAGAAATGTTCCTTTGGGTAACAGTGAAGACGCTGAGTGCAGTGCGCAATGTCTTCAGGTGTGCCTCTGTGGGAAACCCCCTTCAAGCTTTGGGTTCCTCCACCAGCTCCCACAGAGCAGAGTGGAAGTGGGAGCTGACAGAGTGTGGTCCAGGAGTGGGGCCTAAGCATGAACCACGCGTTAAGGATAGCTAGCTAGTATGTGTAAGTTCCCCATGCACAGTATCTCAAGCTCTAAATGTGTACATATGATATCAGCCATTTTCAAAGCAAGAGTCAGAATGTCTTCAATGCACAAAATGGACTATTATAAAGCTATAAAAGAGAGACTCAAACAGCTCTTAAACTACTCTACTTTTGGAAAAGACATCCATGAAATCATTAAATGAAAGCTCCAAAATGCAGAACAGAACATGCTGGGACTTATACAAAACGGGGTTACACACAAAGATTTATGTAAAGTTTTACATAAACTCCTCTGTACAAGCCATTAATAACACTGCTTAGATCCAGGGACCAAGGGATCAGAGCATCTTCTCAGGACGTATATTTTAGGGTTTTTACACAACTTGATGAAGAAGAGAATTAAACTAGGCCATCCAGTCAGAGAAGAGGAGGCGAATAAGTAATACACTGAGGACAGATCAGGTTCAAACCCACTGTGCAGCACCAGGACCAGGCAAGCTACTGACAGCCCCCCAGCGCCCGTTTCCTCACTATAAGACCAGGGTAATCTCTGCTGCCTGGGACTATCTTGAGCGTCCAAGTCAAAGGACCAATGCAGTCTGACATTCTGCCACCTGAAGTTGTGAGATGCTTGTCTACAGTGCACGCAGTGTGCTGTAAGTACTGGTGCCCCTTGAAAGGCTATTCTCTCTGTCTTTACGCCCTGACAGTGTAGGAAGAAACTGCCTTCAGTGACAAGGGAGATTTATCAGCTCCTGTCAGCTGAAAAGGGCCCAGAAGAACATATGATCCCTTTTCATGAAAATCTATATAGCAACCCTCATCCCCCGCCACTAAAACTCCAGGAGAGCTCCTTTCTTCCCTTCAAAAGTTTCCACCAATACAAACATCAGAGGAGAGAAGATTCCCAAGCCAGGGGCTAATCTACTAGCAAAAGCTAAGAAATAGGCACCTGCATACTATTTAGACTCATGGCATCTCTAGAAAGCCAAATTCTTCTTGCAACTCTTTGAAAGAAAGTCTGGTTACAGACACAGACCTCCAGGTTAAGGAAGAGACTTTTTCTGACAGATCTAAGCAAGTACACAGGGCTGTAAGAGTCAAACTGCTGAAAATCTGACCAGCCTAACTCTGGGAGGCCAGAGTCTCCAAGCCACCGTGGCGACTGTCCTACAGTGATTGCTTGCTGGAGGAGCCATCCACCCGCCCTTCACCCCATTTGTACCTGTCACCCCGGTTTCATCTAAGCAGCACTTCACTGTGGAAACAAGCCCAGAGCCACAATGAGTGGCTAAGTTACCCCACTGGTTGGTAAAACCAGCTTTCAATTCCAAAGCTATTCTACTGTACCACTGCCTAATTATAAAAGACAACTGAGGCCAAGACTGTGAGTTAGAAATCAGATGTCAAAAAGATTAAAAGACTGCCTTTAAATCATACACCTGTCTACTGAGGGTTGCCCCAGCATCATGCTGTTTCCCATAATCAATCCAAATTAAAAGACAACAGCTCCAGCTGTTCATGCTAACTCTGAGAACAAATACCAGTCAAATGTCTTCCGGGGAAAAACTGAGCAAAGACAGAAGCCAAAAGCGGGTATTCACCGTCTTATAGATGTGCTCAGTGGGGCCAGCAAACTCCTGCTGCATCCTCTCCTCCAGGAAGTAGATCCGGAGCTTTAGATTGAAGTTCTCCTTCTTCAGCTCAGTGATTTGCTGCAAAGCAAGTGAAGGACATTCACCTGGAGTACAGCAGCTGGGCCAAATGTCAGAAGAGCTTACCTTGGCTGCAGGAACGCCAATCCACCAGGGCAGGTGGTTCCCATAGCCCACAGGCAGGACAATCTGAGCATCAAAATGAATGCCGACAGGAGGAAACAAGTACAAAGGACGCAGGATCCATATCGGTGGGAGAATGGCTGGGTTTGGGGGAAGGGGGGAGAATGGAATGAGGATGAGGATGGGGCGGGATCGGACAGGATTAGATGGAAGGGAAAGGGGAAGAGAGAGATGAAGAGGGAAAGGAGGAGGAGATCTCTTCAAGAGGTCATTAATACACATAGGACAATAAGAGTCACCATTACATAACTTTTACAGTAATAATGACTTAGAGGAAAACCACCATCATGTTAAAAGGCATCAGGGGGAAGACCACCAAAGAGCAGAACATTCAAGCTCAACAGATGTCTTACTAGTTACAAAAAGGGGGGGGGGCTTCACAATATGGAAATCTCGTAAATACCAACTTAATCAAGAAAGTATAACTATTATCACCACTAAGAGATCAAAGCCATGTCATGGGCCTCCTGAAATAAACCACTGCAAGCAAACAATTCATCTGAAGGATTCCAGCTTGCAGTCATTAACCCAAATTCCACCAAGGTGTCAATCAAAAGAATCTATGTTGATGGACTATGCAAGCCAGTAGACCTGAATTCTTCAAAAGCCCTAATGACAATCTAGTACAAATGATAGGGGAAGTCTTCTAAACAAACTGAGGTTACATAAACAAGACTGGTAAGCGCAATGAAAGATTCTCAAATGTTTAAGTATATATATATATATATATATATATATATGTGTGTGTGTGTGTGTGTGTGTGTGTGTATGTATATATATATATATACATATATATATATATATAATCATATAGTGATGATAACTAAAGAAAAATGAGAAAAAAAACTTTGCTAGGCTGTAGTACTAGGATTGTCTAGGAGAGTGTCCTAACAGTGAGAATCATACCAAAACACATAGGGGGCTACATGGTGGTACCTGCAGCTAAGTAAGATTGCTGGGGGAGGAAAACAAAAACACAACTGTAGGACATTAACTGGTGAATCTACAATGATCTATAATTGCACAACTTTTCTGTAACATTGAAATTTGTCAAAATAAGGGAGTGGGATGAGATGCTACTCATCGCATCGGATAAAATTTGAGTGAGAGGTGGGGTACCTTTGGTGGGCCTGTGCCAAGGTGTACCCTAAAAAATTATGCCACAAAACAGATCTAGGGGAAGAGCTTTATTTGGAGAAGGGAGAGTGAGAGGCAATCTAGGAGTGGGGATATGAGGGAGAAATAGAGGCAGACATGCAGACAGAGAAAGGGACACATGAGAGAGGGCAGAGAGATGTGGGGTGGCTGGTGGCCCTTCATGTGCAGCACCTAACACATCTGTCACAACTGGGCAAGTGATGACTAGAGGCTAAAGCACAGGCCAGTGAGAATGCTTGTTTACTAACAGTCCCTAAGACTCTATTATGTAAATGAGCATTGATCTAAATAATCTAAGCCTCAGTTTTTAAGCTTCACTGTGTACATATTACAAGACCAAAGATCACACCAATAGGACCATAGCTGGGCTCCTATCCTGCTGGGACTCAACCTGATCTGCCTGATAGGCCTCACTGACTATGGAAGATACCTGACTCCTTGATCCAGCATTCTGAGCAGGCTAACAAAAAGACAAGCCTAGCTCAAAGGAGACATTAACCCTCACACTTAGTAACTTCCTACATCAAAACAAACATTACCACTGTGTTCTAACTGCTAAATAGTTTCAAAGTCCTTCCCCAACCTCACATTCTGCTTCTTTGCTTCAGGCTTTGAATCTCTGCCCTGCTGGGGGATGGGGAATTCCTCGCCCCAGAACTGTAGTCTGGAAGACAGAAGGACAGGTGGAAAGGACTTGAAATGATGAGTGTAGAAAGCGTTTACCAGGTGGGGAGGGAAAGTGGGCATCTGAGCACACCAATGAAGGACTCTTTCTGGGGCTAAAAACACTGTTTCTTATCATTCATTGATAACAGCTATGGCTTTTTTTTTTGATAATTCACTGAAGTATTCACAAATGTGTAGCACACATTTTATGTATCTTAAGAACCCTTTAAAAAGTTCTTAGAGTCAAATTATATGTGGCTACTTTAAATTTAATTTAGAAGTCAACAGTCTATGGTTAAGTAAATCATGGCATGTTCACTCAATGGAGTTCACTCAGACTTATCAAAGAAAGAACAGTTGGTGTACACATATGGAAATATCTCTAAGATACACCATTAAATAGAAATGCTATGATATACAACATTATATATGGTAGGCTATTGCTTACACAAAGGAAGAGAGACAGTAAAATAGTAAAGTGAGAAATGATCTGAGGGTACATCGTTCCATTTAGACTCTGGGCCTCTGTTTCTTTATCTCTAACACAGGAATGATAAAAATCAATCTCACAGGCTTCTGTGAGAAGACAATCTGACTATATCACTATGTAAAACCTAGGCGAGACATGGAGGCACACTTGCAGTCCCATTACTCAGGAGGTGAAGGAAAGAGGATTGTAAGGACAGCTGGCAGCCTGGGCAACGTGGTGACACTGTCTCAAACCACTCCCACCAAACATGCAACACCATGTGCCTTGACATGAGTGAGTCAGAAAAGTAATCAGCATAGAAATAATGTTTTAAAAAAAGAACCAAAAGATGTAAAATTGGAAACTACAATAGTCAAAAAAAATACAACAGTCAAAACAGACAAACCTAAATTCAAATCAACAGAAATCCAACAGGAAAGAACAGCAAATGAAAACTGGAAAATCATTAATATAACCTCTGAGACAACATCCCAAACTCCAATGTTCATCTGGGGAAATTAGAAGGTACTCTGAATTATACAAAAACAAATATGAAATATTAGATGAATAATTAAATAATTAAAATAATTAAAATGAAAAGCAATATTAACAAAACAAGTTCTTTTCAACTTCCAGGAATGGCAAGTTGCAGATCTTTCCCACCTGACTTTATGGGAACAACCAACATTACAGGGAAACTACAGACTCAATCCCTCATGAGCATAAACACATAACCTTTGGCTGAAGCTAAAACACTGAATGTGCATATTGCTACATCACTAGAATGACCGCAGCAATGCAGGGTGGGTCACTGTTTCTCTGTCAGTCCACATAAGCTGCCAAACTAAGAAACCAAAGAATCAAAACGAAGATCATCATATCAGCACTTGTAGAAAAAAAAAAAATTAACCAAACCCAACTGCCATTTGGGGCAGGGGTATTCAACTTAAGTGAAGATTCTTAACAAATTCCTGGATTACAAGACTCTGTTTAACAAAGTATCAATTCTCTTGAAATTTACTTAAAGATTTAACACAAATCCAATGAAAATACTGCCTGAGATTTTGTAAATCCAAGCAAGTTGATTATAAAGTTTCCTTGAAACTGTGAAGAGCCAGATGAATTGAAGCCATTTTGAAAGAGAAGAATTCAATGAGAAGCAGCCAGGGAACACTTAAATAAGCCCTTCTAAACATGGCCACCGGAGTTCTCTCATGTGATAGCAAACAACGAGGAAAGCAAGCTGCTGAGATGACTCAGCAGCTAAGTGTGTCTGTCACCAAGGCCGCCAAGCCGAGTGTGATCCCTAGAACCCAGACAGCAGAAGGAAAAACGGTCACAGTGTCCTCTGACCTCCACACATGCACTGTGCTGCACACTGCCCATGCACATACAATAGACAGACAGATTAGATAGATAGATAGATAGATAGATAGATAGATAGAGAAAGATAGATAGATTAGATAAATAGATAGATAGATAGATAGATAGATAGATAGGAGATAGATACACAGACAGACAGATAGGTGGATAGATAGAGAGAGAAAGATAGATAGATAGATAGATAGATAGGAGATAGATACACAGACAGACAGACAGATAGGTGGGTGGATAGATGATAGATAGATGAATGAATGTGCGAAAAGGAGAAAAGATAATGTTCCTGTCAACCAAGTATATAAGAACTGAATATCCTTTCATGGAAAAAAAAAAAAAAACTCACCTTGACCTAAATGACGTGTTAAACAGAAGTTGATTTAATTTAGCCCACAAATGTAACTGTAACACATAAAATAATGTGATTTTTTTTCTTTTTTTAGAAAAGGACATAAAAGAAAATTGTTGGGCTCAAGAACAAGGGAAACAATTCTTTAGATACAACACTGAGGGCATAATCCATAACAGAAAAAAAATCAATAAATTGGGCTTCATGAAAATTTAATCCTTGCTTTGAAAAGCAATGCAAAGAGAATGAAAAGACAAGCTGCACTCTGGGAGAAAATATTTGCATATCACGTATCTACATAGGAATTGTATCCAGAATACATAAGAGTTCTCCAAATGTAATTGCAAGAAAACAACCAAAAACCCAATTTTTTTTGGAGGAAAAAAGGCATAAGATTTGAGCAGAAAGTTCATAGCAAAAGATATGCAGATGGTTAATAGGCGCAAAAAACATTTCAACATCCTTAGCTTTTAGGGAAATACAAAATAAAACTATAATGCGAAGCACATCTATTACAAGGGCTAAAACTATTTTTTAATTGACAACAGCAAATGCAGACAGAAATGAGAAGCAAGCAGAATTGTCACTATTTGTGGGATACAAAATGG
Organism: Apodemus agrarius; assembly: GCA_964023405.1. Taxonomy (NCBI): domain Eukaryota; kingdom Metazoa; phylum Chordata; class Mammalia; order Rodentia; family Muridae; genus Apodemus; species Apodemus agrarius. The sequence continues at coordinate 84,669,610 of OZ030009.1, read as the reverse complement.
AGCAGCCATACCAATTAACAGTTTGGCAGTTTCTGACCAAAACCTACATTTAGCAATGACTGCTTCACACCTATTCATTCTGAAGAAATGAAAACCTATGCTCACAACAAAACCTGGCTACAAGGAGCTACTAGAGCTTTTATTTTTAAGCATCAAAAGCTGGGAAGACATCAATCGTCTTTCAAAACCCTAATGGACAAACAGTTACACCAATAACCTGAAACAGCATCAGCAGCTTTGATATGCAGACCATGAGTGGCTTTCAAGGACACCAGAAAGAAGCCTTTTCCAAACATTACATTAATACGTGCTTCCATGTATGTGATATTCCAGGAAAAGCAAAATTATAGGACTGGAGAAAACAGAGCATTGGTTGTCAGAGGTCTGTGGCAGAAAGAGTGCTTGACCACAGAGAGAACAGAGGGGATTGGTTTTTTTTTTTTTTACTATGCAACTGTTATACACACTAATTGTGGTGATGGTTACTAAAGCTTAGAACTGTACACTTAGGAACATACATAAACATTTAAAAAATCTATAATCATATATATCTTAGTTATCAGTATTAGTTTCCGGAACATACAAGTCAAAATTCATCCAACATTTAAAGCTGGACAAACTTATTTTATATAAATTATATTTGAATGAAGTTGAATAAGGTAGGCCTAGTCTATACAGTTAATTCCAGGCCAGCCAGGGCTACATTGAAAAAAGAGCTATCAAAAAAAAAAAAAAAAAAGTCAAGACAATGAACATAAGGCAACTGAAATATCGTTAAAATAGGAAGAGGAATAGCTACACTTGAAATTTAGCTTCACATGTTCACAGTCATCAGGCTTCTTGTTCAGCAATTTATAAATAACTAATGTCATATACTATTCTTTCTTAAAAGATCTATTTATGTGAATAATAGTGTGTGTCTAAGAGTATTACATGTGTATACATGTATATGTCCCTGTGCATCATGTACATGGAGACCAGAAGAGAGCTCCATATATTTCTACCACTCTCTGCTTATTCCTTTAACACAGGGTCTATCCCTAGACCTGGACTCAGAACAAAAGCCAGCAAGCCTCAATGATGTTCCTATTTCTGCTCGCCTTGAAGCCTGGGTTACAGGCATGTGCAAGACACCTAGTTATATAGGTGCAAACTCTGGTTCTCATAACTGTCAGCAAATGCTATTGCCCACTGAACAATTTCCATACCCCACATACACTACTCTTTCTAACAAATACAGTTTCAGGACTGGATATATGAAAGGTATATTCTATACAGTTTTTAAGCTTTCTACCCTTGCCCTCTTGTTAATAATACTTAAGGCTTCAATTTTGTGGCTAACAAGAATAGCATAAGAAACAATTGGAAGGTTCATTAAAGCTCCTCTTAAATGTTTTAAGAAAACAGCACGTAAAACATTTATCCAAACAAAAGTCTATCGTGCCAGATGCTTCCTATAAAGAGAAACCTTATTCTATTACTCAGCTACAATAAAATATTTATGGCAGTTGCTTAGAATGCTCACATTGTACATAAAACTAAAATTCTTAACAATACTTGAAAGAATACTTGTCCTATTTATAAAGAAGTGCTTTTTAAAAAGCATGAAAAGCAAATATGCCTTCATAAGGTCATGCAAATGTCAAAAAAGACCCAAATGAATAAAATTCAACACAACACCATCTTTCCGGCCAGATGGCCGGATGGCCAGTCAGTTCTCTGTCTAGCTTCACTCCCCTCAAGTTTTCTCTCTCTGGCTGGACTGATGACTCTTGCGCTGCTTCCATACACCCTCTGCTCTCCTCATCTGAGCAACACTGTACTGACCCCACAGGCCACCCACCTTACCCCGTCAGGAGAGAAAACATCTCATGCATATTTGTCTGAATGTAAGAGGAACACTGGGTAGATGCTTGTGTCAAGGAAAGGCCTTGATTGTCTTCAGTTAGAAAGATCTGCTCAGACCACTCTTCTGCCTACACCCTTCATTGTTTTGGTGGTGGTGGTGGTGGTGGTGGTGGTGGTGGTGGTGGTGGTGGTGGTGGTGGTGGTGGTGTTTGGTTTTCCCATTATACTTAGGTTCAAATATGTCCCAAAGCGCTATACGATCTGGCTCATGACACATCTGAGATCATCATCTGCCCTGTTCACAATGGCCCAGCCAGGCGATGGTGGCGCATGCCTATAATCTCAGCACTTGGGAGGCAGAGGCAGGCGGATTTCTGAGTTCGAGGCCAGCCTGGTCTACAGAGTGAGTTCCAGGGCAGCCAGGACTATACAGAGAAACCCTGTCTCAAAACAAACAAACAAACAAACAAACAAACAAAAAAAAAAAGGCCCAGCCTCATGGGCCTTTCTGGTCCTCGACCCTCAGAGCTCTTCCCGCTGCAATTCTGCTGTCTCTGCCTCATCCTTTCCACCTCCGCTTCAGCATCATGGCCATGCGGTACGACCTCAAGGAGCCTCATGTCAACCAGCACCAAGCCGCGCTCGGCCACAGTGTGGTGTCTTCACACTCTGCTCCCATCTTACTTGTTCACGTGTGTCTTCTTCATGGTCACTATGTAAGTGTAGTCCACCTCTGTGGACAAGGACCCAAGTCTTCATCAACTGCTCAGAGTTAAGCACTTTGTCAAGAACAAGTAGACACTCAACCAGCATTTAAGTGAATAGATAAATTAATAAACACACGTTTATTCTGCCTGTGTGCCTCAGTTCTCCAACCTCTAAAAATGGGCCAGTATACGGATGAAAAGAAATGAGCTGCAATATTTAGAACAGTATTTAGTGTAGGAATTTCAACCACATTAGGAGCTGGGAGATGGCTCAAGGAGTAAAAATGTTTGCCATAGAAGCTTAAGGACCTGACACCAGATCCCCAGAGTTCGTGTAAACCCAGATGCAGTAGCACCCATCTACAATGCCGGCACCCCTGTGACTGAGATAGGACATGGAAACAGAAGCAGCCCAGGAAGCTCCCAGGCCAGGCCATCTGTCACAAACAGTGGAAAACAAAAACAAAAGCCAACAACAAGGTAAAAAGGCAAGGCAAGGACCAACTCTTAGGTTGCCTCTGACTTTGACATACACACCATGGTGCACAAATGCCCACAGTCACAAACACTCACAAATACACACACTCCTACGAGCACACGTGCACATATGCATAATATATGCACACTTGCTCTCAAACATGCACGCATCACATATACCAAGAGAGGGAGAGAGAGATTTTTATAGGAAAGAATTCAAACTACTTTAATGTTTTCCTTGTGCATATTTTCCCTTCTATGATAAACAAATTCAAGGAGGAAAAATAAAACCTGGATGTGGAAGAATTGAAAAGTGCTTACCACGCAAGAGGAATAAACACTCTAAAATATAAAACCCACCAAATATGACTTAGAAACAGTGCTCAAAAGTAATCTAACTCCAGGGCTGCGTCTGCGGTGTCCCAGCCCTTGGAAGCCTTCAGCTCACATTGCTGGGAACTGCAATCATCTGAAATGAGAGGCTCCCATCTGCAAGACATGCCTCTGGGAGACACTGGCTCCCTCCTGCCCCATTCTCCATCAAAAGCCTTGGCTGACTACAAGATCCACTCAAAGGAAAAGAAAGACAAAAGCCAGCTGCACAGAGACGATGACGAAGGAGGAGGAGGAAGAGGAGGACAAGGACGACGCCCATTTCAGCAGAAACCTAAGCAAAGTATCTCCTCCTCTGACTGTGTCCTGGCCTGCCAGGCCTCCCAAGAGAAAGCTCACTCTAAAATGTCATTCTTCCAAGACAAGGGCTCCCAGGTCACAGAAGTGCACTCTGCTGCTGCTTCTGACTCGTGTGACCTTGGGAAGATGTTTTAACATCTTTGAGTCACTGTTGGCTCATCTATAAAATGAGGATAAAATCAATTACCTTGAAGGGATGTTGTGACAACTAAATGAGCGAAGCACCTGGCAAAGCCTAGCACTTAGCAACCGGTAAACAGCGCAGGGCTTTTCAAAGGAGCAGTCTCACTGCAGTCCTCCATAAGCACAGCTTTGGGTTAACATCCTGGGTTTTTTTGGTTTATTTGTTTGTTTGCTTGTTTGTTTACCCTCTTTCCATGTACAAATACTGTCATAGCTCACCAAGACATAACGAAGCCTCATGCATTCTTGCCTCCCAAACATCATCTCTGGTGAGCAATAGTGTGTATAAGAATGTTCTGCCAACAGCAGCCAACTGAGTTAGTGAAATGAGGGCAGTGCTCTGGAATTTGTTTCCGATGCCAATACACTCCCCGGAGTCTCCAAACCATCAAGAACACTTTCCTAGGCAAATGCTATTTATTCACAAACAAAACTGCAGCAGTAATATCATTTTAAAGCTGGATTCTAGCCGAGTATGGTAGCTGATGCCAGCAGGCCCAGTACGTGGGCATCTGACGCTACATGATCACGGTGAATTAAAAGCCAGCCTGGGCAATATACTCAGTCCTAGGCCAGCTGTAGGACTACAGAGGGGAAAACAAAACAAAGCAAAACAAAACAAAAATTGAGGACTGAAGAGATGGCTCAGTGCTCTCCCAAAAGACCTGTGCTGGATTCCTAGCACCCACACCAGGCAGCTCACAGCTATCTATAACTCCAACTCAGGAGGGATCTCATGCCTCTGGCCTCTTGGGGCACATGCACACATGTTCATATCCCTATACATAGACACATATATATACAAACATAACTTAATTAAAATTAAATCTAAATCTAAATAAGAACCTAGATAAAAATAACTGGATAACATACAGACCTCAAGCACCTTGTCAGTCCCCTGCCTCCACGCAGAAATCAACACTGACAGCACCGCAGCACAGGTGCGTCTGCAGACTCTACTGCTCTCCCATAACAGCACACCTTAGGTGTGCCTCATGTTGGTACAGAGCTAAACATTATTATCAGCTTATTTAATACTGTATATTACATATATGTAGGTATTTTGCCTACATGTATGTCTGGGCCCTACATGTGTGCTACTTATCACTTTAAAAGACTGAGCTATGACTGGGGAGATAACTCAGTCAGCAAAATGCTTGCCTGTCATGGAAACTGAAAGATCAAAGTCTGCCGGCAGCACCCATTTTCAATAGCCAGGGGAGGCAGTGTAAGCCAGTAATCCTAGCACTAGGAAGGTAAAGGCTGTTCTTTTGTGATTGGGTCACCTCACTCAGGATGACATTCTCCAGTTCCACCCACTTGCCTAAGAATTCCATGTATTCATTGTTTTTAATAGCTAACTAGTATTCCATAGTGTAAATATACCACATTTTCTGTATCCATTCCTCCATTGAGGGACATCTGGATTCTTTCTAGCTTCTGGCTATTATAAATAGGGCTGCTATGAACATAGTGGAGCATGTATCCTTATTACATGCTGGGGAATCCTCTGGGTATATGCCCAGGAGTGGTATAGCAGGGTCCTCCGGTAGTAACATACCCAGTTTTCTGAGGAACCACCAGACTGATTTCCAGAGTAGTTGTACCAGCTTCCAACCCCACCAGCAGTGGAGGAGTGTTCCTCTTTCTCCACATCCTTGCCAGCACCTGTTTTCTGAGTTTTTGATCTTAGCCATTCTGACTGTTGTGAGGTGAAATCTCAGGGTTGTTTTGATTTGCATTTCCCTAATGTCTGAGGATGTTGAACATTTCTTTAGGTATTTCTAAGCCATTCAATATTCCTCAGGTGAAAATTCTGTTTAGCTCTGTACCCCATTTTTAATAGGGTTATTTGGCTCTCTGAAGTCTACCTCCTTGAGTTTTTTGTATATCTTGGATATTAGCCCTCTGTCAGATGTAGGGTTGGTAAAGACCTTTTCCCAATTTGATGGTTGCCATTTTGTCCTTTTGACAATGTCCTTTGCCTTACAGAAACTTTGTAATTTTATGAGGTCATGGTTTGCACTCACTGATAAGTGGATATTAGCCCAGAAGCTTGGAACACCCAAGAAACAATTCACATATCAAATGATGCCCAAGAAGAAGGAAGGAAAGGCCCCTGGTCCTGGAAAGGCTCAGTGTAGCAGTATAGGGGAATACCAGGACAGGGAAGCAGGAAGGTATTGATTGGGGAACAGGGGGAGGGAAGAGGGCTTATGGGACTTTTGGGGAGGGGGGATCCTGGAAAGCGAAAATCATTTGAAATGTAAATAAAGAGTATATCGAATAAAAAAATAATTAAAAAATAAGGCAAAGGCTGGAGAATTCTTGGCACTTGCTAGCTGATTCAGTAAGCTCCAAATTAAGTGAGAGACTTCTCTTTAAAAGCAGAAGATGGAAAGCGATTTCAAATGACATTGTATGTTGACTTCTGACCTCTACGAGCACACACGTATGCATACACACAAACGCGTGTGTGCACACACAAAGACTACATTAAGTTTCACAGACGTGAATGAGAGTCAACTACTCAGCATTACTCTACTGAGTGTTCCCTCATTCACTGTGCTGTAGTCAAAAGTGTGCGGGCTTCACAATCTGAGAAATAGGTCTAAATTCAAGCCAGGCTCACAGGCAAGTCATTTCATCTCTGTAGCCTCCATTTCCTCATTTCTGAAATAGCCTCAAAACAAGCATGCTCCAAAGAGTCAAGGAGACAACAACTGTAAAATATAATTTCCCTTGGTCCCAATTTTTCACAATTATACACAATGTGGCAACAAACACCTTCATGAACAGAGATTTTTTTTCTTTCCCTGCCAGTGGGTTGGTTGTTTAGGATAAATTTCCCCAAAATGGATTATTGGGCTCAAGAGTCATTTTATTTTTATTACTATCAAAATCTCTTTCCAAATGGCCTTCAAAAAGATTGTAAAAATTTACACTGCCCAGGCAGCCATCTGGCCAGGTTTTTGGAGGGCATGGCCAGGACATGCAGAAGTATGGGAACTCAGAAGGCTCAATCCAGGCTATATCACTCCAGAAACCCCTATGCCCAACAATTACCACTCAAAAGTCAAACTTGACTCTCTCAGACATTACAAAGACCCCATGTCATCCAGGTAACTCCACAGAAAGTGGCTGTGACTATTATTCTACAGCTCTGGGTTGGCCACTTCTGCCTGCCTGTATCCCTCCCTCCCCCCACAGATTCTTGGTCCTCTTTCTCACTCCAAACTCTTCACTGGGCTCCCTCCCTCTATTAGCCTCCCGTGTCTGCATTTCTGCTTTTCCTCCTGTGACTCTGCTTCTGCATGCTCCATCCTATTATGATCTGTCTCTCTCTGTGTTGTATCCATGCCTTTTATTAACAAGTACCATGGAGCAACCTATTTCTTGAAGGCCCAATATGCCACACACTGTCCTCACCACAAGCCTATGAGATAATTATGTTTCCCAGTTTACAGAGGAAGCAATCAAAACTTAGCCATTCAGTATGTCATGCAGTAACTCATTCAATCAACATGTGCTTGTTAGAAGTCTACTATTTATTAGGTTCAGTGCCGAGTACCAACAGTGACATGTGTTAAGCAAGTGTACAAATACATACTCAATGACAAACAGTTGTAAGAGCCTGACTGAAAAGACGGGGTGCTGAGTGATTGCTAGAGGACTGAATAATGCATTAAGGATAGACAGCCTTTCTAGCCAGGTCAAATTAAAATTAGGACATGAAGGACCAGTCAACCAAGGAAAGGGAGATGCAGGCCAAAGTGGGGTTTCCATGAAGGCCCTCGCCCAGGCAGAAACTGGGTGTGGTGGGGAAGGGCAGTCTATGCACAGAGCACTTTGTGTCACAGAGATACAAGCATGATGAGCACCAAGCAACAGAGAGCTGCTGACTGACCACAGTGGATAGGACCCTGTGGACCACAGGAAGAAATTAGAAGATTTATTCCAAGGTCAAGGAAACACAAAACGACAAGCAGAAAATCCCGAAGGATAGGCAGAACTAGGGGCAGTGCTAGAGACATTCGGCACAGGGCAGGCTTTAGACTTTCTTGTGTATCTTCACAGGCCAGACTTCATGCTAGGTTCTCTCTATACCAAGTGTCAAAAGCTGCTAAGTAACTCTGAAAGTCTCCATTAGCTTCACTTCCACAGGAGGTTCTGGAAACCACCCATGCAAGGCACTAATTAGTAGGTTCCAAGTCAAACCGAGAACCCAGTTTTCATCACCTCCAAGACCATGCTGATCACACATCATCGCAATTCTTAAAGCTACAAGGCTGTGAGCATGGGGTGGAAGAAAGGGGGACTGATCTCAAGTGGGAAATGACCCACACACTACAGGGGTTACTGAGCAAACTCCACGATATGAGCCTCTTTGCCAATCACAGTAGAACTCAAATCTGACCACCTGCCTCAGCTGAGGCCAAGCTTTTCAACAAGCTGGGATAAGGGTCCTAACATAACAACTCAAGTGCCTTCTTCCTTTCCAATTTGTATCCCTTTGACTTCCTTATGTTGTCTAATTGCTCTCGCTAGAACTTCAAGTACTATATTGAAAAGATATGGAGAGAGAGGGCAGCTTTGTCTAGTCCCTGATTTTAGTGGGATTGCTTCAAGTTTCTCTCCATTTATTTTGATGTTGGCTACTGTTGCAGATGATATGATAGTATACGTAAGTGACCCAAAAAACTCCACCAGAAAACTCCTACAGCTGATAAACAACTTCAGCAAAGTGGCTGGTTATAAAATCAACTCAAGCAAATCAGTAGCCTTCTTATACTCAAAGGACAAGCAGGCTGAGAAAGAAATTAGGGAAATAACACCCTTCACAATAGCCACAACAATATAAAGTATCTTGGCGTGACTTTAACCAAACAAGTGAAAGAACTGTATGACAGGAACTTCAAGTCCTTGAAGAAAGAAATCAAAGAAGACCTCAGTAGATGGAAAAATATTCCATGCTCTTAGATTGGCAGGATCAATATAGTAAAAATGGCCATCTTGCCAAAAGCAATCTACAGATTCAATGCAATCCCCATCAAAATCCCAAATCAATTCTTCATAGATCTAGAAAGAACAATTCTCAAATTCATCTGGAGTAACAAAAAAACCAGGATAGCTAAAACTATTCTCAACAATAAAAGGACTTCTGGGGGAATCAATATCCCTGACCTCAAGCAGTACTACAGAGCAACTGTGCTAAAAACTGCATGGTATTGGTACAGCGATAGGCAAGTAGATCAATGGAATAGAATTGAAGACCCAGAAATGAACCCACAGAGTTATGGTCTCTTGATCTTTGATAAAGGAGCTACAACCATCCAGTGGAAAAAAGATAGCCTTTTCAACAAATGGTGCTGGTTCAACTGGAAGTCAACATGCAGAAGAATGGGAATTGACCCACTCTTATCTCCTTTTACTAAGATCAACTGCAAGTGGATCAAGGACCTCCACATAAAACCAGACACACTGAAACTAATAGAAAAGAAACTGGGGAAGACCCTGGAGGACTTGGACACAGGGGGAAAGTTCCTGAACAGAACACAATAGTTTATGCTCTAAGATCAAGAATTGACAATTGGGACCTCATAAAATTACAAAGTTTCTGTAAGGCAAAGGACACTGTCAGAAGGACAAAACAGAAACCAACAAATTGGGGAAAGATCTTCACCAACCCCACATCTGACAGAGGACTAATATCCAACATATACAAAGAACTCAAGAAGTTAGACCCCAAAGAACCAAATAACCCTATCAAAAAATGGGGTACAGAGCTAAACAAAGAATTTTCACCAGAAGAAATTCGAATGGCCGAGAAACACCTTAAGAGATGTTCAACATCATTAGTCATCAGGGAAATGCAAATCACAACAACCCTGAGATTCCACCTCACACCAGTCAGAATGGCTAAGATTAAAAACTCAAGAGACAACAGGTGCTGGCGAGGATGTGGAGAAAGAGGAACACTCCTCCACTGTTGGTGGGATTGCAAGATGATACAACCTCTCTGGAAATCAGTCTGGAGGTTCCTCAGAAAATTGGGCATGACACTACCAGATGACCCTGGCATACCACTCCTGGGCATATACCCAGAGGATTCCCCTGCATACAATAAAGACACATGCTCTACTATGTTCATAGCAGCCTTGTTTATAATAGCCAGAAGTTGGAAGGAGCCCAGATGTCCCTCAAAGGAGGAATGGATACAGAAAATGTGGTATATTTATACAATGGAATACGAATCAGCAATTAAAAATAATGAATTCATGCAACTTGTAGGCAAATGGTTGGATCTAGAAAATATCATCGTGAGTTAACCCAATCACAAAAGAATACACATGAAATGCAATCACTGATAAGTTGATATTAATGAGCCCAGAAGCTCTGAACACTCAAGGCACAATTAGCAAATCAGAAGATTCCCAAGAAGAAGGAAGGAAAGGACCCTAGTCCTGAAAAGACTGGACCCAGATTTGTAGGAGAGTACCAGAACAGAGAAATGGGGGAGGGGGGTGATTGGGGAAGGGTGGAGGGAAGAGGATTTATGGGACATATGGTGAGGGGGGCACTGAGAAAGGGGAAAGCCTTTGCAATGTAAACAAAGAATATAGAAAATAAAGGGAAAAAAAAAAAGACCTCAAGTGCCTCTGGGGCTCAGGCCAGGACACGATGCAGAGCGGCCGTTCAGCCTCGCCTACCTAGGTTTCTCCCAATTCTTTGACAGAGATCCCAACAGGAAGTCAATCCTTCTCTCGAGTCTTCTGTTAGCTCCATATAATTTTGGTTTAAAGCATGGGGCATCCAGAACTCCCTTTTTTCAGTCATTTATTATCCCCACAAAGATTTCTACAAATATAAACCAACTATATGCACAAGGATACTTACCACAGTCTCATAGTTAACTATGAGAAATGAGAAACCTGAAGGTCTCACAGAAGAAAAGTATGGTCCAACACACCCACGTGAACACAGGTCCCTCACGGATACTTCCATGAGGACCAACTGAAATGGAAACTACTCACAATGCATTCTATCCAAAGCCAGAGTTGAATGTTTCTAATCACACTGAGATCAGATGTTCCTCACTCATCCACAATCATGTTTTTTAAAGGGAGAGATGTCAGTGTCTAGTCCAGGTCCCAGCATACAAACACGGACTTCATAAATTGCCTCCTTCACCAAGCCCCATTTGGTCCAGAGCACCCACTTCACTAACAACCAGAAAGGCCAAAAACCAGGCTCCCAATGAGAAAATAGCTTTACTAATTTCCTACCTAAGACCTTCTATATCTATAGCTGACTTTATCATCAGCTAATGCAGACAGTGAATAACAAGTTTCCATAACAAAGGGGCCTGGTATTCATGTCAGTGTTCACGCCAATGTGAAACCACAAGGAAGAACTTGTGCCAACAGTCTGTTTGAGGCTTGTGTGAGGCCCCAGCCCTCTGGGCTTCCAGCCCCTGGTGTCAAAGGACCAGAGCTCTTCCAGCTCTTCTGGCTCTTCTAGCTCTCATCTCCAAACGCTTCCGTTCTGACCCCAGGCTCCACATCTCTCTTCTCAGGCTCTGACCCACTCTCTGCATCTCAGCCCTCTATAGACCCTGCTGTCCACGGTCCCCTTTCTCACCTCATGTTGTGACTCCACTGCCCATGTGCCTCAGCTCCTGCTCTCAGCCTACTCACCACATCCACTGCCTCCACGCTTGGCCACATTCCTCATGTATCTCTTCCATGCCGTACAGTCTGGCCCTGCTGCTTCTATAGTAGACCTCAGATCTCCACTAACATTGTCTTCAGCCTTGTTCCCCTCAAAACTCTCCTCCTCACATTCCCAGGAGAATAATCTATTGAAAGCATAATTTCTGGGCATTTACTTCCCCATCTCTCACTGGTCTTCTTTCATCTTCAAAACAACCAGCAGTGGACCAGTAAAGAACTGATAGCCCCACCTACTTCCAGGCTTCATTTTCTTAGAGATGCTCTCATTCGCAAAACATTCATAGTTTCCTGACTTGGTAACATGCTCTCTCAGTGCTGCATGTGGTCTCTGTCTGCAGTGTTCTCCAAGCCCTCTCCACCTGCCCAAGCCATGTCTATCGCTTGCATCCAGGGAGGGGCTTACTGACTCAAGACATCACTTCATCGTCTTTCTAGCCATCCTCCCAATCCGACCAAGACAGAAACACATACCTAGGAAGAACAAACTGAACATTCTCCAGCCCCTGGGAGACAGCCTGGCTTGGCCATGTGAAACCATTTACTGGAGAGATAAATTCTGGACAAAACCACAAGAGGATCAATATCAATGTCTTAACAAACTTGTTAAATGTAACTACTGGTTCCACACAATTGTCACCAGAGACTAGAACAAGAAAAGCAGGAGTTTCCCCTTTAACTCAAAAGAATTCTGCCTGCCTTTAATATTCATGCCCCTCTAAAACCCACTTTAGATGCCAAGTTCTCTTCCTATAAGCATCTCCCAGGAAGCTCAGAATATCACCACAGAGATTGAAGGCCTGAGCCAAAAAATGTAGCTCAAGCCAAATGAAAAATTTCAGTGACTTATAAAGACCTGAAAGGGAGACAGTGAGAACAGTGTGGTCATTTCAATTTCAGCTGCAGAATTTGCTCTCAAAAATGCTACAATAAAAAATATTAATGCCATAAAAACCTAACAGCAGCCAAAGGACCACAGTCATAAAGAAAAAACATAAATCCTAAAACATATTGGCATAGAAAGCTCTCCCTCACCTTCAAGAAAAATGAGATTTCGGCTATCAAGAACAGTCTGAGCAAGAGAAATTTCAATCGCACAGCAGAACTGCGAAACGAGACAATGGGAGAGTAAGGGGAAGGAAGACCAGCTGACACATGGGTGTACTTGACACTAGGACAGAGGCTTCGTCCTAACAGCCTATCAGAAATGAGAGGACACACAGGGAGGCTAAGCAGCTGGCCAAAAGTCACCAGTAAAAGGGGATCAACAGTCTATCCAGAAACATTGTGGTCACTAGTAAGGTCCCCTGAGACCACCTAGGCCACATCACATGCCCAAGCCTCAGTATCTTTTATAAATCTTAAAGGGAGTAGGATTCAGGATTCCTTAGGGTTCAAGGGCAGATGTGAATCCAAAACTATACAAATGTATTGTGGATGGGCCTGGTGCAGTTTGTATTTTGATGCTAATTCCACTCTCCTGGGAGGGGCTGCAGACAAGTCGCTACTCAGATGACTTCTTGTGAACCAATCCCCTAATGAATAAAGGAGTCAATCACTGGGCGAGTAGGCAGGACTTCCAGGTTGAAGGAGGAAGAGAAGGAGGAGAGAGTTAGAGACCTTTTGGAACAGGATAGCAGAAGGGCAAGACGTAGCTGCTAGAGTTTCCCCGATTGGTCAGGATTCTCCGCCGGAGGAATCAGATTTAATAAGGCTTACAAGACTGGCTTTTAGTTGTTGTGCCCAGAGATTGAGTTACCATGGTTTCTGAGCTAAGTTTGTGTGGTGTTTTTCTTCTCCCCACAATTCGACTTGGTTCCAGAGAGAAAGGTATAGAGGCAAAGTGTGGGCTTGCCTGATGTGCAGCACAAAGGCCGTGGGGGTTCTGAAGCACGGGGCTGGTGTGGTAGCAACCTGCCAGTGGGAACCTAGCAAGTCGGGTGGAGAGATTGTGGAGTTCTGAGTCAGAGTCTCCACGAGATAAAACCAGGTCAGCCGCTGCTTGCCAGTGCATGGCCGGCTAGGCCACTGGGGCAGAGAATCGCTGGACTCTGGCGCAGGAACATGCAAGTTCATTTTTATATTTCCCACAACAACAATGCTGTAAAATTTCCTAGTCTGGTAACGCAATTTAAAACTGTGTTCTTTGACAACAAATAACTCTTGATCTTACAAAGCTGCTTTAATATTAAAGAAACATCTATGAAGAGTTTCAGACTTAAAGTGCCCAGCTCAGAGCCTAATAAACAGCAGCTATTATTACTCGTATGATCAAACAGGAACAAGCATTTAACAGGAGAACATATTTTAATTATACATGATGTGGAACAATCAAATCTCATTCAGTTCAGGCCACAGACCCCACAGCACAACAGCGCATGTACAGTTGAAATTATAACAACTCAAAGCTCAAAAATTACTTGTTTCCATTAAAGATCTGACAAGTCATTTCTCCAATTGGTCACTGGTGGTTTGCAGATAACTATTAGCAGTAATGAGTATTCTAAATTAAATCCAGAGACAGCAGCACTCTGTTCTGCAAAGACAACTGGGGAGAGAGAGGCATAATTGTAGGCGTCCTTTCCTCTGTGCCCTCCATCTCCTCTCTGATAAATATCTCCTGTGTCTTCCATAGTGCGGATTTCATTTGGTTACAAATGAAGAAGGGTCTAATTCTTCTCATGATAAATGAGAGCGTTGAGCAGGTAACTTGTTAAAGAGAATTGGAATTGGGAAAAGAACCTTATTTTCTTGTTACTTGACAACAAACCCCCTCTGCTAACAAATGAAAGGCACAATGCTTGGGCTTCAAAGTCAAATCTGTCACCAGTAGTCCATTCTCTAACAATTACAACACAACACTGAGTACAGGCTACCCACACTCTACTCACCAGCCACAAATTTGGCAGAACGAGAGGGGAGGGGCAATGCAGCAGAGCTATAAAGCTTGAGTGAACACAAGGGCTGGGGGGCTGTGATCCTAGAACATCAGGACCTAAATTCAAATCCCTAGCACCCACTTAGAAAGACTGAGTAGGATTGAAGACAACTCTTAAAAACTGTGATGAGAATTCTGAAGTGTAGCTCTCCATAGCTGCTCTATAGAGCCATCTGTCGGGGACGCAGTAGGGAAGGACACAGTGGCCTTGAAGGGGCAGGCCACTAAGAGTTTGACCATGCTCCAGTGACTATATGGGTATCACACAAATTGAACATGTTTGTTTGTTGGCTTTTCTTTTTCCTTTCTTTTTTTTTTGGGGGGGTGGGTGGGGGTTGCCAACTGGGGGTGAGAGGGGGGGTGGTGCAGAACTGGGAGGACTGGGAAGTGATTGTGCTCAGGGTTCATGATGTAAAGTTCCCAAATAATCAGTAAAAAGGACGGAAGAAAGTAAACCAGACAGCCAAAACGGGGAATGGAAATTTTCACTCAAGTCATTAATGAAAACCATTGTTATGAGTGTATAAAAGCCTATCTTAATACAGGAAGTTGGATACAGGTATTGTGAATTCCTCTACTGAAATCAACTTTGGAACTTAAAACTAAACAAAACTGGGCAGGGTTATGCTTGCCTGTAAGCTCAGCACTGGGAGGGACAGAGATGCTCTAAATCAGTGCATTATCAGTACTGGCAGATCCCGGGGTCCTGCTAGACAGCTGCTAACCAGCCGGCCTAGCTGGGAAGACAAGCTTCCGGCTCAGTGAGAGATCCTGTCTCAAGGGAATAGGCAGACGGTGACAGAGGAAGATACTCGCCATCTTTCTCTGGCCATTACACATGCCCACACAGACATACACACATACACACATAACATACATATACCACACACTCAAAAATAAATTAAGATAAATCTTAATAAAATATTCATTTTCAGACAGGTGGTGGTGGCTCACACCTTTAATCCCAGCACTTAGGAGACAAAAGCAGGCAGATCTCCAAGTTTGAAGCCAGCCAAACAACAGAGCCTATTCCAGGACAGCCAGGGCTACACAGAAAAACCTTGTTTCAAAAACAAACAAAACTATCCATTTCTAAAAATCAAAACTATCCATTGACTAAAAAGTGAATTTGAATCCCAGCTCTGTCTTTTACATATTTAGTATCTGACCACACATCAGTCTCCACTACTCTGACAACCCCTTTGTAAAATGGGGCCAATAGAAAATCCCTCAGGAGTCGCGGCCAGGACCAGCCAGAGCTTACCTAACCTGTGCCTATGGTACTGCCAGCTCCACTGCACTCCACTGGTTGGCAACTCTCTCATCTTCAATACACAGAAACAAGCCAATTACCAGGCAGAACCTACCAAAACTTGCATGAAAGATTGGTTGTGTATTCGTGTAAAAGCCTCACAGATAATGCCCTCAGCCATCAAGGCCCACAATACGGCACCCCCCTGCCTCTGCCATTACTCAAACAGTTCTCAAGAAACACCTCTCTCCCAGGCCTGGCTACATGGTGGCACAGACATTCCTTAGAAAGGGATGATGACTTGGTGTCTTCACTTACGTTCTCAAAGTCCTTCATGTTCCGGGCTCTGGTGGGTGAGACCTTTTCTTCTGAGACGTTTGGGAGCACTAGAGAAAGGCAAAGCACACAAAGGAAATCATGAGGCATGCGGGCTGCCCAGCATTCCTACTGGGGCTGCGAGCCGGAAGGGAAAGTCAGAGTAGCAATCATGAGGTCCCCGCGGGCGACTTCCCAGTTGGTGGCCTTTACTGACCTGAGTTCAGAGAACCGCTAAGCTAAACTACTTTATTCTCAATGCTGACAAATTACCTACATTAGCCCCAATATGTCACACATAACAAGGGATGAACCCAAACTTACACAGGGCATGTGAGAAAGCCTGCCACTCCTGACATACTTCCTCCTTCTCACATGTCAGTAACTGACACAGCCTGACTGACTTGACAGCACAGTTAGCAACCTCTTTCATAAAACACCAATGACAATTCTAGCCTTTGTAGGCCATACACAAAGCCTAAGATCAGTCATGGCCACACAACCTCTGCTGCCACAGTAGAGCAGCCTCATAAAGTGAATCATAAACACAGAGCCTAAGTTCTAAGAAAATTTTTCTTACAAAGGCGGGCAATGGCGGGCAACTACAACCCACCTGCCCATAGGGCTTGCTGGAACCCAGTGTCTCCAGAGCTTCTTTAATTCATTAAACATTTACCACACGCCTGCCCTGCACGGAGCATGAGCCTGCACTCTGGGAAACAACAGTGAAGGAGACAGTGAGCCTGCACCAAGTTCCCAGGGAAGTGGGCAAGAGAGAGGAAAACAAATGTCACGACGCTGGATAGTGGGTTTCAAGTGACTGAACACTCCTCCCTGACAACACTGTACTGAAAGGCTGCTTCCTACCAAGGCTTTCTGGGTCTGCATACACCAAGAAACAAATAGATCCATTCTAGAGGGAGGAAAGAAAACCAAACAACTGGGTGATCCTGTGCTAGGCTAAAGGTGATTTGGGATCAAGACAAGCAAAGCAGGAAGGCCAGCCTTTCAGGCCCTGCTCACTGCTGCACTGCTGCACTGCTCACTGCTGCACGGAGGACGGAAGACAGAGCAACGTGAACAGATTCAGGCTCCCTCTGGCGCCTCTCCGAGAAAAGACACTGAGGCGTTCAGGAGGGGAACAATGGGGACAGCAGGACAACTGGGATAACCCAAGCCAGAGCCTGGGGTTTGGCAGGGATGGGGGTAGAGTGCCTGCCATTGGGTGAGAACCTCTTTGCTTCTGTAGACTTGCATAGAGGCCAAAAGGAGTAAGAAAAGTGAATATATACAATGCTGAGAGGGGAGAGAGGCTCAGTAACCAGGGAGAGCCAAAGCAGGTGGTATGCTTTGAGCTGAGTTCTCAACACAGCAGGCGGCTGCAGGCAGGAAAGAGAACAGAAGGCCCCAGGCACAGGCCGACTGCTGGCAGTATGCCTGCCTAAGGAGCACAAAGGTTTGTTTTCTGTCCTCAGTCGGTGCTCAGCCACCAGTGTCAGGACGTTCATCAGTCCTTCCCCCACCTCAGTCCAGTGCCGAGTCTCAGCTCCAGTGACCAGTCTCTTGGGAAGTTCTCCTGACTCCCTTGCTCCTCCAGTCTTCTCTCAGCACCTACCTCTTCTCAGTTCCTAACTTGATCAAAGGAGTGTTCAGGCTAACTTCTTGCCTGTCTCCTCCTTGTCTGAAGGCACTGGCATTCCACGTTGAATCCCAGTGCTTGGCCAGAGTCTGGCAACAAGTGCAAGGCCATCACGGGCTGAGTTAAGGGAAGGCCTCACAACTTTCTGCTCATCAGATGTTTTGTTTCAAGTAAAAATTAACAGACCCAAAGGAAACCTGGGAATGGACTATTAAGTTATAGCATTTCCTAGAAATAAACCTTCTCTTTCTGTCTTTCTTCTCCAAAGCTTCTTTTTGCACATATTTCATGACTTTAGAGAAGAGAAAAAGCGCACAAGTGAATATCTCAACGATTATTAACCCTACCCACATACTCAGATAGCACGTACTTCTTTCAGAATGAAAATGATGAAGAATGGAAAACCCGGGCTGTAGTCTCCCACAATCCAGTTTAAACATGAATTGGCTCTCATGAATTGAAAGCTAATTAGCACAAGGTGTACAAGATGCTGAGTGCCACTGGGTATCGGCCAGGTAGGCTCTGGGCCCCGGGACAATACCTGGGCGTCAGGTCACAGATGCTCAAGGTCTCAGCCTGTTCCCCTCTACTTCTTGGTGCGTACACTTACCTCCATTTCCCAAGCCAGTAGTGTCACCGGTGACATCCAGATCACTGGGCAGAACAGGGCGAAGGCCACTAGGAGAGAGCACAGTGGGATGAGAGCTGAACTGGCACTTGAACAAAAGGAACCTGCCACGCAGCCTGGACCTCGTGGAGCAGTCATTGGGCCATGGCTAGGAAGGACAGGGCACTGAGCTGCCCAGGGGACAGGAAGCACTGAAATTCAGGCTTTGGAGCTGAAAACTCTAGCTTTAGAACTGCCTTCCAGTGCTCACAGCTGCCGGACATCCATGGGGGACAGTCATTTAGTTGTTCATCCTACAAGTATGTACTAAGTGGAGGCACTATGCCAGTTACAAACCACTTGGGTTGAGTCTGACTTTATCTCTTAGACATCATCAACTGGTCACTGCAATCAAATGTTAAACTTCTGGAAATTAGAAACTGTGCTTGTTTGAATGAGAATGACCCCTATAGCCACATATATTCGAATTCTTGGTCCCCAATCAGTGAAACTGCTTGGGAAGAATTAGCAGCTGCTACTCCAGTGCCATGTCTGCCTGACTGCTGCCATGCTCCCCGCAGTGATGGGCACAGACTCTAACCTTCTAAAACCCTAAGCCCTGAAAAAACTTATCTTTTCTATAAGTTGCCTTGGTTATAGTCTCTTATCACAGCAATAGAAAACTAATTAGTACAGGCACAAAAGCTGACTTTGGGGAACATCCAAAATGTAGAAGTCACTGATCTAAGAATCTGGCATTGTCTAAGGGGTTTCAGTGAGTATTTGTGGGCAGTGACAGAAATCTAAACCACAAGAGACACACCCCTACAGTCTGTTTTAAGTCCTGCTTGCATCTTTTGCAGTCTCCCAGCCTTCCATTCCAGCAGAAAACCAGCTACTTCACAGGGAAACTGTCTCTGTTTTGAAAAGAAAGGCACAGAGTGCCCAGCAAGATGCCTGGCATAACAGGATGCTTCACAAACAAGAGCAGCACGTCACTGCCAGTCTCACACACACCATGCCTTACACGCTATAAAATATTTACACTTGTTCCAACTCCCTGAGGGTGCGTGCATTCTCTAAAGAAAGGCTCTGAGGCCTGGATAATTTTAGTGTCTCCACCAGTCAGATGGCAGCAAAGTAACAGATCAAGTCTAGAATCCAGGCCTTTTATGTCTATGCCAGCTAGTTTTAATGTCAGCTTAGCACAAGCTAGAGTTATCTGAAAGGAGGGATCTTCAAAGGGGAAAATGCCTCCATCAGTTCCAGCTGTAAGGAATTTTTTTAAATTAGGGATTGATGGGGGAGAACCCAGCCCACTGCAGGTGGTGCCATCCATGGGCTGGTGGCTCTGGAGTCTCTAAGAAAGCAGGCTGAACAGGCCATGAGAAGCAAGCCGGTAAGCAGCGCCCCTCCGGGACCCTTCAGCTCCCGCCTCCTAGTTCCGACCCTGTTTTGAGTTTCTGCACAGACTTCCCTCAGTGATGGACTGTTACTGGAGAGTGCAAATTAAATAAGTTCTTTCCTCCCCAACTGCTTTTGTTATGATGTTCAAATAGTTACTCCGACTAAGACAATCTGAAAATAAGATTTAAAGGAAGCCTGGTGTGAGTCCAGGGTAACTTTCTATTACTGCCTCTAACTCCATAAAAATGCTCTATCTCAGACAACTCTCTATCAACTTTGAAGGGAAACGAGGCCTTCAGAATCAGGACACCAAGAAAAACCTGAAAACACAAAACTCCAACATCAAGAGAATGAGCACTTAAAGTAGGTCAGCTATCAAAGTAACGGGGAACCTAGGTAGAACATGTCTTCAGTCATGAAAAGACACATATAAAGTCATTCTGCACTTCTTTAAAAAGCTTGGTGAGTTACAAATCCTTAACAGCAAGAAAATATTCCCAAGAACCAAAAGGTATCACTTGCAGGGAGACATGTTTTCCTCATCCTAATTTTCTATCTTTTCCCATAAGCATCAATAATAGGACAAACTCCATTTTCTAAAAATGAATTTTAAAAACTAAAATCAAGTTCAACCACCAGTTTCTGAGTGGGTGCTACTTTTTAAATGTTGCTTTTGCTTTCTTTCTGTAATTAAGAAAATTAATAATAGACAAAAAAATGTTTTACAGGCTCCCCAAAAGGAAAGGTGAGGGGCAGTAAGTAGAGGGAAATGCATGAGGGGACACAAATGGATGAGAACACACACACACACACACACACACACACACACCACGCAATCAAACTGTGTGAGAGACTCTGCACCCACCTTGCTTCTGACTACAAACTAGTCCTGAAGTTTCTGGTGACTGTGTCCACAGCTGCAATGCTACCACACATTCTGCAGCAGTAATTTCCAACATTACTGGCAATGACCCATAAAAGAATTCCTTGATGCCCGAAACCTTCTCCGTTCTATCCTGTGTTTAAAAGACTCCACTGTAACCCAGGAAGCTGACTTTCAAGAGCCAGCAGCGTGTTGCCAAAGGCTGGAAAGATATTTCTGAAAAGATGTGCATTCGCCCCATCCCCTGCTAAGAAGAATTCAACTTGTTTCCAAGTTGTTCTTTTAAAAACCACGCTGTATGAATGAATATCTGTACACTGGTCTCATTGTATATATGTACATGCCTCAAGGATAGATACTATGAAATTAAATTGCAGAGCTGAAATAATTTACATTAAAAAAAAAAAAAAAAAACTGGGCCAAAAAACTCTGACATGTCACCTAAGAAAGCCCAAATGACTAAAGAGTACAGGTTATGTGCTGTCATCAAGCAGCACAGAATCAATCCCACAATGACACATCACCCCTGCGAGGATGGTGTGAGTCAAAAGGTCAGACAATGAAAACTGCTGGTGAAGTGTAAAAACCCAGAACCTTAGGGACACTGCTGGTGAGAGACAAACGCCCCCCCATCTTTTGAACTGTGCTTGGCAGTCCCCCAAATAATAAGCAGAGATCCCCTGCAGCCTGGCGGCTCTACTCCTGAGTGGAACCAAAGACCACTGAGAACTCAAGGCCACACAAAACTTATATACTAATAAAGGTTCAGAGCAATGTTCGTGATGGACCAAAAAAAAAAGAAGAAGAAGAAGAAGAAGAAGAAGAAGAAGAAGAAGAAGAAGAAGAAGAAGAAGAAGAAGAAACATCCATTAACATGCAGGAAGTGTGGCACATGGATGCAATGAAATATTACTTGACAAAAAAGAGAAGGAAGTTGTGAAGCAAGCTGCAATATGGATCTCACAAAAGAATGTGAGGTCTATGTGAATAGATAAATCTACAGAAGTACTGATTGTGGGCAAGGGGACCTGAGTTGGTATAGGGTGACAATCAGAAGAGGAAGGATTGCTGGTGGGCACAAGGAAATGCTCTAAACTTGGACTGTACTGGTCTAGGCACACCTCTGTATATAGTTCATCTACGTGCAGCAGTTTATACTGGATGGGTAAGCTTTGTGGCATGTAAACTACATCTTCAGATATGTGTGCATGTTCAGGTCAGGGTGGGCACATATCCAAGGATGTTCACACATCTGGACCTGAGAGGTGAACCTGGAGTCACCCCTCAGGAGCCATCTGCCTTGGCTGTTTTGTCTTGTCTTGTTTCCGGCCCTTGGTTTCTCAGATTAGGCTGGGCTGGTCACTAGCCAGACCCAGGGATCCTCTGATCTCAGCTTCTCTAGAACCATGCCCAGCACTTTTTATGTGAGATCTGAGAATCAAACTCGAGTCATTTAATAGGAAAGTACTTTGCTAACTGAGGAATCACGGGTCTCCTGAAGCCTCATGGCCCAAGAATACCTTGGATCCAAGCTAGCCCTCTCACTACCATCAAACCCTCATCTGATTTCACCCTCCCACCCTCTCTTCAGTTTTTCCTCACATCAACGAATGTGCGATGGTTATGGCTAACATTTACTTCCAGTCTGCTCCTAACACAGCGGCAAGCACTTACTGGCCACATACTAGCGCAAGCTGATATTCAGATCATAAGGTCAGGTATACTCTGACCTAACACAACAAAAATGCAGGAGCAGACTGGGCTCAGTTTAGGCTGTAAACATGGGGCTTGCAAATTACCCTGAGAAGGGTGCTCAGAAAGCAGTGTATTAAAATGAAAAGGGATGATATTTCATCATAGGAACTCTCCTCTCCTATTGTGGTCGCCTATTGAGGACTCAGGGGCCAGAATAGCCCTGCCGCTCTTACAGGGACAGTTCAAGGCCAGAAGCTCTGCAAGGGCCCCGTGAATACTCAGTTTAGTTAGTTCAGACTAGTCAGAAGGCAGAACAGGCTTTGGATCTGGGAAGCTTGGGACTGTTTATCATGGTACTTATCATGGACCCCAGACCATTCGTTTCAGCCGAGCTTCAGGGTCCCACGTGTAACCATGGGAGAGAAGCAGCCCCTCAACAAATCATTTTTCACTCCATGATTTGACAAACACCTCTCTGCTCTAACGATATGCTGAAATGCAGTTTGCCCAAAGTGAGACGTAATCTACGTGTAAAAATCCACACCCAGATGTCAAAGATTAAGGAAGATTAAAGATAAAAATATCTTATCAACAAGTTTTCCTATAGATTTTGCTAGAATCATATATTGAAATATTAAGCTAAATAATGTATGCTATTAATGTGCCTGCTTCCAATTGTTCCGCTGCTCTGTGGTAAAGCACTAGCTGAACAGGTGTGAGAGGCCCTGGCCTCAACCTCCAGCACCTCAAAGAAAGGAATGTCACTTGTTTCTTTTCAGTTTTTTTTTTTTTTTTTAAATTGTGACTATCAGAAACCTTTTGATGTTGTTGTTGTTTTTGAGACAGGGTTTCTCTGTGTAGCCTTAGCTATCCTGGAACTCTCTCTGCAGACTAGGCTGGCCTTAAAGGCTGAGATCCACCTGCCTCCACCTCCTGAATGCTGGGATTAAAGGCACATGCTATCACGCTCAGTTCACAACAAAGGTTTTAATTAAATATACATCATAGGCTGTATTTCTGTGCTGGTCCCTGTCAACCAGGTTAGGACAGAGACAGGTAAGAGGAGCTAGAACAGTAAAGAGAGCCCAGGCAAGGGTGGGAACGTCAGTGTGAGTTTCCTAGCAGTGGAACCTGGATGTTAATAAGGCAAAAGGCATAGGAAGAACAACGGACACAGCCTGACAGCAAGAAACAACTCAGTAAGATCGTTCCTGACAGAGCCTGGCAGTCAGGCACAGGGAAGAGGAGGAAGAGACAGGGTTGGGAACCAGAGAAGGGGTTGGGGAGGGCAGAGAGGCAGATGCAGCCAATTAGAGAGAAACTTGGAAGCCGCTGAACAGAACTTCATCCCGAAGATGACAAGGCACCTGGAAGGCCTAGGGCAGATTAAGAGGTGAAGGACCCGGAATGAATGCAGCGTCTGTCCAGTCAAGGCTGAGAGAGAAAGGAAAGGAGAGGATTAGCAGATCTACTAAGTTAGACGTGGGGTAGTTTAGTTCGCATGCCAACCACCCATTCTAAATGTCCCAAATAATCCCATTTCTGGTCCCAGGGGATCTGAATAGAAGACACAACTTGTAGTGGTGGTAGTGACAGTAGCACCGCCTCATCCTTTTTACCACGGTTGTATGTCAACCACTACACCTGCCCAGAGAACCGCTGGGGTAGCCATTGCTTCTTTCCATTCTCATCCAGTTTTAGTGACTGCAATATTATCATTAGTACTTTTCAGAGGGGAAGTCAACTTACCAAGGTCACCTACCTTGTTAGGGTATAGGCCAGATCTGAATAAAATTCTGTCCATCTCCAGCCAAGGCTCTGTTGCCTTTGTCCTGGATGGTTACTGTGTGACCCCCCACAAACACTACACTCCCCATAATGAAAGCAAAGACCCAAATAAGAATCAATCGCCCACCAAGTGCTCTAAGGTAGTTCCAACCACCCCCTACTAATTAGTCCCATCTCCCCACACTCTTTCCAAGAGCCCCTTCTCTAGCCTACACATCCTCCTCAAAGTACACTCCAGAACACACAACACAAAGTCGAAGGTCCCACCACACTCGGGTCGCAGCAGAGACCATCCCCAAGCACACCCAAGGCCTCCTGGGAGTGAGCCACCATCAACTGGAACCCCAACCCAGTTACCAAGAATCCCAAAGCCAGGGCCACACCTGCAACCGCTGAGGGTCCCAGGCAGAGTGACGTCCTCTTCCATCCCCGAGTCCATCGTGAACACAGAGTGGTGGCACCGGTGTCTGCGGCGGCAGCGCCACGGGTTCCCCTGCAGCCGCGGCGCGCTCGGTTCCCCAGGTCCCGCCCCCTCCGACCCAGCTCTTGTTCTCAGTCAAGCGGCGCCGCTGGAATTCAAACCGCAGCCGCCGCCATCTTTCCCGGCGCTTCTTCCTACGGAAACAAGGCGGGGTCACCCAGGCAGGCGCGGTGAAGCCGCCCTGCACAGACCCGAAACCGGGCAAGAAGAGCTTGAGTGGGCGCCATCTTAACTCAGGGCAGAACCTGCGCGCTTCAGCCTGCAATAAAAGGAGAAAAGAAGCAGCAACCATATTTAGTGTGTGAGGGCATTCGGGCCGAAGCCAAGGCGAGCGCCATATTTGTTGAGGGAAAAGGTCCGCCCCGATCAGTTAATTTTAGCGGGAGGTGGGACAGCTCAGAGTACCAGTCTGTTAGCTGTTCAGACTCAGGGACTCCACATCCAATCGCGCCTTGGCTCTTTGTACCCAAAAGACTCCTGCCTTGAATTGAAACTCAGATAATTGAGTTCTGCCTCGATTTAGAAAAATACCACCTGTGGAGCGCTATTATAAACGGTAGTTTGCAGGCTTAGTTTGAAGCTGCGTGCATATAAAGGGGTCATCCATACTTAGTGTGACTTTTGTTACTCTTAGGACTCTTGCACCAACAATCAGTAAACTGAGACTCAGAAGAAATGACTTGCCCAAAGTAATAAACAAGTCTACTATCCACTAAAGCCAGATCCTTAGCTCCTGGTATCTGCATCTGAGCACTCCGGAACCGTTTTAGCCTTCTTGGCCAATGAATATATTTTAAGAAGAGACACTTCTTCCTTCCCAAAGGTCTTGACTAAATTGGAATTTCAGCTATTCCTGCCTTGAAACCCCTCCCACTCTCAGGAGTTTTTCCTCACTTTTCTTTAAATAAATCTACACAGAAGTAAGGAAGGGGAGGGAAGGTTGGGGAGAAGAGGGGAGAGGAGAATGCTTGGATGTGGAACAGGGGAGCCTGGCAGTAAAGCAGTTCTGTCATGTGGCTTTGACTGGGCACTCTGCAGTCAGAAGACTCTTTGTGCCAGACACCACTAGCTACAGACCTTTACCTGTTATATTCTGTGATCCTAGGGGAACCGGGGGGAGTCCATGACCGACAAGCTCAATTGTTTCATCTGAGAGAATGGGCTAACACCTATCCTATAAGGTTTTTGTAAGAATAACCTGCGATAACTTTAGAAATTCTCATTTCCCCACAACCCTAAACACTCTTTCTTTGCAAACTGACAATAACCAGAGATGTGATTTGAGCCCAGGCCCCTCTGATCCCCAGTGTCCTAAATGGTGTACACAGGTTATATTCCCCAAGTGTTCTGTTCTTTTTCCAATTTAGAATGTAGAGTTCAGACATGAGATCTATAATTGCTGGGGAGGAAGACCACTGAATAACCCCCATGCATGCTCATACAAACAACTCTAATTAAACTCAGTGGGGAGGAAAAGAACATGAAAATAGGAGAGAAAGAAAGAGAGAGAGAGAGACAGAGAGAGACAGAGAGAGACAGAGACAGAGAGACAGAGAGAAGAAAGAACAAAGGAAATTTCATGGGTGCATAAGGATAAGAAAATGTAATGGGAGGTGATGACTATGACCATAACACATTGTATACATGTATGAAATGTAAAGCAAAAACAGAAATCAAAAAAGACAGAAAGTCTAGCACAGCACTTACATGCAATAGTCAACACACTCCATTCTTAAAGCAAATATCTCAAGGTGGGCCGACTGATAGGACTGTAGGGCAAGCAGTGTGTCTAACTACAACTTATCCTGTGACCACCTCTGTTCTTCATACTTTGGCTTTCCCCTCTACAAAATGAAGTAGAGAACTATAAAGAACCTACAGAGAGTTAATCCTTTGCCCTATTCAGTAAGGCCATGTCTGTTTGTGGATTATGAGCTTAACCCCTGGTGAACCTGAAACCGAAAATAGAATCAATTACCCAAAGAAAAACTGTAACGGAAGTCGCCTTTCCTGCGACTGTAGCATATGCATGATTAGAGACAGAGAGGCCATTGCCCTGTTTTTCTCACTGTGGTATTTCTTCCTGCCAAGCCTAGAAGTGACATCACTCCCATCAGCTGTTTGGGCTGTCTGGAGCCATCTCCTTGACAACAGCCATCTAGCCACAAAGGAAGCATTATAATTTCCTTGGAAGAGGGCATTCTGCATGACTGGAAGTGGTTTGTACCCAGATGCTTTTGATTTGGCGGGAATCCCCCGAAGTCTTAGCAGCTCACAACTGTAAAGCTGTGATTACCAACAGCAAGAATTACCTTGTACAAGTTAAAGCATTCACATTGCTTTTTGTACCGGTCTCTCTTTTATTTCCTGACACTAGTAAGACGGTTAGGATGATTGCCCCACCCCCGACCCCTGCACCATGGAGATGAGCAACTCTATAGCTTGGATCCAAGATTCTATATATCAAAGATTGGTCACAAGACTGTGACACTATTATAAAATGGTGAACCGTGAGAGTTTGTTGAGAGGTTCTAGAAGAGGAATCCATCTTTTCATATGCCCTTGATGGAAGAATAATGCCCCTCCATCAGTTAAGGTTGTCATCTTCAAATGAACCTGCAGCTTTTAGGAAGAACACACATGGGACAGTGAGAGAAGAAGGGGCACCAGCCTAGCCAGCCAGATCAGCCAGATCAGCCAAGATCAACCCTCCTGCTGCACTGAGTGACAGAAGCCACAGCCAGATGATACTCTGTATGTCCCTACTGGGAGAGGGTGGGATCTTTAAGAGATGCGGCCTACTTTAGGGAAGGCAGATCTTTAGAAACAACCATGATTCAAAATACACCTTTCATCTTTATGAGTTGATTATCTCAAACAGCTTTCTTTCACTGTGAACAGATTTTTAACAAAAGGAAACTAGATTCTGAGAGCGGAAAAAAAAAAAAATTGACAAAGACCAAATCTCACTCTGTAGCTTTTCATATAGGAAAGTTTCAGACTTAGAAAAATATTGTAAAAGTACAAGAAAGCTAAGCATGATGGTAGTACACACCTGTAATCCCAACACTCAGGAGGCTGAAGCAGGAGGATCATGCAACATGGGCTATATAGTGACAGAGATCCCAGTGTGTGTGTGTGTGTGTGTGTGTGTGTGTGTGTGTGTGTGTGTGTGTGAGAGAGAGAGAGAGAGAGAGAGAGAGAGAAAGAGAGAGAGAGACAGAGAGAGACAGAGAGAGACAGAGAGAGACAGAGACAGAGAGACAGAGACAGAGAGAGAGAAAGAGAGTGTATGTGTGTGTGAGAGAGAGAGAGAGAGAGAAAGAGAAAGAGAATTCTTCATGTTTACCTTTATTCAGCTCCCTAAAATATTCACATCTTATACAACGATAATAAACTGCTGTCAAAAATGACAAAAATGAAGTTTCACTGACACAATTCAATTTAGTCCACACCTGACTGTAAAGTACACAATTGCTCAAATTAATTTCCTTCTACGGGTCCTTGAATGGATCCAAGGTGATACATTGCATTTAGTGTCACATGTCCTTTCTCACCTCTAGTCACTGATATTTATTTTTCATAGTATCAATACTTCCTAAAAGTTCATTCCAGGTGTTTCTAGAATGTTTTTCAATCATAGTCCTGTGATGTTTTTCATGATTGAATATAGATGATGCATTTTGAACAGGAATATTACAAAAATGAGATACTATGCCCCTTTCAGGATGCAGAGAAGGAGGCATGTGATGTTTCTATGTCTCACTAACTGGGATATCTACTCTGATCTGTTAGAAGAGGTTGTCTTATGCCAAGTTCTTTACAATAAAATTTGTGATTTGTTTCTTGTAATTAATAAGAATATTGTGGAGAAGCACCTTAGATAATATAACCTTTTTTTCCCATATGTCCCCTGTAATTTTACTATCTGTGCCCAAACTTTACCCATTGCAACTAAAGGGCTGATGAAGAAAGAAAGCACTTGTCATACAACCAGAAGACCCAAGCTTGAGTCCATGTAAAAGCCAGAGGCAGTAGCAAGCATCTGTAATACCAGTGCTTTTCTGGAGAGGCTGGAGGCCGAGAGAGTAGAATGCCCTGCAAAGTCAAGAGAGAAAGAGAGAGAGAGAGAGAGAGAGAGAGAGAGAGAGAGAGAGAGAGAGAGAGAGAGGCTTATAATGGAAAGAAATGGAAAGAAAAACAGACACCAGGGTTATCCTATGACCTCTATATACCCACCACTGCACAGCATATGAATCCCATCTTAACCATTTACTCATTATACTATTTTCATTAGTAAGAACTTACATGCATTAGGTTCATTTTATGTGTTAAAATCAATTGCTATTATTAGTGGTCTTGTTGCACAAATTGCCCTAGATCTGGACAAGCTTCTAACCCCTGACTGTGCCAAGATTAAAACCAGTCTGTTTGGTCCCAAGGTCAGAAGTATTACTGGAACACCCATCTGCCTTCTAGCCCTCACAGTAGCCCTATGAAGGACTGATCATATAACAACTTTATAGTTCAGAGAAGAAATGCATCTGACTAGCCATTGAACATGAGAACACCAAATGTTCCCATTGGCTTAAGGATCACTTGAAATTGAAAGCAAATCCGATCAGAAGACACAGGAAAAATGACCTGCCTTCTCAAGAACACTTCCTAGCTAGACCTCAACATCCATAGTTCTTATTAAGAGATAGTTTCCAATTATCCTCCACTTTCTCTTCACAGTACGGTGGTTTATTAGTACTATAATAAACCCAACATCAAGCCCAAGGCTATGCACACAGTAAGTATTCAGTGCCAGTTTGTTAAATTAATTCCAATCTTGCTCTCTTCTGAATGAGAAGAGGAGGGTGATTATACTACACAATGATTCATAATACATATGAAAAGAACCAGAAGAGACAAACTCAAAATAGCCAAACAAAAAGAAATAACTGAAAATGCTCTCTGTCTCATTTCATTAGTTTATCTTGTGTACGTGTACTGAAATATCACACTTAGGTATGCAATTATTATGCTAATTTAAAATACAATTGAAAGGGATGCAAAAATCCCATTATGAGGAATTGGATATAGATTGTTTGAGAAGCATCTACATGGTCTGACATTAGCATTGCTTGTGTCCTAGTTTTCCATTGCTGAGACTAAAAACTATGACCCAACTTGGGCCCATAAAAGATTTTTTTAGCTTACACATCCACATCACAGTTTACGATTGAGGGAGGTCAGGACAAGAACTCAAATAGAGACAACAGTAGAAGGATACGTACCGGCTTGCTTATGCTGCTGTCTTTCATAACTCAACAGCAGCAGTTACCTAGGGGCTATCACCCACAGTAGGTTTTTCCACCACAATTCCACATTAATCAAGAAAAAGCTCAACAGTCTTGCCTACAATATAAACCGTTGGAAGCAATTCCTCAATTAATATTCTTTCTCCTCTAATGACTCTAGTTTGTGTCAAGTTGATAAACAAACAA
Source organism: Apodemus agrarius (assembly GCA_964023405.1). Lineage (NCBI taxonomy): Eukaryota > Metazoa > Chordata > Mammalia > Rodentia > Muridae > Apodemus > Apodemus agrarius. The sequence goes on along the minus strand of OZ030009.1, from coordinate 84,639,475 downwards.
ACAAACAAACAAAAACTAACCTGTGAAACCAATGAACCAGCTAACCAATTAAACTTGTTGGGCTTTTGAATTTTGTTTTGCTTATACTGGTGTACTGAATGTATTTCATCAAAGCACCAGGCCCCTTCAACTATGAAATTCCTTGAATAACTGAAAGGAACTACCATGGCTTGAGCTCTTTGAATGCACCAACTGCTGAACCAAGTGCACTGAGCCCTCACAGTAGCCCTATGAAGGACTGATCATATAACAACTTTATAGTTCAGAGAAGAAATGCATCTGACTAGCCATTGAACATGAGAACACCAAATGTTCCCTTTGGCTTAAGGATCACTTGAAATTGAAAGCAAATCCGATCAGAAGACACAGGAAAAATGACCTGCCTTTCCCTTTCCACCCAAAATCAAGGCAAAAACATACAGAAGAACACATCACTCTTTCCAGTTCCCTCATCTATTGCTTAGTCGACTCCTCATGATTTACCATCGTCTGAAGGCCAGTTCCCCTCCTTTTATTAAACCAGCACACTGGCCCCAGTTCTTTGTGTAGGGGTGGCCCTGCTGCTAAAGTCCCATTCCCCAGTTGGCTCTAGATCTCTCAGTTAAGAAGCATGGGCTAATTGCTGGGAGGAAGGGATAGGCGTGACTTCCTGGAGGCAAGCAGAGTTCACCATGCTTCTGATGGAGACATGATGACCAGCCATGTAAGATTTCATATGGAGTGGCCACATAGGCCGCTCCCACAGTCCAGCAGTTGGGGATGTTTTAGCAGGAACTAGATGTAACTGAACAACTAAAGTTTAGTGCAGGTGGACAGGTGCAGAGCTGAGAATATTGATAGGGGCACCCTTTTCCAGGCAGGAGATAGGTAGCACCCAAAAGACAAGTTAAAATTGAACAACTGTGTGTGTCTATGTCTTTTATCCATGGATTCAAGGGAAGCTTGATTGGGGCTGTTGGAGCTTAGGTGGAGCAGCAAAGCTACATGCAACATCTCTGAGTTTTGCTTCTTATCTGTATGCTCACATAAAAGCTTTCCTCTCAGACAGTACAGAAGCAGCCAAGCAGAGAACTTGGAATTTGAACCCAGATTTCATTCTGAAGCTCTTGCTCACCATGAAGTTATACAGCCTTTCCTTTCAGTGAGCTCCTCAAATCCCAGCCCTCAAATCCCAGCTGCCTTAAATGTACACAGTTATACATCAAAGATAAAAATCTTTACTTGTCATAAGCAAAATAATAATAAACTTCAGGATATAAATCAGGTGCTTGTGATCCAGGTGTTGGGAAAAGTTTTGTAAATAAAATCTATGCCGCGCAAAGGGAAACCTGCACGTACCAAATCCATGCTAGTATCTCACTTATTGAGATTTGGAGAAGGAAAATAAAACCTCCATTATGAGCACAATTACTTTAAATGACTTATGAAACCTGTTTTTTATTCTTCAGTGTGGATGTGTGTGGTAGGCAACAGAAGATATGTGCTAGAGTATTGAACATGCAGGAGCACCTTTTGTTTTGCATTTGTGTATAGGAGAGGGAGGGGGTGGACTTACTAATTGATTCAGGCTTTCCGGGAACTCAATGAGTAGCTTTACAGAACTTGAACTTGCAGTCCTCCTGCCTCTGCTCCTAATTGTAGTCTTGCATCATGAGGTTTAGCTTTGTTCTCCATCTCTTGGTGCTTCCTCCAACTAGCCATGAGACAAATTTGTAACCATTCTTATAAGGATTAAAAAAAAAAAACTAAGGCTCTGAGCTATGAACCAATTTTGTCAAAGTTGTGCAGCAAGTTCATGAACTTGACCCTCAATTCTTGTTCTTCAAAACTGACACTTGTGAACTTCTTAGAACATAGAGAGGCACAGATATATAAGAAGTCAAATTGATGGGCTTCAGTTTCAGGGCAGATCTGGGAGCATCTAAAACCATAAGGTGGCTGTAAGAAAGCCAAAAGTTACTACATAAATTATCCCAAAATTCCAGAGTCCTTCAATCTTCACCCCCAACTCTTTATTGAAATATTTAAATTGTAGTGACTGTACTCAGCTTCACAATTGGGCCTCAACTTCACAATTCTCTGAGGTTGTGTGTATAGGTGTGTTTGATATGTATATATGTGCACCTGTGTATAATATGCATATGTATGAAAAAGTATATACATGATATGTGGTGCTTGCATGGGTGTGTGTGCATGTATGTTTGCCAATACATGTATAGCAGGACAATGTCAATTGTCTTCTATTGTTATGCATCTTTTTTTTCCCAGGTAGGCTCCTTTACTGAAGCTGGAGCCAATGGTGTCAGCTAGATTGAATAGTTAGTAATACCCAAGATCTACCTATCTTCGAGGTTCCTTCCTCTCAATACTGTGGTTATAAAATGCACCAGCATACCCAGCCTTTACATAGGTGTTAAGGATCTTAACTCCAGTTCAAAATCTTTTGCTGCAAGCACTTTACCCTCCTAAGATATCGCCTCAAACAATTCCCTTTTTTTGGAGATTTACTTGCTGTGTACACAGGGTGGTCTTGAACCCACATGCCTCAGCTTTGCAATGCTATGATTATTAGTATACAATGTCTCATCTGGCTTAAGCTTACCTTATAACCTTCATAATGGCCCTTAGTTTTTATGTTATACTGTGAGCTTCAGCATACTGACTTCATTCTGGATCAATTTTACTTCTAAAAAGCTTACCTCTATGTAGCCAGTGCTCTAATCCCATGGTATTCCCTGACAAAACTTTGAGGATCCAGAGAAATAGTCTAAATCTATGGTGTCCAATAAAATAACCATCAGCTTCATGTATCAAGTGGAATGTGCAAGGGTCTCTTTGTGATTAAGGGAGTAAAATTTTTTTTCAGACAGGGAAGGTCTTATACTATAGCTCAAACTGGCCTGGAACTCACTGTATAATGATACCAGAAATCATGGCAATCCTCCTGTCTCCACCACAGCATTGCTGAGATTTCCTGAAGGGAGCAATCACATCATAGTTATTTTTGTTTTTTGTTTTTGTTTTTTGTATTTTGTTTTGTATGTGTGTGTGTACATTTTTGTGTGTGACAATGTCTTCATATATCCTAGGCTAGTCTCAAATGCTTAAGTCCTAAAAGTAACCTTAATCTTCTGATCATCTAGCCTCTGCCTCCTGTGTGCTAGGATTACAACTTTATGTAATTAGCCAGTTTATATGATGCCAGATTTTTTAAGCCAGGGCTTCACGCATGTTAGGCAGCCAGCCTACCAACGGAGCCACATCCGCAGCCCTGATACTTTCTGTTCTGCTTAACTAGCTTAAAGCTAACTAGGGACTGCAGGCAACTATTATCTCAGCACAAACAGAAAAAACCATTTCCCTCACTTCCAAAAGCTGCCCAACAGACTAGTGGAAAAGTTTCTCATTTCATGTTAAGAATTTGAGTGTCCATATAACTGGAATGGCATGAAATGTTCTCTTTTGTAACGGTCCCCTCTGAAGAGAGGGTTCTTCTGCATCCTAGGACTCACTATACTGCTTAGCATATGGTGGGTATTCAGTGAATGTTAATTAAAAGATGGATAATTTGATTTTTTTTGTTTGTTTTGTTTTTCGAGACAGGGTTTCTCTGTGTAGCTCTGGCTGTCCTGGAACTCACTCTATAGACCAGGCTGGCCTCCAACTCAGGAATCCACCTGCCTCTGGCTCCCAAGTGCTGGGATTAAAGGAATGTGCCACCACCGCCTGACTGGATAATTTGATCTTAACCAGAAGTAAGGGTCTTACTCCACAAACAGTCTTTTACTCTCATTTTACAAGAATCAGAAATATGAAGTTCTCACAGGAAAAACACCAACTATGTCTCCTGATAAACCCCAGGAAAAGTGAAATAGTTCCAGATAGGATCAGTAGCTGGCCCATGCTCACTGCAAACTTGGGGCATGAACCAGACTCAAAGTGTGCATCCTCTCAACCATGCATCCTCCTCACTTCACAAACACACATGTATACACACATCCTTCCTAGCAGGTTAGACAGTGATTCCCACAGCGCCCCAGGATACTCAGCCTCCTCATTCATCTATAGAAAACATAGAAACGGCAACACCTTACCCTGCAAAAGTATCTCATGCCATTCCAAACGTTTCCTAAGCCCAGCAATGGGCTGACTGCAACTTCAGGCTGCGCACTGACTTTCTCATCAGAAGATAAATGTCACTCTACGTGACCCAGTTCTTCAGTCACTAGAGAATCACATTGTGTTTTTCTGTAATGTTCTTGAAAACTTCTTAAGCAGAAGGGAGGCAGGGAGGGAACTGTTGTACACTATTGGCCACACGTCTTCCCATGCGTTCCTGTGAGCCTCACTTCAATGTTAGAAGCTAAGCATCCTTACTCTATTTACTGGTGACACCACGGGTTAAAGGCCAGATTAAGATGGCTGCCTTATAATCCTGTAGCTAGCAAGCCTCTCTTGGAAGCTGTATCTCTCTGCTTCAAAGAAACTATTCTTTATCCTGTGGCCTATTATTTAGAACCTAGACAACCCTTTTTCTGTCAGCATTCAGGGTAGAGTTAAGTGTCAATTCATAATAACATAGACTTTTTAGCATGAGTTTTCTTCTGGAGAGACACAGAGTCAGAGACAGAAACAGAGGCAGAGAGATAGGGACAGGAATTAGTTTTATTTGTGTTTTATATGTATGTGACAGGTTTCATCAGCCCCCACTGAGCTGGTGTTACAGGTGGTCGTGAGCCATACAGCCATCTGATCTGGGTGCTGGGTATTGAACTTGGGTCCTCTGGAAGAGCAGCAAAGTCCTTTAACTGCTCAGCTATCTCTCTCCTCTATTTGGGGAGAATTAGGATGTGTGGCCCCACGAGAGAAAATATGTCACTAAGGGGCAGGCTTTGAGATTTCAGCAGACTTGTGCCCTCTTGTGCTTCCTGTTTATGGTTTAAGATGGAGCTGTTTTTTTTCAGCTGCCTACGACCTCCTACTTCTGCTCCATCATGGAGCCTAACCCTCTGGAACTATAAGTCCCAAATAAAATTCTTTCTTATATAAGTTGCCTTGGCCATGGTGTTTCGTCACATCAATAGAAAAGTAAGCAATATAGATGTCGCTGTCAGGAAATGGGCTATTGCTGTGCAAAACCTGATCACATTGGGTTTTTGGAGGAATGTGTAAGGCCCTGGAATATTGGGCTAGAAAATGGTTTAAAGCTGTTAGCAGAGCTCAAGGGCCTAACAAGAACTTAGAAGACAGTAGTGCCAAGAGCAGCATGTTCTGTGAAGTCCTAATTCAAGAGATTCCAGGAGGCAACAATATTAACAATTAGGCTAGGGACCATTCTTGTGATATTTGGGAGAAATATTACTGCTTTCTTCCCTTGTTGTAATCATTTTCCAGAAGCTAAATTAAAAGGGAACAGACATTTCTTTTTGATGGAGGATAGTTCAAGACAGCCTAATATTGGCTCTGTTGTGCGGTTATTAATAATCCTTTCCTTGCAGATCTATGATGAAAAAAGAGTAAATGGGACAGAAAGAAATACAAATTGTATGGGAGAGGAAAAGTACACTAGAAAGCTTAATGTTATTGTCAAGATTAGTGCTGAAAGAGAGGCTGTGATTGCTAAAAATTATTATATATTATATCATATCATATTATGTGACTAGTTCCATTATTCAGAAGGCAAATTATGCAGATGGATAATAGCAAAAGTACCCTTAGTACTAGAAGCCACCTTAGTTTCCAACTTGTAGAAGAAACAGGCCAAAAGAATTTTCTTTTCCTAGAAAAAAACAGCAAATAAAAGCTGACACAAATGTGATTAAACGGGGCTGATGTTCACCCCATGCCAGTAACCAAATTTAACAGCATTGTCAACATGGTGCTGGCTTTGGAGCCAGGAAGATATACAAGTAAAGAGGTCAGGGAATCTTCCTCGATGGTTATGGAGAGCCACCGAGTCCAGGTTTATGGCTGTGAGTCCCTGCATGGAGGTCCTGAGAGGCCATTGCGTGAAGATGTGAAAGATGATTTGCTTTAGAGACTCCAAGATGTAAAAGGTTCCAGAATCAGGAGACATCTGCCAAGAACTATTTCTTTGGTTGATTAGAATCAACTCAAGAAAGAGAGATTTATGTCTTTCAGGCAACAAAGCCAGAGGGGCAGTGCCAGTTGTACCCTTTGATACTGGATCTGGAGTAACAGGGTTTGGAATTTATCCTGCTGGAGTTTTGGTCTTGCTTTGGTATTTTCTCATTATGCCCCATTTCCCCTTGTTTGGAATGGTAATGTATATTATGTGACATTGTATGTTAGAAGTATTTTATCTGCTTTTGACTTTACAGCATTATAATTAAGAGGTCACCTGGAGTCTTTGAAGAGACATTAGGCATTTCAAATACCTTTGAGACTGTGAAAGACTATGGGACTTTTGATACTTTTCATTTTACATTGTAATATGGCTACAAGACTATTGAAACCTGTAATGATAATTTTGGAATTTTGGTTTATTTTTAAAAGTGCAGAAATATAACAATGTGTTTTCATTTTTAATTCCAGGTGTGTCATATGGGGCTCTGTCAGACTGTCCAAAGCAGTTGACTATGAACGGCCTTGTACTACAGCAGAGGAGTGATTGTGCCAACTGAAGATAGTTTTCTTGATTTTATGACATTTGGAATTCTGGGGAATTTTCAAAGGGTAAATAAATGCTAGGTAGGTTGTTGGTTGGTTGCTCTTAGTTGTGGTTTGTTAAATAACAGTGCACCCAGAAGAAACAACAACAAGAAATAATGGTGAAGATCAAACTTGCTCTCAAAGTACTTGATGCCCCTAATCAGCAGGAAATAGTCTAATGATAATGTTGCCCCCTTTTTGACTCCTGACTTTATTCGGGGAGTGCTTTCCTTTCCCCCAAGTCCCCTTTTCTCTTCTATCTAGTGTAGGAGGTTTTAAGGATGGAAGAAAAGGGGTGGAGAAGGGTGGAAGAAAAAATAATGCACAAAGTAGAAAACTCTAGTTATAAGGACCAGTGAATGGAATGAGGCAGTTTGAATAAAATATTCCCTTATACGTCTTGTGCATTTGAATGCCTGGTCCCTACTTGGTGGCTGTTTGGGGAATACTAGGAGATATGTATGGTCTTGTGGAGAAAGCATGTCACTGGGAGTGGGCTTCAAGGTTTCCAAAGACTCTTGCCATTTTGAGTTTGTTCTCTCTGTTTCCATTTGTGGTTTGGCCCCCCCCCCCCCCCGTGCTAGGCAAGCTTTCCACCACTGAGCTCACACTTGCTCAAGCCTTATCTTTTATTTTGAGATAGTGTATTATTAAATTACCCTAGCTGGTATTGACCTGAATAACTAAATGACAGGCACTCCTGCATCAACCATTTCATTTCAATGCCAGGAAACTCAAAAAGTAACTGATGCCTAACTCTGATCTGTTCTTTCAGCATTTAAAGCCTTCTTCATCTCAGGCAATCCCTCTGGGGATTCACAGCCCATTGGTGTTTATACAATTTGCTTAATTATCCCCAGATTATTATCTCAACTAAAGCAGAATCTTAATGAACGGTCCTTAATGTCTTTATCCTTGTCTAGGTGAACTTCATCTCTTGGCACGAAAATAAAATTTCCTCTAAGCAAGACTGGATAATACCTTTTCCATGGCGATTGAAACAGCGGCTCATTTAGAAAATTTTGTGGTGTGTGTGTGTGTGTGTGTGTGTGTGTGTGTGTGTGTGTGAAAGAGAAAGAGAGAGAGGAAAGGGAAGAAGAGAAGGAGAAGGAAGAGGAAGAAGGAGGAGGAGGAGGAGGGAGGAGGAGGAGGAGGAGAAGGAGAAGAAGAAGAAGAAGAAGAAGAAGAAGAAGAAGAAGAAGAAGAAGAAGAAGAAGAAGAAGAAGAAGAAGAAGAAGAAGAAGAAGAAGAAGAATTATCTCAGACCACAGAGGAGACCTCACTGAGGAATGTGGTGCACCAGCGTCATTCTTCAAGAGGGAAGGCTTATACTGTTCCCAGGGCCCCTTAGAAACATCTCTATTTACAGGGGACTTAATGACTACTCAAATAACAGCTTGTTTGGTCTTTGAATCCAACACCAATTCAAAGTCCCAGGCTGAAGTGTATATAGGTAGTTAGGTAGTGTCCACTACATTTACCCAGGATTCCATTACCATTTATTAGCATTTTCTGAACTTCTTGAAAACAAAGGACACAAGCCCTGTGCTTGGTCATGGGAAGGTAGAACTGAAAATAGACCTTGCCAACAACTTTCACACATCATCTCACAGAAAAAAAAAAAAAGTGAAGAAAGACAATTCTTATGCTCTCACATATTTAACCTCTGACACTGTGGTGCTTTGAATAGGAATGGTCCATATAGGCTCATAGATCACTTGATCACTACACAGTAGCAATATTAGAAAGTATAGCTTTGTTTGAGTATGTGAGGCCTTGTTGGAGGAAGTGGGAAAATCACTGGGCTTTGAGGTTTCAAATACTCAAGCCAGGCCCAGTGTCTCCCTTTTACTGCTACCTACTTAGCTATTTATAGTGTTCTCAGCTACCTCTCCAGTACCATGTGTGCTTGCATGCTGCCGTGCTTACTGCCATGATGATAGTTGACTAAACTTCTGAATCCATATGCTAGCCCTAATTAATTAAATGGTTTCCCTTGTAAGAGTTGCTATGGTCATGTTGTAATTTTACAGCAATAGAAACCTTAACACAGACACCAAATATGTATGCATGCTATCCCCCAGTTCTGTGTAGACACCAAAAGGGACTTTCACAGTTTATTGCTATCTGACAGTATATATCTAAAGGTAGTAATAGATCTTGTAGTCTCAGGGTACAGTCCCATTAAGACATGCCCCATGCCAGCTACACGATCAAAGCCTACATCTCCTGTGCTGACTCTTACTGACTGCTTCTATGGTTCATCCCTGTGGTTTGCTACTATGTTAGAATGGACTTCAGAATTCAGGAGGACCCTTCCTTGTTCTTACACATTTACTACAGAGGCTACCATTCAGAAGTGCCAGGTGGGTGGGATGAACAGGTTAAAGTACAGGAAGCAGAAATTCCAGGAGCTGTCTTGGTACATTCCCTCTCTGCATTTCTACATCATCATGGGCACCAATCTGAAAGCTATCCAAACTCAAGTTGGAGTTTTATGGAGGCATAATTCCGTAAGCCCAAATGATGAAGTCACTGGCCACTTTTTTTTTTTTTTTTTTTTTTTGGTTTTGGTTTTTTGGTTTTTTCGAGACAGGGTTTCTCTGTGTAGTCCGGGCCGTCCTGGAACTCACTCTGTAGACCAGGCTGGCCTCGAACTCAGAAATCCGCCTGCCTCTGCCTCCCAAGTGCTGGGATTACAGGCATGAGCCACCACGCCCGGCGTCTGGCCACATTTATTTAAAATCACTCTCAGCCTTTCCCCCCTCCCAAGATCTTGAGGCAGACTAAAAGTTCTGACCCTCTAGAGTCGATTCACTTGGGAACCTAAGCCATGTTTAAGGACTTTCAGATTCAGATATGATAGGCAAAGGGCTTCTTCAAAGCCAGAGACAAAATCCAAATTTTTCAAACATGACGAGATGTCAGGGGTTGGTTGACCCAGTGCTGCTATGTATGCAAATGTTGAATTCAGGCCCCCAAGATCTAGTTGTGCCTAGGAGGAGACCCTCATGTACACCAAGTGGTGTTCTGTAAACCTTGCTCCCTGGTTTAAAACAATTGGATAAATAAAAGCAGAGCAGTAAACTGTTAAACGTCTGTTCTGTGCATGTGCCTCCTCTGCACCTACCCAAGAGCTCTGGATTCACTAAAGAAAGATATGCACATGCAACCTTTATATTTAAATATGTGTTAACTGGCTTAATGACTAAGCACTTCCAAACCTCCCCCACGCCTAGCACACTCACTTTCAATATTCCCGAGTTAATTCTTTCTAAATCTATATTTTGTCTCGGATGTCCTGGTTCCTTCTGGGCAGTCCTCCCATGGGGCCGCTTTCCTTAAGCACCTATATTCCAGCTGCTCACTCTCCTGCCTCTTCATGGCATGGTCTGTCTCATGCTCCTCTCACGGCAGACACTTCTCATGGCAGAGTATCTTAAAAAGTCCCACCTCTGTCCTTCGGCCCAGCCATTGGCCCTTGGCTCTCTTTTGACCAGTTGAAAAATCAACTGTTGGCAGGGACTTGCAGTAGACACACATTTCCATGTAAGCACAAATCAAATCCCCAACATAAAAGTGGCTACAGCCAACTACTGGGGTTTTAGTCAATGGGCTGGGGTCTCAGGTAGAGATCACAAGGAGAGAGAGGAGGAGGAATAGAGAGGAGGAAGAAGGAGAGAAGAGGAAGGAGAAAGAAGATGGAGAGATCAGGAGGTCTCCATTAAAAGTGATGGAGCAGGAGAATGCAGCTGACTGAAATGGCCCCTGAGGATGGACTGATGGAGCAGAAGTAACCTGGGTGAGACCCAAACAGCAAGAACTTGGAGACTGCAGCTGGGAAATTAACAGTCTAGCATATGCAAAAGCAGATTAGGGGTAATTTGCCCAGTAATTGTACTAAAGCTGATTTTAAAAATCCATAGGCGTCTGCCTGGATTCTTGGGAGGGGCAGTCTGGGTCATATTAATAGCTAATAAAATTATTAAATAACATTTAAAATCTCATTTGCAAGGGGACATTTCTATAGCTCTTTACCACTCATTGTGATTATTAATTTGTGTCTGTTTGTTTGCTTGCTTGTTTGTTTTGAGAGAGAATTTTACCATGTTACCCTGGTCTGCCTGGAACTCCCTGTGTAGATTAAGCTGGCCTTGAACTCACAGAGATCCACTTATCCCTGTCTTCCCAGCCCTTCAATTAAAAGCATGCAGTCCCATGCAAGGCAATGGTGGTTAATTTTGAGTGATAACTTGATTGTATTAAAAAACACTTCATGACTGTAAGATGGCTCTGCAGGTAAAACCTTTTCCTTTGTGCTTGGTGACCTGAGTTCCACCCTCAGAAAAAATGGTGGAAGGGGAGAAGTGTCTCATAAAAGTTGTTCTCTGACTTCCTCACAGAATCAGTCTCTCTCTCTCTCTCTCTCTCTCTCTCTCTCTCTCTCTCTCTCTCACACACACACACACACAAACACACACACACATCTTTTTGAAAAAGAACAGCACTCTTTGTGGTGGTGCACACAGGAGGCAGAGGCAGAGGCAGAGGCAGAGGCAGAGGCAGAGGCAGAGGCAGAGGCAGAGGCAGAGGCAGAGGCAGAGGCAGGCAGATCTCTGAGTTTGAGGTTATCCTGGTCTATAGAGAGAGTTTCAGAACAGCTAGGAATACACAGAGAAACTCTGTGTCAAAAACAAAAACAAAATCAAAATCAAAAAACGAGAAAGAAGATGGAAGAAGATGAAGATGAAGATGAAGAAGAAGTAGAAGAAAAAGAAGAAGAAGAAGAAGAAGAAGAAGAAGAAGAAGAAGAACAACAACAACAACAACAACAACAACAACAACAACAACAACAGGCTGGAGATCTCAGTGGTTTAATTTGATTCCGAGCACTCATATTACAATTTATAATGTGTCTGTAACTCCAATTCCAGAGAATCTGATGCTGTCTTCTGACTTCCTTAGGCACAAGGCAGACATGTGGTACATAGATTTACATGTAGGTAAAATATCCATGCATCATAAGTATAAACAATAATCTTAAAACAAATGAATGAATAAGAAAAAACATCTACATCTGGGCAGAAGTGATGGACACATTTAGGTGTGTCGGTGAGGGTGCCTGTGAACGAAAGAAGCATGGTGAAGGTACCATCCTGTGAGCTTGGGTCTTGAACTGAATAATAAATAATGAAAAGAAAGTCATCTGCAGGCCAGGGCTTCCCTTTCTCTGCTTCTTGATCTGCTAAGATGTGAACATGCGTGTCATCAAGCACATGCAGAGGGGTCTCTTCTTTCCTCTTCTCTTTACATAGGTTCTGGGGAACAAAACTGAGGTCATCAGGCTTAGGCAGCAAATGCTTTTACCTGGTGACTCAGCTTGCTGTCCCTGATTTGATACTATAAGTTTATTTAACCTTGTTTTACAGCTCAGTGTCTGGCCTATCCCAATCCTACTCAAATGGTTGCACTAACTGAGAATCAAACACTCAAATATATGAGCCTATGAGGGACATTCTCATTCAAACCAGCACAAAATCATGTTTATTTACTGACTCTGTTAAGTTTCCCCTATAAGTGAGATGGTTCAGTAGGTAAGGGTACTTGTTACCAAGTGTAATGACCTGACCTTAGTCTTTGAGACTCTGAGATCCACAGGTTTAAGAAGAGAACTGACTTCCAAACATTGTTCTCTGACCTACACACACACACACACACACACACACACACACACATACACACACACACACATTTATCCCTTAACCAAAATAAATAAAGTATAATAAATACAAGTGTACAACTGCATAAATTTTCAGTATGCGGTTGTGTTGGCTAGTTTTTGTCACAAACTAGAGTTTTCTGAAAGGAGAGAATTTTAATTGAGAAAATGACTCCATGAGATCAAGTTGTAAGGCATCTTCTTAGTGATTGATGGGTGAGGACCCAGTGTATTGTGCGTAGTTCCATCCTGGGGCTGATGGTCCTTGGTTCTATAAGGAAGCAGGCTGAGAAAACTATGGGAAGTAAGCCAGTAAGCAACACCCCTCCATAGCCTCTGTATCAACTTCTGTCTCCTGGTTCCTCTCCTGTTGGAGTGCCTGCACTGACTTCCTTCAGTGATGAACAGAAATGTGGAAGTGTAAGCTGAATAAACCCTTTCCTCTCCAACTTGCTTTTTGTCATGTTTTGTTGCAGCACCAGAAACCCCAACTAAGACAACAATGTCACATATATAACAATATCTGTTATATACTGGTTTATAAAGAATGGTCAGCCCTCTATATCCTTATTTTCTACATCCATTGATTCAAGCAACCATGGGTCAGAATGCTTTCAAAGACATGTGATGCAGAAAATATGCACAGTGTCCTTGTTGTTACCACCAAACTGTTTAACAACTATGTACCTTTACATTACAGTAGGTATTAGAAGTCAGAGATTGTTTGAAGTGTACACAATATGTGCTGGTTATATGCAACAAACACGATGCCAGTTTACATTAGGGGACCAAGCATCTGCAGATGTTGACATGATCGGAGTCCTGAATCCAATTCCCTGTGAGTACAAAGAGCAGCTTGAGAACCCAGAGGCGTGCAGCTTCTGAACTGAGCATTGCCAATTCCTTTACAGCCATTGCTGCAGCTTCTATTCCTTCTCAAGTCAAACTTCTGTACTGATCATTACCTTGTTTTTTTTGTTTGTTTTTTGTTTTTTTCGAGACAGGGTTTCTCTGTGTAGCCCTGGCTGTCCTGGAACTCACTCTGTAGACCAAGCTAGCCTTGAACTCAGAAATCCGCATGCCTCTGCCTCTCAGGTGCTGGGATTAAAGGCGTGCGCCACCACTGCCCGATCATTACCTTATTTTATAAGAAGAAATGCACATATACTTCTAAACAACACTTCTTATTTCCCAATTCTTGGCCCTTTTATAAGATAAATTATACTATATCTACATTTCCTGCGACATGCTTTTTTTCTCCTCAATGTTGTTTTTGGACATACTAATCAAGCTGATTAATAGCTATTATTTATGCATCTCTCACTACTGCATAGAATTCTATGAGAATATAAAGAGACTGTAATCTATCAGTTCTTACACTGACAGCCATATGGCTGTTTCTGTTTATCTTCTATAACAATGCTGCAACACTGAATCTGACATTTGGCTTCTGGTGCATGAACAGAAGTGGTTCTTTAATCTAGTCCCCAGGAGTAGAATGCCATGCTTCTCTTTAAATATCCCATTTTTCTTAATCTTTATCCCATTTTTTAAACAAGTCATCTTAATAATTTACAGGATATATATTATCACAAGTGTATGCATTCCTCTCTGTTGTTGAACAGATATAATTTTCTCCCATTTTAAGGAACTTTGCCCACAAGTCTGGAAAATAAAACAATATTTGTGTAGAATTCTCTGACTTTTTGGTCCCAAATTTTGGGTTTTGCTTTGTTTTGAGGTCTAGATTTTCAAGAGTGGAATTTTTTTTTGGTCAAGACCAATTTACCAAGTGAACCAATTTAGATTCTATGGGAGGTTTTCTATTGCTAAAAAAGGTGAAACAAGACCTAGTTGTTAATCCTTATGAGATTATAATTAAAAGTACTTTGCACTAAGAAAAAAGAAAAACAAAACAAACTAAAAACTAGATCTATAAAAATGAAGAAGCTTCAAATTTTGAAAGGTTGAACTCGAACCTTCTGAAGCCTGCATGTTGATATCACTATTGAATAAGAAATACTGTCCTCTTAGTCCATCTGTGTTGCTATAATAAAATACAAAAGGCAGAGTACTTTATAAAAATAGTTTTATTTAGCTCACATTTCAGGAAACTTAAGAGTATGATTGGCTTTTGCTTGCTTCTAGGGAGGGCTTCACAGTAGATGCATAAAAATGGTGGGAGAACATTCAAGAGTGACTAGCAGCACCATGGAGAAAGGAGTACCTGCTCTCTTGGGAGCTCCCTGTGAGAGGAAGCATATACTCCATGACAAAGACATCAATCTCTCTTAAGACCTGGTCACCTCCCACTAGGCCCCATTTCTTAAAATATTTCACTACTTCCATATTGCCATCCTGGGGACCAAGACAGTATAAGGATACCTAGATAGAGAAGCCATAGCTGAACTCTAACATTCTATCCCATTGTATGCATGTAAGTTTACCATACTTTGCCTAGAAAGTTTGTAAACCGATTATGGTTATTGGTATCATCTTGTATCATTTGTTTGAAACCACCACAAAGTAAGAGTTCATGAAATGTCAGCAACATGGCAGATACCAGGTTTCCTTAAAACCACCTAGTTGTAAGGAAAACAGAGTCTATAGAGGAAGGCAGAAAGTAACATGTGCAGCATGTAACTACGTGGAGTGCAGTGCTCAAGTCCGCAGCACACAATGTTTTTCATTTGGGGTGTGTGTGTATGTGTGCATGTATAGGCCTAGAGGTTAGTATCCTGTGTCTCTACTGTTTTTCCTGTTTTTGAGACATGGTCTCTCACTGATCCTGTAGGCCACTGATTTGGCTGCATTGACTGGCCAGAGAGCTACACAAAGATCTGCCTTCTCTGACTGCACAGCAGTGGTATCACAGACGTATACTGCCATATGTGGCTTTTCTGTGAGTTCTGGGAATCTGAACACACGTACTCATACATTTGTAACAAACACAGATGGAATCATCTCTCTAGCCCTAGGACAAAAGTTTTAAAATTATTTATTAATACAATGAAGTGCATCATTAAATAATACCTTTTAACACTGTCCAATGGCTTTCATTTTATAAACAGAAGTATTAGAAAACCCGAAAACCTGAAAAATACTTAGGTAGGTGTCTTTTGCTACTTTGTGGGTTCTTCTTTCCTCTACCCTCTTCTACACCTTTTCTTCCACCCTTTTAACACCCTAACACTAGACAGGAGAGAAAAAAAGGTAACAGGTGTCAGAAAGGGGGAAACAATATCATAATCCTGTTGACTAGGAGTGTTGAATTCTTTGGTATGAGTTTGGTCTTTGCTGATAGGATATCTAATTTCTTCTTTGCATATGACTACTTAACAAACCACAAACAACCACTACCACCACCAGTGAACCCACCTCATTTCTAGAGGCCCCTTTATATATTAAGGAGCCCCCAGAACTCTAAAAGAAACAGAATCACAGAAACTATCTGCAGCTGGTAAAATCACAGCCCTGCTAGAGTATGAGGCAAATCATAGTCAGCTGCTGTGGACAATCTGAAACAATCCCATAATCCATACCTTGGATTAAAATGAAAACGTTCTTATAATATTTGTGATGGTTAATATATGCTTGACCCAGAGAGTGGCACAATTTGGAGGTGTTCCCTTGTTAAAGGAAGTGTGTCACTGTGGGCGTGGCTTTAAGACCCTCATTCTACCTGCCTCGAAGCCAGTCTTCTCCTAGCTGTCTTCTGAACAAGAGGTGGAACTCAGCTTCTTCAGCCCTGGACACTGGCATGCTCCTGCCTTGTTGATAATGAATTGAACCTCTGAACCTGTAAGCCAGCATCAATTAAATGTTATACTTTATAAGAGTTGCCTTGGTCATGGTGTCTGTTCGGAGCAGTAAAATCCTAAGACAATACTTGTGTTTTTGTGGGTTTTTTTTTAAGAAATAAAAATTAAAAAATGTCATTATGTTTTTTAAAAATTTACAGGTAAAACTGGTTTTAATATTGACATAGATTGCTGTTTTTCTGTCTGTTAGTTCACACTAACATTATCAATTTGTGTAGAAATTGGTTTTAATAAAAAAATATTATTTTGTGTATGGGTTGGAGTCAAGAGGACAACTCAGTGGAGTCAGCTCTTTGCCTCCGCCTTTACTAGGGTCCTGGTGACTGAACTCTCATCTCCAGGTTTGTGCAATAAGCACCTCTATCAGCTAATTGAACCCTCTCACCATTCCTAGCTTGATTTGGAGGCTCTAAGTAAGCAAGGGGTAGAGATGAAGCTCCAGAGAGCTTGTCTAGCAGGTATGAGGCTGAGTCTTCTGAAGTCCTGCATCGTAAGAAAAATCAGTAAGACAAAACTGATTATAATGATTTTATTTACACTTTTTGTCACATTTTAATTATAATAGAGCATTTGATTTTTTGAAACATGTCCTACTTCCCTGCAGAAAATACAATCAGTTGTGATAATGCAATGGAGTTGTCTTTATAGACTTTCATCAGAAGTATAAAAATACTTTATGCTTTTAGTGCTATTTCTCCTAGTGTGTTGTTTGTATACATTTTTCTCTTGAAAACTTAATTTGTTTAGCTTCCGGGCATAATTATTTTGTTCCCTTAATATACCAAATATATATCATACCGACATATGATGCTAACTACTTAAGGTTTGTTTATAAAGAATATTTTAAATTTTATCTTAATCAACTGAAATATAATTTTCATTTTAAGATAGAGTCTCATGTAGCCCAGGCTGGCCTAGAGTTCACTAATTAGTTAGGGATGACCTTAAACTCCTGATTCTCCTGCTTTCACTTCCCAAGTGCTAAGATCACAGATGTGAGCTATCATGAGCAGCTGAGGTAGAATAAAATGACTTAAGGTTTTAAAGTTCTCAGTGCAAAGAGACTTCTTGCTGCATGTTTTCAAAACACCCCTGGATATTGAACGGGATAACCAGATGGCATCTCATTAAACATGGTTTAACAGTAAAAAGACAACTTCTTCAATGGGACCTTAAAATCATAGAAAGATGTGCTCTTTCACAGGTTACCTAATAAACATAGAATGTACTTCATTTCCAGAGTTCAGAAAATCTTCACATGTCAGAAACCCAAAGGGAATCAGCCTCAACACATTTTGATAGAAATCTCAGTGAATGGCGCACAAGTATGATAGAAACCTCAGAGAGTGGCAATGCTGTGAAGAAAAATATATGCTATGGTTTGCTTGTTATAAGTGCTGAGGACAAACTTGGGGCCTTTGGCTTAGCATGCAAGTGACCTACACCTATAAGCCATACCCCCAGCCCAATAATAAATGTTCACATATATTTTAATCTCTGGTGTGAATTTTCTGTTTGAGAATGCATTGTCCCATGTGGTATCTTCTCCCAAAGTAGTAGACACTCCTTTGATGAACTTAAACAAAACATTGGTCAGTATCAAAAGGATGTAAAGACTTCCATGGCATGAACTACCAAGTAATCTTTAGCACTTACCTGTAGACTTCTAAAATCTCTCACTACATAAAAAAATGAAACAAATCTACAATTGGTACAAATTATATACATTTATTAATAATTTTAAATAACACTCTTGTATAAATTCTTTCATATATTCAAATCATACACAAATTTAGAAATGCATCATGAAGCCTAGTACAGCACACATATGAGACATGTTTTTAAATTTTGGGTTAGGATTTTAGTGACATAAGTACAAGTTTCACTTTTAGAACCATACCCTAATTGATTGGGCTGACATTTAAGAGTAGAGAATGATTGTGCCTAGTGTTAAAAGTGGACTAGAAGTCATTGAGCTTTGGGCAAGCTTGAATCTGAAGCTCTGGGCTCACTTCAGGGCTGCTGAAGTTTCTGTGTATGCACAAGTAACAAGGAAGATCCTCCATGCCTTTGAAAAAAGTATCATTCAAACCACTAATGTTTTAATGATCCATAATCTTTAGGCATTTGATATTATTTGACTTCTTTAGATTAATCACCATGTTCTTCCCGCTTAGCCATTCGATCAGAGTGAAAAATTAACCTTCTGTCACCACCCCCAGCCTTACAACACAGACATCAAACCCCTTTCAATTCCTAAACCATTTGCTGTCAAAAGTATCAACAGACATTAAAATGAATAAACGTATTCATTTGTTGGTTTGTTTGTTTGGGTATGAATGCAGTCACAACTTCTGTTGCTTAATGATTGCACCGGATTCCTTTAACTTAGTCTGAATATTGAACATTTGGTCAGAGAGATTTCCTTGAATAATGCAGAAACCCAGCTCCTACCCACAAACCACACTTCGAACTCTTAGAAGCCAGCGAGAATCATCAGAATTTTATGTTTATAAACAACAACAACAACAAAAAGCAGAGGACCAGGATTAATGATGAATAATAAAGCTCTACCTGACTCTCTTTTTCTAAAACACAACATCTTGATCATCAGATAACCCAAATTAACTGGTAGATCAGTGAGTATTGCTCTGATGATTAATGATTCTGGAAGTTTTGGAACTAGGGAAAAGTGATATCATTTTGGGATGTAGATAGTCTTGTTAACAAAATGAAACAAAACTAAAAACCAAATCAGAACCACAATAAAGACCTATCCTCCCAGCCCATGTCTGCCCTGTTGCCCTCCCTTAAAATCTAAGTATCCTGGGAAAAATAATGTACTGGGGCTACACCATGTTCATATAAATAAGAGATTTTTATTATCATTTTGTTTTCTCTATAATTGGAGGCAATATAGGGGATGGTGGTTAGAATGGAGGTCAAAGACGTGGCCGACACTGACTACAATATCCCCTATCAGAAATGTTCAGGGCTTAATAAGGGGAGCTAAGGAAGGTGCATGCACCTTCATGTATGTAGCAGTATGTTTTAAAAGCAACATTTTCTCTATTCTTAGACAAAAATTGCTCCAGCATTAGGCTTTGCAGAGGACTGGTGGCACTGGGTGGTGATGCCTCTGGAGGAATGAAACCCTGCGGTATGTTTTATTCTGGTTTCCTACTCTACTTTCAAGGGGAGATCACCTCATGGTTGATCTTTACAGCAAAATAATTTGTATGAGCAGAGCAATGGGGTCACTAAATGATGTTATTGAAAACACATTTTAAGGCTATACTTTTGCTTCATTGCTAAAACATGATTTAGGAGCAATTAACAGGTACTTGATAAATTTGTGGTTTAGTCTCCGTGTTATCTTTTAAGAACTGTACCATGGAATCTCTATTTAGCTGGAATCTTGATTATTTACTTTGGCTCTTAGACTCATACAAACATTTATTTATTGGGTGAACATCTGTTTAACAAATGTTTGGTTTTTATCTCCTTACCACCACTTTTGGCAGGAGATGGGGTATCAGGGAGGCAGCCACTGTACTCAGTGCTTTGGAACTATATGATGTACAGTCAATACATACCTGTGCTGCAACTGATAGAAAAAGTCTCTCGGCTCCCCTCCCCAATTCATGAATTCACTTATTCTAATGACCTGGCAGCTTTGCCTTCTCATCATTACTCCTGTCTTTAGGTAGAAATCCACCTGTGTTCTTTCAACAAAGTCCTTAGTAGCTATGTGGCCCTGAATTGTGCCTGTGAGTTACATAGGTCCCCCTCTGTCTGACACACAGTGGGGGGAGTACACTCGAGAGCACACAAGGGCTCTATTAGAAGCATCCACAAATGAGAATTCTCATTCCAGCCTTCTAGGTCCAATAGCTAGTAGATGTGTATGTTATCACATAGCAAAATGGCAATGAAGTAGAAGTGAGAACTGATTCCAGGAATAATAATCATGTGCATTGGATAGCGCCGAACAATTTAGACTCTCTGTGCCTCAGTTACTTCATCTATGACATGAGTACAAGACTACTTCTTCCTAAGGAGGCTACCATCAGGATCAAAGAACAAACATGCAAAAGTGTTTTGTAAATGACAAAGGGCAATAAAATATTAATATATTTTGTAATTCTAAGGATTAAACGAATAGACTCATATGTGAGGCAATCAGCCACTTGTAAATTATTTTAGTACAATGAGATGTAATGTCTACCTTTATAAAAACAGCCAAATATGCAGAGTGCAGCCAGGTTACCTCTGGATCCTCTAGTATACAGTCATTTCTAAACCCTGAGAAAAAGGTGGGGTCTCCTACAGAGGATGACCAAAGTCTGTATTTTTCTGAGGAAGTAAGCAAAGGAGTCGAGTTTCCTAGGTCTACTCTGTACCGCCCCCTTCATAGTCTGAGTCACCTTTCTTGGCTCTCAAACCACAACCTGTGGATGTATAACAAATGAAAGCAGGAGTACTTGGCCTCAGGGAAAAATGGCATCAAGAAGCAAGGACTAAATACACACCCATAGTTATCCTCTGCCCAGATATGAAGATGGATGAACTCTAGCACTGAAGAAGCCAAACATTCCTCATGATGCATGGGTGACAGGTTATGCTCAAATGTCAGAGGCCTTTATTTTGGCAGATATGGGAGGCACATAAATATTTCATGGGCATAAAAACAAAGGACCCGAAGTGATATGATGGCTTTTTTTTTTTTAATTTAAAATTTCTATCCTTTGGAAGACTGTCTTTTACATTCAGGAAAGAAGTCTTTTCCTGAGGATGTTTACACTAAGCATTGTAAAACAGAGTGGCTAATTAGGTGTGTCTGGAGTGTGCAGCCTGTGTTCCAGTTTTACAATTGCAGACTTCAAAATCTATTGCTTGAATCTATGGTAGGTTAAAGACCATATGACTTCAGGTTGAGAGAGGAAAGATTAGAAACATTTGACCTCTTATCAATTTCAAAAGTGTCCAAATAGGGACGAAAATGACTGATGCTCACCAGAGTCCCAGCTCTAGCAATTTTGTCACCTATTTTACAGTATTTTAACCAATTTCCCATATCTTCTTTTTACAACACCATTAACTTGCTATACAGATAAAGTCTAGATGATAAAATAGGACATGATTTTTTTTTTACAAATAGATACAAGTACAATATCGACCAGATAATGCTACATTAATTATGTACATCCTTGTTTCTTTAGACACAGGAACCTCTCCAAGGAGAACCATCACTTTCTGCTCTCTGGGTGCTGTGCCTGCCCTCACCATGGAAGCTTATCCTGTGCTTTAACTCTATTTTTGAAGGAGACTCTTGAAAGGAAAGCCAAGCCCTTCTACAGAACTTCTTGGGACCTTTCTACCCTTAGTCTACACACAACCAAGATTTTTCTTTTTACTGTGGTAGATCCTAGATATCATCTCTTCCTCAATTATATCTCTTAATACAGTAAAATGAACATAATCCCTGCCTCTCTTTTATAAAATATGTTTCCAAAATGGAGATGAATTAATTCTTCCATCAGTTTTTCCCCTCCACATCAATATTCTATCACACCTGGTGAGGTGAACACTTTCCAAATAGTCCTTTGAGAGGCCAGGTAGACTTAGGCTGCTCTGTGGGATTCAGCCTTTCCATACATACATGTGGTTTGCTACAAAAATATACTTTACTTCAAGTCCTCAATGATGATGAGTGCTTCAGATCTTCATGGGGAATTAAGAGAAACTGACGGCTAAGCACACTACAGTTTGTACCTGAAAATTTGCACAATACCTTTCTCAGCAAGCTCTACCCAGGCTCTGTGGAGCCAGAGGTCAGGTGCTGTTTTAGTGAGCACTGTGTTTTGACAATCCAGGAGGACAACTCAGATTCTCAGGCTTTGTAGTTATGAATGGGCGTTGTCAGGGTCAGCTGCCCATTGGGAGCCACTTCATTGGCATCATCCTCTAACAATCCCGACACATCTGCATTGGGGATGCTGTCATGGTAGCTGCTGAAGCTGATATTGTCTTCTTTCAGCTCGATGGTCCAAAAGGGAGCATTGAGTTTCCGATTTTGGTACTCTCGGTACATGTACACAGCTCCTACAAATCCCATTAGCAGCACTACCACAATGATGATGACTGTCAAAATGATGATGTTAAATTGGGTCCATGATACATCAGCAAGAGCTGAGGTGCTGTTTTCAGAAGAGCTTACTGAAAAGATAGTCTGCAGGGTTGTGGGGGCAAAAGTACTATTTATAACAGGGGTGGGCACTGATGTGGTCAAAGAGGCATTGGAAACCAAAATGGTAGAACCTTCAGTAGTTGGAACAATAACTTCTGAAAATAAAAACAGAGAATGAAATGTAAAAGACAAAATTATCTAGTTTTGAGAAGCAATGAAAGAAATACACATGAGAGTGAAAGTTGATATGGAATGTTGACATGGTACTCTGCTTAGAGGAATGCAAGTTAAAAATAATTTTTAAATAAAGATAATGATAAGAAATGGAGTCTGGAAAGTTCATTTATTATATCTTACATCTAACACCTACACTGAAACTTTGGAAAAATTCTAACATGGCAGTTTTCCACCTTTCTTATACATGTATAATCATGGACATTTCTGCAAAGGCTGTAAATGTCTTACCACCAAGTTCTAAATCACATACTTTAAAATGACAATTATCTGACCTAAAATATATCCAGCACAAATCTCCTTAAAGGAAGTATAAAATTCCATTCCAGAAAACAGAATTTAATGCTCAGACTTAATGTCAGCCAAAAAAGAAAGGAGGTTGCCTTTTATTACACGTTAGAGAGATCTTGCTTTGTGTGTTGTTGAACTATTTCATAATCAAGGAATTACATTTAGATCTCTTTTGACAGCATAGCTCAATGAAAGGAAGAAAAGCTTTGGACTAGGTTTTGGGCTAGGTTGGACTATAAGTCAAACTTAGAATTTTAGATTTTTCATCTGTTAAATATGAATAATAATGTTTACTTCACAAAGTTCTTGGGAAACTGTGTACATTAGTGAACAGTATGAGTACTTAATAAAATTATCATAAAAACTGGCATTACTATTCATCACTGCAGTCTACTATATCAATTAACCTAAAAACAGGCAAAGCTTGTATTCCTTCATGGCTAAATAAATCACAATCCCATCTTCTTGGCACTTTTGTTTTGGACAAATGGTAGAATGCTAAGTGACAGCACTTCTTAGCTAGTGATTTTGTTAAGTCATCACTGTAGTAGACAAAATATGGCAGAAAGATGTCACTGGTTAGAGGCCAACTGTACATCAGTTCAGTAATCAGTACACATTGGAATATTAAGGAGCAGTTTGTACAGAGCAGTATTTAATCTCTGTGGAATAGTAATCCCTGAATATCCCTAGCTCGTCCTGAATTTGTAACTTAATCTTTTCTAAGTTATCACTGAACACTCCTACAAGAAACATTCCATCATATACTTTTTATTTTAAAACTCAAAGTGATTATTAATAAGATTTCATCTATCACACACGGAGCCATGTAAGCTCAAAAGTGTGAAGAGGCTAGAAAGAACTGCGGTTTCCCAGGTGGGACTTGGAAATAGACTGGAGTATAGGTCCATCCCTGAAAAGGTCTTTGATGATCACTGAAATGATGTGTCAAGAAGCAAAGGAAAAGAACTTTCAGGACCTTTCAATTCTAACAGACAGATAGAAGGGAAATATGAGTGCACTTGGTCTCACTGTCACAACGACTTGGTCTTGGTCTTCACATTTCTGGAATTGATGCTGGAGGATCAGGAGACAGTAAGAAGGGAAAGAAACCCCTTTAGGCAAATACCTATCAAAATTTATTTCCAGAAACTTCTCTGGTAGAACTGGAATGTTTGCAAGGCTAATGGCAATGCTCTTGAAACATTCAATGCTAGCCTCAGATACTCAATGTGTAATCTTAGTTGGAGGTTTACCTTGCTTGATGCAGTTTCTCTGAAGGTCTCGAACATAGCCTTCTAGGCATTTCTCGCACCAGAACCCAGTGGTGTTATGAAGGCAGTTGATGCACTCACCACTCTCGGGCTTGCAAATCTTTGGAGTTTTAATTGGGTCCACATGGCCATGACATTCGCATGGTGTGCAGATGCTGTCAGCATTGTAATAGCCATTTTCACATTTATTGCAGTTCTGGCCTGTGTAACCATCTTTACACTGGTCACATGTAGGCTCCAACTCTCCAGATTCTAATAGAATAACAGAAATAGAAATAGGAAGAACATTAAAATAATTTAGTAAAGTTTCAAGCTACATTAAAAAGTAGAAAACTATTTGTTCTCCAAAAGATTTAAAAATCCTCCCTGGTATCTTCTCTCAAGAGACATACAGAACCAATAGTCTATATAGTTTATGAACTTTGCAGTTTATTGAAGGAATGATGGGCCTATCCACAAAGCCCACTGAAATAAAGGGTAAAAGAAATATGCTTTCACCAAATGTTTCAATAACTGCAATATACTGTCACTTACATAGAGTGTGAGTGTATATACTGTACATGTGCGATCCACATGGGCAACACTGTGTTGCTATGACAGAGGACATCTTGCTGGTGTCCTTTCCATCCATCATGTAGGTTCTGGGGATCAGTCTCGAAGGTTGTCAGTTTTACTAACTTGTATCTTTACCCACTGATCCACCTCACAGATCCTTACAAGTTTTTATTTGTATGTTTATTTTTTAAATTTTCTTTCCTTTGAGGCATAAAAGACTACATAGAATATGGTTTAAGGAAAAACTTTCTCTATCTCTCACTTCCCTAAATATTGATACTCCTAGGCATATTTTTCTTTTGTGTGATGCTGGGTATTAATCTGGGGTGTCTTCCATGGAGGACAAGTACCCTATGTTACTGAGTTACACATGAGACCATTATTCTCAGAGTACTATGTTTAGTTTCTTTCCCCTTTCATTCTATGCATTTTTCATGGGTGTGTTAATTTACTTGTACAATCAACAATGGAAAATGTTGTGTCTCCAGTTCATCTCTGTCTTAAATTACAAACTGTATATGATATATAAATTGTCTGTATATCTGGGTCTACAAACATGTCAAATTTAACATGAATGACTGTCCTCAAACAAGTTTCCTGCATTTTAGTGAATGATCCAAACATACATCCACTTGCTTAGTTACCAAAGCTATGAAGGAACTCTCAGTCCCCCATCTCCTACCTGCTTTTGGGCAGCTATGAGTTCAATTCAGTGATATATTAAAATATTCCTAATCTACTGACATGTCTCAATTCCAGTGTTCTGCTCCTGGTTAAGGCTATCAATCACTTCTTCTAATTCTCTCAATACTTCCTAAGGCTTCTTTACTGCAGTATATTCCTACAGTCTCTATGATCTTCAAAGTAAATCTGAATACACATACTGCTTCCCTAGAGAAGTTGCTACAATTCTAATGGCTTTGGAACTAAGTGAAATTTAATAGAATTTTCTACTGAAAATATTCTAAGCACTGGCTACTTTCTTAGGTCTTCTCATATCTCATCACACTTCATCATCTACTTTGTTTCAAGCTTGTCAGGTGACTTGGGACACTCCCAGTGAATGCTTGCTTTCTTCTCTATAACATTTCATATATACTGTTTCCGCTGCATGCAGTATCCTCTTGCCTCCTACCCCTAGTCACCTTACAGATACAAACTGCAGCAATTCAGATATCAAGTCTCAGAAGTACAAAAGTTTGTATCAGATTGTCTGTTTAGGTTAGAGTTAGTCTATCTTCACCCATAACAGTTAACAATTAAGATGTAATAATTGGATTAGTTGTTTATTTCACCAATTAAACTATGTTACTTGTGTTCAACCTTTACCTCCTGTATTTTTGTAGTATCTGGCAAACAGCATCTGTTCAATAAATGTTTGCTACTTACATAATTTCATCTTACATAGTGGGAACATATTGGTTCATACTTATCTGCTCTTTTTCAAGTCTCTATATGATTTTAGTTTGGGCTTCTCAATTAGATTTGATAAATAATTTTTAATAGAAAATTGTAACTTAATTTCTTAGAATCCACAAATTTAGTAACAGAATAATAATGTTCTCTAAATGCAGTATTTCATTACATTATAATTTACAGTGGGCATGAATGCTGTAGAAAGGACTCCTCCTCAGACTTTGGATAAAAAGTGAATCCATTTGCCTATGTTGTTAAGAGCTTCATTTGAGAAACAATTCATAATGTGTCATCTAAAGTATACAAATAAAGTATTTTAAGTATAAGCCACAGAGTTGTATGAGTGGTAAACAAATTTATTTTAGCATTTATAGTTTCAGCTGCCCATGTGGCATCAAGTTAATAAACCCAGAACCTTGACTGACTATATTTCAAACACAAGGACATTAAACCAGAAATTCTTTAATTTATTTGAATAAAAAACAATGACAACAGAATGAATTAGAACACTTGCAGTAGATGATATAGAAGAAAAATACTCAACAAAACATTTATATTTCTTTTTAAGAAGCTTATAACACTATGGTGCCATGTTTTCATTTTTGTAGGTATCAAACTAATTTCAAAAATCTGTAGATAGAATAGATTGAAGGGTTGAAATCAGGGCTTGTGAGAGTATTTCATCTCTCTAATATTTATACTCTGTGGACCTCATGATATTCATACTCTGCCCCCTGTTTTACTCCTCCTCCCTTGTACTTCGCTTCTACCACACCTAAGAAATTCTTTGCGCAGATCAGTGATTTTTATAATTCCTGTTATGCTTTTGTTCTTGTTTGTTTTTACAGAGTGTCACACCGTGTAGTCCAGGCTAGCCTTGAACTTTTGATCCTTCTGACTTTTCCTCCCTACTGCTGGCTATGATAATGATTTCCTGACTTGAAATGTACTTCCTCTCATTGGTTCTCACCACAAGACCACCTCTTTCTGAAACTATTACTGATACTCCTTCACTAGTGTAGAATGTTTCCCTCTCTGCTGGCTAATTTTATATCAACTTGTCACAAGCCAGAGTCATTTGGGAAAATGGAACTTCAACTGAGAAAATGTCCCCATAGATTGGCCTATGGGTAAGACTATGAGGCATTTTCTTTATTGATTGGTGTGAGAGGGCCCAGATCACGATGGATGTTAGCACACCTTAAAGTCTTCGATGCTATAAAAAAAGCAGGTTGATTAAGACACCAGAAGCAAGCCAGTAAGCAGCACTCTTCTACGGCTTCTGCTTCAGTTCTTTCATCTAGGTTCCTGCCCTATTTGAGCTCTGGCTCAACTTGGTTCACAGATGGAATATTACCTGAAAGTTTACAATGAAATATACCCTCCCTCTCCAAGTTGCTTTTGGTAATGGTGTTTTATCATAGCACTAGAAACCCTAACTAAGAGACCTTCTTAGTGTACCCATTATATTATAGACTTACTCACTATACTAAATTTATTAGTATGTTGTTTGAGCATTAGACCCAGTGATCTGTAGTGGCAGTTTAGCTAAACTGCTTTGTGTTCCTGATGGGTTGCATGTGTGCACCTGCACAAGCATTATCTGGATTCACAAATGAACGACATACACACATATATACATACACACATACACACACACAAACACACACATACTTTAGTTAATTTTAAATATGTCTTGACTAGGGCAAAGGCTGGGCAGTTCTAATCCTTCACTGGGCTAGCCTACATTTCCCTCAAGTGCTCCTGGCTCAACACCTTCTAAATCTATGTTTCATCTTTGCTGCACTATTACCTTCTGGGCAGCCCCTCTCATAGGGCTGCTTTCCCTTTCCACCTACATTTTGGATGAGTTTTCTTCTGCTGCTCTAAATCTGATGCATCTCTCTCTCTGAGACATCATGATCTTTCTCCTCTCTTACAGTTCCTAGACCATGAAAATCCCCAAGTCCTTCCTCAGTCTACCTGCTCAGCCATTGGCCATTGGCTCTTTATTGATTGGTCAAAAACCAATTGGGAACAAGGACCTTTAGCATTTGGACATGCAGATTCCTGATTTTGGGGGCTGGAATAACTCAAAGCATTAGAACCAATCCTCAACGTCCAGATGGATATAACATGGCAGGTGAGAACTCACTATTAAAACTAATTTAGATTCCTGAATAGAATACACATGCACCATGAGAGATAAGTTTAGGAGGAGGGAAGAACTGGTTTCTCAGCAAGAGGAGCAGAGTCATGTGGTTCCCACACAAGCCATGAAACTAGAACAAAGGAACATAACCTCCTGCTGGGATTTACACTGGGCCGTTTAAAAAGGATTCTAACCTCCTCAGAGAGCCTTAGCTAAGATGCTGGGAGCCCCTGCTATACAAAGAGACAAGATGACAGAGTCAGATGATAGACACAATCTACTTCCTACAAGCAAATGATCAATGGATTGAGATAAATAAAATTTGATTTAATTATTTTTAAGGATAAAAGAAAATATGTTGATAATTGTTTAAATGTTCTTAAATATACATCAGATTAAGAAATCCAAGCCTTTGATCTCAAATGTAGAAAATAAAGGCAAGAAGGGAGAAATTAGGGAGATTAAATGAAAATGCTTTAAAGAAATTTAAGAGTCTTGCCAGGACAAATACTTGGGATCTTTGGACATGGTCTACATTGGGATTTCTAGGATTTATTTTGCCTGGCATAACAAAAATAGAGCCTGGAAATAGACTTATACAGTAAGAATACATACATGAATAAATAATTGAGTCTTTTGATTTTTAAAATCTAGACCCAAAAGCAGGGGGTAGGGAGCCTAACGTATCGCAGACAATAAAAACTTAGGCCTTGATAATTATATAAAAAGAAGGGGACATACTACCATATGTACCCACAGAGACATTAATTTCCATAGAAGGGAGGATTAAGTTTACATAGATGTATAAATAACTTAGGCCTTGATCTCATATAGAACAGGACAGGGGACAGTCAAGACATACTGTCTCAACAAATAATGTTTGTTTATCTTGCTTTAATTGTTTTGAATCATTTTAATTATTAAAATACATGTGGTTATGAGTTCCGTGGTTACATTAAAATTTCTGTGGGAGAGAGGTCAAACTACACTTTTAATGATTTCCAGTTACCAGACTAAGGATATACTATTTTGGGAGAGAGGCTCTGTATTTGTGTTGACAGGAAAGCAGAAAGCGTTTGGACCCCTTCTAGAATGATATAAATCAGATATGACAGGGGTAGACACCCCACCCCCGAAGATCTTGACAAAAAAAAGAAAGAAAGAAAGAAAGAAAGAAAGAGAAAAATCTGAGAAAATCAAACAAGACAGGTAACTTGATTTGCTGATTCTTCACCATGAGAACAGCCCAATAACTGGCTTAGACATAAAAATGTCTCTAGCCAAAACTTCAGCTTTATTAGACAACAAATATTGTTGGTTATAGAATCCTTAAGATTCTTCATGCCCTCCTTCATATGACATGAATGAAGATTTATTACAATTGGGTATTGATCATATTAACTCTTAAAAGGATAGTTGACTTTCATCTGTTCAACAACAACAACAACAAAAAAGAAAACAAAACAAAATTCATCCTTAACTTATTTGTACGCCTTCCTTACACAATCCATACAAATATCTTAATGGTACTAAAATTTGGTTTTGAGATCCATATATTACAGATTGTATAGCTTTGATAAAATTCAAACTTACAGATGATAAACTGACTTGCTGTTCCAAACCACTGCTTCCTGATGCTGTCTAGAGACTTGCTTCTAGAACAGCATAATAGGTACTTGATTCCAGATGATCTTATTTCATCCAACCTTTCAGACAGATCCAGTGAAAAACTTCAGCCAAGCCCTAAGCCTTCTAAGCATACAGAGACTGGATAACAGACTTGAGAGCTAGCTTTCTTAATTCTAATCAATTTTTCTAATTTTCCTACTCCTCCCCACCCCTTTAAAGAATTTCTTGTCACCCCTATTCAGCAGAAAGAAGCCACAGAGAATCATCATCCTGATCCCTTGGGTTTGGGTGTCTGGGTATGGTTATTTTATAAATTATAGGTAAGTTGTCTTTGAAAAAAATAATTTGGAAATGGTCATAATTTTGGACAGGGAGGAAATAGATGGGATGGATTACTAACTTTATTCTTAAAACATTATGTAGTCATAATCTTAATCATACATTAATACAAAATTAAAGATATAATTTCTTACATTGGTGCAGAACTTATATATTGATATAGAATCAAGGTTTTCATTGATAAAAATCTTTATAATGATACAAAATTTGAAATTAATAGTTACTCTTAGATAGGCATTGTGCCTATGAAACTCATTTAAGAATACAAGGCTTTTCCCTAATGATGTTGAACATCTCTTAAGGTGTTTCTCGGCCATCTGAATTTCTTCTGGTGAAAATTCTTTGTTTAGCTCTGTACCCCATTTTTTGATAGGGTTATTTGGTTCTTTGGGGTCTAACTTCTTGAGTTCTTTGTATATATTGGATATTAGCCCTCTGTCGGATGTGGGGTTGGTGAAGATTATTTCCCACTTTGTTGGTTGCCATTTTGTCCTTCTTACAGTGTCCTTTGCCTTACAGAAACTTTGTAATTTTATGAGGTCCCATTTGTCAATTCTTGATCTTAGAGCATAAGCTATTGGTGTTCTGTTCAGGAACTTTCCCCCTGTGCCCATGTCCTCCAGGGTCTCCCCAAGTTTCTTTTCTAATAGTTTCAGTGTGTCTGGTATTATGTGGAGGTCCTTGATCCACCTGGAGTTGATCTTAGTACAAGGAGATAGGAGTGGGTCAAGTCGCATTCTTCTGCATGTTGACCTCCAGTTGAACCAGCACCATTTGTTGAAAAGTCTATCTTTTTTCCACTGGATGGTAAACAACCCTGAGATTCCACCTCACACCAGTCAGAATGGCTAAGATTAAAAACTCAAGAGACAACAAGTGCTGGCGAGGATGTGGAGAAAGAGGAACACTCCTCCACTGTTGGTGGGATTGCAAAATGGTAAAACCGCTCTGGAAATCAGTGTGGCGGTTCCTCAGAAAATTGGGCATGTCACTTCCAGAGGACCCTGGCATACCACTCCTGGGCATATACCCAGAGGATTCCCCTGCATACAATAAAGACACATGCTCCACTATGTTTATAGCAGCCTTGTTTATAATAGCCAGCAATTGGAAGGAGCCCAGATATCCCTCAAAAGAGGAATGGATACAGAAAATGTGGTATATTTATACAATGGAGTACTACTCAGCAATTAATTAATAATAATTAAAAATTGAACTTATGCAATTTGTAGGTAAATGGTTAGATCTGGAAAATATCATCCTAAGTGAGCTAACCCAACCACAAAAGAATACACATGAAATGCAATCACTGATAAGTGGATATTAATGAGCCCAGAAGCCCTAAATGCTCAAGGCACAATTAGCAAGTCAAATGACTCCCAAGAAGAAGAAAGGAGAGGACCCTGGGCCTGTAAAGATTGGATCCAGTTTTATAGACCCAGAACAGAGAAATCGTGGGGGGGATGATTGGAGAATAGTTGGGGGGAGAGGAATTATGGGACATATGGTGGGGGGAAACTGGGAAAGGGGAAAGCCTTTGGAATGTAAACATAGAATATAGAAAAAAAAAGAATACAAGGCTTTTACCCTGTCCTTCTAATAGCTGCTATTACAAACTGTTTAGGATGATTAAGTAACCCAACTTGAAGGGCCAGATAGTAAACTCATGGTTATGTTAGATTTTGATTTAATTATACCATTTGTTTTCAATTTACTCAAATAGAAATGGCTGAGTGGTTAAGGTTTAACAGTTCAGATATACTTTACATAGATAGTCTCCAAAAACATCAAAAATCTACAGAATATGACATTTAATGTTATTACATTATTAAGGATCATTTAACAGTGAGTCATGTCTGCTCCTGACAGCTTTCCAACTTTTTTCCAAAGAAGAAATTGAGCATCAAAACCTCCATATAGAGTTGTTCCAATAATGACGAGGTAGCCACTAGACAAAAATTGGCCTATTCACCTACAGACAAAATACTGTCCAAAGAGAACAAACAGATGTGTAATAGTCAACTGTTAAACTCTGCCAAGACAGGGTAAGTGAGTCCTTCAAATTCCTGCTTCATTTCAAGGTTTGCCAGATGGTTCTGAGCCAAAATACTAAAGATAGATGCTCAGATGGTTTTAGGAATAGAAGACTGTCCAGGTAGTCAGCTGTCTCTGCAATTTAAGTTTTGGAAGCTGTTTTTGTGCTTTGTAAATATTCAGGTAATATTTAATTTGTTTTTGGATTTCTAATGGGGTTGAAGACTAGTTATAGTCTCATAATCAAACTCAAGTTGCTTAGCATTGAGAGGAATGATATAAAGTTAGAAAGGTAGTTTTTAGATGGAAATACATGCTGAAATCAAAACATAATTCAGATATAGAATTATAAACTCTTTAGTTGGGATAGGTGATCTAATTGACAAATAGGATGAACTAGATGTTAATTGTATATGACACTTTATAATTTGCATAACTGTTATGGTTATGCTCAATTTATGCCTAAGAGAAGAGCCTGTATATTTTCTAATTTATACAGAAAAGGTAAAATGATAGGGATTGATTCTAATGCTTTGAATTAACCTGCACCTGAAATCAAAAATCTTTGTGAACAAATGCTAAAGGTCCTTGTCCCCAATTAGTTTTTGATTGATCAATAAAGAGACAACATTAAGATCACCTTGGAAATCAATCTGTTAAGTGGATAATTAGCCCAAAAGCTCAGAATACCCATGATACAACCTACAAACTATATGGAGATTAAGAAGAAGGAAGACCAAAGTGTGGATGCTTCAATCCTACATAGAAGGGGGAACAAAATAATTATAGGATGTAGAGGGAGGGAGGGATGTAGGAGGGAGAGAGGAAGGGGAGGGAAAAAACAGGGAAGCAGGATTAGATATTTTTGGAAAGGATAGGAGAGAAATACAGAGGGTCAGGAAATTGAATAGAAATATGTAGTAGTGTAGGATGAGGAACTGGGGGTAGCCACTAGATGCCAGGGAAGGGAGAGGCTCCCAGGACCAACGGGGATGACTTTAGCCAAAATACCAAACAAAGGGGAGCTACAACCTGTAGAGACCACCTTCAGTAGATAGAAATGGACCCCAGTTGAGGGATGGGGCTACCCACCCATCTCAAAATTTTTAACCCAGAAACGTTCCTGTCCAAAGGAAAGACAGGGGCAAAAAATGAATCCATCTCACATGCAGATACCAAACCCAGACACTATTGCTGATGCTGAGAAGCACTTGCGGACAGAAGCCTGGTATGGTTCCTGCCAGCACATGACCAATAGAGATTCAGCCAACAATTGGACTGAGCCAAAGTATTCCAATGAAAGAGCAAGGGGGAAGGTCTGAATGAGCTGAAGGGGAGCACAACCTCATAAGAAGAACAATATCAAATAACTAGATCACCCAGAGCTCCCAGGGACTAAGCCACCAACCAAAGAGTATATATGGAGGGAACCATGGCTCCAGATATATATGTAGCAGAGGATAGCCTTATATGACGTCAATGGAAGGGGAAACCCTTTTTCTTGTGTAGGTTTGATACCATAGCAACAATGGGGATGCTTGGGATTGATGCAGGTATGGATGGGTGGGTGGGGGAGCACCCTCATAGAAGAAAAGGGGAAAGGGGAGAGGGGGGAGGGGGAGGGGAGGTTTGTGCAGGGGGAACTTGGAACAGCGATATCCTTTGAAATGTAAACAAATACAATAATTAATAAAAATAAGTAAATAAATAGCCAGCAGCCAATTGCTAGACAGGTAGATGAACACAAGACCTTTTGATTTATGCGGGCTAAGGACTGGGAGAGAAAAAAAAGAAAAATCACCAGGATTTGGAAGGCGATGGATCAGACTTGCAGCTACAAAAAAAAAAAAAAAAAAAAAAATCCAAAATGTAGATGGAAAGGAATGTGGCCCCCAGAAAAGCTACCCAGAAGCATCTTGGGCAGCAAAGACTAGGGGTCCGCCAAGAAGGAGCCACGGCAACAAAGATAAAATAAAGAATTAGAGGGTGTTAAGCCAGGAATACTGGAGGGAAATATGTGCTAGCCTCAGGGAGGATTAGAACTGCTCAGCCTTTGAGCTAGTGAAGATATATATAACATTAACTGGCATAGGAGTATGTCTTTCATTTGCATATCCAGATAGCTCTTGGGTGGGTGCACACATGCAATGTGTCAGGAACACAAAGCAGTTTAGGTAACACACTGCCTACAGTGGTCTCTAAGTATCAAACTGAACTGGCTTAGTGCTTTCTACCCCTATAGGCACATGCATGCCTAATTGGATTGCTCATGTCCCAATTCAGTCTCTGGCTGTGATCTACTACCTTACATGGATATATCTCTAGTGTCCCAGTCTTTACTTTTCAAGACTCCATTTAAACAGCAAGCTGTTCCATAAAAACTTTTAGTAAGTCTTTTTCATTCCCAGGAAGAAATATGTTTCTCCAAAGGTCTCTCAACCCAGTTTTACATACCTTATTACCCTCTCTCCTGAGATAGTTATCTCCTTTCCTACTCACCCAACATATACTATTGGCATAAATAATACACTGAGAATAGAGATTAAATGATTAGAAATACAGATATCACCTCTATCGTAATACAGTGTATAGTGTATAGGAAAGGCATATAAAAACAAAGGCTTTCAAACACATTACTTTTCACAGGGATTTTCTTTCCAGGGAAAATTTCTATATTCTAAATTCACCATATGAAAGAGAACTCAGTGAATCACTCAACTAAAGAATTATAAAGCAGCACTTTAAGCAAACCCTATGTTTAAAAGAAATATTACTCAAGATGAACCAAGAACTTGAGCAGCCAAAATTCTGATTTACAAATCATATAACAGTCTTAAATTGTCACTAACAGCATGCCAATACATAGAATTCTTATATTCTCTAGAATTCTTGCGGATGCAAATTTAGATATAATATTCAATGTTTAATTCTTGACTCAAAATAATAATCCTAACCTATTCTATTTAATATATACATACTTATACACTGATAAATAACAATGTATGCTATGTGAAAGTATCATCTTCTTTAGGAAACATAAAAGAAAAACATCTAGTCCCAGGGATAATGATACAACCTTCTTCATGTCCTGTAAGTTCACACTCATAGGTTTCTGTACTACTTTTGACAGTTTGTGTGTTTTCCTTTTTATAACACTAAATACTAATTTAGAACTCATATCTTTGTATTTAGACTTTTGTATTCCTTGTTGATCACAGAGAAAAGCATGTACTAAATGCTTAATTATTATTTGTGGAGTAAATGAAAGGTTTTTTTAATAACTTCCTATGAAAAGAGAAACATACCAGTTCCTATTACAAGGCGTAACCACTGACTTCCCAGATGCTGCCAAATACTCTCAGCCCCTGGTAATCACATGCTCATACTGGATAGAATAGGCATGAGTAAGTCAATGAGGTATTGCGAACACCCCTATCACTTTAAGACTAGATGATAAAATATACATTGCATTTTCCCCGTTTTTTGGATCATTCATTTGTAGCAGATGGCAGCTACCATGTTGCAAGGATATAAAGTAGCTTATGAAGAAGTCCATACGTTGACTCACAGAATCTTTTTGCCCCTAGAGAGCCGTATGAATTAGCCATATTAAAAACAGATTTCATAGTCCCAACTGTCTTCACACTACTGACTATAGTCCTAAAATCTTGACTACAGTCTCATAAGAAATCCAAGCCAATATACACAATGTAAAAACATTAAACTGAATGCTTCTGAAATTAAGCAAGTAAACAAACATAAATCATTTGTGTTAAAAAGGAGATGAAGCAAGTGAAAAATTGGGTTACAGGAATATTTATAAATTATTTTTAAAATATTTTTATTTAAATATTTCATAATATTTAAATATAGATCAAACCTAGGATCTTCTATTTACTAGGCAATAGCTTTCCCATGGAGTTAATGCTCATTTCTTTCTTTTTCTTTCTTTCTCCCTTTCTTTCTTTCTTTCTTTCTTTCTTTCTTTCTCCCTTTCTTTCTTTCTTTCTTTCTTTCTTTCTTTCTTTCTTTCTTTCTTTCTTTCTTTCTTTCTTTCTTCCTTCCTTCCTTCCTTCCTTCCTTCCTTCCTTCCTTCCTTTCTTTTTCTTTGTTTTTCGAGACAGGGTTTTTCTGTGTAGCCCTGGCTGTCCTGGAACTCACTCTGTAGATCAGGCTGGCCTCAAACTCAGAAATCCACCTGCCTCTGCCTCCCAAGTGCTGGGATTATAGGCGTGCACTACCACTGCTTGGCCCTTAATGCTCATTTCTGACAAATCAAATATCTGATCAGTGATTTGTATATATTACTCTATAAATACAATGATAAAAAGATACAATTTTAAAATGAACAAAAAATACCAAAAAGTACTTTATTAAAAGAAATACTAAACTGGTCAATAACCATATAATTAGCCATCAGAGACAGATAAATTAAAACCACAATGCCATGTCACATCTATTAGGATGGCTTTAGGTATAAAAAAGATAGCTAATAAGTGTTTTTGAGTCTGTTGACAATTTAGAATCCTCATTTATACTTCCTAAAAATAATAATGTCTGGGGACAGGGAGACATCTTGACCCAGAGGATTGTATGTTCTTCTGGTCTCCACAGGCACTGCACTCACATGTATATGATATTCCACAGACACACATGTATACTCATAATTAAAAACAAAAAATCTTAAACATATAGGATGGAGGGAGGCTGAAGACACATAATATTTATCTCTGCTTTTAATACACAACATGCTGTGTCCAAACAAACTCATACACAATATACATATTCCACCCCCACAAAATGATAACATAAAATTGTGTTCTTATTTTGGAAAATCATCTGATATTTCCTCATAGAGCTAAACAGAATTGATATATGACATAGCAAATTCCACTCCTAATGACATGCCCCAGAGAAATGAAAACCCTTGTGCACACAAACCCTGGGGAATGCAGTTCAGAGGCAGAGTGCTTCGCTAGCACACACAAATAAGTTAGTTCCTAAACTCAATCTCCAGCAGTGGGGAAAACATCCAACAACTACTGACTTGAGGGTGAATCAGCAACATTTATATACACAAAAACACAAACAGAAATGTTCATAGCTGCCTTACTTACAGCACATAACTTTTAAATGTCCACCAATTCGGGAAAGGATAAATAAAATGTGGATTCTATACAATTTACAACAAAAAGTATACATTACTGATATCTGTTTCAATATGCATGAACTTTGAAAATCTGCTACATGAGAGAATCCTGATACAGTGTTGGCTAAGACATCTGAATTCTCATTTCATATATGGACTAAAATTTGATTGTAAATTCATAGAAAGTAAACTATTGTGATTTTTCACCTTCACTTATATCCTCTAGAACCTACCTCATCCATACAGTTTACTTCAGAGGAGGAAGTAAAGACTTAGAGAAAGACCTCACCTATGGTGCAGTTGCCTGTAGACGTCACTGCTGAGCACGGACAGCGGAGGCATTGTTTTGCAGTATCAGGACTCTGATAAAATCCTTCTTTGCATTCTTCACAGTGTTCCCCTTTACTGTTTTCCTGGCAGTTTAAGCAAGCACCTAGAAAAATCATTGTTTCAAAGTTAAGGAACTTTCAGAAATCCTGCCTGCATCAGGAAGACCACAGATTATATAGAAAAAGTAGCAGGAGTAGAGTTTAGTCTTTATTCTGTGTTATTTCTTGAAAGAAAGAAAGGAAGGGAAGGGAAGGGAGGGGAGTGTAGGGTAGGGTAGGGTAGGGTAGGGTAGGGTAGAGAAGATTTAGAGATGGAGACACAGCACAGCTGTTAAAAACCTTTGTTGCTCTCACAGACAATCAGGGATTCCCAGCACCTGTGTGCCACCTCACAACTGTCACTACAGTCCAAGGGGATTCTATACCCTCTTCTGACCTCTTTGGGCACACAGGCATACATGGAGACAAAACACTCATACACATAAATGGATAAAATAAGTAGATCTATTTTTTAAAAAAGATTTATTATTTGTGTGTATGTGCCTATGTGTGTCTGTGCAACATGTATGTGCAAGTGCCCTTGGAGACTAGCAGTGGAATCACTGGAACTCTATGAACTGGAGTTCCAGGTGCTTGTGAGCTGCCCAGTACATGTGTTGGGAACCCAATGTAAAGCCTCTGCAAGAAGAGCAAATGCTTTTAATTGCTGAGCCATCTTTCCAGCCTCTCCTGATTTATTTCTGAACTAGCCATGTCTATGAATTCAATGTTCTATGAGAGAAAAGTTGGGTATGTGATTATAATCACAATATGCGCTCATTGGTTGATTGGCTGTGTACTAAAAACAGACTAACTTTGTGCAAAGAAAAAATAAGATAATATATATTAATAGAAGAGTAGATAAACTGTGGCACTTTCATAGTTTGGATACTACTATGAACTATAATAAACTACTTATACATATAAACATGAATCTTAAAGATAGCATTGGTTGAAAAGCAAAGTGAAGAATGCCACATACAGAGAAAATTAGGTTAAGAGCACTGCATATTCTTTCAGAGTCCCCCCATTTCAATTCCCATCAGCACATGGCAACTCTCAATCATCTTTCTCCAGACCCAGGAGATCTGGCACCCTCTTCTGGCCCCCATGGGCACTGCATACATATGGTGCACAGACAAAACAGTCATACACATAAAACAAAGTACATAAAAAAAAGAAAGACTAAGCGTATACCAAAATACATAATACATTAAACCAAAAATACATACATAGTAAAAACTTTAAATATTGTCAGAGACAGTTAAGAAATTTTATGGATTATTGTCTCTGTGAACAGGGGAAAGAAAATATGTCTGAGAAAAACAAGTGCTCAATTTCTTTGAAATTTTCCACTTCAAATATGTGTTGTAATGGCTATTCTTGCTTTCAACTTAAGTACATCTGGAATTAACTAAACCTCAAGTGACTAGGTACACTTGTGAGAGATTTTCTTAATTAAATGATTTGAAGTGGAAGATCCACCTTTAATCTGGACTATATATTCTGGTAGCAACATATATAAAGAACATGGAAGAAAGAACTTTTTTCTTGTTACTTGCTTGCCCTTGCTCTTGCTGGCAGGTCCATTTCTGAAATCCAGTTGACACATCCAACCTTGTGGACTACAACTACTACATGCTTGGACTTTGCCTTGGTTGACAGCCATTGTTAGACTAACTGGACTATAGTCTGTAAGTCACTATAATAAATTCCATATATATGTAGATATTCATATATACATACTCAACTCAGTCATATATATATAGATGTGTGTATATATATATATATATATATATATTCATTCTATCAGTTCTCTTCCTCTTGAGAACCCTAACAAATACAGTATTTATACATATATGGATAAATATGAAGCAAAATGGTGGCAAAATATTTAGAGGTGGATACATGAGTACACTCATTAGTTTTTGTCAATTAATACAAGGTAGAGTCATTTGAGAAGAGAGAGACCTCAGTTGAGAAAATGCCTCTCATATTGGCTGTGTGGTGGTTTGAATTTCCATTGAAAATAGACTCCATAGGTCCCTGTGCTTGAATACTTGGCCTCTAGCTGGTGGAACTGCTTGAGAAGGAGTAGGGGGAATGGCCTTATTGGAGGATGTATCACTTGGGGTGGGCCTTCAGGTTTTAAGACTCCAGCTGTTCTCTGTATGCCCTCTCTGCCTACAGCTTGAGGCTAGGCTGACATACAGCTCTCACATGCTGCTTCAAACAGCAAGCACACTGTTTGCTAATATATCACCCCAAAGCATGATGGACTCCAACTCCCTGAAATCATAAGGCCAATTAAACATTTTCTTCTGTAAATTGCCTTGCTTATGGTGTTTTTATCAAAGAACTAAAAAGTAATCAATAAAAGACTTTCGGCAAGTTTATATGACATTTTCTTTATTAATGATTGAGGAGGGAGGGTCCAGCCCACTGTGCAGGCACCAACCTTACGAAGTGATCTTGAGCTGCATAAGAAAGCAGGTTGACTTTTCTGAAGGAAAATGGAGGAGGAGTGGATGGGGAGGGAGGAAGTAGTGGAGAGCAACTGGGAGGAGAGGAGGGAGGGAAACTGTGGTTGAAATGTAATATATGAGAAAATAAATTAATAAAAAAAAACAAACAAAACATTAAATTAATAAAAAGAAAAGCAAACAAACAAAAAACCAAACAACAAACAAAAAAGATAGCAGGCTGAGTAAGCCCTGAGGAACAAACTAGTAAGCAGGGCTCCTCCATGGCCTCTGCTTCAGTTCCTGCCCCCAGAGCTCTGCCTGGAGTTCCTGCTCTGATGTCCTTCACTGATACAAGTGTGACCTGAGATGTGAAAGATGAAATAAACCATTTCTTCTCCAAGTTGCTTTCAGTCATGGTGTTCATCACAGCAATAGAAAGCAAACTAGATCAATGAAAAGTGAAAAATTAAAAAGTGACTAGTAAAAATGGGAAGGCAGCAGAGCTGTGTGTTTTGGGACAGCACTCCTTTGGCGCTCTATGACAAAGCAGTCTTGGGAGAGGCACAGCAGCACCACGTCTACAATGAGACTTACAACTACTGCTATATAAAGAAGGACACAAAAGTACTTTGTGTTGAAATTTTACAACAAGCTAAAAACAACTGATGTTACAATCCATGAAGTCTTTCTGGATATATTTTTCTTACTCATATAATACTTTCAAAACTGAGTGTGGCAGAAAGGGTAGGGTATAAGATAAAATGATATGGCAACTAGAGTAATATTTGAAAGCCAAAACAATGAAAATGTTAATAATAATGTATACTCTCAATTCTTAAAGGATTACAGGCAATTATCCCACATTTGATGACTTACTAGGAAAGATAATTTTATGTTATTTGGACACTCAACTTAGATTTCAACTGAATTCTTATGTAGCTATCTTTTAAAATCATATAAAATATATTTAGTTATAAATGATGTTTCATAGCTCAAGCTGGTGTTGGATTTACTGGCGTTGAATACCTCATACTTTTGCCCCTGTCTCTGAATTATGGGCTTACAGGCAGGTGCTATCATGCCTGTCTAAAATCATGTAATGTTTTACACATATGACAGTGTTGAAGGTATTTTTCACATATATAACAAAATAGGATGTACTCATACAGTGATAAAAACACTTTGAGACTGATTTCTTTCTAAATCTTCTTATATTCTGATGATTCTATAGCTATGAATTCTATAACAATAAAGGTTTGCTTTTAAAAACGTTTGCTTAAAATATCACAGACAACTGTAGATTTGGTTTTAAAACAAAATCTATTTTAATTTTATCTTTGATTATTTTTGTTTCAGGCCACAGAAATACATCTTAATTCTACTTCAGGAATAACAGTAGGCAGGGTTTTAGTAGGGCAATGTCATAATTTTTATAATTTAAAACATTCTTACACGGAGACTGGATTGTGGTGGGCTAGAAACCTAGGGAGGAGACACTAGATAGAGGCAGACGGATCAGGTAAGGAAAGGCCAACTAGTTCACATAGGTGATAAAGGCTTGGGCAAAGGGGTTAATCCATGTTTATCAGTGGTTGGTTCAAGGTATTAGTGGGAAATAAAAGAGTTTTCGATGTTACAATTTTAATGTTAATGAAAGCATTCATATAAATGAAGCTCAAATGAATGTTTGATCATGGAGAGCAAGGGAGAAATGCGAACCTCACATACACACAGTTGGTTTTTCCTGCGCACGCAGCCAGAGTGGGACCGTCGGTTCCGAACCGCCCCGCGCAGGCAGCCCGAATCGCCAGCTAAAAAAGCCGGGATCCGCAGGCGGCAGGCTCAATCCGCAGCGCCCGCGGTGGAGCCGGGAGGTGTGGGCTGAAGCAGTTAGACCAGACCAAGTAACTCCACGCGGGTTTATTTAAGATGGGGGTACAAAGGGAACGGGGTAAGGGGAAGGCTGGGGGCGATGAGCAGAAAGAGAAAGAGAAAGAGAAAGAGAGGGGGCACGCTGCTCCTTCTTATATGCATGATTATTCAAATTATAGGTAGGCTAGGTGGGCCTATTGAATTCTGGGTACTTGGTGGCCGTTGCCTTGGTAACAGGAATAAACCTGCAGGGCCGCATTAGTGTCGCCTATATGACGTCATAGGTCTCAGGACCAACACACACTTACATACATATCAGTGGCATTTCAACTCAATCTGGGGCCTGGGAGAGATCGAAGGGAAAGTACAAGTGGAGGGGACAAGCTCTCTCTGAGCTCTGAGGAGGCACAGTAAAGAGCTGATCTAGGGGGATGGAGCACAGCTGACAGAAAAGGAAATGCAGCCTCACAAGAAGAGAGGGTAGCACCCTGAAGCAAAGCAGCTACTGAGCAGTCAGCGTGTAAGGCTGACTCACTCTCATGGGATACGACTAAGGCACAAAAGCACCTTGCATTCTTAAAAATAAGTCTGCTATCTGAAGACAAAGTTTGCAGTTAAAACATAATTGACTCTCTTACAATTTCATTTAATAAAATGAGCTCAATAAATAAAATTTGGAAAACAGGTAAAAGGACAAGAAAAGTACCCCTACAATCTCATTAACATTTGGGATATCTTCCTCAAAGTCTTACCTTATTTATAGAGATTTGGGTATTGTTACCGAAACAGTCAAATTATATGGAACTTGTTGTTTTAAAGCCCAAATATTCACATATGCCATTCATGAAAACACTGTAATGAAATCATTCTAACAGCTATTACTTCCAGACTGCTTCTGATGATTTGTAGAGAAGCACAAATGTATTTAATTTTTATAGCAAACTAATAGGTGGTCAACCCAAGTTTATGGATACAGAAACACATTAAATAACCTGCCCAAGATACAGTTAAAATTTGACTTTCTGGGGTTCTATCCATGTATTATCTATGTAACAGTATTAATTACGTGTTATTATAAATTATGGTGTCTAAGTGTTTTTTATGATCATAACTATCATTCTGGTGAGCATTTTTTTTTTTAACATGAAGTATTTTTGAATTCAGAATTATTTTCTCAGAAGGATCCTGAAAATAGAATTTCTGGATTAAATATTTTTAAAGAGGCTTTTTATACTTACTGTCAAATTTTTCTCTGTGATATTTTCTCCAATATATTTTACTACAAAACGAGAACTTTGAAACTGCATCTCTCTAAAACAGAAATTCCAGACATACTGGGAAGAACAACTATGCAAACATACAAAGTGGCCACCAGAGGGCGACAGAATCACAGCAGTCTTGAAAACTTATCTGTGATAAAAATTGTGTATGAACAGGCTGTTTTCAGTAAGGTGCTCACTCCTTCACATTGGATTTATACTTCTCATATGGTAAGCTATTTAGGCCTTTTAGAAGTCAGAATTGCTCAATGGATTCATTTTACTTTATCTCCAGAGCATCTGCAGGTCAGTGTGATAACTGCCACCTGCTAAGAAAAAAACCATGTAAATGGCTTTCTGTTACTTTAAACCACCCAGGGAATAACTGATGGTTTGACAACATTTAAAATGTTGTTCTTGTTATCCAATGTTGAACCTCACCATTCTTTTTCACATTTTACCATTAGTTTGTTCATTTATCCAACAAAGGTTAAGAGGGTGCTCATTATGTGCCAATACATGTGGTAGAGACTATATACACTGCCAGGACGAAGCGGATTCTGGCCCTGCCCTGAGAGTGTGCACATGAGAGTAGTGACCACAAGTAAACACATGTACACCAGTTGTGCCACCTGCTCTGAAAACTTGCAGGTGCCTGTGACAGTGTGTAGTGAGGGCTTTGCGTTAGTGCAGAGCAATAGGAAATCTGATGAAGTCACCTTTTGTTGAGGATCTGAAAGAAATCTATGACCTAATAAGGCAACAGGGTCTGTAGTGTAGATGGAGGTGAGTTGGAAAGGCCATTCTCCTCAGGGGAAAGAACAGGCATAGTAACTTTGGGACACAAACAACAGTAAAGAAAAGGAGCATTAGGCAAGT
Source organism: Apodemus agrarius (assembly GCA_964023405.1). Classification (NCBI taxonomy): domain Eukaryota; kingdom Metazoa; phylum Chordata; class Mammalia; order Rodentia; family Muridae; genus Apodemus; species Apodemus agrarius. Next base: position 84,595,157 of record OZ030009.1, on the reverse strand, counting down.
AGCTACAGACAGATGACACAATGTCTTCTAAACAGATTTCCCTACACGCACTTCACTGGGCAAAAAGAATAAGATTCCTGTGTAGATTCTTCTGGGGATCCACTGAGTTTAGGTTTATTCTGATGTTCTGTTCTCATAAAAACTCAGGCACTTATCAAAATCATATGTCCTGGTTTTCTTCCATGTTGATGTTAAAAAGGCTTCCCAAAAGTTCCTTTAATCTTACATTTAGAGAAGTCGAGGATCAGCGGTGCTTGTGTTTAATCTGAGACAGTCCGACTGAGTCTGCTTAGATGGGTCTTTTTCTGTTATTATATGGATTTGCTGAGATTTCCAACATGTAGGCTGAATTTTTTTTTTTAATATTTAGAAAATTCTTGGCCATAAATCCCTGAGCTCTCTTACACTTATATTAGACTTTGACTGTACCCTACTCATCTCTCTTGCTTTTTTTCTATTACCTTGTTACAAAAATGCTTCAGTTTAGACCGTTTTTATTGTATTCTATTTGGTTCTTATCTTACCTTCACTGGATAAAGCATACAATGAGATATTATCTTCAAATACCATAATTTTTGGTTTTAGGTTTCTTCTTTTTAAAAATGTTATTTATCTATGTAGTCCTTTTTAATGCATGAGCATTCTATTTGCATGTATACCTGTATGCCAGAAGAGGACATTAAATCCCTTTATGGTCATGAGCCACCATATGGTTGCTGGGAATTGAACTCAGAACTTCTGGTAGAACAGTCAGTGGGTATTCTTAACCACTGAGGTATCTGACCAGCCCGTAGATTGATTTTTTTCAAATGCATGTGCATGAGTTTGTAGCTTTATATTCATGCAAGTACAAGTGTGTAAGTCAGAGGAAACTGTCCACTTCCTCTGAGAGGAGAGTCTCTAGGACCTGGACTTTATCAATTAGGGTAGACTGGATCATCAGCTAGTCCCAGGAATCCCCCTGTCTCTGCTTCCTGAGCTCTCAGACTACAGCTACATGCCTGCCACTGGGGCTAGAGAGATACAAGGCTCTGTGTTTAAGAACACTGTCTGCTCTTCTAGAGGACCCACACTCACCTCTTAGCACCCACAATGGCTCACAACGGTTTGTAACTCCAGTTACAGGGGATCAGATGCCCTCTTAGACACTAATGCACAGATGTACATTAGACACAGCACCCATATGTTTAAAACTATGCCCAGCATTTTAACATGGGATTTACACTCAGGTCCCTTTGCTTGCACAGTAGGCACTTTACTAACTGAGCATGTGCACATGTATTGTAATACTATTCCCTCAAATTTTATCTATTTAATAATTTTGCCTTATTTTTTCTCTAATTACTCAATATAGTAGTTTTAGTTATTTTGAAATTTCAATCTTAATTCTAATAACAGTATTACTGCAGTTCTGTTTCCATTGTTTATATTTTATTATTAGCCACATTTCCCCATTTTTTAGTCTCTTTTTTATTGTATATCATATCTGATATATAAGAGAATTAGCCAGGTGTGTTGCTACACATCTTTAGTCCCAGCAGTGGCAGTCAGATCTCTGTGCGTTTCCAACCAGCCTAGTCTACAGTTAGTTCCAAGCCATCCAGGACTATTACACAGAGAAACCCTGTTTTGAAAAAAACAAAACAAAAAACTGAACGAGAATTGAAGAGGGTCCTTTCCTCTAATAGGCAAATAAGAGAAAATGATGGCCTTGATTCAATTAGGAATGATAGTGGGTTTCAGACAGACTCAGTTTTCTTATCTTCTAGCTCAATACTAGTTCATCACTATTTCTTGGTATGACCTTTGGGATTAAGAATCTGGCAGACCTCTGTCTTGACATTGGGGGTTCGACCATTCAGAACCCCTCCATGCATCTGCAGAGTTTGGCAATGTATTAAGAAAGAGCTGGCTGCATGTTATAACAAGCCCTCTTCTCTTTAGAAGGATTTTGTCTCCTCAGCATAGAACATTTTCTGGCCCAGACATCTTAGTCAGAGTTGGGAAACCTGGCCTTGTGTTTTGGGCTCCTCTAGTTCCCGCCTATCACTCAGGCTCCGGAAAGCTGTCAAAAGCTCTCCTTCCAGTACAAATCCTTTCCTTTGGCCAGCTCCTTAACCTGTGCTCAGAATCAGCAAATCTTTGCTGGAAAGCAATCATGTGGTATGTAGATGCAGCCTAATTTAATTGGAGACATCTTGGGCTATAACTTTTGTGACTATGCCTAAGCAACCCTTTCCTTCTATAGCTTTCCTGCACAGTGCAGATCAAAAGAAAAAGAGTGGTATGGTAATGGAACTTTATGACTAAACTTCTCCACTAGCACCAGGAACACGCTTGACATCTTTGATGTTAGCTTGAGATAAATTAACTTCATGCTAGGTTTAATGAAATTCACCTTTGACCTTTAAACCACACAACTCTATTTGTTGATTCAAGTTGCAAGGATTGGCCAATGTAGCTACCACTACATTGTAGTTGTGCAAGTAACCCCACAGAAAATTTCACTCTACAATCTTGAATTTGCCTCACTCTTCCTAAGTTATATGGAATCTCAGTTCTTTCATGCAGGAATTCCCAAGTGATCATGGCTTGCTTGGAAGAGCTCTAATGTATTTTGCAAAGTCTGTTACTGTGAAGTCAAACAAAGCCAACACTTCATATTGTTATCCAATCTTCAATCTATATGATTTTTGAAATTCCTGAAATATTTTAAGTTGTTATAAACGTTTGACTTGCCATATGCCTTATTATATCTACTTAAAGGTTCAAGGCCTTATAAACTATTTGAAAATAATCAATACATTGAGGATTCAAGATTGAAGGAATAAGCCAGGCAGTGGTGGCACATGCCTTTAATCCCAGCAGAGGCAGGCAGACTTCTGAGTTCTAGGCCAGCCAGGTCTATGGAGTGAGTTCCAGGATGGCCAGTGCTACACAAAGAAACCCTGTCTCGAAAAACAAAAAGAAAAAAAAAGAAAAAAAAGAAAGAAAAAAAGATTGAAGGAATAAAGAATAATTTCATGATGTTATTACAAAAACTACATACCTGTGAGAACATCACAACTATCAGACCGGTTGTTGCACTGGCAAGGCAAGCAGCCTGTCTTACCAAAGCCATAATATCCATATTGGCATTGGTCACACAAGGAGCCGGTGACACCCACTTTGCACTGGCAATTCCCAGAACTGCAAATAAAAGCAAAGACAGTGAATAAAAGTAAGTGATTTTGAAAACTGTAGATTAATGCTCCATAAATTACCTTAACACAGCCAAACATTTCTATTAGATTCTACTTTCACACTAAATTCTGAAGCTGTCATTTTTATTTATGTATCTGTGTGTGTGTCTATGAACAGTGGGTACTGACAGAAGCCAGTAGAGGGTACTGGATACCCTGGAGCTAAAGTTACAGGCAACTGTGAGCTGCCAGACTGGGGAACTAGGAACTGAGTTCTAGTCCTCTGAAGAGCAACAAGCACTCTTAAGTACCAAACCATCTCTCTAACTCTTGCATTAACTTCTACAAAGATTTTAGGCTGCTAACTGCTCCACAAGTAAAAGTAAATAAAGACTCAAAAATTTAGTATCCTATCAATTTCTATTTATATTCTTTTCTTAAATGACCATTATAACAATAACAACAACTCTTCAATCATTAAAATACAAAACTTTTGTTTTATTTTCTTTTAAAACTGTTCAATTTTGTTTTTTGCTTTGTGCTAGGGTTTCTATGTCAGTGGTTCTTCAGCTGTGGGTCACAACCACTTTGTTGGTTGAACGACACTTTCAGGGTTGAACGACACCACAGATCAGATATTTATATTATGATTCATAATAGTAGCAAAATTACAGTTCAGAACAGCACTGAAGATGATTTGATGGGTGGGGCCCCAGTATTAGGAAGGTTGAGAACCACTGCTCTGGTGTAGTCCTGTCCTAGAATTCAGCAAGTTCAATTTCCAGTGGCAGCGCTGTGGTTCACAACCCATAATTCCAACTCTAGGAGATCCAACACCCTAATCTGAATAAAACCACAGGCTACTCTACTCTAGTCAATGCAACAGAAAGCATCAAAGTGACGGGAACACACGGCACAAAGCACAGCCACAGCATTTGATACACTCGCACTTACAGTCGTTCAGCTGGATAATTTTCAATCCATGCCTGCTCCATGCTCTTACAATCATTCTGTTATGTCTAATATGTCATCTATTTATGTCAAATTTTCCTCAAGTAACTCTTGGTAGAGTTATTTCTTCTGTGCACTTTTCTAGAATAATCCTTGTTCCTCTTTACCTCTAAAATTTGTCCTGCTTTCAAGGCTTCTTCAAATAAAACATTTTTTTCTCCAGCTGGTCCACAAAGATCTTTTGGTTTCCCACATTTATATTTTAATCCCAAATGTAATTTTTGCTTTGTTTTGAGACAGGCTTTCTCTGTGTAGCCCTGGCTGTCTTGAAGCTCACTTTGTCGACCATGCTGACCTTCAAACTCAGAGATTGACCTGCACTCTCCAATCCCAGGAGTAATCTATTCTGTAACCTTTCGACATGTAAAGCTTCTTCCCCCCATTCGATTATAAAAGTCCTGAAACAAAGGCCCATCATGAGGTTTCCTATTGCCAAGGCCTAGTCCAAGTCCAGAGACTGTTTTGGAACAGACTTTTAATGTGGTACACCTTGATAAGTGGGTTCTTAATTCAGGGATCACATGTAACCAACATGGCAACCTCAAAAATGTAAAGAAAATAAATGCTTGGCTTGTTGTACATACTTAATATTAACAACCCCATGAATTTTCAATAAGTATACAGACTAAATTTTGGTATTAGGCACAGGGAAGAGGAAGAGATTAAAAAACACCAATTGCCAGGGTATTCAGGGAAAAGCCCCTAATTTTCTCTTTGCACACTCTTGTCCTCAATAGCAATACTGTCTATGCTTTGTTTTTTTAAAGATAGGCACTCAGTATGTGATCCAGTCTAGGCTGGCCCTTGACTCTTTTTCAGCCTTCTGACTGCTATAAGTACTCACAGGTGTGCACCATAACACTCAGAGGAAAATGCCTTTCTTTGCATGTTTTAAATGTTTCTTTACATGTTCGTTGTAGAGTGCAGAAGTTTAGACTTTATAAAATCTTGGCAGCACGCACACCAGATAGGAAAAGATTAAACTACAAGCTGCATTTAAAAATAATTTTCTTACAGTTTTAGTTGCTAATAGTGACTCCCTAAAGGAACTGATTTATGTCAGGAGCCCAAGCTAAAACTATTAATACTTAAATGACTCTTAACATATCACTTAATGCAACCCCCTGTGATCCCCACTTTCTATTACTAAAATAAAAATAGAAGTTCTAAATTTGAAGATTACTGGGATCCTGAATTGAATTTTGCAGAAGTAATAGAACTTCTAACCATGTATACTCTAGTTGCACTTTGAAAATCTATTCTACTTGTAAACCTTACAAATCCAAGGTTTTTTTGGTTTTTGATTTTTTTTGTGTGTGTGTGTTTTTATTTTAGCTGAGCTACACTTCTCAGTTTACTATACCACTAGTATAACTAATACCTTTTATGTTCTACCTCTATGAAAATATTTCAGAGTTGAAGTTTGTTTCTGTGATGATGCTGACTGTCAACTTGATAGGATCTGAAATCATCTGGAAGGCAGCATTTGAGGCACTCCCGTGAGAGATTATCTAGAATGGGTTATGTGAGGTGAAAAGATCCATCTGAAAAGTGGCTGTGGTCTGGAATGCAGCAAAAGGAGAGAGGCAGCTCTGCAGGAGCAGAGCATTCATTTCCCTCTGCATCCTGGCTAGACGCAGTAACCAGGGGTCTGGTATCAGAACATCCCTGCGGTGACGGGTTGTAGCTTGGAGCTGTAAGCCAAAGTAAACCCTTTTGACCATAAGCTGCTTTTGCCTGGGTGTTTTATCACAACAACAGGAAGAGTAGCTGAGACAGCTTTCCTCTTCTTTTCCTCTTGGTTATCTGAAGAATTGTCAAAAAAGTAGAAAAGTAGAAAAATATAATCCACTCAGTTTTACATGGAAAGTTATTACAGCTTTACTCAAATAAATCTAATCTATAAAAGAATGAAAACCAATCTTGTGTTAATATTATATATGTACCACCACTCAAATATTGTATCTTAAATAAAAATCATGTATTGAACTGCATTTCTATTCAAAGATACCTAGTCTATTCACCCTTTGAATTTCCTGGCAAATAAGTGTATTTACAGAAAAAAAAAAAAGAGCTTCAAAAGGAGATACTCTAGAAGCAGGAACAACACAGCAATAATAATAATAATAATAATAATAATAATAACAATAAATGAATCTGTGCTGAAGTTATTTATTAACTGTTAATAAATAATATTCTCATTAATCCTCTAGATAACTCTTCTAGTGGTAGTCACAATCTTTAATTTGCTATTGGAAAGCAGAGTTATTGTCTGCAGTTAGTGAGTTAGGTTTATTTCTCATAACCACTCCTACAGGTTCTGACAATTGATTCTTTTCTATCTGATCTAAAATAAATAACGTCTCCTTTTCACTGCCAATAAAAGTCAAATGTTCCCCAAGAGAAGGTGAACAATCTGATAATCTGATAGCTGTCACAGGGTAACGAAGTACAAGGTTCTCAGAGACTACACCATCTAGTATGCAAGATATACAAGTTAGATTAGAGTTTAAATTTTGTACTGTCCATATAGAGGGTGAGTACTACTCTTAAAAAAATTCAATAGACATTCCGAAGCATGCCTCCTAAGTAACTTTTCAAAACAAAAATGATGCTCTGATAGATACCTAGTCTTACACAAGAATACCCCAAAGCCACTACATGATCTGGCAAAGAAGATGAACATTCATCCTGTCTGAAACAAAGCAAGGTATTGTGATTCAGTAAGAAGGGATCATAATTCTTCTACATATGAGAAAAGTACAAAGAAAATCCCTCTTACTGCGGATTGCCAATTGCACTTTATTAGCCGAGTTTCGAGCATCTCAGTCATCCAGGAAACCATGCTTGCTCTCACTCCTCTGTCATGACTTAGTATTCAAATGGATCAAGAATAACTTCTGAGGAGCTGCCTAGTCTACCATGGGACACTGAATCACAAACACCCTGTAGCTATGATATAGCCGTTTCCTGAGTTGTTGCTGGTGATGTTTTCCCTTTAGAATTCTGTTCTGGGCACTCAAAACACTAATGTCAGCTGGCATCTTTTTCCCTGGAGAATAGAACCCTTAGTTACTTATTTTAAAATCAACCAGAGTAATTTCAGGAATCCTGATGAAGCCAGCACTTGAGTCTAAATCCACAATTCACTTGTGCTGGGTAGATATTCTTTAAATAACAGGAAAGGAAGTACTCTTTTTTTTTTTTTTCACGTAAAACAAAACAAAACAAACAAACAAAAAACAAAAAACCCCAATGGAGTAGAGTGGGAAGTTTGATTGTGATATTGCACTAAAAGTGCTTTTTCATCATGTTAGTCATGGTCCACAGACAATTTCAGGATGTATAAGAATTAAATCACTCAGCAAACATAAAGCTTTGCCTGTGTGTCTTCTTTTATAGGATAAAGCTGCACAACACTCTCTTTCATGGGCATCCTGTTACAGACTGCTGCTTTCTGAAGTAAAGGTCAATGACAGAAATGTGAGGGAGGAGGCTGCAAAAAGACTGTGCTTATCCATAGATTTGAAAGGAAATAACTGAAGATTCAGTTTCACCTCTGTAGAGGAAGAGTGCAGTACTGCAGTATGAATAGAAATCAGAAATCTGTAAGATATGCTAGCAAGACATTTAAAGTAGAATTTGTTCCTCCAGTGTCACTTCCTAGGGACTTGAATTTCTAGCAATCTTTGAACACTCTACAGAGAATAAGCTTCCTACGTGTAGGAAATCTATGCACATGCCCCACATTTCTTAAACTATCCAAACGGGTTTTGAGATTTTTCTCATAGTGCCAATGTTTACACAGTTTACCCAATCATTGGTACAATAAATATTGTGCAGTTTTAATACTTTAAAAACATTTCTTTGGGAAGGTTTAATAATCAGAATCCACATTGTATATGAATGATCTACTCAGAAACAACATCAGTAAAAGTGTTAGAGAAAGTTATTTCTTAAAGCTGGTGTTATAGCTCAATCTGGAGAGCATGTGAACATGTGCAAGGCCCTGGTGTTATCATTAGCCAAAAAGTGCATTTCTTTAAAGCAAATGTTGTCTTCCAACATGATAATTACTCATTTAAAAAATCCTCAAAAGTCTGTCATCTCAAGATATGACACATATCTATGCAAAAAGTATTATTCGATTTTTTAAAAAGGTTCTGCTCTGCTTCAGATGTGTGGATAGAGAACATTCAAAATTTCCATGGTTTTATAATCATATTGATTAACTGAGAGGAGTGGAAGACAGGAAAGAAGGTATCAGAGTTCATGGAAAAACAGCCCAAGGAGCCACTCCTTGGTTCTCATCCAGCTGTGCTGGTGAGTTCTTGGCACAAAGCATATACTCTCCCAATAGCCTAGCTATTCTTATGCAGTGAAGATAACTACAACTTTTGTAGGGTTATTGTAAAAAATATAAATTATAAACACAGCTTAAGAACAAACTTCAACTCAAACTGTGATGATAGCAATGATATTCCTAGATTCCACTTTCCCCCAGGACTCACTAGAATAGGGTGGAATGCACAGTATTAAAATACAGGGAAGACTCAGTTATTTACTTTTTAGATTCTATTTTTAAAATCTTCTTTTAAAAACTGGCATGAAATGTAAATAAAGAAAATATCCAGTAAAAAAAAAAAAGAACTGGCATGAAATTGAGTAACCACTTCATATTTTTCACTATTTTGGAGCAACAGGTAGGTAGGCATAGAACATACAAACACGTTACAGTTTCTGGGAAGAAATGTTACAAGTGAGAAGGGAAAACTCTGGAAAGTCCTGTTATTCGGGATCAAAGCCAGCTAGACTATTTGTATTAACTAGCTAATGATTTAACTTTTTAAAATATCAAATATCTCCGCACATTTTTGTCATTAAAACATTTGTCTATATAATTCTTAAGATTTGTAGGATTTAAATTACCTCTTCATGTACACATTTAGCTATATTGTCATTAACTTTAACTAAATATATAGTAATTGATGTGTTTTTGGTCAGTAGCATCTGGAGATACCTTTCAGTGGTTAAGAACACTTGCTGTTCTTGTAGGGGAACAGAGTTTGTTTTCCAGCACCTATATCAGGCATTTTACAAACGCCTACAATGCCAGTTTCAGGGGATTCAGTGCCCTCTCAGCCTTCATGAGCAGCCTTAAACACAGGTGTATGTATATACACATGCACAAAATAAATACATGTTTTTGGTCACTAAAGAGCCTTACTCATTTTTCTTTCTCAGATAGGTTACACGTTGGCACTTAGATGTAGAGAACAAGAAACAGAAAAATTCCATTAACTAAGTCTATCAATTTTTTTTTTATTGCTTTAACTTGGGAGAACAATTTAGTGTGGCAAGACATGGCTAATTAAAATAGAGTCTTAAGGAAAACACCCTGTTGATTATAAGCTCTTTCAATGATTAAATAATGTTTAATAGGTAGTAAGGAAGTTTAGCCACCAGAAAAGGTTTTACATAGGAACATAAAACCAAAAGTTACTGAAAATTCTTCCTTTCATGTTTGAGCTATGGTTCTGTAAAAGTGATGAAAAATATTGCTTCCTTTCTTATTACCAAAAATACTCAAAAATTGGACATTTTAGCTAAAGACTGTCTGTTCCCTATCTTTCTAGTCATGGAAAAGGCCATTATACAATGAGCAAAGCTCTTTTTTCTTGAGGCAAAAAAGGATAGCTTTATTGTTGAAAACACTGGGCTATTATGCCAAACATTCCTTGTATTTTTTGAGGACACACAGTACACAATATATTAGAGAAAAGTCAAATTCAGACAGAAATTCCTAATAATAAAGAGTATTGCCTAAGTACAACAATATTTTTGATAACTGATCTTACCATTTTCAAATTTTACACCTTATTTGAAAAGTCAGAAGCAAATTAGAGGCAAAACACATAAAAGTACCATATTCCCAGAGCTGTAATTCAGAAGCTTGGCTTAATTCAGATGGGAAAGTTATTTCTCATTCCCTTCTCTTTTTTTTTTTTTCTTCAACAGAAGAAACAGGCCTCTAAGAATTCTCAGCCCATTCAATTACTCCATTATTTGGACAGTGATTTCTTTATTTTTTTGAGACAGGGTCTCATTATGTAGCAGCATTTGACCTTGAACTTACTATGCAAACCAGGCTGGCTCTGAATTCAGAGAGATCCCTCTGCCTCTGCCTCCTGAGTGATAGAATGAAACGTGTGTGCTACCATTCTTGGCTTGTTTTCAGCCTTCTAACTGTTGTGTACTGCATTCTGTGAACCTCTTATATTTCTATGGTGCTCCTGAATATAACTTTCCCTAAGGAGCATACCAAGGACTAAATTCCTAGGCAACCAGCTTCACCAGGCAGTGAATGTTTTGCAGTGGAGGAAGGTGCTTTACCAACACTTGGAATTCTTGTGATAACTAAAGTGGTGAAGTATGCCTTCATAATTGCAGGTCACATGACTCTGCTCTTCTGTAAAGGGTCTCCAAAGTATTTTTCACATTTCTAGAAACTCTTGAAGTGTTTCTGGGAAAGCAGTCCTGTCATGTTCAAATACATAATTGTCCTTCCCCAGTATGTAGTTTGTCTTTATCTTTTTATAAGAATTTTTCCTAAACAGAAGTCACTACTTTTAATAGTTACATTGTTCCGAATTTTCATTTTAATATTTTGAAGAACTGTTTAGCAAAATTAAGAACATAAGCACTAACACAAAAATGTTTCATACAATTTTAAAATAACTAACGAGGCTGGTGAGATGGCTCAGCAGTTACAAGCACTGGCTGCTCTTCTAGGAATTCAAGTTCTATTCTCAGTACTCTTGTAGTGGCTCACAAACCTCCTGTAACTCCAGCCCCAGGGATCATATGCTCCCACTTCTGGCCTTGAGAACATGAATGCAAGTGGTGCATATCTATCTATCTATCTATCTATCTATCTATCTACTTACCTACCTACCTATCTATGTACTGACCTACCAGAAAAACACCCATACACATAAAAAACTAGTTAAAAAAACTGAAAGGATGTTGAAAAATTTACCATAAAGACATGGATAAATATTTGAGTGGACAGACATATTTAACCAGATTTAAACAAAAAAATCAAAGTGAACATGCACTAATGTACTGCATGTATTATATTAATGTACAATTTTATACTTATCAATGAAAAATAAACATAAAAATAATAAAAACTCTGGAATTAGAATACTTTAATTCAAATCCTCATTTTCTCACCAGTCTATATTTATAAATATTGCAAATTATATTGCAAACTATAATATACTATATAATATACATTATATTATAAACTATAACATAATATAATATAAATATTATAAACTATATTTGAAAGTTTTTTATAAGGCTGGAGAGATGGTTCAGCAGTCATCAAGAAGTTCTTTCTGCTGCTCTTGCAGAGGAGCTGGGTTAACTTTCCAGCATCCACTGATTCACAAACATGCTTTTGCTCCAGTTCCAGGAGATGCAACACCCTCTTCTGAACTCTATGGATTCTAGACATACATATGGTACATATACATACACACAAGCAAAATATTCATATATATATATAAAAAATTAATAAACCTAAAAAAATTAAAGATTTTTATTTTTAATTAGTGTGTTTACATGCACATGGGTACCTACAAAAGTCAGAAGATGGTGTGGGATCCCCTGGGACTGGGATTATATGCAGCCCAATCATTGCTGTTGGGACCTAAGTTCAAGTCCTCTGGAGGACTGTGTGGAGGTTCAATGAGAATGGTCCCTACAGACTTAAACATTTGAATGCTTGGTTACTAGGGGGTGGCACTATTTGAAAAGAGTAAGAGTATGGCTTTGTTGGAGCAAGTGTGTCACTGTGGGTGGGCTTTGAGGTTTCAAAAGGCCAAGCCCAGCCCAGAGGCTCTCTCTTCCTGCTTCTGTGGATCCAGATGGAGAACTCTCAGCTACTTCTCCAGCACGGTTTGCCTGAGTACTGCAATGCTTCCTGCCATGATGATAATGAGCTAAACCTGAAACTGTAAGCAAGAGCCAATCAAATGTTTTCCTTTATAAGAGTGGCTGTTAAGATCACTTGTTGTTTGTTTTAGTCTTTGTTCCACTGTGAAGAGACCCCATGACCTTGACAACTCTTATATGAATGCCATAAAGGTTAATTTAGTAAGCAAATTGAATAGGCATATAAATAGGATAGCTTATGACAAAGTAAAAAACATATATGCTGGCATTTTTTGTATATTAAAGTTAAAGCAATCGCTTTGTCCTTCAAGGTCATTAAGGTGCTTTCCTACGCCTTTGTGTTTGCTTTTTCACTTATGTCTTTAGTCCACCTGAAACTTACTTTTGTGTATGTTAAAAACCAGCTACACTCTCTTCCACATAGTATCAGTTAAACAAAACTCTAGTAAGATCCACTGGGAAATACAACCCTTTGCCTCTACACCTAAGGGCCTGTTCAGTCACATGTTTGTTTCTTTGTGTACTTAATCTGTTTTGGGGCTCACGCTGTTTTATCTATACCCTTGTCTCTGAGCCAGGGCCACACTGTTATCTTATTTCTCACCATTGCTCTTACAGGATTTTGAAAGTATAACTATACTCTGCAAATATATGAAATATACTTTCTGAACACCCCACTCTCCTAATCCTGCTTCTAATTTTCCACCACTGTAGCCACAACGACACTAGACTGCTCAGATACCTAAGCTCACTCCTTCATCAAAGACACTGGCAATACCCTTCCACAGGAGATCCATATGACATACCCCTAATTGATTCTGTTCCTTATTCAAATCTGTATTCTCCATAAGGACTTACCTAATTACACTAAAATTTCTAATTTTTCATATTACTTTACATAAGTACATTTAATTTCTTCATTGTTATAATGTTTCTTTTCCTCCTCTATAAAGTCAGTTTCGTGATGTCAAGCAGTTCTCTGTGCTTTCTCCCTTGTATTTCCAGTGCATAGTTTGGTAGTAGCACCAGCTGGGTATACAAACTTCATTTGGCTCCAAAATTCATGTAATTTCATCACTAACTCATAATATCCTCTAAATTCTTTCATGGAATTATATCTACTTCTAGTCTTTTCCTTTCAAGTGATTATCAATATATACCCTCACTACTTCATGTTGCCATCTTTGAAATACTCATTTTCATTGAGGTCCAAAAGTGATTTCTAACTTTCTCTCTCCAATGGCCCACTCCTACACCAATGAATCATGCTCACCCACACCAACCAAGCACTTACATGATATGCCCACACTGCCATATATAATCTTGCCTGTTCTATTTCAGTGTACAGTAGAAAGAGCCCCAAGGCCAAAGAGAATTGAGTTCAACTATTTCATTTATAAACTTCAAAAGCAGTTGTCTAACATGTGTAAATCCTTGTGGGTTTTTTCCCTCAGCTCAAACATAAATTCTGCTATTTATTATTTAGTCCATGTTGCTAAATAACTTAGTTTCCAAGAGAATTATCTGAGTTGTCCGAAGTCAGAAAATACGTACATGTGAAGTGTCAAACACAGAGGTTTAACCACATTCACTAACATTAATCTCCTTGTTCCTCCGGATGCCTTTCTGGATTATGCTGATTCTTTTAACAAATAGGCCAGGAAAGGAAAGTAATATATTTATCTGACAAATAGTTGTAATATCTGTTTTGTTGCACATCCTATTTGTTTTATGATTTGTTTAAAAATTACTTCATCGTTAAAAAGTGACAATGAATAAAATGGTCACAGTATGTGTTGAAAATGAGACATAGGAGAAAGGGGCTTGTCACTGACATCAGAAGCTATCTTTTCATTATAGTTTTTGACATGGAAAGTATGTGTATGCCTTCTCTGTGTAGTAATTATAATAAAATTTAACCCTTGTTGTATCTTTGAGAATCTATTCAAGATTATGAAACATCTCTACTGAAAAGTATATTTATTAATCAATACATCTCTTATGTTTTCCTCTTCATTGAAAACTCTTGCTCTTGATAACAGAGACACATGCTAACCCTGCATTAAGTGTCATGAACATCTTTAAGGTTTTGTTACTTTTTTTCTGTTTTAGGTTTTTATTATTTACATTTTTGTTGTTCTTCCTTGAGACTGACATGCTATTTAGCCCAAGCTACCCTAAAACTTGTGGTCTCCTTCTGTATCAGCAACCTGTGTGCCACCATTGCTAGCTAAACTTCATAAAAGTTTAAAGTAGTAAAAGAACATGCAAAATGTTAGAAGCCATCAGATTGATTCTTTTCATTCTAGTAGTTAATAAATGCCCAAGCTTGGGTTTATATAACCATTCAATTGTTATTTCTTATCTGCAATTTGCTGTATAATCATACTTACCTATTTCTTAGAGTTGCTATTAAATTGGGAGTATTCTATTAACTACAAACAATTTTAGAGATAAATTAACATTCTTAAAAAACCTACCGAATTTACTATGATAAGTGGAAACTTTAAAAACTCAATGGAAAAGTGAAGCACTGCATTATTGATAGCAATGTACCCCAATCCAGCTATGAAAAAAGAGTGCAGAAGTTCCTCAGAATATTTCTTATAAAGCAACTATATAATCCAGCAATCCCACTACAGGGGTCATAACTAAAGGGAATGAAATTAACATGTTGAAGAGGCATATGCACTCTCGTGTTTATTTTGGCACCATTCACAAGATTCAGGAAATGCAAAAAACCCAACTGTCTACCAGCCAAAGAATGGACAAAAGGTATGCATAATAGAACCCTATTCAGCTATAGAAAAGTATACAATTTGGTCATTTGTGGCAATATACAAGATTACTATGTTAAATGAAATAAGCCACTCACAGAAAGACAAAACTGCATGATCTCATTCATATGTAGAATAAAAGTTGATCTCACTGAAGCTGAAAACAGAATGGTAATTTTCTAGAGTTCTGAACGAGTAGAAGGCCAAGAAGATGAGGAAGACCGATGTGTGTGGGGGGGTGTGAACTAGAAGTAAGAATTTCTGGTGGTTCAGTGTACTGCAAGGGGACTACAGTTATCAAGTATGTGCTCTAAAAAAGGATTTTGAAAATTTTACCATAAAGAAATGATAAATATTGTCAGGCGGTGGTGGCGCATGCCTTTAATCCCAGAATTTGGGAGGCAGAGGCAGGCGGATTTCTGAGTTCGAGGCCAGCCTGGTCTACAAAGTAAGTTCCAGGACAGCCAGGGATACACAGAGAAACCCTGTCTTAAAAACAACAACAACAACAACAACAACAACAACAACAAATAAATAAATAAAAAAAAGAAAAAAAGAAAAGAAGTAATAAATATTGAGGAGAAATATATATGTTCAATGTGACTAGAACAATATATACATGTAATTTAGAGCTTTTGTTTTTCTATATGAGTAAAAATGTAAAAAAGTAAATAATTGTCAAAGTGCATTGTATCATACCAGAGAACTACTGAGCAACTTATAATTTTTTGACCCAACCATACATGTTGAAGGCCACAGTAATAATGTTGATAGACTTAAGCTTTTCTCTTAGGAAATCTGAAGAAATGTCATATCCAAATTCTTCTGGGTTGGCAAATTTAGGTATTTGGAGTGGAAATAAAATTCTGGTAGAACAAAAATCTCTGCAGCCAAGTATTTCTGCTTGGTAGGACACATTTTTATTTCTATGTATGATGGAAAAAAATTCAGAGATGGAAAAAGTCATGCTGCTTTCAGACACAGGGGAAGACAAAGCCTTCTCTGTAGCAACAAAAGTCCTTCTATTTCAAACTAAGTCTATTAGCATAGTTTCAGAAAGTCTTCTTTCAAAATCTCAAGGAAGGACATTAAATCAGGCTGTCAGATTAGCTGTAATTCTTACCACAACATCATGTACCTAAACCTCTAAACCTGCATGTGTTCATGCAACAAAGTGTTCATGCAAAGTGTTCATGTGTTGCATGAACATGCATGCAAGTGTTTATGATTCTCCTTAACCTATGAAGTATCACTAGGACCAACTCTAATGGCAAGACAGCAATACTATCCATATTACCCATTTGGCCACTCCCAATAATGGTTTTATTGACTTTTAATCATAAAATATGAGATTTAAGGAAGAGTCTTTAAAGTATAGAGACCTCTCATGTGGCTTTCATCCAACTTCACCTAATGTTTAACTTCTTATATAAGCACAGAACATTTATAAAAACTGAGATGTTAATATATATGTAATAGATACTCTTGTTTGTCAACCTGTGTACCTCTAGAATTAACTAAAAACCCAAGCAGCTGGGTATACCTACGAGGGATTTTTTTCTTAAATAAATCATTCAAATAGGAAGATCCACTTTTATCTGGACCTTTAATTTGAGCCACACCTGCTGGCAGCCTATATAAAGGACATAGAAGAAGGAAGCTTTCTCTCTTTTTGCCTGCCTGCCCTTGCTTTTGCTAGCAAGTCGATTCCTTCACTGGCTTTAGAGTCTATTTGTCTTAGTTAAGGTTATTACTGCTATGATATAACACCATAACCAAAGCGACTTGGGGAAGAAAGGGTTTGTTTGGCTTATACTTCCATATCACTATTCATCATTGAAGAAAGTCAGGATAGGAACTCAAATAGAGCAGGAGCTAACACAGAAGCCATGAAAGGGTGCTGCTTACTGTTTTTTTCCACATGACCTCATCCTGTTTTCTTATAGAACCCAGAACTACCTGCCCAGGAGTGGTCCCACCCACAATGGACAAGGCCTCCCCCATCAAACACTAATTAAGAAAATGCCCTATAAGCTTACCCACAGCCTGATCTTGTAGATGTATGTTCTCAGTTGAGGGTCCACTTTTCCAGTGACTCTGGCTTGGGCCAAGTTGATGAAAACTAGTTAGCACACTACTTCTTTAGGATTACAGTGAATACTTGAGACCAGCTGAGATATCTGACCTCACAGACTGGAAACTACTGGATTATTGGAGCTTCCATCAGTAGATGGCCATTTCTGGTTTGGCTGGACCACAGTCAGTAAACCACTCTAATAAATTCCTTTTAAATGTATATATTCTGTAGGTTCTGTTCCTCTAGAGCATCCTGACTAATATCACTGCTGTGAACTACAGACTTCACTTAAATTTTCTTAAATTTAAGTGAAAGATACTTACCTAGAATTTTTTTCTTTTTAGTTTCTTTCTTCTTAAGCAAGAGAAACTTATGGCTACTTTGCCATTTAAATAGAACTTTAAAATAACCTTGAGGCTGATCTGCCTAAACTGAATTGTTTAAATCAAGTTTCCCTCAGTGATGTGAATGTGGACTGAGCTTGTTCCATTATTAGGAGAGATGAGTCTAAGCAAACCCTTTGCAGCTTGAATGTCAATGAAAGGTTCCTCACCTATAGGGAAGGAAGAGGATTTCAGGTTTGCTATCAAAATTCTAAAAAATGTTATTTACTCTGCCATGCAATAAAGGGATACTGCATAATGTGTAAACTAAGGAAGCGGATTGTTAAGATTTGTAACTTAGGAAGTCAAGTTTAGCGCATCCTTATGAGAACTTGGTATGGAGGGATTAAATTAATTATCCCTCTTTTTTTTGGATTTTTTTTTGTTTTGCTTTGTTTTTTTTGAGACAGGGTTTCTCTGTGTAGCCCTGGCTGTCCTGGAACTCACTCTGTAGACCAGGCTGGCCTCGAACTCAGAAATTAATTATCCCTCAAAACAAAATAACAACAACAGCAACAACAACAACAACAACAGGAAAATCACTGCTACTTCTAAGCATACGGACAGATGGTACCATCAAAGCAGTGACTACACATAAGGCATACAGATGTTTAGGGACCAGGCTGTCACAAATAATTCCACATATCAGAAAAAATCAGCATCAGTGAACTGATAGAATCATTCCCTTTATACTTACTGTGACTAACTGTAACAGGAGAACTGATCCCAGAGTTGTTGAATAACGAGTGACCTCAAAAGGAGTGCACTGCACTTACTACTACTGCCATATGAGGGTCAGAGTAATTAAGGAGAAATATGATTTTATTGAAATTTTACGAAAACTGTCAATTACACAAGCGTTTGACTTCCCCTCATCTATTATTTCTGTACACCAAGGGCCTCTTTACAATGAATAACAGCTCTTAAAACTCTTGAAAGGCGAAGGGCCCTTGGATTTATATCCAGCAACATAAAATGAACATAGGTACAGAGGCTTTGTTTGATTCTCAAAAGCAAGACTTGGGGAGATTAAAATCCCATGGGGCGTAGCTATTCAACCCTTGCAGCTTGCAACAGCAGAATAGAAAGCACACACAGAGAATATAGATCTAAGAAGGAGGCTGGAACTGATGCACATTTCTATAAAATCAGTTTAGGAACATGACCTACCCTTAAATTTGTCTGAATTAGCACAAAGCATTAATTCTTATGGATTATGCACAGAAACATGGCTATTAGAGCACTTCATACTTTATTCTTTATTTTTCCCATTTTCTCGTTTTGATCCTTATTAACTCTCACTCTGCCTTTAACAACTCACTATCATACATACCCACATTGTATATTGCTACAATGCCGATCTTACTCCTGCTGTTGAGGATATCTCGCTAAGGAGCTGGTGAGCAGGTTCAGCAGCTATAAGCACTTACTGCTCTTCTGGGGACTCATGTTCAGTTGCCAGCATCAATGAAGGCCAGCTCACAACCACCTGTAACTTCAACTCTAGGGATTCCAATCTCTTTTTCTGGCTTCTATGAATACTGCACTCCAGTGCCCAAACTACACAGATATATACATATAATTAAAATGATAAGTCTTTAAAAAGGTATGTAGTGAGTAAATTTTTATTTATATGGCTTTTAATGTTCTCAATGACTTGACCCCAGGGGTACTTCCCAGATTCATCTCTTAGCCCTGTTCCCTTTTTACTTCACATCTATATTGAGTGCATTTCTGAGTCATTAATCCTCTTTCCTCTTCTAAAAAGGCTTTTTCTACTTTGTTTACCCTGTATGTCTAAATCTGTTCTTTTCTTTAAAACAGACCAAATGCTACTTCCTTGCTGAATTCAGTTCTGGTTTTCACTGGTTTCAGCTATAATACTGATCTCTCCCAGCTTCTCATTTTAGCTTATTTTCATGCTTTGTGGAACTTGATTTTACCATTAGCATAGAGATGGAGCAGACTATTAGAAGCAAAATAAGTGATTATTTAATATTACTAATAAAAACATTAAAATACTACTTTCAAAAACTGTCCTAAAGTGACTTAAAGCTAAACAAGAGGAGTCTATGATAAGATTTAGGAACAGTGTCATTTTGTCCAACAACAATATCAACTCACTGTGACTCCTTGTCACAAAGGTCAGGAGCAGTTGGAAAGAGTGTTTTTTTCCATTCATTTGCCTACAGTTGCTATCTAGTTAATAATTAGATGACTAGGAGGGCAAATTGTGCCTGATATGAAATCTTTAAATACTGAACAGATAACACTTTCTAGATGACTTTAGATATGCTTTATTCCCATGAAAATCTCAGTATTCTCAGTGCCCATTTTTGAATAAGACCATCTCTGACCACTTAAGAGTCACAGTTTATTCCAACTTCTCTTTCCATAAGCCATTTGGTATAATGACCTTAATCTACCTTCTAAGATATAAATTATTTAGCAATGTATAAATCCTTATTGGAAAAAAATAAACCATGATTAAGAGATTCAGGCTGAGTTACATACCTACTTTTGACAATTATGATTACCTTTAAAAATTCAACTTCCAAGGAAAGGTATATTGAAGGATTAAAAAGAAAATCTTTAAACTTGAGGCTGGTGACTTGCAAGAATAATAATTGGTATATAGGATAAAATTATGAAGTGATATCCTATTTTTCTATAAAAGAGCATAAAATGTAGTATTTTAGGTACATAGTTATTTCCAGAGGACCTGAAGTCAGTTCTAAGTACCCACATTAGGTTATGTGAATCTGTTAGTCCAACTCTAGAGGATCCAGTACACTTTTCTGATTTCCACCAGCACTTGTACTCACATGAACACAGACACATGCACACATATATAATTTAAAATAAACCTTCTTTTAAAAAATAACAGAATATTTCTTGAGCTTGTTGTAGAACATATCAGAATGTATCAACAAGACACCTTTACCAGTCATTTCAATATCTATATGATTAAAAATGAACAGCATCACTACTTTCCTCCAACCTAACTTTTGCCACTATTTTTTTATCTGGCTAATGGAGTATTTCTTTTCTTCCATTTCTATGGTCAAGCCAGAAAGGCACCCAGTTGTCATCTCTGTCCCATTTTCTTCATATGTTTAAGGCAACCATTTAACCCTTAACCAGGTTCCCTTTACTGTACTTTGGATATGGCCTTATTTTCTCTTGATTAAAATGTTAAACAGTTTTCATACTGGTCTCTTTGCCTGATCACACTCTTTCTGGTCACCAGACAGATGACTTTTCTGATATCACCTCCTAGTCAAGCATATTTGGTAGCACAGTAGCCCCTTTACAGTCTGACTGTTTATTCTTCATTCATTTATTCTGTTTACTCACCAAATGTGTATTGAATTTCTACTATGGCCAAACTTTCAAGATACAACACAAAATAAACAGACAAGAGTCCTATTCCCTATTCTCTTTTAATCCTTCTTCACTGCCATTACTAATCTTTGCCTTCTAGAAACAGTGAACCTTTCTTTTCATACAAATTTCTATTCACTTTTCAAATTCCATTTCAAATGTAAATTCCCTCCTAAGACCTTCCTGAAATAACATGTACACTTTACAAGCTCTAACATTTTGTTTTCACAGGTATTCTTCTAACCTGTGAGTTTCTTGAGAACAGGGCTAATATCTTTTGACATGGGTAGCAAATGCAATGTTTGAATAACATGATACTCTGGAAATCAGTTTGGTGGTTCCTCAGAAAATTGGGCACAATACTACCAGAGGACCCTGCTATACCACTCCTGGGCATATACTCAGAGGATTCTCCAGCATGTAATAATAATACATGTTCCACTATGAAGCCTTATTTCATAAGGACACAAGGCTAAATAAGGACACAAGGCTTCCACATAGAAGCCTTATTTATAATAGCCAGGAGCTGGAAAGAACCCAGATGTCCCTCAACAGAGGAATGGAAAAAAAAAAAAGAAAATGTGGTACCTTTACACAATGGAATACTACTCAGCTTTTAAAAACAATGAATTCATAAAATTCTTAAGCAAATGGATGGAACTGGAAAATATCATCCTGAGTCAGGTAACCCAGTCACAAAAGAACATACATGGTATGCACTCACTGATAAGAGGATATTGGCCCAGAATCCTGGAATACCCAAGATACAATTCACAGACCAAATGAAGCTCAAGAAAAGGAAGAACAAAGTATGGATACTCTGGTCCTTCTTAGAAGGGGGAACAAAATACCCACAGGAAGAGATACAGAGACAAAATATGGAGCAGAGACTGAGGGAAAGACCATCCAGAGGCTACCCCACCTAGATGTCATCTGGGAGGCTCTGCCAGTGCTTGACAAATATAGAGGTGAATGCTCTCAGTCAACCATTGAACTGAGCATAGAGTCCCCAGTGGAGGAGCTAGAGGAAGGACTGAAGGAACTGAAGGGGTTTGTAGCACCATAGGAGGAACAACAATTTGAACCACCCAGTACCCCCAGAGCTCCCAGGGACTAACACACCAACCAAAGAGTACATATAGAGGGACCCATGGCTCCAGATGCATATGCAGCAGATGGCCTGGGCATCAAAGGGAGGAGAGGCCCTTGGTACTGAGAAGGCTAGATGTCCCAATGTAGAACACTTCGCCAGGACAGGGAAGTGGGAATGGGTAGGTTGTTGAGCAGGGGGAGGGGGATAGGATAGGATTTTTTTGGGGAGTGGGAAACAGGAAAGGGGACAACATTTGAAATGTAAATAAAGAATATATCTAATAAAAAAGGAAAGATGAGTGGTTGAAATGGCATAGCTTCCCACATTGTTTCTAGCAATTAAATAGATTTCTTTTTAAATATTCAAAAACAGCATTCACAAAGCATGATTTTATACCAGTTGCTGCTCCTAAACACTACACAAAATAGTGATTTTTAGTGCCCTAGGCAAAGGTTTTAAAAGTCTGTTATTTTTCTATTTAGAGTTAATTTTGACCTTCATTTATGACATAATTATAATCTGCCTTCTGATCTGGAACATGTGCCAATAACTGAAAAAGCAAAGTAACATATATTATAAGACACAATATATAGCACCAAAAATGGATTTTCAGGAGAGGAATATTAGGTTATCGTGGAAATTAACTCACTAAGTTTATATAAAATACAGAATCATGTATTCTAATTTGTTATGAATATTTTGATTAAACTTAGATATGACAATATCTTAAGAAATATATATATGACAATCAGAACATGACTAGAAGACTATTTTTGGATAAAATATTGTGTCTTTAATTAATGAAAGATCAAAATCTGAATCAGGAAAACACTAGGAATGTGACCCAAAAGCAAAAACAAAAAAGTTCAGATGGTGCAGACCAACTTTTTCCAGTTAAACCAACTAGAAAACCAATACTGACACAAGAGTGTGACCTTCCATCAGTACACAGAGAACTTTGTGTATGCATATAAAGACATTGCTCAACCCACAGCTGGTACCTAGAGCCAAAATCTACCCTCACTGCAGCGACTCCCACTACAACATATGGACTGAGAGAATGGGAAAATGAATTTTTAAATCGGTTGTTTGTTCCATAGACCTTCAGTGTGTGAGCCAGGACAAAACTCTTATTTCTATTAATTTTTAATGAGAACATAGAGATCAAGACAAAATATTTTAGCTGGCATTAAGGGAAGAGATCTCTCATCTTCTTGCATTATTTTAGAAAGTTCTCTAGAATTCTGGGTCTCCCTCCCTGTATAAGGTCTTATTTTTTCTACTTCCTTAAATCATTCCCCAAAAGACACATATCAGTGCCTTTGGTAGCTAAAATGCTCTGCTTACAAACCAGGCATATATTTAGACACTTGTTTGTGATATGGTCTACTAGTCTATGCCTTTAGTCTTACACAGATTATACATTTCCTGATAAGAGAAAAAAATCATTTTTCTTTTACTCCAAGGTGCTAATGCAATAAGAAAGCAATTAAACATCACATAAGACACCTATTTACAGAGCTGATCTTTAACTCTTAAACCTATTAACAATACACTGGGATTAGCTATGATTTAGCATGAATTATCTCACCAGGGTCAATGTCTGATTATCAGAAGACAACTGGAAGAAATTGTTTAACAATACAAGTACTCTGAGTGTATTAGTCAAACGTCAGATCTAAAAAACACAATGCTCACTCTCTTGGTTCAGCACTTAATTTTCTGAGAAAAGATGTATCATCACAGTAAATAGGAATATATACTTTAGCTCTAGAATGAAGGCATTCTAGCAGTAAGTTTCTGTCTTACCAATTACTACCCACGTAAATGTTCAAACCTGCAATGTAATAAGAATAGTGATGTTATTGTCTACTTAATAGCACTCTGTCACTTAAAATGGCACGTGTGTTGGGCTGAGGATGTAACTCTGTGGTAGAGGACCTGTCTACTGTGCACAAGATCCTGAGTTCAGTTCCCAGACCACAATAAAAGTCAGTGAGAATAACTTGTGCAATGGCAATGTATTTGGGGCATGGTAAGGAAGTTCTATATGGGGCCAGGGATAGTGGCACACAACTTTAATCTCAGAACTTGAGAGGCAGAGGCATAAGTGACAGATATAGAGACAGCAAAGGCAGATATAATTCCATGAGTTTGAGGACAGCCTGTTTTAAGAGTTCTAAGCCAGCCAGGGCTACATAGTGAAACCCTTTCTCAAAAAAAAAAAAAAAAAAAAAAAAAAAAAAGGTACTATAGTCTTAACATCAAAAAACACTATTAATCTTCTTATGGGTGACATATGGCATGGTGTTAAATCCAGGACTTAGACTTGGAAAGCCTAATTTGGAATTCTTTTTCTGCCACTTAATGTTTTTGTGACCTACTAATCTACATATAAAAAGTTACTAGGAAGATTAAGACAAACTTTGAAGTTACTAAAAATCATAAAATTCATCACTGTTTCATTACAAATTATAAACTTCTCAGTCAAATTCTTTTCTATATTTTAATACAAGTACATTATGTAATATTGTACAATAACAATATGATTTATAAAGCATATAAAATGCCTATTGGTAAAATCTAAAGCACTTTACCAGTTTGTTTTGTTTTTTTGTTTTTTGAGTCAGGGTTTCTCTGTGTCCTAGCTGTCCTCATATTTACTATATAGAGCAAGCTGGCCTCAAATCTGTAGATCTGCCTGCCTCTGTCTCCCAAGTGCTGGGATTAAAAGCATGTGCTACCACCATCTACTTAGTCTAAAGTATATTTTTAACCAAGGAGCTATACTAGTTCCTTTAAAATATTCCATCACAAGAAGTGGGAGATAAATATAATAAAAATATATTGCATGGATGCACAAAATTTTCAAAAAAATAAAATATTTTAAAAATAAAATATTTTTTTAAAATGTCTCACTTAATTCAATAATATGCCTTTGAAATAAAGACAAGTCTTCATTTCTTGATTTGTGTGTGACACACACATTTGTAGCATATATAACATTTATAACAACCCATTTAGCTTTTATAGCAACCTTGAGAAGAAACTGAGTCACTGAAATGAGAGTATTTGCCAATATCACAGTGCAGTTCAGAAGCAGCACCAGATCTTGGGTCCGTATTCAGGTTACATTAACTCTAAATATCTTGCCCTTGTCACTATGTAAGGATGTCTCTTCAGCTTTTTGGCTTGAGATCCACAAAAAGCTAGGCATTCCCTTATATAAAATCAAAGAATAACTACTTTCATAATGTGGTATGGTACCAGGAGATTAATTCACTTCCAAATAGAAGATAATTTAATTTGATCTCTCCCTCCCTCCCTCCCTCCCTCCCTCCCTCCCTCCCTCCCTCCCTCTCTCTCTCTCTCTCTCTCTCTCTCTCTCTCTCTCTCTCTCTCCCCCTCTTCCCTCCCTCCAAATAAAGTCTACTTTCCACTCATATTTGAAAAAAAGCATAGGAGACAGCTAATGCTATTGGAATGTGAGTACTGGGTCCCCAATGGATGAGTTAGAGAAAGGACTGAAGGAGATGAAGGAGTTTGAAACCCCATAGGAAGAACAACAGTATCAACTAACCAAACTGCTCCACCCCCTACCCTCCCACCCCAGCCAAGAGCTCCTGGGGACTAAACCACCAACCAAAGAGTGCATATGGAGGGGCCCAGGGTTCCAGCCACAAATGGAGCAGAGAATGGCCTTATCTGGCATCAATGGGAGGAGAAGCCCTTGGTCCTGTGAAGACTTGATACCCCAGTGTAGGGTATCAGTGTCAGGGTGGGGAGATGGGAGTGGGTGGGTGGGAGGGACAGCATCCTTATAGAAGGAGGGGTGGGGGATGGGAGAGGGGAGTTCTGGAAGGGAAAGCCTTTTATTTTATTCTTTGATATATATGAAGTCTTAGTCATACCTGCCTTCTATTCTCTTCTTCTAACTCCTTCAAGTTTCCCAGCAGTTTCTCCTTACGAAAATACAATAGCGCTCACATCCGCACTCTGCTGCTTACCTGTTACAGAGGACACTAATGGCTCCATGTGGACTGCAGTGACATGGCAGGCAGAGACCAACAGTGTGGTTCAGGTAAAAGCCCTCTTTGCAGGTGTCACAGTGAAGGCCCTGATATCCCACATGACAATAGCACTGTCCTGTGGTCTGGTTGCAGTTCTTTATATCCAAACTTCCAACCTCCGAACAGTTACACATATACTCTGAAAACAAAAGAAAGCCATCATCAAACTAGTTTTTGTTAAAAAAAAAATCATTTGTGATAAATTGTTAGGGCTAGAAAAAAATAACTCGAGCTTTGGCTTCTTAGACTATGCAGTTTATTTAAATTAGGAAATATATACAGCAGAGTTCATAATACATGTATAGTTCATAATTATAAAGCTGGCATTCTCAATTTCCTCTCCAGTTCTCTTCACTGTGTACTTGCCCATTCTAAGCCAGTGTGGTGTGTGTGTGTGTGTGTGTGTGTGTGTGTGTGCATTGTACTCATGCATAGTTCTGAACTAAAGGCCTCTAAGAGCAGGCTTATCTGCATGGCGCTCGGAGGGCATGGTGGAAATGACAACATGTTAAATAATAAATCACCCTACCATGAGCAGCAAAGGCTTACTGCTCAGGTGACTAAATCCAGTAAGTTATACAAGGTCATAGAAAAGCGTGTCACAGCTGCAATCAGAAGTTCACTGTTCCATCAAAGAAGAGATGGAGGAGTAAGCTCTAAGGGGAGGAAAGGAAAGGGAACAATAAGCTAGAGAAGGAAGAACCAGTTCACCCTATCAGAAACCAGCCACAGTTCAACTCTCCTTTCTAAATTTATTTCGAACTTAAATATTTTCTTAAGTAGATTTCATACAGTTCTTTGGATGGAAATGATTTAGAAGCCCCCAGTCTTGGCTTTTGAATGTAAATACTCATTTAGGAGGGTTTTGCTAGTACTTCTCACGTTAGCGAAGGGAAAGTATTTTTGACAGAGTTTAATATAGTAGTAACAGAGGACTTTACAAGCTTGTACAAAAGATGTTCTTTAAGTGAACTGTAGGAGAAAAAATGTTGTGTATATTCTATAGATCAGCATCTTGCATCCCCAAATATGGATAAACTAGATTAAAAAAACCCAAATTATATTTATTAATAGTTAAGCCACTAAAGTGGCTTAGTCATAAAAATTTAATTTGGGAAAGTAATCTTACTATTACTCTTGATTATTTCAAAAAACATTACCAGATAGCAGAGTCTCACATAGAAAGTTATAAAGGCATTTAATTTTGTACTTTAGAGAAAGAAATACAAATTAAAAAATAGTATATCTGCACAAGTGAAAATGAAGGATTCCACACAGAATCCACATTTGGACAACCTCCCATATATTCTCAGATTCTAAGCTTTGATATCAGTTCATTTATTCTATTTCCTTTCAATCTGTAGATGTAATGAATATACTAGTGGATAATTTGCTTTCTTTTTTATATTTCAAGCATGAGTAGTGAACTATAAAACCTAATGTAGAGTTCAAACATTTTTCAGTTCCAAGATGAAGGAAAGGAATCAGCTCTACCTAAAAATTGGGATTCTTACTTTTGGCTTGGGGGTTATAACTCAGTGGAACATTTTCCTACCTAGATGTAAGCAACAGTAAACACACAGGCACACACACACAAACACACACACACACACACACACACACACACACACACCTTGTTATCTGGGTAATCTTTTTGTATATAATGAAGCTATATTTAGTGGTTTGCAAACCTATCATGGCAAGACACCTATCTGCTAGACCAAAATTCAAGAAAAAGCTGGTTTGCTTCAACATTGTGAAAGAAAATACAACCTACTCCCTATAACTCTCATACAAGAGTAGTTTAAAGAATCAATAAAGCAGAGACTGTAGAAGCAGTCAGCTAACATTGAACAGCCTGCCTAAGAACCTACTAACTTTATGGCCTCAGGCAAGAAAGACAGTTACTCTCCTTTGCTTTCCTTTTTGCATCTGTAAACAGTGGAATGATAGCATTTGTGTCATAGTCCCAGAATGGAGTCCAAAGTACTATAATAGTGAATGTAAGAATGGTGACACCGCACAAAACAGCACAAATGTAATTCTGATGGTAAATTCATAGGCCACAGCTTCCATATGCTCTATAGGTAAGATCATTTATGAACAATATCTAGAAAACAAAATTAGTACTGTTACAGTATACCATATATAGTGGGTTACATGCAATATATGCCTATGATATAGTGATGCAAATAGAAGGATTTAAGACAGAATTTTCAGGTATAAGGAATGATACATCCTGGGTTTGATCAGACAACCTAATATTGTGGTATTAGGTCATCCTAATAGTAACAGAGTAAATGAAATATTTGAGCAAAAAAGACCAATCCAATGATAGGGAAAAGCAAAGATGTAATATCATGATAATCTTTCCAAAATAATGAAGGAAAGGAAGCTAGAGAAATTTGAGAGGGTATATGTATCTTTTAAACTATAGCTCAGGTTTTTGGGTTATATCTCAGTGACAGTCCTCAAATAAAAGGGCCAATGCTAAATGAGATATGAGCAACTACAATAAATACAAAACACTGTGAGCATTCAGCATATTATATCAAGGTAGTTTGTTAGCTTGTAAGGAAATTCTCAGACCTTTCACAATTCTAAACATTCATGTGGAACTAGATAGGAGTCAAAACAGAAATAGTGCAATCACCTTAGTGGAAAATTTTATGAAAATGAAAAATAAACACAATTTCAGTTGACGAACATAATATGAAGAACTTTTGGGTGCCCAGGCAAGAGGGGAAGTACTGACTATTAATGAAGTGGAATCACAGACACCATAGCAATACAAAACAATACATTAAAAACACAATTAATGCTAAGTTACCAGAGCAGACACTATGGAGATAAAGTAACAGAAGCTAATCATGGATAGTATGAAATGCTAAAAGCTCATCCAGTCTCTGAGAACTTAATATGGAATACTATTTATCAAGTGAGTAGCAGATTATCTTCCAAGGCCTCCAAGTTTTAGGGGAAAACTCTATAGAGACATAACTAGAAAGAGTAATACAAATGCTCACAGACAGACTGCTATAATAGGTAATCATTTAGTTGTCTAATTTCTAAAGAGCATTGTAATCTAGTGATTTGAACCCTGAAAAAAATTAAAAACCTAAAATCTGGGGCCAAATTGCTGTACGTGTTTGAAAATAAGAGTATAAAGGTTCAGAGAAGGGCAGTTCCTGAGAACTTGAATTTATGGAAAGATTTTTATATGAAACTATCACTGAAACTACATCCAACAGCATATTTCTTCCAGTGTCCCTTCATCAAATATCAAGAGATGAAACTTCCTTGGCTTTTCAGGGGAAGGGGGTGTCTTGCAGATCCCATACCTCTTCTTTATATGCAAACACCTACTCTGGGAGGAACTATCCTCATGAACATATAACTGACTTTTGGGGGCCTCTACATACTTGCATTTTTCTCTCCATCCAGCGTTTATCATCTATTTCTTTGCTCAGCTAGGACTGGTACCATATACCTATAACCCAAGCTGTTCTACATGCTGAGACAGGAGGATCATGAATCTGACGCCAACCTAGGCAACTTAGAGGGACCTGGTAAATATGTGCCCTCTCCATATGCTTTCTTTCAAAGTCCTTTCTAAATGTTATAAATCTTAGGATTACTAGTGATGTTCAAAGGTTCAAGCAACTTTGTAGAACACTGTGTTAGCACTTTATAGAAGAAAAAGAACTAGAAAAGCAGTAAATCAAAGATTTGAAGAAATGAAAAGCTGTTTTTGGTCTATTTACTATGTAAATTTCTGAGAAAAGGAAATGTTCAGTTGATAATAATAAAATGATGGCCATAAAGTAAGCACTTCATTCAAACATAGATACTAAGAAATATACCTGAACTAACAAAAACTTAAGTTTTGGATTAGAATGGCTGCCGTGTAGAGAGAAGTGAAAGATGAACATCCACAGTACATATTTATTTGCTTTTGAGATTTTTTTAAAGTCCAACTCAGTTCATACAAAGACTATAAAAATTACTTTAAGTATAATAACTCGGGGTATATTCGTTGTGTCCACCACACAATATCACCATTTTCCAAGAAGCCTAAAATAATGGGTTCTCACACTGAGGAAGGAGGGAAGAAGGTTGACAAAAATCAAGGGATACTACATTCCACACCTGTACATCAAGAAAATTCTTTTTCTTTTTTTTTCTTTCTTTATTTTATTTTATTTTATTTTCTATATTCTATGTTTACATTCCAAAGGCTTTCCCCTTTCCCAGTTCCCACCCACCATAGTTCCCATAGTTCCTCTCCCCCCCATCTGTTCCCCAATAATTTCCCCTCCCCCCTCGGTTTCTTTACTTAACTGGATGCAATCTTTACAGGCCCAGGGTCCTCTCCTTTCTTCTTCTTGGGAATCATTTGACTTGCTATTTGTGTCTTGAGTATTTAGGGCTTCTGGGCTCATTAATATCCACTTATCAGTGATTGCATTTCATGTGCATTCTTTTGTGATTGGGTTAATTCACTCAGGATGATATTTTCCAGGTCTAACCATTTACCTACAAATTGCATGAATTCATTATTTTTAATTGCTGAGTAGTATTCCATTGTATAAATATACCACATTTTCTGTATCCATTCCTCCTTTGAGGGATATTTGGGCTCCGTCCAATTTCTGGCGATTATAAACAAGGCTGCTATAAACATAGTGGAGCATGTGTCCTTATTGCATGCAGGGGAATCCTCTGGGTATATGCCCAGGAGTGGTATGCCAGGGTCCTCTGGAAGTGACATGCCCAATTTTCTGAGGAACCGCCAAACTGATTTCCAGAGCGGTTTTACCATTTTGCAATCCCACCAACAGTGGAGGAGTGTTCCTCTTTCTCCACATCCTCGCCAGCACTTGTTGTCTCTTGAGTTTTTAATCTTAGCCATTCTGACTGGTGTGAGGTGGAATCTCAGGGTTGTTTTGATTTGCATTTCCCTGATGACTAATGATGTTGAACATCTTTTAAGGTGTTTCTCGGCCATCTGAATTTCTTCTGGTGAAAATTCTTTGTTTAGCTCTGTGCCCCATTTTTTGATAGGGTTATTTGGTTCTTTGCGGTCTAACTTCTTGAGTTCTTTGTATATATTGGATATTAGCCCTCTGTCGGATGTGGAGTTGGTGAAGATCTTTTCCCACTTTGTTGGTTGCCGTTTTGTCCTTCTGACAGTGTCCTTTGCTTTGCAGAAACTTTGTAATTTTATGAGGTCCCATTTGTCGATTCTTGATCTTAGAGCATAAGCTATTGGTGTTCTGTTCAGGAACTTTTCCCCTGTGCCCAAGTCCTCCAGGGTCTTCCCAAGTTTCTTTTCTAATAGTTTCAGTGTGTCTGGTTTTATGTGGAGGTCCTTGATCCACTTGGAGTTGATCTTAGTGCAAAGAGATAAGATTGGATCAATTCGCATTCTTCTGCATGTTGACTTCCAGTTGAACCAGCACCATTTGTTAAAAAGGCTATCTTTATTCCACCGGATGGTTGTGGCTCCTTTATCAAAGATCAAGTGACCATAAGTCTGTGGGTTAACCTCTGGGTCTTCAATCCTGTTCCATTGATCTGCTTGCCTGTTGCTATACCAATACCATGCAGTTTTTAACACAATTGCTCTGTAGTACTGCTTGAGGTCAGGGATATTGATTCCCCCAGAAGTCCTTTTATTGTTGAGAATAGTTTTAGCTATCCTGGGTTTTTTGTTGCTCCAGATGAATTTGAGAATTGCTCTTTCTAGATCTATGAAGAATTGAGTTGGGATTTTGATGGGGATCGCATTGAATCTGTATATTGCTTTTGGCAAGATGGCCATTTTTACTATATTGATCCTGCCAATCCAGGAGCAAGAAATATTTTTCCATCTTCTGAGGTCTTCTTCGATTTCTTTCTTCAAGGACTTGAAGTTCCTGTTGTACAGATCTTTCGCTTGTTTGGTTAGAGTTACGCCAAGATATTTTATGTTGTTTGTGGCTATTGTGAAGGGTGTTATTTCCCTAATTTCTTTCTCTGCCTGCTTGTCCTTTGAGTACAAGAAGGCCACTGACTTGCTTGAGTTAATTTTATAACCTGCCACTTTGCTGAAGTACAAATTCTTTTTCTTTTTCATTATTTATTCACCTTATATTCTAATCATAACCTCCCTCCCTCCTCTCTTCCAAGTCCCACCTTCAGAGCCCTCTCCCCATTTCTCAGAGAAGGCTAGGCTCCCATAAGTATCAACCACTCTGGGATATCAAGTCCCAGCAGGACTTGGCACATCTTTTCCCACTGAGGCCAGACAAAGCAGCTGAAAGGGATGGAAAGGCAGGTAGGGAAGTGAGAACCAGCCTCCCCTCCAATTGTGAGGGGATCCACATGAAGACTAAGCTGCACATCTGCTACATATGAATAGGGGACCTAGGTCCAGCCGATGCATGCTTTTTGGTGGTGCTTCAGTCTCTGTAAGCCCCCATGGACCCAGGCCCCCTCAATTTTCCCCTGACTCTTCCACAAGACTCCTGAGGTACACCCAATGTTTGGCTATGGGTCTCTGCATCTGTTTACATCAGTGCTTGAATGAAGCCTCTTGGAAACAGTTATTCTAGGCTCCTGTCTGCAAGCATAGCAGAGTGCCATTAATAATGTCAGGCGTTGGTTCTCTTCCATGGGATGAGTCTCGAGTCGGGCCAGTTATTAGGTGGCCATTCCCTCAATCTCTTCCTCATCTTTATCTGTGTACATCTTGTAGGCAGGACAAATTTTTGGTCAAAGGTTTTGTCGGTGTCCTTCTTCCACTGGCCACAAGAGATGGCCACTCCAGGCTCTATAGCCCTATCCCCCACAGTTAGGGGACTCAGCTAGGGGCACTTCCATAGACTCCCAGGGGCCTCCCTGACACAGGCCCCTGACTTCTTTTAGAAATGCGCTCCCCACAACCAATTTCCATTCTCTTTCCCCAGCTCTCTCTCCTTACACATCTCTTTAAAAAAAAAAACTAAAACAATTTTATTTGAAAAAAGACAGTTATTTACAGTAGATTTTACTCAAATATTGTTCAATGGGACAACCTTGCTTCTCCAGATTTATCTTACAAGCAACCTAAGCAGAGGCTCTTCTACCCTTCAGATGACCTGTTTTATTCCAGGAGGGGGAAATGCCAGAATATGTTAGCAGCATGGCTCCCTCCCTCATGCCCTGCTCAGTGCATTGTGGGGAAAAAATTCCTCATTCTTGTATCACCCCTACCATAACATCCTGCAGCAATCATGGGATCTCACAGGCAGGTGGGGTAGAAGAGGGCAAAGCACAAATTCAATGAAGCCACCATGCTCCTTTCCAAGCAGTGCCTCAGGGCCATAGATAGATAAGCTTGTTGGATCTCCTGTAGTACAAGAAGTCAGAGGATGCCTGAGGCAGAGCTAGGAAAGTAGTTGTCAGGCGTTGGTTCTCTTCCATGGGATGAGTCTCGAGTCGGGCCAGTTATTAGGTGGCCATTCCCTCACTCTCTTCCTCATCTTTATCTGTGTACATCTTGTAGGCAGGACAAATTTTTGGTCAAAAGTTTTGTCCGTGTCCTTCTTCCACTGGCCACAAGAGATGGCCACTCCAGGCTCTACAGCCCTATCCCCCACAGTTAGGGGACTCAGCAAATCTCTCCAACCCACTTGCACAGCAAGGGATGGGTGGCGAGGCCACTCAAGAGAGGTATGGAAGGATGGTAAGCATCAGGGTCTCCCTAGAAAGGCCAGAGTGGTCTTCTGCCTTCCTCTGGGACAGGAACTCCAAGACAGTCAACATCCAAGAGCCCCACCTGTGCTCACAACCTGGTAAACTTCAGGAAATTATAGTCAGGGTTCCTCACATCTTCCAATTATTTGGAAAACTAATATTTTGTTTAATAAGATCTGCCCATACATTGAAAGCCCATTTCCCCTTTCTATTCCCTGTCCCATCTAGTTCTTTCCTTCCATCCACCTCTGATGTCTATTTTATTTCTCCTCCTGAATGAGATTCAAGCACCATCCCTTATGACCCCTGTTACTTAGCTTCTTTGGTTCTGTGGACTGTACCATGGTTATCCTGTACTTTATCGCTAATATCCACTTATAAGTGAGTACATATCATGTGTATTTTTCTGGGTCTGGGTAATCTCAACGCAGGATTATCTTTTCTAGTTCTACCTATTTGCCTGAAATTTTCATGATGTTCTTGTTTTAAATAGCTGAGTAGTATTCCACTGTGAAATGTACCACATATTCTTTATCCGTTCTTCAGGTGAGGGATATCTAGGTTGATTCCAGTTTCTGGATATTACAAATAAAGATGCTATGAACACTGTCCCTGTGGTATAGTGGAACATCTTTTGGACAAGGCCTAGGAGTGATATAGCCACTTGATATAAATATGTGGTATATGTCTTGAGATAAAACTATTCCAAGATTTCTGAGACTCTTCCAAATAGATATCCACAGTACAAGTTTGCACTCCCACCAGTAATGAAGGAATACAATTCCCTTGCTCAATATTCTTGCCACCATAAGCTAATGGTCCTTTGAGTCGTTTATCTTAGTCATTCTGACAGGTATAAGATAGAATCTTAGAGTTGTTTTGATTGCATTTCCCTGTTGACTAAGGATATTGAATATTTCTTTAAGTGCTTCTTGGTCATTAAAGATCACACTGTTGAGAAATCTCTATTTAGATCTTTACCCCATTTTTAATTGGGTTACTTGGTTTGTTGGTGTTTACTTTCTTAACTTCTATATATATTTTGGATATTAGTCCTGTGTTGCAAGTAGGTTGGTAAAGATCTTTTCCCTTTCTTTAGTCTGCCCTTTTGTCCTATTGGCAGTGGTGTACTTTGCCTTACAGAAGCTTTTTCAGTTTTATGAAGTCCCATTTATTAATTGCTGATCTTAGTTCCAGAGTCATTGGTATTCTGTTCAGGAACTTGACTCCTGTACCTATGAGTGCAAGGCTATTCCCCACTTTCTCTTCTATGAGATTTAGTGTACCTGGTTTTCTGTTGAGGTCTTTGATCCACTTGGATTTGAGTTTTGTGCAGGGTGATAAAGATGGATCTACTTGCATTCTTCTACATGCAGCTATCCAGTTAGACCAGCACCATTTCTTGAAGATGCTTCCCTTTTCCATTGCATGGTTTTGAATTCTTTGTCAAAAATTAAGTGTCCATAAGTGTGTGGGTTCATTTCTGGGTCTTCAATTCTATTCCACTGTTCAACCTTTGCTTTTTTTTTTTTTTTTTTTTTTTTTTTAAGGAAAAGGTTGAGATCAGGGATAGTGATATATTCAGAAGTTCTTGTATTGTACTGGATTGTGTTAGCTATCCTGAGTTTTTTAACTTTTCCATTTGAAAGTGAGAATTGCTCTTTCAAGGTCTGTAAAGAATTATGTTGGAATTTTGATGGGAATTGCACTGAATCTGTAGACAGTTTTTATTAAGATGGCCATTTTCTTTTAACTATGGAAATCTGAATGCATATATTTTGACCACAGGCCTGATTTCTTGAAGGTATCCTGTGCTTCAGTAATTTTTTATTAGGACTATGTTTCATTTTTGTATATTTAGAAAAAATAAATTGGAAAGTCTTGGAAAGTCTTCATTCTATGTAAAAGTAACAATCACCAGATTTTTCTTTAATAAAGTGCCTAACTTTAACATAGTACTGATACTCAAATTTCATTTCATGTTTATGTTATGCTAAAATAGGGTCATAAATATTTGAAAATCTGGCAAACAATGTTAAAGCTGATGAGTTTCTTGAGTTAAAACAGGCATCACAGAAATGTAAAAGTTTAAAACCTACCACTTGTAAAGGAATGCTCCAAAATTTCCTTTTAAAAATAAAGATGTAGCCACAAAACTTCCCAACCACAAATTTTTATAGTAAACCCTTTATCTTATTGTAGACATTTATGAATAAAGGAGTGAACTCTTTGTAGAATTTTTGTGTTTCATAGCTAAGGTTATGTTATTAGTGTGTCTTTCCTTTGGCTCATTGCCAGAATTCCACAGTTCAAGGACAATTCATCTAATTAATGGGACAAGATGACAAGTTCTAAAAAGGTAACAGCTAGCCTTTACTACCAATAATGAAAACGATGTAACCAGTCATTGAGCATCTGCTACACATATAAGACAAAATCTTAGAAATAACACAAATGGTCTCCCTTGTTATCCACTGCAATCTGGAGACACAGGGATTGTGAGTGAGAAATATTATAGTTCCCCCCCTCAATAAATCAAACAACTATCCAGGACCAGAGAAATTAACAAATATTATTAGACAAAGTCATAACCACTTAAAGTCATACTTTGGGGCTAATTGGCTAGTTCTGTGGCCTTTGATAAGTCTTACATTCTCCCTCTCCCTCTCCCTCTCCCCCCTCCTCTTTCCCTTCCCCCCTGCATTTGTGTCTATGTGTGTGCCCTGAGCATCATCATGCATCATTACAAAATAACTAAATAAAAGGTTGTATTATCTCTGTCTCTGGTTACATGTACTGCCTTTAAATTATAAAACCTCGCTTTATAGTTGAGGAAATGACTTACATAGAAATTCTAGGAAGTCTAAAACTACTGTTATGAACTGCAAATAATTTTATTTCCAGTGCCATGGACACAGACTACTAATCTTCCTCCGATTTTCTACTTACTTTTCTCTGCAATTCCAGACTGTCCATCTTGCTCCTTCAGGATGAGCTAGCTGCTTCCTCCGCTGTGCTCGTTAGCACACCCTTTCCCAGCTTCTCCAGGACCCCGCCCTCTCCTCACTGCCTCCAATTACACCTTTTCAAGCTTTCACTTTTTACAGATTCTACCTTTAAATATGTACTCTAAGAACCTAAAACATATTTTCTTTAATGTTCTGGCACATATAACAACTATTTATCTTCCAAATAAAATTTCTCCAATTAAAATACATAGTTGTTTTTCTTTCTTCACCATGTTTTCTTTAATGTTCTATAATCTTTTCTGAATTTCTGAAAATGCTCTCTCAAAAAATATTGATGTAAAACATGAGTCTCCCTCAGCCATATACCTCTTTAACCTTTTGTTATCTCATTTTTTGCAGGGTGTGGGTGTGGGTATGAGTATTGAGCCCAGAAACTCACGTGTTAAGTACATGCACCATCACTAACCTACATTTTTTACACCTGCCCTTTCTAACAATTCTTTGATTATTTATTGAGAATTTACTGTATCAATTCCTATCCTTTCCTTGTGTTCCTACCATTGTAGCTCTTTATGATAGTGATTCCCAATGAATTCTTCCTGTTTCCACACCTCTTTTGCACTGCCATGTTGCTCATCAAACGACAGAGTCTATTTGACCCCCTATCTGGCCTTATAAATGTAGCTTAAGTGAGAAGACAGCTCCAAACCTGGTCTCACAGCATCTTACATTTTCTGCTTCATTAATTTAGGACAGTTTAAATTAGCTAAGCTACCTGAGCTAAACAACATCCAATTAGAAATTCTACAAACAGGGGGTAGAGAGAGAGGGCAAAAGTTAAGAGCACATGTTACTCTGGCAGAGGAGCCAGGTTCAATTCTCATCATTCACAAGGTAGGTCACAACCATTCTTAACCTCAGTTTCCAGGGATCTGATGTCCCCTTTTGACCTCCTCAGGCACCAATCACACACATAGTGCATATAAACACACTAAAGCAAAAAGACTCACATATAAAATAAAATGAATAAATCTAATTTTACAAAAATTGAGGAAATTTGACAGATTAGAAAGCTGGCTATGCACCCTTCCCCAGTGGGGCACCATCATGAATAAGGCTGTCTTAGACTATTTCAACTAAATGCAACAATGCAACATGGCTATGCTGTTTTTTGTTTGTTTTTACCTTCACACAAATTAGTCATCAGAAAAAAGAGAATCTCAACTGAGAAAATGTCTCCACCAGACTGTCCTAATTGATGTGGGAGGACCTTGCCCAGTGTGGGCAGAATCATCTCTAGGCGAGTGAGACTACAGAAGAAAAGCAGCTGAGCAAGTCACTGAAGCAATACATAAGCAACCCAGTAAGCTATACTCCTCTGTGGTCCCTGATTCAGTCTGCCTTAGATTCCCACTTGAACTCCTGTCCTGACTTCCCTCACTGATGGATTGTGACCCGGGAGCTGTAAAATAAAATAAACTCTCCCGTCCTCAACTTCATTTTGGTCAGTGTTCTATCACAGCAACAGAAAAGCAAACTAAAATAATGAATGAGCCCAAAAGAAACCAGAAAACTCTAGAAACAGAACTAAACCCTGGAGTTTGAAGACTCCAGGGTTTGTGGTGATTGTTGTCATATAATAATAGATAGCTGACACCCAGTGGCCTAAATAAGATGCTTTCAGCAAAGTCAGCCATATTAAAATGGCTTGTGATTCAGTGGTAGAGCACTTATCTTCAATATATAGGTTCTATTCCCAGTACCACATATAACAATTATATTTTAAAGAACATACTTTTTTGTGATTATAAATACTTAACTAGACTCTATGAATTCATTAATCCACTGCTTTCTTAGCAAGTTCAGTATGTCCTAAAATTCCAGGACTATGGAGATCAAGGCAGAAACTTAACAAGTTTCAGTTCATTCAGGACTACATGATAGAATCTCGTATGAAAAATACAGAAAGGGGGTGGTGGAGGTGGCCTATGCCTTCAATTTCAACATTCTGGAGGCATAGGTAAGAGAATCTGTGAGTTTGAGACCACCCTGATCTATATATAGTGAATTCCAAGACAGCCAGTGCTAAATCGTGAGATCCAGTCTCAAAAAATGGGTGGAGAGGGAGAATAATAAAGGAAGAGTCTTAATTATACTTTCTAGGTTTGTTTTCATTTTTATTTTCTCAAAAACCTTATACACTGACTACTAAGCAACATGGTGACCTGAGTTTGATACTCAGAAGCCACATGAAGTTGGAAGGAAAGAATTGAACGCAAAGTTGTCCTCTGAACTGTTCCCCCCAATACACACCATGATACAGATGCCCACACACATATGAGAGAGGTAGGGACAGAGAGAGAAAGGGGGGGAAGGGAAGGAGAGAAAGAAAAGGAAAAAGAGGAAGAAAAAGAGGAAGAAGGAGAGGAAAAGGAGGAGGAGGCTGACAATTAAGACAAAGAAGAAATCTTATGGGCTCGTATAAAATAATCTTTTTACTATAGAATTTCATACGAAATGAACCACCATGTGATTTAATCTTTATAACAATAAATTATACATCACAATTAGAGTTTAACTCAAATTAATATGAATTATATTTATAAATACTCAAGGCTAAATATTTATTCAAAGTTGGTTAGTATATAAAGAGGTAAATGTCACTAGATGGATATTAAGGGACATTTTTGTTACTTATTGGTTTCTTAGTTCCTTGATATAAAGTTTTTTTTCTCTAATTGTGGCAAAATAGATATAACAAAACTTACATGTTTAAGTCTAGAATTAGGCATTGTTAAGTACAGTTACACTATTTGTACGATTACAAATATCTCTCTCTGTCCTTACTACATTTTATTTATTTACTGGTTTGTGTCTGTATTCCAAAATACAAACATATAAAAAGATTGAAAGAGCTAGCAGTTCAAAAACAACTAAATGTCACAGGGCCACAATGATCTAAATAAATAACTAAATATGTTTAAAAAAAATAGGTTGAAGGAAAGGCCTTGCTTACAGTAAAATTCTAATTAATAAGGTAAGATGATAGAAAACACCAAGATGTGGAACTTGGCATCAGAAGGGGCTTCAGCAAGTGTGTGGGAGAACTTGGCAGCTGAGTCAGCAGGATAAGTCTAGAGATTCTGTTCTGTGTTTACCAGGAGCTCTTCCGGCAAAAGCAAGGCTGGTGCAGTTTGTTCTTACAAGACTAGAAAATGTAGATATGCATAGCTTTCTGCCTCCACTCAAGGAAACAGATGCTAAAGCTGAATATACTCAGAAGAGGTGGCCATAATACAGAAGATACCCGGGCTTAAAGCATAATACCAATAGTTTTTGTCCATCGTTTCAAATTATCTATAAAACCAACTTAGAAACAACCTTTTTCAATTTAAAAGAAAAAAATTGCAGGGCCTAGAGATATAGCACACAAACAGGAACACTTACTGAGCTAGCATGTTTGAGACTCTAGTTTCAATCTCCAGTATGAAAATAAAAACAATAGAAACTTTATTATTTAACTATGGTAATGATTGAAAATAAAAATGAAAATAAAATTAGCAAGTGACAGTTACTTTGACAACTAGTATAACTACATAGGCTGCACCCATAAAAACTGAGGAAGATGCTTAATATGAACCTCTGGTCTACACACACACACACACACACACACACACACACACACTGCTGTGTACACACATGCATACACACAAACTCAAACTCAAATATTGGACAAAATTAGCAATCAGTATTATTTGAAAGTATCTAGGTCATAAAAGACTATCTCAGCTAGAACTATTCCTTATTGGGGTATCTAAGAAGTGACATATAATACAATGTGAGATGCTATATTAGAACCAATAAGACCAAATAAGGAACCTGATGGGAACACTGTAAAATTCAAATAATATCTATATTATTGGTAAATTTTGGTTAATATTATTGTTATTAGTATTAATTCTTTCAATAATTTTAACAGTATTATTATAAAAATAAACAAAAGGAGGGTACTCAGTAAGGAAATTTTTAAATTTTTATGTAAAAATAAAAGTTTCTTTCAAATAATATTTTAAGGTACAGGAAATAACAACTTACAACTTCAATAATTCAAAACCAGAGCAAGCATAGTACAAAGTATGCATGCTCCTAAATTTACAATGAGTTTATACTTAAAATTTAAAAATATTATGTCAACATATATTGAACCTCACAAACTGCAGCTTAGCAAGGGTGGAGGCTACTGGAGAGTGACCACTGCTTACCATTCATTACCACTGCCTCACATCATAAGAAAGCCAAACCACATATTGTTCATCCAAGAAAAGGTCAACATTAAAATCTAAAATACAGTTTCTATGGATGCATACTGCTTTCACACCATCATAAAGTCAAAAAGCATCAAGTTGGGGACTATCCATAATATTGAGAGATAGTTCAATACAAGAAACCAAACTTTTTATATCAATGATCCTATGCTGGACATATTTTCATGTGTATATGATCTCAGCTACTCTGGAGAATCAGCTGAGTCCACAAATGCAGGGCCAGCCTAGGAAACAAACACTATTACTACTCACAAAGACATCAGTAAAGAATACACAATACAAAGTCAACAATGATTCAAAATTAGGTAGACTGGAGAAGTGACTCAACAGTTAAGAGAGTTGCTGATCTTCCAGTAGAGCTAAACATGGGTCCTAGCACCCACATTGTGTGGCTCACAGATGCCTATAACTCTAGCTCCAAGGAATCCACAGTCCTTTTATGGTCTTCATAGAACCCACAGAGACATATCCTCATATAGATACATATATACCTAAATGTAAATCCTAAAAAATATTATTAAAAACAATTTTATTCCCTCGTGTTATAAACAATTAGAATTCATCTTTAAGATATTCTTAAGAATAACACCTGCCGGGCGGTGGTGGCGCGTGCCTTTAATCCCAGCACTTGGGAGGGAGAGGCAGGCGGATTTCTGAGTTCAAGGCCAGCCTGGTCTACAGAGTGAGTTCCAGGACAGCCAGGGCTACACAGAGAAACCCTGTCTTGAAAAACCAAAAACCAAAAAACAACAACAACAAAAAGAATAACACCTATTATGTAATATTAGGTATACATTTAATATGTTGTTCATTGCCTTTTGGCTTAAAGCTACAAACACCTGTGAAAGAAAGAAATGAAGACTTAAATAATTGGAGAAAACATACCATCATAATTACATCTACAGAGTCAATGAATCTTAATCAAAGTCCCAGAGTAATTTTTTGGAAAAAATATTCACAATTAGGTTTTAAAATAAAATCAATATGAAAAAGGAGAGAGCAAAGAAGAAAAGTGTAGAACTCATTACCAGTGGTTTTAAGTCTTCTTGTAATACAGCAGCAATCAGGGTCCTGTTTTATCCATACAGAATAGATATTAAGGGCTGGCGAGACAAAGCCTGGAAACTTGATTTCTGACTTCCACAAATTGTCCTCTGACCTCCATACTTGTAGTGTGCCACACTCAATCCCTCCCAAAGTTCCTTCTAGTCCTTCACAGATAACCAATTTTTTGACAAAGAGAAAAGACAACTATATGTAAAAAAAAAATGCTATTTTTCCCATTAAAATAAATAAATTTAAAGAGTTGCAGTTAATCCTAGTTTCCTTTCTAGTTCCTGTAATAAAACCATCTGATAAGAGCATCCTAAAGGAGATAGGGGTTTATTTCACATCACAGTTCTATTCTAGGTTAGTCTATCACTGTCGGGAAGGCACAGTGGCAGGACCTTGAAGCACCTATTCACATGTGTCTGCAGTTTGAAGAGAGCAATGAATGCATATTTGCTGTTCAGCTCTGTCTTTTCCATTTATTTTAGCCCAAGAATGGCACTGCCTACATTCAATATGTGTCTTCCAGTTTCAAATAACTCAGTGAGAAATGTCTCCCACGAGCATGCTCAGGGACCCATCTCTCAGATGATCCTAGAGTTTTTCAACCTGACAGTTAACACCATTACAAGTTTCCATAGAAAGAAGACTAAAATTTGATCTAACTTCATACTTACAACAAACACATAAAACAAAAGTTTTCTCAAAAGGACCATTATCCTAAATATATAGTATGAAAACAAAACCATTTTAAAAGAAAACACAGAGAAATGTTATTGGGTTAGACGATTCATTACATAATAAGAAGAACATTTAAATATAACAACAGAAATACAATCCCCCAAACAAGTACAAACAAATTAAATTAGACTTTACTAAAATAAAACAAAATGAACTGTTTCAGAGACTACTCAGAACTGAAATTACAAGTCACAAACTAGGAGAAGATATTTGCAAATCATATTTATTGCACAGATATACAAAGAACTCTAAAATCTTTCAAATAAATATTAATTGGAGAAAGTGCCTGGCATGATCTGAGTTCAATCATCCAAACCCACATAAAATCGGGGTGTGATGACATATATTTATTAAGGGAGACATGGAGAGTGTAGCATACATGTT
Source organism: Apodemus agrarius (assembly GCA_964023405.1). Lineage (NCBI taxonomy): Eukaryota > Metazoa > Chordata > Mammalia > Rodentia > Muridae > Apodemus > Apodemus agrarius. The sequence goes on along the minus strand of OZ030009.1, from coordinate 84,552,030 downwards.
ACTGATGTGCTTCTTCTACATAGAGACCCTGGTAGTATGAATGCTCACGATCTAATCCAAGGTGATATGCTCGCCATCACAGTCAATAGGCCTCCACTGTAGAAGTGGTTACTCATATGCAATAAAGCAGACAATCTCAGCTCCCTTCACTGAGCATAGGCATTGCTGACTTGGCATTCGACGGTGATGGGGGTGCTCAGACACATGATGTGATATACCATACCACCCTTTATCCCCATTCCCATGAGGGCAAAACACATACCATTTGAGTAAACAAGCTGAATACCAGAGGAACTGACAAACAAGGTTGACTCTCTCATCCACCCATGTGCATACACAACCACAGAAAACCATACACACATATGCACACACACTTTATCTGTATATGTGTGTGTATGTGTGTGTGTGTGTGTATCAAAATCAATTTTTAACTTATTAGGTTGAACTATTTATATACAAACATAAAATGGTTTTATTAGCTACAGCTTTATAACATTCTACTAATTTGTTCTTCACATTTGCTTTAATTTTTCATAATTATTTATATTTCTAAACTGTTACCACATTCCTTTCAAAAAACTCCTATAGTGATTTTTCTAATAATTTAATTTATCCTAAAAATTAACAAACCAAGAATAAGTAGCTCTTGAAATATTCAAATTTCCCAATTAGAAGTACTGGTTTACTTTTCAAATAATTTATTTATACTTTTTTATCACCTAGTAAAATTTTATGACTAAAAATTATATGTTTCATATAAATCTTATGGAGATTACTTCAGAACTACTTAATCATTATCAGCAGTGGTAAAAACTGATCTTTTCCCATTATATCTTCTCTCCAGCATTAGTAAGTAGCAATTATTTACACCTCTGTTCTGAGATACACCGAAACATTCTGATGAGCTTCTTCCCGATGGTTTCCCTCCTTGAATCTCTACAAGATTTCTGTTTCTAAGTAAGGTCACTCACTGAGGTCATACCTATCTGGATAACAATATATTCTAACTTTCATGGACCAGTACCTTGTCAACAAACTACTTCATATAACTACTAGTATAATCTCTTGGATATGGATATAAAATATACTCCACAAGGTGCAGGTGTTGAAGGTTTGATTCTTAGTAGATGGATCCATTCACATAATTATGTGTTTAGAGTGCTGACACAATCAATAGATTTATCCACTGATGAATCACTCAATGGTATTTTTGAGAGGGAGCATAGAATATTGCAGAGTTGGGGCCTAAATGGCACCGTGTCTTGTCACAGGCCTCCTTGCCTCCTTTGCCTCATATTCCTTTGACCATATTTTATCTTAGCACAGCCCCTCACCCCAAACAGCAGCCAATTGATCATGGACTCAAATCTTTGAAACTATGATCCACGAAAATCCTTCCTTTTATTTTACTTCTTCCAGGGATTTCTAGTAGCAATAAAAACCATACTAGCATAGTTAGCCTTATCATTATTAATTACAGTGAGAAAAATTATCATTCGCTATTAACAACAATTCTCCAAACTTTGTTGAGCATTTTTGCTAAGCCCAAGCTTATTAGCAGGAGAAGGGAAAGCTGGCGCAGTGTAGCGATGGCCTGCGCCCACAGCTGTAGCGATGGCCTGCGTCCACAGCTGTAGCGATGGCCTGCGCCCACAGCTGTAGCGATGGCCTGCGTCCACAGCTGTAGCGAGGGGCTGAAGCAGCAGGCACTTTACACTTGCTTTGCTATGACGTCCCTTGTCATTTCACTTTGCCACACAACCTTTTTACTTCAGATAAGAGATGGACCATTTACCTAATACTGTTCAATATATCTCTTTCATTGATTTTCCCTGTGTAAGCAAGTGAAGCAAGTGACATCAAGTTGAATGACTACTAAATGGTGGGTGGGAGGAAACAGTTGCTCAAGAAACAAAAATAATTCCCGACTGGTGACACAGAGCATCTTGCATTTACTTCTGGCTTATGAGTCTTAATATATTGTACAAAAAGCCAAAGATAATCATTCTTGTTTTACTATTTGTCATTGCTTTATTTTGTTTAAATACATCCTCATTTAATTAGCTGGACTAAACTAACAACCTGCTAACTGAAACTATACACTCATTTTTTTTTTTGCTGCAATTTCTCTATCTGTACACATTTTAAAAAGCCTATGTGAAAACTCTTCCATTTAATAAGAATTGATTTTATTCTAATTAGAATTGATTAATTCTAATATGTCATTGTCAAATTTAAAAATTCACTAAAAGGATTAACCTAGTACTTGCTGCCTGAGGCCTGAAAGGTTATTCTATATTCTATTTTACTATCTGCAGGGTCGCTATTCCATCTTAGTAACAATTTCTAAATGTGTATGGGCCTTTCTTTGACAGCATTATCATAGTAGTCCTGAGTTTAATGAGTTGGAAGTGATTGTGAAAAGTAAACAGAAATTCATTTTGAACAGCAATGCTGGCCCAGACAACACTGGAAAGAAATCACTCTACGAGGTCAAGGGACTTGGGGTCAAACCTGAAACCACTGTTTATTGCGCTGTAATCTTGAGTTTCATGCCTGCTTGTAAATTAAGATACTTGATACTTAATTGAGGAGTGCCTTGACAACTAAAAGATACAAGACAAGAAAATCTACAGTAGTAGTTTTTCTCCACCTTACATTTTTATTACAAGGAATCTTTCTGAAAAGCAGCATCCTTAGTTACAACTACAAACAGCAAGAATTGTAGACTAAAAAGGTCATCAGAGATATCTAAATATACTTAAAATATGCTAAGTAATTTCATTAATGTCTTAATCTTATTAACATAACAGAAAACAAACGTGATTAAAAAAATAATTTCAATTTCAAGTACTAATTATTGCTTCTGTCATTGGACTGAGTCTGCCTTAGTTTCTCTGTTTACAGAAGCCAGCTGAGCAACCGAAAGCCGGAAACTATTTACTCACTGTAATTCCTGGAAAAGTCCTTCAGAGGAGTAGAAAGAAAACAAAAGGACAGGTCAATTGAAAGCTGCCATCCTAAAGCAGCTGGTGATATAACCTAAAGAAGACTATATAGTATAGCTTAGCACTCAAGTGCAACCAATTTTTAAGCATTTTATTAAATGGAAATTGTCCATTTCCTCCAGATTCTCCAGTTGTGTTGGGTATAGACTTTCGTAGTAGGATCTGATGATTTTTTGAATTTCCTCAGTTTCTGTTATATCTCCCTTTTCATTTCTAATTTTGTTGATTTGAATACTGTCTCTGTGCCCTTTGGTAAGTCTGGCTGAGGGTTTATCTATCTTGTTGATTTCCTCAAAGAACCAGCTCCTGGTTTTGTTGATTCTTTGTATGGTTCTCTTTGTTTCAACTTGATTGATTTCAGCCCAGAGTTTGATGATTTCCTAGCTTCTACTCCTCCTGGGTGAAATAGCTTCTTTTTGTTCCAGAGCTTTCAGGTGTGCTGTTAAGTTGCTAGTATATGCTCTCTCCTGTTTCTTTTTGGAGGCACTCAGGGCTATGAGTTTTCCTCTTAGCACTGCTTTCATTGAGTCCCATAGATTTGGGTATGTTGTGCCTTCATTTTCATTAAATTCTAAAAAGTCTTTGATTTCTTTCTTTATTTCTTCCTTGACTAAGATATCATTGAGTAGAATATTGTTCAGTCTCCATGTATATGAGGATTTTCTGTTGTTTTTGTTGCTATTGACGAACACTCTTACTCCATGGTGATCTGATAGGAGGTATGGAATTAGTTCTTTTCATATTTGTTGAGGTCTGTCTTGTGACCAATTATATGGTCAATTTTGTAGAAGGTACCATGAGGTGCTGAGAAAAAGGTATAGTCTTTTGCTTTAGGATGAAAGGTTCTATATATATCTGTTAGATCCAATTGGTCCAACGTTTCAATGACTTTCCCTGTGTCCCTGTTTAGTTTCTGTTTTCCTGATCGGTCCATTGAGGATAGTGGAGTGTTGAGGTCCCCCACAATTATTGTGTTAGGTGCAATGTGTGCTTTGAGCTTTAGTAAATTTTCTTTTACGAATGAGGGTGCCCTTGCATTTGGAACATAGATGTTTAGAATTCTGAGTTCTTCTTGGTAGATTTTTCCTTTGACCAGCAAGAAGTGACCTTCTGTGTCTCTTTTGATGACTTTAGGTTGAAAGTCAATTTTATCTGATATTAGAATGGCTATTCCAGCTCGCTTCCTGCGACCATTTGCTTGCAAAATTGTCTTCCAGTCTTTTACTCTAAGGTAGTGTTTGTCTTTGACCCTGAGGTGTGTTTCCTGTATGCAGCAAAATGTAGGGTCCTGCTTCTGTATACAGTCTGTTAGTCTATGCCTTTTTATTGGGGAATTGAGTCCATTGATGTTAAGAGATATTAAGGAATAGTGATTATTTCTTCCTGTCATTTTTGATGTTATTTTTGTTTTTGAGTGGTTATCTTCTTTTGAGTTTGATAGCTTACTGAAGATATATGTATTTGATACCAAAATTAGATCATACTATCCTAAGAGACCCTAGGAGTTATAGTGGTAAATAGTTGAGCAACGAGAAAATGCACTTACAATGGCTGCAGCAAAAAGTAAGTTATCTGGGTCCCTGAATCTAGGATAAGTTTGCATTTAATCATAGAAATATTCGCCACTGAAGATCTCAGCACTCCTGTGGTTCGTCAGGTCTGGTTGTGGTACTTCGGATTATACACTATTATGATATAGTTACTTGAAAATACCTGAAAGGTTTGTCATAAGCAAAGGAAAATTCAAAATTCTTGATTAGTGTAATAAGTACATGTCTTAGTTTGGTTTTCTATTGCTGTGATGAAACATTATGACCAAAGCAAGTTGGAGAGGAAAGGATTTATTTGGCTTACACTGAAAACATCATAGTCCATCATGGAAGGGAATCAGGACAGGAACTCAATAAGCCAAAAATCTGAAGGCAGGAGCTGGTGTAGATGAGATGGAACTGTGCCGTAACTGACCTGCTCCTCATGGCTCACTCAGCCTGCTTTTTTATATAGTCCAGGAATGGAAGCACTCACAACAGGCTAGGCCCTTCCCCAACCATCACTAATTAAGAAGATGTTACAGGGTTGCCTATAGCCCAATCTTATAGAGACATTTTCTCAGTTGAGGCTCCCTTCTCTCAGAAGACTTTTAACTTGTGTCAAGTTAACATAAAACTGAAGCAGGAAGCCAGAATTCTGCTTTAAAGCAAACACAAATAATTTAAACAAAAACAACAGTAGTTATCTCTACTATTACTTACTGTTTTATTTATTTCCTATTACACAGTATACATTGTATTATGTATTCTACCTCCACTAAAATTATTGTTAATTTACTAGAAAATTAAGAGATAGGTTCAATCTTTATCTTAGGATAAAACAATGAAATAGGAGACACAGAGAAATTAATTTTCCCAAGGCCCAGAGTCCAGATGGGATTAGATTAACGTTAGGAGCACTGGAAAGAAAGGACTGGATAAAAGAGACTAGAGACAATATATTTATTAGTAAATTACTTCAGCTGTCTAAAGGACAATTCAGGTTTGGATAGAACCAGCAGCAAAAATCATTTTTTGAAATATGGATTTGGCAGAGTAGTAAAGTTTCTCTTTGGTGTTATACAATATAATTAAGTCTATTTGCTTGCTTTCTGAATGAATAAATACTGCAAAGTGGAAAGCATCCCTCTATAGTCATCAAAGAGACTGTAAGTTTAATTGATGTGAAGTTAAGGTAAGAAAACATCTGAGCTTTGAGTCATTGCAAAGAACATTTAAATGGATCTACTTTTTCTTCTCTTTGGAACTGGAAGAGGGCTATCCTTACTTTGTGTTCTCTATCTAATCCTCTTAATTCCCCAAACCAGTTGACAAATTCTTCCCACTTTGCTGCCTCCCTCCAGTATTATCAAACACTCAGTGTGATCACTGTAACACTGTTCTACTGTGCAAGCTGCAAAGTTCTTTACTTTATCACCATGACTAAGCATTTGGGTAATACTTCATATTAAGAAAAATCTTTTCTTAGTGTATCACTTACTCTTCATCCTGCATATATTGATGGTATTCAACCACTTCCTCAGCAATACACACACACACACACACACACACACACACACACACACACACAGAGAGAGAGAGAGAGAGAGAGAGAGAGAGAGTCTTGAAGAGGATGCTAAGATGTAAGAAGTCACAATGTTAAATTTTTGCATCTAAAACATAGATTATGCACTTCAATTCAAAAGTAAGAATCTGGAATCATAAAGACATCAAAACTCTTAAAAAGGCTTCATGTTACCATCATTCTAATATAAACTCAATCAGAGAAAAATGCAAAACACAACTTTCAAGCTTCTCCTAATAATTCCTAAGGTACTATCAAAGTTAATAATTTTAGAAATTCTCAGTGAACAATGATGGATAACCATAACTCAAAATGGTTCTCTTCCTGAAGTGATAGCCCTGATCAAAAGCAGTGTTAGCTGAAAAATCGTAAAGAAGTATTGGCTAAGTGCTATTTTCCTTCATACTAACAAAACTGTCTATTCTTCCTTCATTTCTGCTTTCATTTCTCTCATTTTCTATTGTGTGTATCAATATTCTCAGTAGGACTATGAAACAGTGCAACACTATAGAAAATAGTATGTCAGGCTGGGTGTGGTGGCACTGTTCTATAATTCTAGAATTTAGGAGCCAGAAGCATAAAAATCACAAGTATAAGGCCAACCTGGGCTATATAGAAAGAGTCCCTCCAAAAGAGGTTGGGGGTAGAGAGAATATAGCTCAGCAATAAAAGGCTTGTCCAACATGCTCACGGCCCTGGATTTCACTACCAGCACCATAGAGAGTAAGAAGGAGGAGGAAGAAAATGTTCTGTATATTAGCTATGTTTCTCTATTTCTATGGTCAAATACCTGACAAAGCAAAGGAAGAAGTATTTATTTCGGACTGTTGTTTTGAGGGGGTTGCATTGTATTATGGCAAGGAAATGGAAGCAACTGGCCAATACTACCCTTGCAACAGGAAGCAAAGAGTTGTGAGTGGTGCTGCTCATCTTGCCTTCAGTCAGGTACCCCAGCCAACTACCATTCAGAATGCGTCTTTCCTTCTCAGTTAAACCTTTCTGGAATCACCCTCATAGACACAGTCAGAACTGTGTTTCCATAGTGATTCTAAATTTCAACAAGTTAATCAAAATTAGCCATCACAGTATGACAGTTCTCAAGAAATTAAAAATAGACCTTCCATATGACCCAACATTTCTGAGTATCTATGTCCTAAAGCATTGAACAGAGTTCTAGAAAGAAGATTCCTTCCTTTGTCACTGTAACATACTACTTGACAGAAGCAACTTGGGGAAGTAAGGATTTATTTTTGAGCCTGGCTCAGTAAATATAGCCTAACATGACAGGGGAGACATGGCAACAATTAGCTCAATCTATGGGTGCATGAAGCCAGGCTGTCTCCCAATATCTCAGTGGATCAGGAAGCCAAGTGTGTGAGCCAGAAGAGGCATTAGGTATCTCCTTCAACACTTGCACTACAGTGACCCAGTAGGCTACATCTCTTAAAAGTTCTCAAGACTGTATCAAGTGCTCAGATGCATGTGACTATGGAGGATGTTTCACTTTCAAAGCATAAGAATCCAACATTCATTGAGAAGTAACTTTTAAAACATGGCATGCATGCTCGAGCACACAGTCTCACACACACACACACACAGATCCAACAGTATATTTTAAAAATGAAAGGCTGTGGCATGCTTTAACATAAGTGAAACTTTCAGTCACTAAATAAAATTAAGCCACAAATTTGTTGTTCATAAAAACAAACCACTAATTTACCAGGATTTAGGGAAAAACATTGAGAGCTTTAGAAGGGGCACAAAGTTTTAGGTTTGAGATAATATAATACTACTGAATTGTACTTTAGCAAATTCCAAGGGTTGTAGTGGAAAACTAACATTCTATAGTATGTCTCTATACACGTCCGAGCCAAACAAGGATTTGAGGGAGTCTCAATGCTGCCACTTGAGGATCTGCTCACCTCTACCACTTCCTTTGCTCCTACTCTTAAGTGAAGCTGAAGCCAAGAGAAGTATGCTTATTTTCCAGAATAATTTTGAAGCTAGGCAATCTACAATGTTTCTAACATTTAACCCTGAGCCTCAGTTGTCTTATCTTTACAAAATGTAGAAATTAAACAAAACAATGCAATGACATGCCATGCTCCAGGAAGAAGTATCATCTGGTAGCTAAAAAAATCATCAAATTTTAAGGTAGAAAAGCAATGCAGGAAAAGGGGCCGAGGAGGGGTTTCCTCCCGTTGCAGGAATCACAGTTTTCCCGAGAAGGGATGGAGGTTTAAAAAGCTTAAAGCAACATTTTGTTGAGTAAATGGGCATCTCAGTTTCTTTTCTTGTTGCTATGATAAAATACCTTGACAAAAGCAATTTAGGGAAGGATGGATTTATTGGGGCTCACAGTTCAAGTGTACAACAGTACACTATGGAGGGGAATAAACAGCAACAGGAGCTTGGCATAGATGGTAATGCTGGTTCTGCAGCCAGGAAGTGGAGAATGAGAAGCTCAGGCCACTTTCCTTTTTATTTAGGATAGGATCCAATGTATGGAATGGCGCCACCCACAGTGGGTGAGTTTTTCCATCTCAATTAACCTAATCAAGATAAATCGCTCACAGGCTAGGCCAGAGACTAACCTAACCAAGATAATCCCTCACAGGCTTACCTGGAATCATATTTTTTAGGTGATTCCAGATTCCGCCAAACTGACAATCATTGAGTAAACAAATGAATATTAATAGAACATAAGGAGGAAAAGTTCAAGAACCCAAGAACAGAGAGTTAAAATGTTCTCTATATTTACCAAAGAAGGATTCTCAGCAAACCATAAGTTTATTAATTCAATCATTTAGCCAAGCTACATTGTGGGAGAAATAGAGCCTATAATGTTGGTATCAGGACCTCTGAAACCCGTAACATCACATAGGGGCAACCTGCACACCTCTTGCCAAGGCAACAGCCACCATATTCCCAGAATCCACTTGGCTCACCTCCCACCTTTACCTGTGACCATGTCACCATCCATATATAAAGAAAGGCCCCTCTGATCTCTCCCTCTCTTCCCCGCTTTCTCTTTCTGCCTCCACTTTTCCCTTCCCTTTCTCAATAAACCTCACATGGAACTGTTTGGCCAGGTATGGTCTTTCTGGAATCACAAGACAGTCACAACACTGGTGCTGAGATTTTGGGAATCATCTATGCAGGGGAGCTGGTGGAGCTTAGACAGAATCCTTTGCAGATAAAACAAAGAAGGCAGACAGGGTCCCTGATCTCCAACCACTTACTGTCTTGTGGAAAAAAGAAAAACAAATAAGCAATATATTCTCTTAAGTACCATATGGAGATATTCACATGGTGTTAAAGGATGCTTTCTGAAGAAGAAACATCTACCTGGGAACAAAGAATGAGAAGGTATAATTAAGGCAGGGAGACAGCCTGTATATGATTTGGGGACAAGGAAAAGTACCCTAAAGATTTTAAAACAGTTCATTCTAACTAGGGCAAGACGGAAAAGCAGAAGTAGTGACATATGAGGGCTGAGTAGCCATGGGAGAATTTTACATAAGAATCACAGATATGCATTATAAAATTATAACTCTGGAGACAATGTTGAAAATGCCTGGGGAAGAATGAAGGCAAACACATTTTAGCAGCCTGCTAAAATAATTCACTTAAGACACAAACACAACCGAAGAAAATGGCCAAGAACATGCTCCTGCTAATCTGACCACAGGAAATTTATCATCACCTGGACCTGAAGGCAGCTCATGTCTTAAAAACCTAGAGTTCTTTTTATGGCAATAAACACTAATAGATTGTGTCAGTAAGCTATCAATGCCTCTAATCCAGAAGGTAAGAAGGTATATAAGAGAAAAAACTCTAATATAACAGCCCACAAGAATATTTTCAGATTTAGGCTACATAACTCACAAAAACCATTATACTTGTCACATAAGAAATCACCTTCACCTGTACAGTATTTCAATGTCCAATAACAATTTTTAAATTTTCTCTTCCCCAAACAATTTTCCTACCCATGTTAATAGCTTCTGAGACCTGGCGATCGTGCCTGGCTATGTAGAGGCAAGTACTGCTTTTCAGCTGACTAAACAAAGACAGACAATGAGGGTAATGTGGCAAACAGGCCTGCCCACGCAGATATTTTCCAAAGTAGGAGTTCATGCTGGGCTCCCTCAGTTGGAAAGCTCTGGGGAATAAACATTCCAGATATATAACTGACCTAATATCAAAGCCATTCTCTATCAGCACTACATTCTTATTAAGTGGACAATATGCAAAGTGTTGGGTGTAATTATGAGAGCCAAGGCCTTGAAAATTCAACAGAAATAAAAAGGTAGGCAAAGTGCGTATTTTCTGACAACACCAGACCTAGCACACATAAAACAATTTTGCTTACCCAACTCAGAATGAAACTTATTTGTATCTGAGGTTATACTCGAAGATCAATGGCTTGTATCAAATAGAATATTTGGCTTGGATGATGCAATGTTTGAGGCAGCTTCTCTATCCTTTTCTCTCATTCAAAATGAACAGTACATTCCTATCCAGGTCTGCTCAGACACCCAGGGTGCTAATGAATGGCAGTCCAGACTCCTGTGACTGAGCAACCAATATCCTGGACTTTAAAAAGAACATTTTGTAATGAGAAGTTCTACCAATAGACTATTTGCTTGAGTTCTTTTCATAGTTTCAAATGGCTTTCTGTTGTAGATCAAAAATTTCTTCTTCATTAGCTCTAAAGTTACTCAAGAACAACATAAGAAATTAGATATTTAAAGTAAATAAATACATAATTGTAAAAATTATTTGTGTAATAAACATTTGAAAAGAAATATAAGGGACTGGAAAGATGGCTCCATGGTTAAGAATATGGACTTGGTTTGACTCTCAGCCCCACACTGCTTCTCACAACCTTCTGTAATTCCAGTTCATAGGGATAGACCTTCTTCTGACCTCTACAGGAGGAGGCACACACACAGGCAAAACATTTATGCACATTAAAGAATAGCTCAAAAAAAGGAAATACAAATAGTTTCTCTCAATTTAATATATATTTACAGATAAGCATTGTTCAAATAACAGACTTCAATAACTATGTAACAGTCTCATATTGATAAATCATCTCTTTGAATCACAGTCCTTGCAATCAGAAAGTGTATTACAATCTGTACCTGCCACTATCAAAGAAGTCCCAGGGTCCCTTGACACCTCTTCTCCTCAATTGGGTCTACTCGATATTTAACAGTATAAGAGAGACAATGACACAAAGCCATAATTTACATTACAGAGACAAGTTAATAGAGCAGCCTAGCTTTAGCTTCAGCTTTAGCAAGGTAAATAGGTGGCAGTACTGATAAGGCAGTGCTCAACATGGGGTAATGGCAGTCCAGATGGGGAGAGGTACAAGAAGGGTCACGATTTTGTGCATTTTTTTCCTATGTTCAAAATCAAGTCTCTAAATTTGTCTAACAGCAAGCAAACAAAAAAAATTTCTTTAGTCAAAAAAGAAAGTGATTTCCTGAATTTCCATTAAATTATAGTAAGAAAATTGTTAGGTTTTACTTAAAGATAATTTGGAATGGAGAACCTAATTCTTTCAAAAATATATTCTGAAATATTCAGAGATCATAGAATGACTGGCATTTATTTCAAAATAATTTCAGAATAAGGTAATCAGATGGCGGTATCTATGAGACAATGCCTTGTCCAGAGGCCCAGAAAATGGTTGCCCAGGTAGACAATAGACACAAAAGAAGTCATGATCCTATTATGTTAATTTTGGCATATGCCCCAAGTTTTCCATGATAAAGAAGTGTTTAAGTTACTCTTAGGCCATACTTTATTGGCTGTATATTTGTGATGACAAGGTTTCTCAGAACCTGAACAAAAAACCAGAGTTTTAGTATGTGAAACTTTACCAAAAAGGCCCTTTATCAAGATTAATCCAAATAAAATAAAACAGTTTAAATGGGTCTCTCTCTCAGCTCTTACTGTTTAAGGGCTTTGCTAACATTTTATCATAATATTAGTTTGGTTGGCAATGAAAATAATTAAGAGGGGGGAAAGACTTCAGACTGAAAGTACAAAAATACTGCCTTGTCAGGGAAAGTAATGAAATATGATAGAGGTAAATAAAAAAAAGATCAAATATCGAATTGTGTTTATTTACTACTCATTATTAAATATCACATGAATCTGAGAAAGCTCATTAATTTTCCTTGGTTCCCTTACCAGATTCTATAAATTTGCAGTAAGGCTAGAAAGTGAAATGTATATAAAAGAATATAATATGTAAGTTCCTAGAATAATCAAATTAGTGTCCAAGCCTATTCCTCTACCAAGGTACAAATGCCTAAATAATCTACCATCTTCTCCACAGCCCCTAACACAAGTGCCTGACACACAGGAGATGCTAGCACCTGGCCAGACAAACACCAGGCCTTTTGCAAGGTCCAGTATCAATTGCTAATTTTATTGGTTTTATTTAATTTACTTGAATCATCTAAGGCTGAACATTATACCAACAAGCCAAATATGTTTGAAATGTTTTCTTAACAAGAGAAGCTAGACAACTAATTCATGTTCCCTCTATTATTATGTTAGAGTATAAGCTTTTTAATCCAAATTAGAACCAGAAAAGAAGAAAAGAAATAGCCAGTGTCCTTTAGTTATGTTTGCTGGGTGATAGCACACTTTTGGAAGAACAATGCATTTTCCACAGTCTTTACAAAGCAAAAGCCTTACCATATCACATTCTGGCTTACACTGCAACTTGTTACTGCTTTCAGAAAAAATATCTGATTATAACCTGGGTAGCAGTTCATGATGTGACACTGCTGACCCATTCCAAAGGCAGGCTTCATCATTCCCTGTATCACCCTGAAAATGTCTCCCAACCCCCCCTTCCATGTGCCCTTACCTCTACTTTTCCCATGCACTTTCCCTAGATTCACCTTATCTATCACCTGGATAATTCCTATTTATTTTTGAGACTCAGCTCATAGAAAATCCTGTCAGAAACCTTTCTGCATCTTCCTCCTAGACCTTGTAAAATTCTGAGTGTGGAGTCCCTTTACTCCTCTAACTTCTCTGCCCATACTAGCCTGTGATCTAATTTTCTTTATCCTCCCCTGTGTTCTCAAGGACATAAATCCTGTCTTATTTGTCCCTCCAGCAACTAGGTTAACAGGCATTCAGTGCCAGTGGAAAACTAACAGACCTGAAGAATGGACAAAAGAACTGCCAATAACTGAGAGTAAGGCAAATGTGAACTTACTCATGAAAGTGTACACTTTTACCTATTATATAAATAAAAATACATTCAGCACTGGACATGTAGCCAAACGGTAGAATACAGAGCATGTTGAAAACCCTGGGTTCTATTGTCAGTGACAATAAATAGGAATGTAATGTGGGGTTTAATCATGCGGAACAACCTTTAGCTGAGCATGGATATATAGAAAGAAAGGAAAAAAAGTTCTAAAAATTTGTACAGTTAATAAAAAATAGGGAAGATAACATCAAAAATTGGTTAAATAAAAGGAAACAAGTTAATTACATCCTGACATTTGTGACTTTAGTCCTGGAAAACAGTGACCACTGACTTTAATTATATGTTTTTATAAATGCATACGGTTACACAGATTATAAATTAAAAGAAGTAAAGCAAAACCAAATGTTGGCTTTCCGATAAGCTATTAAAAGACTTGCTAAAAACTGGGTTGGAATATGCTATGAAAAGTAAGTCTTCAGAATAGCAACAGCAAATGTAAACTCTTTTCCCCTTTTTCTTTTCTTTTTTTCCTTTTCTTTTCTTTTCTTTTCTTTTCTACAAATATCTAGAATCTACTTGAAATTTTTCAAGTGTCTTGTGAACAAGCTTTAAGAAAGATGAATGAACATAACATTTCATGCCAAGGTTGCAAAATATGTATCTTCATTGCTACTGTCTTCCACTCTGAGAAACTTATGTCTCATATTTTATACCAGCTAAAATGGTCCTCAGTGTATGGATGTATGGTATTTTTCCTTAGTTAACATCCTGGATAATGTATGTTTACTTATCTAACTCTTAACAGTTCCTCTGGAAACAAATCCACTATACAGACCAGTCAGGCTAACAATGACAGCAGCAGCAACAAGAAACAAGCAAAATAAAAACAGTGTAGTGCTACACAATATGTTTTGTTGTCTCAGATCATGTGCAAATTTTCTACTACAAACATAAAGGATCATGAAAAAAGCTAATGAGGCTACTAATCATATTTATAATAGATTTATAATATAGACAGAATGAAAGACTGCAGAGAAAAGAAGCAGGGTGATGGTGGTACAAACCTTTTTTTTCTTTTGTTTTTCTCTTTTTTTTGTTATGTTTCATATTTTTTTTAATTTTTATTTTCTATATTCTATGTTGTGCCAGCACTCGGGAGGCAGAGGCAGGCGGATTTCTGAGTTTGAGGCCAGCCTGGTCTACAGAGTGAGTTCCAGACAGCCAGGGCTATACAGAGAAACCCTGTCCCGAAAAAACAAAACCAAGAGAGAGAGAGAGAGAGAGAGAGAGAGAGAGAGAGAGAGAGAGAGAGAGAGAGAAGTAGACATGTTGAGGGAGTGAATGGTTCATTTGAAACTAACAGGAGTGGTAGGAAGAATATAGTAAAGAGCATTATATTTAATGTATTTCTAGGATGTAAATTTGCCATAATAGAATGACTTCAAAAATATGATACATCTGGGTTTGAATCCTGTAATAGCACTTCCCAGGCACATGACTATTGGGTAAGCAACCTAACCTCATTTTACATTTTGGCTCTCCATTGTAAAGAGTACATTACTAATTGCCGGATTTGGAAGGATTAGAAGTACAGAATAATTAAGAATTGGAAGTGGTAAAGGGAAACAGGTATTCAAAATATAGCAGTTAAAGGAACAGCTATCACTTACAAGGGAAATTTATGTCAGAAATCATAAGTGCTGTATAAATTATAATAACTCCGATTGTGTCTACTATACCAGTGAGAATACTATAGATATCACAGCCCAAATTACAACTGGACAGCTTTGATCCAAAGATAGTAGCTGTCAATAGCTATCAACTTGAAAAACTCTCTTTCAGACTAAGTTATACTTTTATTCATGATAAAACACCAACAACTAAAAATTCTAGACTGTATTTCTACTATCCCACTACTATTATGCAAATTAATTTCAGCATTATTAAACTTCCTTTCTTCAAACTGAGATTTTAATTTTACTGTTTGTGTGTGTATATATATATGAGAATATATATATTGTGTATATATACACACATATATATATTCTTCTGGGGTGTGTGTGTGTGTGTGTGTGTGTGTGTGTGTACCTGTGTGTATCTGCCAGAGGTTGATGTCAGTTGTATTCCTTGATCATTCTAACCATTACTTTTTGAGATATACAGTCCCTCTCTGAACTTGTAACTAAATGATTAAGCTAGAGAGGCCAGCTGTAGGAATTCTCCTATATCTTACACGCACACCATTACTCCTGGGTTTTTACATTGGTACTGAGTATCACAATCAAGTTTCATCTTTGCACAGCAAGCATTTTACTGAGACATATTTCCAACTATCTTTAATTTTCTAATGGGTTTTTTTTTAAAAAAAATACCATAAATCCAAGACAATTTGCCTAACAGCTTTTCTTCCCAGAAAAGATAATCATAGATGTGGCTGGTTATAGTGGAGAAGGAGAAAACGGGTTCACAAAGTGCAAATATAGTATCCTCGGGCCATTTTTGTGGCTACTGACCATAGCAACAGATCTGGGGAAGCTCCCAATTACCTTTTTCTGGTTATGCTTCTGGATAAGAGGAAGGGGTGACCAAATTTAACTAAGACTGTTTCCATTCACTTATTGTTTGGAGTCTAATTGGAAACTATGACACAATGCTCTGAACTGGCTACTTATTCAAAGGTCTCTCTGATTACTGCTTCATTCCCAAAGGTAAATAATTTATTTCAGGAGATTTCTCCTATCCAACAGCTACAGAGGAACTATCAAACACTAGGACCTAATCTAGGAGCCTGCATTTGAGAGGAGACCTGCCTTTGTAGAACTTACTTTTTAGAGGTGGTAGGCAGTAAGTACACTTCAATGCAAAGGAACCTTTCATACTAAAGATGAGATGATGTCAAAGTGCAAACATCAATAAAGCACGGATGTTTAAATAAGAAGACAGAGAGCCAGTACAGAGACAACTGACACTTAAAACAAGAAGCCCTTAAAAGCAAGTAATCACAAAATACATTCAGTAATGTTAGAACATATAATGCGCAATAGCAGTAAAAGACAGCATGAATGGTGTTTTCCAAAGACAAATCAGTTTGTTAGGTGGCTGAAAGAGGTGTTTGACATCTGGCATTCTTTTCAACAGACTGCTAGTAAAATTTCTCAGTATTTCAGAATCCTTTTCTATGTAGAGGATGTATGCATATTTTTAGCTTTAAATCCTGGCCTTCCTTGCAATCAGGACATGCATAGTGACTGAAGACAAAAAATCAGATGTGCCTTCCTTGTCTTTAAATTAGAAACTAAGGGTCCAAGGACCAAGTATGAGGTCCTCTCTCGTGGCTGTATGTAGTATGTAGGATAATGTAGTATGACAAAAGGCATGTTCAGCACCCAGGTACCAGTGTTCTCATCAAGCTCTATCCACTGCTCAGAAGCAGTATCACCAGCCCATTTGGTGGCATCATCCGGCATCACTGCCAGCTTTACAGTCTACATTGGGTTCCCCTGGCAATTTTCTTATTCCCTCAAAACCCTTGTAATAAACTCAATTTCTGATTAAATCAGTGTGTTAATTTCTGATACTTACAATTAAGACTCCTATTTAAACTGAAGAGAAAGACACTCCAGGCAGAAAAATGTCATAAACAAAATAAAATAGTCTAGTTAGCTTAATGATTAAGAAAACAGGCTTTGAGGCTAGAAAGAGCTAAATGTTAATCAAGATTGTACATTTTAAAAGCTATGAAATTTTGCTCCTTCTCTCTAAAGTCTTAAAACTTCAATTTGAGCATAACAGAGCAAGGATGATAATGCATATTTCTTATTATACTTTCTGAGTATTAAATAAGGTCACACAACTCATCTAAAGCTTAGTGTCTGACACAGGAAAAGACCTTCGCAGATTATCGCTTCCTTGAGTACTCCTAATGATCACAGTTAAGTATGTATATGGTGGAAAGTATGGCAGTTGGAGTCTACTGGAGTCTAAAGCACTGCAAGGATGAAGGAAAGGAGGACTAAGGTAGAGAGTGAAGACTTTTAAGTCATATTAAACAACTTGGGCTTTATCGGATGGGGTTACTTACTGTGCTTAAAGGACTATTATATTACAGTCTAAATATTAAATTATTAATTGAGAGACTGACATGATTAGGATTTTCACTGTTTATGTGTGCCCTACATCTAATGTTGGACCTGCCCACTGCTCTTGTCCACTTGCAGGTGTGATAGGATTATTGTTGAATATCGATTCCCCACACAGAAGCTATTCATTCATTCTTTTTAACAAACCAACCCACCAAAATTTTATACATCATGTGTCAATGTCTTTTGCGTGGATCAGATTGAGCTGGGTCTACGGCTGAAAACAACTCTTCCTTTGGTTGAGAGAAACTAACTTTTCACAAAGAAGTTGATTAGGTGGGGACAGGGTGCAACCTGAAGTGACAGCAGAAGTGACTCACATTTGCACATCTGGCCTTTTGTGACTTTTCTACAGTGTTAT
The DNA here is from genome assembly GCA_964023405.1 of Apodemus agrarius. Classification (NCBI taxonomy): domain Eukaryota; kingdom Metazoa; phylum Chordata; class Mammalia; order Rodentia; family Muridae; genus Apodemus; species Apodemus agrarius. The sequence goes on along the minus strand of OZ030009.1, from coordinate 84,534,156 downwards.
TATCATCAGCATCATGATCTTAGAGTTCGTATTAAGTTAATTATAAAAGGTCCTACTGTCAGTTAAGAACAATCAATACTTCCGTTTCAGTGTGTGGTTTCAATTGTCAAATTCTAACAAGCACCACACCATCTGTGAGCCCCAGACACCTGGAAATGAAGGGCAAGCTCACAGTCACTCCCTGGTTCTATTTTACATTTTCCATGCTCATCCACCTGTTTGTCCTCATCTTATTCTTACCACAACCTCCTCTCTTTACTCCTACTCCACCCATATCTGCCTTTGAGAAAGATTCTTTGATCTAATTTTGCGTTTTGTAGGAGCTACTGAAAGCAAACATAGATCATTATGTACAACTGGATCCAAGTGTTGAGAGAGGAAAAATAGGAGGTTGCTGGAGGAGGCTAGAAAAGGTGAGAAAATCAGAAGCCAAAATGAGTTCTGCACCCACTTGATGCTTTATTCCATTTTCTGCTACTTCCATCTGCTTTGGCAATGCAACACAATTTAGTCAGAGGAAAAGTGCATAGCCTTTGAAGTCAGAAAGAGCTGGGTTTAAATGATAGGGCTATTAAGAAAGCATTATTATACTCATATTACAAGGGTAATGCTGAAGGCCAGGTAGCTTGTATAACTTGTATATGCAGAGTCTCTTTGGTATCCTCTAAGAAAGAACAGTGTGCTCCCAATACAGAATTGAACACAGACTCTCGTTTTGCTAGTCCATTTATGACTACAGCTTGGTATTATCAAAAGATCTCAGAGGCACATACATTTAACAAACTGCCAATTGCTATTCCAGAAATTCCTGAAAGTATGCATTTATTGCTGCTAATGTTCGTGCTAGTGCTCTCACTCTCTCTCTTTCTTCTCCTTCTCCTTTTTTCTCCTCCTCCTTCTCCTCCTCCTTTTCCTTCTCTTCTTCTTCTTCTTCTTCTTCTTCTTCTTCTTCTTCTTCTTCTTCTTCTTCTTCTTCTTCTTCTTTCTCCCCCTCCTCTTCCTCCTCTTCCTCCTCCTCCTCCTCCTCCTTCTTCTTTCTCCTTCTCCTTCTCCTCCTCCTCCTCCTCCTCCTCCTCCTCCTCCTCCTCCTCCTCCTCTCTCTCTCTCTCTCTCTCTCTCTCTCTCTCTCTCTCTCTCTCTCTCTCTCTCTCTCATTGGTTTTGGCTTCCTGGCATCATGATCCTCCTGCCCCTTACAAATGTGCTTACATTTGCCTTTTGAAACAGCTTTCAGGTAGCCCAGTGCTGTCATGTCTGGTGATGATTCTCACCTGAACTGGGTCTCTCTAAAGGATAGGGCATAGCCTTTGCAACAACACTGGTTGTTCTACCCTGCATATTAAAAACATATATTAGACAAGTTTAATCTGATGTTTCCCTAACATTATTGATAGGTAATAAAGCAATATAAATAATAATGACAGCTAATTTTGAGTGTTTAGTATGTGTGTCTATCAATTTAAGTGCTAATTATTTAACACTGCCACACACAATAAATGGTTAAATTCTTTCTCAATAGCATTGTGATTCACTATAGGTTTCACCATTCAAAATTCAGAAACTACAGATCATGGTATATCAGTTTTGGAAGGCCAGGACTACTTTTAAGCCATGGCCTCACTATAGCACCTAAGCATGAGCTGGGCAGGTGGGCACTCTGGTTTCTTAGCACTGGACTGAAAACATCACATGCCAGTATTGGCCCAGAGCGCTTTAGGTTCAGGGGCCCCTTGAACCCAGGAAAAAGCATGTATGTATTCGAGAGACACACTGATCTGGCTCTGCCAGAGAACACCAAGCAAATGTCTTAGGTCACTATGTAAAGTACATCTGTACTCTGTACAGATCAGATAACTCATTTAAATGTGGTAAATCTTTCCATGTGGATCTGTCATGTTTGACTACAGAGTGCTAAATTCAACTTGCATTTTTGTTCTCTTAACAAATAAGTGATCTCATTTACTGCTGTGAAAAATGGAGTGATATGCATAGCAATAAAATATTAAGGTTGGTGATAAAAAGGTTAACTTTTCCCCTCTAAGTATTAGGAGATAACTAATATGGTAATTTGAACATACCAAGCTCTCAGCATTTGATAAAATAAATTAACATAACACTAAAGGCTCTACCTACAACTTCAATTGGAAACCATCTCATTTTAAAATAGTCACATTTATGAAGTTATCTGAAAGAATGATTCTTATATATTAGATACATACAGAATTGTATCAGTGGCAGGGAAGGGGAGGAAAATAAAGCTGATATAAAAAATATCTACAGTTACCACTAAAATGTCACTTTTATTATATCTGAGTTCACTTTTTAACTTTGCAATTGCTTTCATATTCTAAAACATATATTTGTACATTTCAACATAAAAATAGTGAAGTAGGACCATTCAAAAAAGCAGTCTAGGGGCACATCCCTATAATCCCAGAACATAAGAGGCTGGAACACTAAGATCCTAAGCTCAAGGCCATTCTACAGTGAAATTTAAGGCTAGATAATGAGGCCCTCTACCAAAATTGAAATGAGCAAGCAGACAAAAATCAATTAAAATAATATTAAAGATTTATAAAGCCTGATTTATTATGTTTTATTTCATCAAGGTAATCAACAAAAATGGTGCTGAAGTATCCCAAACTTTAAAAATAACAGCACAATTTATTATACAAGAAAGTAAATAAAATATTAAAAAATATAGCATGTATAAACTCACATATAAATTTGTGTATGATTTTTGTTTGTTTATAAAAGGCTATCTTATTCACATTATATTATGAACAAATCCAAACCACATAATCTGAAAAAAAAAAAACCCACTAGAAAAGAGCGTAAACTATAAAGCCTTTTCCTTTGAGAAAAACCCAAATTAAGTTATATATTACTTCTCAAAAATCTTGGGAGACTGGAAAATATATTTCATTTTATAGCTAGAGAATCTGACATAAAACCATTAGAAAATAGGTTCAATAACACATAAAATCCATGAAATTAGGGCTGGAATTTAGTTCTGACTACCATCTCACTGATTAGCTGAACCTCTCAGTCCTGCAGTTGTAGACAAGTTGAAGCAACAAACTAACACAGAAATTAAAACCAGTTAAACGGGATAGGTTTTCAGGCAATACACCAACAATTCAGTATAATAATACCCAACAGCCAAATTGCTTTGTGTATTTGGTATACTGTCTAGCTATTCATTATCCCACACATTGTTAGTGGGTGGTGGGTTTGTACTATTAATGCTGTATGCGCTGAACTAAGACTGTAAGGAACATAAAGCCAAATGAGAAATGCACAGCAGAAAATGCTTGATATCTTCTTTTAACTAAGCCTCAATAGGAAAATGAGACAAAGACAGCATGTTGGAATGCTGACCACTCGATTGCCCCCATTATTCCCAGTAACCTTTCCCACACCTAGACTGCATTTCCATAAATGACTGACAAGACTGAAGAAAATCTATAAAGCTATTCAGTTCACCCAATTTCCTTCAGAGTGGCCAACATCCAAAAATTTCTGAGAATATACTTATATGTGTGTGTATTCATATACATACATACATACACATATGCATATCTTTAATGAGCGTTAAAATTAAAAGGAACTCAGGACTATCATGTTCGGCTCACTGCTCACTCCTTTGCCCACAGTCATGAAGTAAAAGAAACAGATTTAAAATAAGCCACGAAAATATAAAAAGATCTCTGGAAATATGGTAGTTGCTAAGAACAACGTAATACTGAAACAAGCTTTCAAAATCAGTTATCTCAAGGGCATAACATTGGCTAAGTAAAATTTATTTAACATTCCTCTTGTAAGTTGAAAACATTCCTGCTGTTTATCACTTTCTCTTTGACTAGGCAGAACACATTCCTTCTTCCAAATGAATAAATTTCTCCTTTCCTTGGAGCTTAGCTGTCTCCCTGGCAAGGCATCGTATAGAACAGCTGTTCTATTACCAGTATAAAAGCAACCCATCTGATCTAATTGCAAAACATATGGGCAGATTGAAACCAAACTTCTAGTGTGCACTGTATCTTTAAGGGGGAAAAAAATCAGATTTTTATTGGTAAAATACAGTGAAAAAATGTCATGAATTCAAATATTGTTCAGTTTAAACAGTGTCTATTTAAATAAGTTTCAGTTTTTCTTATTTAAAATTTAATTATTTTGAAAAATGCAAATAAAAAAGCATACACCAAAATTAACCAGACCTTAAAACTATATAACTCAATGAATTTCTGTACAGTTGCAATCACTGATAAGTGGATATTAATGAGCCTAGAAGCGCTGAATACTCAAGGCACAATTAGCTAAGCAAAAGATTCCCAAGAAAAAGGAAGGAGAGGACCCTGGTCTGGAAAAGACTAAATCCAGTTTTGTAGGAGAGTACCAGAACAGAGAAATGGTGGTGGGGGGGCGGTGATTGGGGAATGGGCGGTGGGAAGAGGACTTAATGGAACATATGGTGAGGGGGGAACTGGGAAAGGGGAAAGCCTTTGGAATGTAAACAAAGAATATAGAAAAGTAAAAAAAAAAAAAAAAAGAGTATTGGGAATGGAAGCTCTGGAGCTTCACCTTAGATTTTACAGTCTTACTACCAGATATATTTTTATTCATTTATCTATCAAAAATGAAAAATACATGATAAAACTGGAACTAGAAAACCAATTACCTTTATATCCTTTTTTATGACTTGCATCCATTACCTGCATTCAATCTTTCCCCAGGCCCTAATATTTAGCCATTTTTGTCTTCTTTTCTACATGTTATACTGTATCTACATGCACATTGCTTAGACATTTACATATCTTATTGGCTAGATTCTGGAGATGAGGAAGAACATGTCTTACTTTTCTTTCTGAGACATTGTGACCTCACTTAAAACCATAGATTCTAAGTGCATTCATTTTCTGGCTAATCTGTGATTTCACTTTTCTTTTCAGCTTAATAGTAGTCCATATATATAGGAAATTTTCTTTATACAGTCATTTGTTGATTGACAACTAGGCTGACTACTACAGTGAATAAAGTAGCAATAATCATGAGGGTGCAAATATCTCTGTGGCAGGATGTGGAATTCTCTGGGTGTATGCCCAGGAATTAAATAGTGGGATCATGTGGTAGTTCTATTTCTAATGTTTTTGAGAACTCTTCAAACTTATTTTCACAATGGTTGTATTAGTTTTCACCACCGGTGAATACAATTTTTTTCTCCTTACATCCTGTCCAATGTTTGTTGTCATATTTATTTATGATATCCATCCTGACAAGGTTGAGGTGGTATTTCAAAACAGTTTAATTTACATTTTCCTAATGGCCAGGGACACTGAGCATTTTTAAAAACAGTTATTAACCATTTGTGTTTCTTTTTTTTTTTTTTGAAAAGTATATATGTTCATTTTCCTATTTGTTGATTGGCAGTCATAGTTCCTCGGTATGTAATTTCGGCAGCTCTCTGCAGATTCTGAATTTTAGCCCCTTGTCTGAAGTGCAGCTGGGAAACATTTTTCCCGTTATGTGGGCTGTTTGCTCTGCTGTCTCCTTTGCTGTACGGAAACTTTTAATTTTCACAAAAGTCCTGTTGATTGATACTCGAAGTTAGTTTCTATGATATTAGTGTTTTATTAAATGTTCTGTCTACCCCAATATCTCAAAGGGTAACCCCTATGTTTTCTTCTAGAAGCTGCATTGTTTTGGGTTTTTAATTAAGGTCTTTGGTCCATTTTCAATAGATTTTTATAGAAGGTGAAAGATAAGAATAGAATCTCCTCTTCAGGTACATTAATTAAAATTAACTTTAACATGCTTGTTTAAAATCCTCTAGACTAGATAAAATGGAGAAAAGACCCAATATCCTATTTTCAGCTTTTATCAAAGACCACAGTTAATCTTTCCTAAAGAAAAAAACACATTTAATCCATTATCTCTGCCTGCCTAAATTTTGTAGTTTTGTCAGGTCTCAAGAGGTTTCCTGTCTCAGACAGCATCTTCTACAGATGATTTCTACAGAATGGCATCTTCCTGAAACTGAGCAAGTATCTCAGAGGCTGACCAAACTTGCTGAGCCAATTACATGATTCTGTGTCATATTATTTGACTTAATTTTATATACATAGAGATTTAGCATGCTTATCACAACTTTTGTCCATTGTTTTCATTTTATAGTATGACTATAAAATCAAAATTGGACACAGTAAATGAAAAAAACAAAACAACTTGAGGAAGTGCAAATACCCAAATAACACAGTTTATAAGTCAAAGTTCTCATCTCATTTTATAAATGAAATTATTTGTCCAAATTTGGAGATTAGTAAGATGTCCCCAAAGTCCATATCTTATATACAAGAATTCAGCTTTCTATCTTAGCTATTCTTCCCCCCGCCCAAATTATCAGATTCTCATTTGTCTACTTTGGTTTTTTCTTTTAGCTAAGAAAAATAGAAAGGACAAAGTCGTGTAACATATAAGTTCTTGGAGCTCCACATGCTATATTAATAGGAGCAAAAGGGAAAAGCTAGAGGGAAGAAGTTCATTTTAAGAGAGAGGGTCCTGATTACATTATATTCCTCAAGAATATACTACATGCCTATTCTAATTACCAACCACACATTCTTCATTCATTTGGTTACTAAATAATGAAAATCTATTGAGGGCTATTCAATCGCAGTATAAATGTAAATTACTTCTTTAAAAATTACATTTATTTATTTTGTGTATATGTACTACGGCAAGTGTGGGGGAGATCAGAGAACAACTGTGGGAGTCTATTCTTCCTTCTCTCTTACTATATTACTGAAGAGGTAGATGTGATGTGTAAGCATGCTTACACATCAGTGTGCACTTACATAAAAATGAGGAGTCAGAGGTCAACTTATGAGAGCCAGTCCTCTCCCTCTGCGTCGTGGGTTCAAGGGAATGAACCCACGTTGTTGCGTAGTAAGGGTCACCTTTACCATCTGAGTCATCTTACTGGTCTCCTTTCCACTTAAGATTTCTGAGTCCCAGTATTTGTCATCTATAAGATGGGAATGATGACATTTAACTCCTTTATTGTTTAAAACAAATGATGTACATTTTAAAAGTCTGACAAGAAATTATCCATATAAGTACTCAGTTACATTTGTTGCCACAGCATTAAATATCAGACTAGAAAGGAAAGCTGAAATGAAGTCTCTTTTTCTTCCAGCAGATTCATTTGGAGCAATGCAACTGAAGAGGTAGATTAAGATATTTCCAAATAGATTCTTACTATTCCTACTTCTAAATGAAAAAAATTAAGATAAAGAAGATAAATTTATTTGAGTTTCACAATAAAATTCCATAGCTTAACTTGTTATTTCCCATACCATTTATTTTTAATTATGACTAGGTCTTTTATTACATTGAGCACCAACTAGTGTTTAGGAAAGAAATGTAGAAAATCCTAATCTCTTATCACCACCTTTCTGCTATTTAAATATGAGCAGTAAAACAAGCTAAAGGATTAAACTCAGCAAATAAACTCCAAGGACAACAGCTAGAAATAAAAATGATCAAATGTGAAACTTTCCACTTACCAATAACAGGATCAATAGAGGATAGAAATTATGCCTTTTTATACTCATATAATACATAGAAATTAACCTCAAGGTAGATGGAAAGCTCTGGAAGATTCTAAGAGCACTTTGAAACCCATACTTGTTAATTATTAGAAGCATTCTGTTTACTATTAACTTTAATTGTATTTCTACAAGGAAAGCTCTGTCATTTGGAAGATGAAAACATTTGTTTCTCAACACAATTAAGCCTCATATACCAAAGCAGTGTATCAAAAATAACCAATATTATTCATAAAAGAAAAAGGAAATTTCTCTTTAAGATACTTTATATTCTGTTGCTTAAAAAGTATTTATATATGGAAAATAGTCATTTAAGAAAAAAGAGAGGTTTTGTTCTGCATAAAACGGGTTCACCTCCACGCACCCTGATACCAAGACATCTTCAAGGACTTTTTGTTCACCTAGAAAGATCTCTTGGAAGAATCAGGCTTTGAGGATGCATTGAAAGAGGACAAAGTGGTAAATTGTTCACTAGAGAGGGTAATTTGGCTTCTTAAATAACAGGGAAAGAGGGGTAGGGCCCAGGAACGAGACAGAATAAGAGGAACGTAAAGGAGTTTGCACTGGAAACATGAGCAAAGAAAGAAAGTGGAAGAGTTCTCTGACAATTACCTGTGCAAGAGTAGCATCACTAGGTTATTTTGACATAAATTTATTGGATATATTTAAGCAAAAAGACCTGATAGGTTACTACTTTTGAGCAAACATTTACTCTTATTCAAGCACATACAAATCCTTGCATAATCTTTATTTTCTTTATCATAATTAAACAAAATCTCTTTTCAACGTTCCAAGTGCAGCTGGTATAGATGTTTCTACTAAAGAAACAGTAAACTAAAATCTATACTTTAAAAAGACCTAAATATAGACACAGAAATACATGTAATATAATGCTGAAATTAACAATAAAGATTTTTATATGTAAAGAAAACAAACAAAAAATCAAGACCAAGGTAAAAAGCATAAAATAAAGGTGTAAGTAATTTAAAATATGATCCAATGTTCTTTTCACTAAACAAGATACTCTATCTCCATTTGCTTCTGCTCTATGAAGTACCCTCAAGCAGTAATCTCTCTACCCATAATTTGCCCATCAGTAAAAACAGTACTGTAATATTTCTGTCCACTCTTTTTATAAGGGTGCCAGGACGTCTGGAAGGATAATGCACACATGTTTAGAAATCTAAGATGAAGAGTAATGCACTTTAATTTTATGAGTCTTTAGTTAAAACAAGATAAAAAGACCTAGTCAGATTATTTCAATGTGTAAAATTTCAGCTAGCCAGAAGGCTTCCTGGAGACATTATTTAAAAGACTCTAAACTAATGATATAGAATTTGTGCTATTCCAGAAACTAATCAGACTAAGGAATTTCTACACAACAGTAGGCACTAAGACCATAGAGTCTTAAGAAGTCCTTATGACTGAACCTAAAGATAATTCATACAAAAACATCCATTAAAGCAAGATAAACCCTAATCTAAAGGATGAGCTGTAGTTTAATATCCCAGCAACAAATCATTATAAAACAAAAAGTTAAAGATCGATGAGCAGCACTGGGTCTCAGTTTCCTTATTTAGAAAACGGGGGTGAAGTTACAGCTTAAAGGAGGAATATGTACTTATCATATGCAAGGGCCTGGATTTAATGTTCAGCAACAAAAAAAAAAAAATGAGGATCATACTATATAACATTACTTCACTGTTCTAAGGACAAAATAACATAATGCATGTAAGACATTTTCTGCTAGAAGCACAACATGTTTGCAATTACTATTATAGTGGTCCACAACCCTCAAGCCTAATGCTAAATAGTAGAAGATCTAACATTAAATATTCTTCCAGCTCCTCTTAGTAGCTAAAGCTACCAAGGTACCAAGATTTAGAACAGATCCCAAAGGAGGTTTAAGCTTTACTAGCCTTAGGTTGACCCCTTCTTACAAAAGCATGGCGAGGTTCCCCACTACTGGTAATCTTTCCATGGTGTTAACGTTTACTCTCCTGTCTCTAAGGCAGGAGAGACACAGAACACACTGGACTCTCATATTGTCTTCAGATAAAAACATCTCCGTGTCCACCTGTCTTATCACAAATGCCCATGTTTTCCCTCTAACCTACTCCATTTATTGGGCTGCAGAGGGGTAAGGAGGGCACTCAGTTTTAGAACCAAGCTACAACTGATCCAGGGAAGGGACAGAGATGAGGACGGACACCCAAACTGCTGCTCTGACAAGCAGTAAGCCATAAAGCTTTTAAGCAGTGTTCCCAGAGAAGCTCCCAGCTTTTAATATCAGTGGCCTAGAGTCCCTCTCTCAAGACATAAGAGCCTGCCTTGGACCACCTGGTTCCCTTCCCAAGCAGGCATGAAAGAATACTGACCATAGGATTCAGCTGTCCTCCTTTCTCAAGCAAGGTTGAGCCAGGACTTTGCTTCACCCTTCCTCAGGTGTATTTTGTAAGTATTGGCCAGCTGATGCTAGGTCTGAGACCAACAAATATTAAAGAAAATTATTAAGAATCCAGACACAATGGTGAGCTCCTGTACTTCCAGTTACTTAGACTGAAACAGAAGGATGGCTTAAGCCCATGAATATAAGGCCAGCCTAGGTAACATAGTGAAACCTTATCCAAGGCAGGGAAGGAAGTAGTTGTATGTATTCCAAGATAGGTAAAGAAACAGGCTGCCAGTCCTGTAAGCCCTACCATGACTATGCATGACAAAAAGCCTGACTTGATCAAAGGCAAGGCTACTCGTGATTCTTATCCCACTGAGTTGTTGATATTGAGCATGTTAATATGAATGTCTTCATAAGTCTGATTACTAGATATTCTCCCAGCTTCACCAGGATAACTTCCTAAAATCTGAAAAGCTCTCCAAAATATCTATACACATAGATTTTTTTTTAATAAAAGGCTTTTTTATAAAAGTTTTCTCCTTGGAGCCCATACAGTTTTTATTTACATAAAATAAATGTTAGTTAGTCACAAATAGCGACATGAAATAGGACTCTGGCTTTAACAGTACAGAATGTTGGGCTAAAGAAACCGACTTCTGGTCCAGCTAGGAGGATCCTACATTTCTAGAATGCTCTTTTGAAATGAACTAGGCATGGGGGCGTCTCCAACCACCCAGGGGGGTGGCAACAAGAGACTGACAGGTTAGAGGTCATCCCGAGCCACATAGCAAGTTCTAGGTCAGCCTGAACTATTCAGCTAGACCCTATCTTAAACAAAACTAAGCAAATAAGGCAAATCAAATAGAATCCATCTGTAATACTGCATTCATACATCAGATTTCAAACTGGATTCTGAGGCTTGCTTAAAGAAAGTCTCTTCTTGTAGTCTGGATCATAAGTAAATAATTAAGATTCCTTATAAGGTATAAATGTGCCTTGAATCATGCACACTTTATCATCACAGAACTGAAGAGCTAAAAGAGACCCTTAAGAACTAGCACAAGCCATTATCCCTTCCCTTCCAAACTGTTTAACATCCATGAATTTCTCCTTCCCAGTGAGGCAAGAATAATCTGCCCTGACTTGTCCTTAGACTTTATTTGTAGGAACACCCTGGAAGTCATGTGAACAACCTGGGTGGAGTACAATTTGAGTTCTAAAAAACATCTGAATTTAACGTAATCAATCTTAAGAGCATGGCAAAATTTTCAGATATTTTAGAAAACTCACAAACATTTCTATGGCCAAATAAACGAAGATTTATCTAACACATCTTTTAAATACATAAATTAAAATATTCAGAATACTTGATGTATTAAATAAGTCAACCATACAATTTGGCTGGAAAAGAAAATGCTGTGCTTAGGGGACTAAACACAAAATCAGAATTGACCTAGAAAGAACAAGGTAACCACTCTGTCTGCTATGAGCTATGGTAGTATATCAGAACTGGGTTCAGTTCTGTTCTGTGTTTTAGGAAAGTTACACAAAACTGAAAAGGTTCAGAATAGAGGTGACCAGGACAGTGAAGAAATATGAAGCTATGTCAAATAAAGATGAACTGAAGAAGCTGAAGTTATTTATTATTTGTACTCAGAGTACCAACCCCCCCCCCAAGACATGCACAGAGAAAACAGATTTACACATGCTTGCAAAGGCCACAATCCATCTAGTCAAATGTTAGCTAAGGCAGAGATGTTTCACCTAAGCCTATAGAAGTTATTTCTTAAAATGTAGAGCCATGCTGGGTTTTAGTGGCTTCTAAGATCCTATTAGTCCATGTAAAACAGACAAGAAAGCATTTGTCATGGTCTCGGGTCCTTACTGCTGATTAGTACTCTCTAGTAAGCATTTCCACCCACCCTTCATCCAACCAATCCGTATAGTGTTGTACCAGGTTTGAGAGAGCAAAGTGTCTGCTTGCTGAGTAACTAGTTTCAGTTTGCAGATCAGTGTCCCTGTGTAAACAATGGGATCCCAACTGACTGGTAGGTAAGAGCTTTCAGCTAAATCGCTAGGAAGGACATTTTTACTGAGTCATACAGAGCTTTAGAAGACCTTCCCAATCAAATGGTGTATTAAACGGTAACCAGTTCTCATAGAAATGTGGAAACAAAATCCTACAACCATCTTTCCCAATGGCAGGAAATCCAGTTTGCAAGCCAAATCAGCTCTTTCCAATTCATACAGAAGTTTTCCTCATTTGAAGAGCTATGCTTACTATCTAAAGTAGATTGGAGCCCATGCTATAATTAAAAAGTCCCACTTGAATATATCACTATAAGGCTAAAATTCCATGCCAGTAGGCCACAAATTCAGTCAAGCTACTGAGAACTAAACACAGACAGACTATAAAATTACACACTATTTAAACAAAGGTGAATGACCTCAGTTTGATATTCTGAAATTTGCTACAGGAAGACAGTCAGACAGATGTTGGCTTATAGAAACTATGAAAACAGTACAAATGATAAATATTCATTAAACCCAGCTTGATTTCACTTAAAATTGATTTGAATTCTAAGTACTGATTTGGTATCAAACTATCAGAGAATATAATAAATAAATGATGGATTTAACAAGAATATATTCTTCTCTGTGCTTTTCAAAACCATCTCTGTATGTATAAGTTAGGAACTGGTTAATGACTTAATAAGGAACTGGTTAAACAAGTCCATTTTCTGTGTGCATATTTACAATGAAAAATACTATTGGAAGGAATACAGTAGATCCAAGGTACTGACATGAAAAAAATTAAGTTTGATATTATACAGTTAAGCAAATACATCAAGATGAAGAAATATTTCCATTTTAATTTTATAAATTACTAATTAGTTGTTTTGATGGTGATTATTCACATTAAACAAGTCTCTACACCTGAGCCCTAAAAATTATTTTAAAATACAATTTTGTTGCTATATGCCCAGAAAGAAGGTTTTTATGATGGAACAAACTACTTTGAGAAGTAACCTCTAGATCCTCCAGGAACCAGAACTAGAGAGCAGTGGAGGACTGATTGTTGTTGTCCTTTTCTTTTGGGCTTCTGATTATCTATCTCTTTTGATAATAAGGATTATCTTCGTGTTCTTAAAATGTCAAAAGTGAAATGACATTAATTGTATGCTTATTTATCAGATACTAACAAAAAGGAAGCAATTGCTAGTTAAATATTATGTGCTTAAAACTCCAGACATTCTAACTCATCCTTTTTCTATTTATTAAAACAAGGTATAAAAGTCACAAATCCTCACTTAGCTTCTTGATATTTTTCTAATCAGAAAACAGAGCTGGTTATAAATAAAACACAATACACAGGTGGTGCTTATCAAGCACAGGAACTATTCTAAGCACTAGTTAAGTATGCATTGACTTAGTGAATTTCTTCTTTCCTCTCCTAACCTCTCCTGTTTTTCTTTCTTTCTTGATAGAGTCTTGCCCTATAGTCCAGATTGCCTTAAATGTAGTTTGTAGCCAAGGCTGGCTTTGAACTCCTGATCCTTTTGTCTTTGCTTTCTCAGTATATCAGGAGTATCCACATTCAGTCCATTTTACATAATCTGCACACCAAACCTAGAAGGACTATGATAACCTTCATCTCGAAGTTGAAGAAAGTGAAATCACAAGGACCTGTCCATACTGACATTGACAAAGGGGGGCAATAAGCAGGAATGCAAACCTAAAAATGGACTCAAGTGTCTACACTTAGGTACTAGTCTAACTTTTAGTAATATGTCAATCTCTCTTTATAAAAAGCTAAAAAAAAGCACCAAAGGTTTAAAAAAAATAGCTAGTTAGTACATTCTTTGAAGCTAAAAGGGATCCAAATGTGGCTTTTGGGGCTGAATAATCTGCATTCCTACTTATTCCTTTGCCAAGCTCCAACATACGATTCAAGACTTAACCATCTGGGAAAATCCTCTACCAACTCAATTATAGTCCAAAGCCCATACCTGACTCCACAGTAAACCACTGAGCCTAAGAATTAGGTCAACAATCAGATCAAGCTAGACAAGTAAGTGCTGTGGGCAAATCTCCACCCCAATGCAATGCAAAAGATCTCAGAAACTTGCTGAATTCCTTAAAGAGGTAGGCCTTACTGGTTGAGTTCCTGGCCTATTTAAGATGCAAAAGGGTAGAAGAAGAGCAATTGTATCTTAACTTTGCCTGAATGCTTTCACCTCACCTGCAGAAGAGATGCATTCCCTACTGTGAGCTCAGACAGAAATTGGCACGTCAGCATCAGCATTAAGGAACATCCTAGTTTTAAAAAGGGCAAAAATGGGCATCCCTGCTCAAATGGCATTTGCCCAAGCACTGACCTTGGAATTGAGACAGAATGAAGTGGTGCAAGGAAAGGATTTAACCTAATTTATAAACATGCTCAACCTAGATACACACCTGTCCCAAATGACCTATAAAATCTACTTATTTGCAGAGAAAACACCGACTACAATGCCGTTTTTTATTTGTAATTTCAGGCCTGAAATGGCCTGTTTGTAAGCAAACTACACTCTTTATCTTTTCCAACACACACACACACACACACACACACACACAGAGAGAGAGAGAGAGAGAGAGAGAGAGAGAGAGAGAGAGAAACACACACACAGAGAAACACAGACACACACCAACATCTATTAACTACAACAATAAAAAGAAACAAGGAGCCTAGAGCTCTGGGGGAATCCCTTAAAGGTTTTTACCTGGGCATTGATAAAGAACCATTCTAGCTTTTCAAACTTTCCCCCCAAACATCCCAGGTGGGGTGGCCTTCTGGGCGGATCCAATACAAAAGTTTGTGTGCATTCTGGGACTCTGACAAAGGCCAGAAACCCCTGCTTTAGGAAGAGACCCTAGGCTTTCCACATAGCAGCAGCTCCCTCTGGATGGAGCAGGGCACTAGGTTGGGGGACAAAAGACTTTCTAGATTTGAAGGGATTGGGGGTCTACTTTAGCTGGAGCTTGGACCTTCCCCTGGAAGCTCTTGGGCAAGAAGTGGCCAGGGTGACGCGGCTGGTGTGTAAATAGGCAGTGCCTGGGGGAAGGTCCAGTGGACTAGGAAGCGCCGAGACTCACCTGGGGGAGGAGGAGTAGGGGCTTCGGTGACAGGTGCGGTGGGCGGGACTCCGCTGCTGTTGCTGCTTCTGTCCGGGGACCCGGCAGTCGGGGTCCCCGGAGTGCTGGAAGCCAGAGCGGTGGTGACTACAGAGGTGGTCGGCGGCTGGCCAGCTGTGCTCGCAAGGGTGGTGGGCGCGGGTGTGGAGGGCGGTGATTCGGTGGTGGGAGTGTGTCCGTCCTCCGAAGGGGTGGCGGGCGAGAGGTCCAGAAGCGGGAAGGGGGTGGTAGCGGGCTGTGCGCTGGTGCGGAGAGGGATGATCTCCGGGGAGCCGGCTGACGGCGTTGCAGTCGCGGTTCTGCGGACTGTGGTGCGCGGGGGGCCGGTCCGCGGGGCCTGCGCCGTGGGAGCCGCGGTCTTAGGGAAGGGGCTGCTGGCTTGGTCTCGAAGCCCCGGGCTGGGCGACGGGACCACCTGCCCCTCCGCCCCGCCGCCCCCGGTGACATTCCCTGCCGAGGCTGTAGAAGCGGCTGCGGCGGCCGCGCAGCACAACAGGGCGAGGCCGCCCAGGCTCGGCAGGCTCCTCATGGCGCGCTCGGCTCCGCCATTCATTCATTCATCCAGTCGATCGGTCAGTCATCTTCTCTTCCCTGCCGTCCGACCAAGGAAAGCGCTGCCGCCGCTGCCGCCACCAAGAGCACCATCGCCACCTCCCTCTGACAGGCGGCCGGCCCCGCGGGCGGGCCTCAACACAGAGGGAGCGACTGGGCGGAGCGCGCACTGCCCGCCCTCCTCGATAGGCAGCGAAGCCGGACCAATCGAAAGCCGCGTGTGCCCACGTGACCCGCCCGCTTCCCGGCCTCTTTGTAACAGCGCCGACCAATCAGAGGACTCAAAGGGAAGAGGGCGGGATGTCGGGAGGCGCGAGTGGTGTTGGAGCCGGCTGGGTTCGCTGCGGCTCCGGCTTTGTCTACCCACAGAGCGGGGCGCGGGCCTTAGGCACCCAATGCCGCCGAGCAGACAAAGGACGCGGCCCGCGCGGCAGACTCCGGGCCAAATCATCTGTTCCACTGGGCTGCGAGCTGGACCCGGGGCGGGGAGTCCCCTGTGGGCAGCGTCTCCGCCCTTCTGAACAATGGGGGAGCCGGAACCGCACCCGGACTGGGGCGGGGGCTGGGTTACATCCCTGCGATGGGCGAGGGTGGTGGCAGCTATGATATAGATGGAGCTCTACTCCATTCTTTTTGCTCAAGACAGCTGGCAACGGCCCTGCGGTGTCAGTGCTGCCATTCCCATTTCAGAGAGAGAGAAACTGAAGCTCTCGCTGACAGCTTCAGCAAGCCAACTTCTGTGCCCCCACTAAGCACCTGCTGATGGCCTGGTCCTGCACTAAGCCGGATGGGACGGCCAGGAGCCCCATCTTGAGCACAAGAAGGTGTGGAGGAGACACTTTATGCCAAGAACTTCGGAAAGAATAGAATAAGACCAGGTTGAATTTCAGCTCCTTGTCTCTCTTGCTGAGTGGTTTTGTGGCTCAAGCAGTTTTCTTAACCACTTAAATGGTGAGATGAGAGGGCACACCCCATCCCCCTCACAGAGTTGTGAAAATGAAATCATGTACTTGAAGGGCTTAACCCAATGCTTGGCCCACCGTCATAAACCGTCATTAATGCTAACCGCTTGGGGTTGCACTATGTCAGGACAAGCCTAAGGTTGGAAAACAGCCCACACCGCCTGCCTCTGAGTCCCCAGAGATTCCTGCCTGTTGCCTGCCTTGGGGTTGGGCTGATAACAGAACTTGACCCTGGATGACATAAAACTCTGGAGGAAGTTGGAAATCAGAGAGGCAAACTTGCACCATCACCCCGGATCCAGTGCTGCCCGACATTGTAGCCTCAGCTGAGCAACTTTTAGGTGCAAGTCTGGCAGGACAAGTTTTGTCATCTGATGGTTTAACTCCGTCCCACCAGCCTCACTGTAAAACCCAGTCGTGGCCTCTCTCTCCTAGGATGCTTGCCTTTGTGCATGATTTCCCATTAGTCATTCTCCTCTAACCAGACAGGCAGGATGAGATTTGTGTGTGAACTCCTGTGTGTTAACAAAAGCATGCATTTATTTGCCTGAGTGAGTAGTGGGTGGGGAGAGGATCTGTCGAAGCTTGAGTATGAACGCATAAACACATTTGTAAGTCTCTCTGGGAAGATCGTGTGAGACTGCAGATGCAGGAACTTACATTTCCATGTGATACGTTTAAGATAGTAATGCATGCCTGCCGGTGTGGGTTTTCTGTGAATGTTCTGTTTTTCAATGTGAGGTTGTTTCTGGGTGTGCCTTTAAAACCCTACCTATGTAAGAAACCGGGGCCTAAATGAGAGAGGGCCGTGTAACTGTTTTGAAGACAAAGATTTAGCAAGAATTGACCAAGGTCCTATTTTTACTTGTTGTTAAGAAGGGAATGGGCATGCCATGCTCCTCCCCTGTATTCTTTTGGTTCCTCAACCCCAACCAAAATGCCACATCCTCTAGGACTTGGCTTTCTGAGTGGGAGTTCTTCTCTCCCTAGTTCCCTACCGGCCTTTGTTTATAGCCCCGATCTATCAACCCCTGCCTCTTCCTAAAAGGATTAATGATAGCTTTTAGACATAAGTACTACAAAATAAAGTGAACCACCCACATGACTTAATTACTTCTCCTGGGCACTCATCAACCTCAGGACTAGAACTTGTGATTAATACCCCTGCCTGTCCGTTTCATCCAGCTCTGTGTTCCAGAGCCTAGCAGTGAGCACTGATACATGCTGACGAATCTGAAAGAGATCTGGTTGTGCTCACAGGGAATGCTTGTGTCTTTCAAGCCACAGACTTGGATCAAGTTTCCTTGAAGGAAAACCTTACCCTCTCTGAACCTCAGTTTCCTTGTCTTTAAATGAGGCCATTAATTCTTTAAACAGATCAAACAGGACTGTTTTGTTTTTTTTTAACAGAGCCTTCTGACACACCAATTATACTCTATTGTCACTTAATGTTTCAATTGCTATTGCTAACCCTGAGTTTTGTTAGCTGAAAGACTACAGCAGAAACCTCTGTCCCAAAAACTCAGATCAGGTGACATGGCTTGACATTTGCTCTACTGGATATTTCCAAATGGTATCTAAAAACTGCTGGGCTGGCCCTGAGCTGTGCTGTATCAGAGATTCTTCACTGCTAGAGGGGAAAAGCTGATCTGGCTTTTTTTTTTTTTTCTTTAACCAGGAGGATCACAGAGCAAAGGCCTAGAAGACCTTGCAGAGTGATTCAGGGCTGCTGAGCCTTGGACAAGGACATTTCATGCAGGACTTTGCAGGTGGGACAATTGGCCAAAAATATGTCTGGGAAATGTTGAATTTTTTTAAAGATAATATTTTTGAGACAGTTTCCCTTTGTAGCTTAGACTAGCCTCAGCTGGCCTTCCAAGTGCTAAGATCCCAGAAATAACCACCAGTCAAGTCCTGTAAAATAACTTAAATGTACTATTATTACTTCAACATTGATTCTTTTTATTACTTCTAGGATTTTTTTTATCTTGTTTGTGGTTGTATGTGTACATACATGAACACAGGCATGCTTGGCTCACATGTAGAAGTCAGAGGATTTGGGAGAAGCCTGCTCTCTCCTTCTACTACTTGGGTTTCATATATTAAACTCAGGTTGCCAGGAATGGTAGTGATTACCTTTATCTTGTGAGCCATCTAACCACCCAAAGTTTTAAATTCCCTGCTTTGCTTTTATCTCTAAACCACAAACTACAAGATGGCCTGTATTAATGTGTTTTCTGAAACAGTGCTTTACTCTACAATCTGCACTGGCCTAGAACTCCCTATGTAGTCCAACTGAGCCTAGAGTTCATGACAGTCCCCTAACTTAGCTTCCTGAATACTGGAATTACGTCATGACCAACATGTCTTTATTTGTAAGTTTACATTTAAAAATAGAAAAATAATTATAAATATCTAGTATCATAGATAGGAATACACCTGTTCAATTTAATTATATAACATCACTATCAGGATGACTATCATGGAAGTGTAGCAGATATCAATAATAGATAATAGAGTTTGCAAGTTCCAGGCACTGTACTAAGAGAGCCCCATGAATTACTTCATTCAACTCCTAGAAACCCCCACTCCCAAGTATATGCCCTAGACTGTTTGGACTACTATAATAAAAACTAGGAGACTTACGAACAATGCTGATATATTTCTCACAGTTTTGGCAGCTAAGAAATCCAAGATCAAGACACCAGCTTGTTGAGTGTCTGGGAAGAGACTTCTTCCAAGTGCACAGATTCCATCCTTTCACTGTCTTCTTGTGACTGAAAGGACAAAGCAGCTGGCTGGGGGTGTTTTTTATAAGGACACTGATCCCATTCACAAGGGCTTTGCCCTGCTGACCTATTGCCTTCTAAAGGCCTCCAAATACCACACAGGGATAGTGTTAGGATTTCAACACACAAGTTATAGACAGGCACAGCATTCACTTTGCAGCATTTTATTATCTGTATTTTACAGACCAAAAAAAGCTAGGACAAAGAAAAGTTAAGCAGCTTGCCTAAGGTCCCTGAGCAAGTGAGAGTGGCTGCATTCAGACTGACATCAAACTATAAAGAGAAAACGCTCATAGTATGTTCAAAAGAGAAAACAAAAGTGATAGCCCTGGTGTTATGTATCAGAATGAAGGTCCAGTACCTTTCCTGTTGCCCCAGAAGAGAGATGCCATTCCACTATGGGAGTAATGGCCACAAAGATTCGGAGAAGGACTGCTTGCAGTCTGTTTGAACAGTAGCTACAAATACTCTAGAAGGTTTAGTCTGATTCCATCTTGTGCTAGGCACCAGCTCAGGGTGAAATCCACAGAATCAGCTTAGGGATCCTGGAGATAAGAGTCTCATGATGGGACAAGCACTTTTTACTCTTTTGCACTCTGGAAGCTGAATAGACAGACTGCTTGCATGCATGGGACATTGGGTTTGATCATCAACACCACAAAAAAACCAAAAACAAACAAACAAACAAAAAAACAGGAACACATTCATTCCCTAGGGTTAGAACTATCACCTAAGCTGGAAAAAAAATAAAAAAAGAAGAGGAAAGTAAACTTCTAAAAGGTTAAGACAGGCCCAAGATCTGCCTGACTTCAAAGCCAATTCTCTCTATAGTCTAGTCTGTTAATGTGACCACTGGTGTTGCACATAGCAGTAGGCCAAAAGCAAATACTAAAGAAAGGTCAGACACATTGATCCCTCCTGCTAGAGCAGCATTTAAGAAAAGAGGCCCTGAGAGTCACAGAGCATAAACATCTGACAGCAGAGACTCATCCATACAGCTTCTTCCATACTGTAATAAAGCACAGACACTTTGCCCTTTCTGGTTTTACGGAAACATCAGAGCTGACACAGACTCTTACGAGTGTTGCGGGAACCTGGTCTCCTACCAGATGTAGCTGAATGCAAGGTTTGGCATCGCTTGCTGCAGGGTTAGCAGAGTCACCATTAATCAAGTCTGTCCAGCAAAGACGCTGGCAGACTGCTCTCAGGAACGGAAACACAGTGACTAGAAGGCATGAAGTGTTGCATGTAGTCAACATTGCAAATCAAGACGCTGGGTTGCTTTCCTTCTAAACCTTCTGATTTGCATGGAATCAACAAGTTCTAAAAACCAGTTATACTTGGTACTGACCAGAGTGTCATGACTCTTATTTCCCATTTTTAAGATTCTACTCAAAGAAGACAAATAATTAGATATATGTATTGACAAACAAAAATGGAATCCTGGCCCTGATGGCAGATGCTTATGATCCCAAGACAGTGGAGGTAGAGGCAGATGTTAAGGCCTGCTTAGAGATCCTGTCTCAGACAGGTGAAAAGGTTAATAAAAATCAGAAAAACAATGAAAAGGGATTGATTAAATATGTTGCACTCTATGTTTCTTTGTTGGAATATGAAGAATCTACAAAAAGTTTCTATGGCTGCAGAGATGGCTCATTAATTAAGAGCACTTGCTTCAGCTCCAAGGGATTAAACATCTTCCTCTGGTTTTGGAGACACACCCACAAGAGAGAGAGAGAGAGAGAGAGAGAGAGAGAGAGAGCATTCAAAGGCATAAAGATAAAAACTGAATCTAAAACAGAACATGAGGTGAAGTCATATAGTCATATTCTGGTAGTAAAAAATTATGGAAAACATGGATTATAAGATTATATGATCAAATTTATGCAATGTACAGGGACAATACAGAATAAAGGACCAAGTCAAAATACATTGAACTATAAGCATTCTTTGGTTTAGGTTGACTGCACTATGGATGTTCTAAATTTTTCTCCACATATTTCTGCATTTTCGCATATTTTTTTCAATGCACACCCACTGTTCTCAAAATCAGCAACCAACAACAGAATTAGCTTGCATCTAAGGTCTTGCTCTCTCATCATGCCCTATGTCACAAACCTATATTCCTTAAAAAGCACCATCTCTAAATAATGATGTTAAATGTTAAAACCCAGCTTCAAAGTGCTTCTGATGTTAAAATAAGCCCAGGAAAAGCATTTACTACACAGTTCTTTGAGATGTTGAAGGATGTCATTCACAGTGGGCGTCACTCACAGTGGGCACTGAGTCAGACTCTTGCTCGTCATCACTGTTGGCAGCAGAGCAAAGAATCTGAACCATTTTGAGGAGGAATGGGGTCTGAGCTTCTGGAATAAATCTGTTCCCTCAGACTTCTATAATTGTAACAAACAAGATTATTGACAGGCACACAGCAAGAAGAACTTTCCCAGTCTGCTCTTCCTGTCAACTTTGTAACAATACTGGAAGGAAGATGGAAGTAGTCCCAGTAGCAATAGCACCAATAGTGACTTTTACTGAGCATTTATTACATGTTAGGCACCAACAGGAAGCACTTGCTATACACAGTCCATTATACTGTGAAGTAAAGATTGGTTGTTCTCTTGTCATGAGGAAGTATAGCGTCACTCAAAGTAGTCAAATAGCTTGCCCAAGATGACCAAGGTAATAAATTAGAGGACTTTAGACCTCAGGTCCAAAGAGATTTCCATCACTTCTTACTGATTCCCTCCGCTTTGGTCATTACTAATTTTTTTATAGTTGTTGTTGTTAGAACAGACAATTTTGTAATAAAGAGTCCTAGATTCAGCCTTGGTCACTCCAGCTGCGTAGGTTCATTTAAGGTATTTTGGCACACTGTCCTGACTTCCCTCTTGGTAGAATAAGCATTACCAAGCAAAACCAATTTTATAAAGCATTGAGCCAAAACATTACTAGTCATGTTCATTCAAAAGACATTGTTATACATCTGCTTTTCCTCAACTGTCTTCCTTTATGTGAAGAACAATGTCCTTGAGTCTCCACTGCCAGAATTTCTAGACTGGCAGCAAAGTCACATTCCTTCCACTCTGTGCCTTCTGATGAGTCTCTTCTCCACAGCCTGTCCTTGCCAGAGGGCAGCACGAGGACCAAGGAGCACTTGGCACAGTGGGCACCTGACTCCTCTCTCTATTTGAGGTGCCTTTGAGTGTTTGTCGTTCTTTAAGACTATAATTTCCTCTGATTGACTATTTTATGATAACTGTATTAATTTTGTGCTGGCTTCTGAGTGATAGACGAACACAATTTTAAAGAAAGAAACAATTCTCTGAATGGTCTACAAAAGGAAAAAAATGATAAAACAGGGCAGGTCACTATTTAATGGTCATTTTAGGAAGGTTTAGTTCAGTGCTTTATATATTTGTTTTTGCTTGGCAATGAAGTAGCTTAACAGAACCCACACAGTTAGAATGACATTAAGCCCTAGCCCCTCCAAACATGTCGTGTGTGAATGATTAAACCAAGAACAACAGAAATAAAGGGTCCTGATAGGTTCTCACACTGCAAAATAGCAGCTGAATAAGGGTCGGATTCCAATCTCCCAATTCCCAAATCACCACCAAACTCAAATCACTCCTTACATGGGAGGCAGCTGTGCACCAGTAAGAGCACTTAAGTCTGGCTGGATGTCAATGGGCCTTCCAGCTTCTGACTTCTCTTTCAGGACTCTCATCACATTACCAAGTTTTCTCTATATTAACTGTCATTCTAGAATCACAGAAATGGCTTCTGGCTTCCAGCTTATTATCAGTGGGGAAGGCAGTATTTTAAATGGTGAAAAAAATGAGGACTGCTTGTGGGTAGCAGTAGGGGCCTGAGAAATGACAAAACCTTCCATGTCCGGCTACATTGTGTAAGGAAGTAGAAAGGGCTTTGTCACTCCATTGGTCCCAAATTAGAACAACCTCTGAAGAATGTCCTAAAATATCAGGCCTTCTCTCAGGCTTCTGGGTATCCTTTCCTTGCCCAAACAATCACAGCACTGTTCTAATGATCACTGAGTATTTACTGGTTGTGTGCAATGCCCCAAGTGCAGTCTGGAATTTGGAATTGGATGTAATCCTTGGCCACATGCTGGCAGGGCTACCTCTTTAAGAGGTAGGAACACTGGCATCTCTGTCATCCCATTTCCCACTGGGCACTTAGTCTGTTATTCAGCCACGCTGTATTTTCTGCCCAGAATCATTTTCCCTTCAAGACGAAATATTCTGGTGAGGAAAGTCCACAATTCTGTGGGCCCAGCTACACCACTCCCAACCTATGGTGCTAAAGGCATAACTCAAGCTCTCTTTAGTTATGTATGTAACCTGTAAAATGTGCATCAAATGTTTGGTAGAGGAGAATTTGTTCATTCATTCATTCATTCATTCATTCACTTGCTCATCAAAATGTATAAGCACTGGCATAATGACTCCTTACAAAACAAAAAGAATGAGACTTTTCACTCATGGCAGTTGGAGCAAAGCATGAGGGGCCAGTGATGAACACATAAATGGGAAAAGAACACAGATGTGTAAAGATGCTAGTCAATATTACAATGGAATAACAGGATTATGAAGAGATACCCTTTACCCTTTGAATATTCAAGCCTGAGGCTTGAATATCCTTTCTGAAATCAGAGGGAGGCATAATATATATATTTATTTGTACATACACATAAATATAAGCACATATACACACATAAACATGTACACACATAAATATATAGACATTCACATACATGAATATGTACATGTACACATGCAAATAAGCACATATGCACACATAAACATATACCTGTATGTACACATAAGTATACACCTGTATAAACATATATATGTACACATATAAACATGCAGATGCATAGACACGTAACATGCCTATGAGCACACATACATATAATATATACACATATAAATATACACATGAACATACACAAAAACATGAATATGTGCATATAAAACCAAATACATACAAATTTATACACAAAAATAAATATGTACAAAACCATTAATATGTACATATACACATGAATAAATATACATATGTACACAAATAATATACACATGTGTACACATAATTATACACATTTATACAGACATAAAATACACATGTACACACACACAGATATACAAATATACACAGACACATAAACATTCATATAAACACATAAACATACACATGAACATATTCATAAATATACACATGTGCACACATATAAATGTCTGCATATACACACATGAATTTACAAATGTATACACACATAAATATCCAAATATACATGCAAATAAATATGCACCATGTAAACACATAATTTTAATGTGTACATAAGTTCTAATATACCCACATATACATATCAACATGAGCATACAAATTTGTAAACATACAAAAATATTCACAGGTCCACACAAAAATATAAATATACCCTTGTACACATATAGCTATACACATGTACACATATAAATAGACAATATGCACATATAAACATACATATGTACATACAAATAAATATATACATATGCACATGGACATGCACATAAATACATGTGTATACAAATATAACAATACACATATACACATGTAATCTGTGTGTATCCACATATTATTATGTATGTATATGGTTATGTTAATGTTTGTACATGTGCATATTTGAATATATATGTGTACATATGTATATATTTATACATTTTACAAGTGTTTATTTTGTGTGTGTGGACAAGTAGTGTGTGTGTGTGTGTGTGTGTGTGTGTGTGTGTGTACATGTTATGTAATAGTTTTCTCCATGAGTGAAACATTCCATCCTTCAGGGCAGCTCCTCAAGCAAGAAGGTAAACAGCTCAAAAGAGCTTCAGAAAGTCCTTGAAACTGACTAGCCAGATTCTGTGTGTCCCTCACTGCTTTAGTAAACAGTAAAAGTAGAGAGTCCCTCTAAGATGAAAGGAAACTGAACTGTGAAGGGTACTGTCAGGGGAGAAAAGCTGCAGGAAGACTCTGAGATCAGGCAGAGTTGCCCTAAAGAATCAGAAGCCAGCTGAGCTGCCTGGGAAGAGGTTTAGACCAGCCAAAGCACCTGGAGGACACTCGTCAACCTGTTGAGCTGCTTGTATACCATGGAATGTGCTTCAGGAGTCCACACTCAGATGGGATTTGGTGATACCGCTGCCTTTGTGTCACTTCTGCTCATGTAAGTAACCCCTCATCCATGTTTCTGTATGTAACCCCAATAAAACTCATGGTTCTCCAAGTTGGACTGTGGTAGTATCTGTGCTTTGGTCTGTCATGAGATGCCTAGCTTCAGTGAGTGGACATTTGTGTTGTGTCTCCCTAGGAAAAGTTTTGTCAGATAACAAATAGTCGGTGCTCAAACAGGAACCTGACAGAACCAAAGATGGGTTGAGGCAGAGTGATTGCACTGTCCTGGGTTTGGGTAGCAAAGGTGTTGAAAGGAAAAGGTATGACTCAGGATACCCCAAGACAAAGTTCTGATCACAAAGGTGATTTATTTGTCCCGGGGGATGAAGCAAATGGAATAGAAGACAAAAACAGGAGATAAAAGATGAGGGAGATATTTTCTAGTTCCAACCATTTGCCTAAGAATTTCAAAAGAACACACATGGAATGCAGTCACTGATAAGTGGATATTAGCCCAGTCTGAATACCCAAGACACAACTCACATATCAAATCATTCCCAAGAAGAAGAAAGGAGAGGGCCCTGGTCCTGGAAAGGCTTGATGCAGCATTGTAGGGGATTACCAGGACAGAGAAGTGGGAGGGGAAAAGGCAGAGGGAAGAGGGCTTATGGGACTAATGGGGATGAGGGAACCAGGAAAGGAAAATTCATTTGGAATGTAAACAAAGAATATAGAAAATTTTAAAAAAGTAAAAAAGAAAAGACGAGGAAGAAGGGGAAAGGAACAAAGGAGAGGGGGAAGAAGAGAAGCGTTTGTCCAGAAGGAGGTCAAGGGAGTGCCTCTGGATAGAGCGAAGACAGACATGGCCCATGGTGGTCTACAGACATAAAAGGGGAAACCCTGTGTTAGGATGAGGTGTTTAATTTTAATTGGACATATTAATTAGGTGAGCCAAAGGGGGCTTTTGATTTATGGAATTCAATACTTTAATATTTGGATCTTTGTAATTAACCTTAGGAGAAGGAAATGGCCAAGTAAGGCAATAGACCTTGGTGGCTAGCTTTAGGAATGTAATCTAATGGTTTATAGCAAGGCAAGGAAGTGAGGGAGAAGGGAAGGCCTGCCAGAGCCATGTTTGCTAGAGTCCCTTCATCATATGTTACTGAGGTTGAGAAGCCTGAGGTGGGAATATCCGTGGTAGAAATTTCGAATATAGTTATCCTTCTCTGTATTGTGCATGTTAATGTGCCTTTGTGTTATGACAGCAATTGAATAGTTCTTGCTATGGGTAATGAGAAACACCACTAATGCTGAGCTGTGAGGCTAAGCAGTACCTATAAAAGGAATATCAGCATGGCAGTATTCATCTGTATAATAGAGGGTGGCATACCTGCTTTATGGGTGAGGTCCATCACATGAGTACAGAGATGCTCTGAGAGCAGTTCAAGGTTTAGAATATATTTTTCTGTCTTTGAGATTAGCGCACAAGGGGCAAGAGTGCTGGTAAGCAGTGGTAGTTTGCCTGACCACTGTTGTGTGTAGTTAAAAATGCATCTGAAACTTAGATGGAGGCCAAGCGGGAACTTGTTTGTGTAAAGCAGGAACTTGTTCAAGTAAAGGAGAAATTGCAGCAATAAAGGAAGATGTGGATAGCATCCTCTGTGCTAACCTCTCTGGTTTGGCAACTAAATTATATAAACAAGAAGATGAAAGAGAGATGGTAAAAGAAATAAAAGATACCTCTGGAGTCCAAACTTTAGTAGTGAAAGAGGGAAAACCTGTAATCCAGCATGCAGATGTGGCGCTAATCATGGCCAATGCAAGTAACAAGGATATTAGGAAATACTCAGTGCTCCAACTGCCGAAATTAGGGAAGACTTAAACAAGCAATGAAAGAGCATGTCTCAACCTGGCTTCTGAGCTTGTGGGAAATGGCACAGATGGGATCAGTCTGACTGTTGTGGAGGCAGAAAAACTGTAATGAGCTTAACCATCCAGCCACCCTTAAGGCAAATGCAGCACAACCTAAGAAGGTATGAGCCACTAGGAACACTTGGTTATCACCACCTGAAGTCCCCATAAATGCCACAGGCTGGAGGACCATAGCAGAGTGAAAGGTGCTATTGAGGAGAACTAGGAAGAAGGAAAATAGTGTTTGAACCCCTGTTTTCTGAACCGGATAGAACTGTGTTCACAGAGAAGTTAAAGAAAAGGTTGGGGCAGGATCTTTATAAAGTAAGAAAAACTATGACAGTGACTTAGACCTGAATGTAGAGTATTCATACAATAAAAGAACAAGATTGAGGAAATGCAAAAAAGTTAAAACAGAGGAAGAGGTGTATCTGGGTTACTTGAAGACAGGTGTGGCAGAATTTATGTCTTTCCTAAGGAAAGAATTGATAGAAAGCCAAATTGTATGCTAAGGATCTAGACAGTTTTAAAGCAGTAGTTCTTATTCTTCCTAATGCTGCAGCCCTTTAATATAGTTCCTCATGTTGTGGTAATCCTGAACATAAAATTATTTTGTTGCATCTTCATAACTATAGTGTAGCTATTACTATGAATCATAATGTATATGTGTGATATACAGTATATTTGATATGCAACCATGTGGAGTCTCAATCGAGACTACTCCTTTAAAACAGGTCGAGAACTACTCCTTTAAACCCTGAGGCTCAGTTCACAGAGGACATCAATGATAGAACAATCTAGGTGAAGACAATCAAGCCTGTTCCACAGGTGAGTGATTATGCCTGTGACTAAGGAGGATACATTTCTCTCGAGCAAAAGGTTATGCTAAGTGTGGAGATGGTTATCCCAGCCAGGAGCACCTCTAACACACAGCTATGGTGGATGGCAGGGTACAAGCTTCAGGGGCAGTGCCAATTCAGAGTTTCTCTGACCTAGGGAGCAAGCAGGTGAAGGAGGGGAAAGCAAGACCATATTTACGTTTTGCCCTGAGCAGGACTGAACAGATTAAGTTAGGCTCACTGAATTTTCCAGTATAGAGAAATGTGGTGACCTCCATGGAAGAACTCCAGGATATGAAAACAGAATGGCTCGGAGAGAATGACTGAGGATTACAGGAAGCTATTTAAGTTGGCACCTCCTATCCATGCCTTGTACCCAACTTTGATCTGTAGAGGAAGCAACTGATACAATTGGATGGAACCTTTCCATGCTGTATTCACTCTGGCTTATATTTGTCTTCAGTATCTTCTTAGTTGTAAACCTCTGGGATTATCTAACACTTGCTTAGAACAGACGACTTTCAGAGTGTTTCAGCAAGATTGCCTTTGTGACACCTATTTGGTATGGGATGATGCTTCTGCACTTGATTTTAGCCAAAAGGCCGAGAAGCGATGGGATGGTGCTTCTGGATTGTCCTGCCCTTCCTCTGGAAAAGGTTTTGTTGTATAGCTGACATAAAGTTAATGAATTCCTCACCCTGCTTTTTTTTTCCTATTGATAATCAGGGATCAGGAAAGAGGGTGACATTATCCTTTGACTGCTTCCTGCTAAGTCATTGGAGTGGGCCTCTGATTCCAGAGCCAGAGGCTGATAATCCTGTAATAACAACCGATTAAAGGGCTGGTTAGAAATCTTTTGAATTTGCTGTTGAACAAATCTAGGCAGGAAGTTTATAAGACAGGGAACAATTTGTAACATTAAGAAAAGGAGAAAGGAAGGCTAAAAAGGCAAAATTCCATTCTGTATTAGACCATCAACTATCCATTGGCCAGAAGCATTGAGATGTTTTTGGAGATCTGTTTGGTGTTGTAGGATCTTGTCCTTTACTATACCCAATTGCTTGACATAGAAACAATATTTCTCTCCAAGAAAGAGGCAAATACCACCCTTCTACACTCATAGTAGACTAATACTTGTTGATTTTATAGTCCTACAGTAGTCAATGTGTCTTTTGGTCCTGAAGTCTTGGATGAAGATAGAAACTAGTAACAGTTCTTCCCTGGATATCATCCCTGACCTAAGAAAGAGGAACACCAGAGCACAAATTCCAGATCACCTGTGGGTAGGCAGCAGTAAATCTGAGTACCACAAAGGGTGGGATCATTATGAACAATCTGGCATACCTGCTGGGTAGTAATGATTAGGATTAGGATAATATTATAGTCTAAAGAATCCAGTGTGACCATAAGTCTAGTGTGCTCATGTCCCTGCAAAGTTAAAGCAGTCTAAGATTTAGTTCAGAGCAGTTAATAAGCAGTGAGTTGAAAGAGTTTAATAGACCATTGGGTAAGGCCATGAAACCGTGGGTTTGACTTGGGAGAAACACACAACCATCATTCTCTAAAGTGGCCAGAGAGGAGTGCTATTTAATAGC
This sequence comes from Apodemus agrarius, assembly GCA_964023405.1. Taxonomy (NCBI): domain Eukaryota; kingdom Metazoa; phylum Chordata; class Mammalia; order Rodentia; family Muridae; genus Apodemus; species Apodemus agrarius. Next base: position 84,504,164 of record OZ030009.1, on the reverse strand, counting down.
TGATATGCAGAGGTTAAGGTCTGAAACAAGAGATGGAGTAGTGACCATGGGGACTGAGAAGAGGGATCAGTCAGTCATCCAAGTGGAAACATGTTAGGGAGATAAGAAACATTGATGAACGTTGAACCACATTTGTTTTTCTATACCTAGAAGTTGGGACAGTGGGATGTATACTCTTTGAATTTTGATCATGCCCATGAGGTACCTGATGAACAGGTCATATTATAATTTGCTGGTGACACTCTCCTCCCATCAAGTGTCTCATGGGTCTTGAATGGAGAAGCAAGAGGATCCCTCCTGTATATAAAAAAATAGATTTTATATATCAGATTTGTCCTCTGTAAGTTTCTGGCCACTGTTTATACTATTTTTTTTGTAATAGATAAAACATGCACAGGGAGTAAACCCTGGTGAAGAAGGCATGGATAAGGGACTTATAGGGAACTGGATTGACCTTTGGCAGCCAACTATGGAGTAATTTCCAAACCCTGTTAGGATTGGCTTCTAATGGAGGGTGGTCTCTTGAATGTGAAACATCCATATGTAAGAGCTACCTTGGACATGTGTAGAAAGGAAGAAAAAGAGGAGAGAGAAAGTTGAGACAGTTTTGGATCATTTGTGCTGTGGCAGAAGTTGTTACCATATGAGAGAATTTAAAAATTGAGCACACCAATTTTGATCACTGGATTATACTAAGGTCATGCTGTTTATAATAATAGAGGAAGGTTTTAATAAAATTTGAGTCCATGAAGGAAGAGAAAAAGTGTCATAAAATAAATTGTGCCAAAGGGAGTTTTGTAAGTTTCAAGTGGGAGCTGAGAGACAAAAGATAAGCCCAGGATGGCATAGCAAAGCTTTGAGACTACCAGGAGGTATCTGAAAGATTGAGGGGCAAGGTCACAGAGGTTGCAAAGGACTTAAAGAAGCTGTGGGACTTATCAAGCTGCTCCTGGGGGAGGAGGCAAGGAAACAGGGAGGGTTCCAATAAAGCAAGAGAAGTAGGTATCTTAGTAACTGGAGAGTTGCCCACTTGGTAGGGCCCTACAGGGCATAACAAAGAGATGGCCATTTTGTGGGCACCCTGGAGTACATGGCAGGCTCAAGGAGCCAGGGAGAGAACACTTACTGGGTAGGAGAAGAGAGATGAATTTTTCAAGTAGGTAGAGGGAAGAAGAAGCAGTTGTGGACTCTAGGATTTGGAATCAAATATGGTGGGCAGCAGAAGCGAGAAGAAACACATGGTTCATACATACCTTAAGAGAGTCAAACCAGTAGCTTGAGTCAGGTGCAAAGTTTGAAGTAGCCAAGTCCCTTAGGTAGTTGAAAGACATGGGCAAGGGCTACTAGTTCAGCCTGTTCATTAGCATTTTGGGCAGGGAGATCCTGTTGATCCTTATGAAAAGGCTTGGCAATTAGTACAGGAGGGCTTGTGTGAAACACCAAGGGCCACCTCTGGTGAGCAGGAAGAGTGAAAGAGGGGATAAGATGCCATCTATTCCTAGGAAGCATAGAATTTTATACTTGGTGGTGGGGACTGTGACTGGATTAGGCATGTTCTATCTAGGGTAATGCCCTGAAGGGTAGACAGCTGGACCTTAGGAGGTGAGACCTCTAAGGTCAGACCTATACACTTGGCCATATAGAAAGTATAGTAGAGAAGAGTTGTCAGCTTGACTAATTTGTGGAGCTGGACCACAAAGCAGAAGATCATCTACATATTGTATAGGCTTAGGTTCAGAAAGAGACAATGAGAGTAAATCACAGGCCAAAGCCTCTTCAAATGTGGTTTGTTCTGGAACCTCTGGAGTAGGATAGTGCAGGTGAGTCAGGTAGAAACTTGAGTTGGTGCTTGAGTCAAGCCAAGTAAAGATATTAATATATTTCATAACTGGGTATTGAGAAGAATGGAAAAGAAGGCATCTTTGAGGATAGAGAAATGAGAGGATGGTAGAAAAGAGAGTATAGGGTGAGGTACTGCAGGGTAAAGAGGAACCATTACAGAGTCAATAGTGAACTGGTAGTTTCTGTCAGTCTTTTTAACTGCATGTATGGGACTGCTAACGAGGAAAAGAAGTGGGGGCACAGAAGGCCTTTTCTTAAGAAGCCAGAAATAAGAGGCTTAAGTTCTTTGAGACTTTGGAGAAAGAATGGGCATCGAGCCTGTGTGATGTAATTGGTAGTGTTTGTATGTAATTGGGTGGCAAGACGGGCATGGTGTTTAGCAACAGAGGAGGTTTTGCTGTCCCATACAGAGAAGGGGCTTGGAGTAGAGTTAAGAGGAAGTTGCAGGGTCAAGGATAGGGAATCTCTTTCCACTTTCCCTGATCAGTTATAAAATTCCCAACTAATATTGGGATCTATGGTGCCATTTGGGTTGTTTATCTAAGGGGTATTGAGGCCAAATTTGATTGCAAAAATGAATGAGTTTGAGATGTTTCATGTTGTGTGCCAGGTGAAAAGGCTGGAGGTTTTCTAAGAGGCATCCTAAGGGATTATGAGAGAGTATAGATGTCAACATTTCCAAGGATGAGAAAGGGGTGGAAAAAAAGGTCATAGCAGCCTGAAGCCAAGGGAATTCCCTGAACTCAGGGGGAACTGAAGGAGACCAAACCATTTAGTAGATTGTCACTACACTCAACAGTCACTTAATAAGACTCAAGGAATCATTCACACCAACCAAAGAAGAAACGTATTGAAGTACAACTGGTGGATGGGATGCTAAGCAATTGATGAGCTGGAAGGTAAGTGCCACAATGTCACACCACGCAACAAACATCACATAAGAGACATGTTGGGGAGAACCATGAAATGGAGGCTGCCTCTGAATGGAAAGAGAAAAAGCAGAGGACTTGGAGGCCATGTGGTGTTTTATAGGGTCTTTGGAGCATGTGCAATGAGCTAATAATGAAGCGTGAGCAGTGATGTGCTGGGAAAGTACAGTGGAGCTCGAAAGGATTGCTTAGCTGTTAACTCTGAAACATTGTTTGGCCATTAAAGCCTCTAAGCTTCAGGACAGCCCAGAGGCAGGATGATTTTCCACAGGCCTGTTACCTTACAGTTAGCCTCTGAGCGTTTTGCAGATGTAGAGAGCCATTAGGGAGACATGCAAATGCATCTAAAAGACCGAGGATGGGAGATCAGTGTGCACAAAGTACAAGGGCCAGTCACGGCAGTAAAAATTCTTGGGTATTATGGTCTGGTAATATGTGTATGATACTTAGCAGTGTTCTTGACAAACCCCACAACTGTCAGTGCTTGTAAATGTAAGGAAGCTACAAACACTGGGAACTCTTAGGATATTGACAGATCTTCATACCGCATCTTGATTATGTTCTCTATCTCTGAATAAATCATATATGGAATTGGGACAGAAAACCTCAAAAGGCTTTTGAGCAGGCTAAGATACTTGTAGGACTGGCCAAACAGCTGTGTGTCCCACTGCTCCAGGGTCTCTTCCTGATAGGAGTCACCAGTACAGCAGGCTATAGCTAGGGGCTATGCCTTAAGTAACCCGTTCCAGTAGGATTTTGGAAAGAAACAGAATCTTTGTATACAGCACTAGACCAGCAATTGTGAGAGGCATAGAAAGCACTGCAACGGGTAGAATCCATAACTAGTTCAACCCCAGTGACTGTACAGATTGAAGGCCTATTAGTACAATTACTTTCTGGTGTGACACAGAATCAATTGAACAAAGGTGTCTTGTATATATACAGCAGTGAGATGTGGTTGGTGCAAGCTCTGAGACCAATGCTATGCAGACTGTCCTAGGACCAGTGTCCTTTACAGCTACTGAATATCCTCTTATTCCCCATAAATGAAGAAAAATAAAGCTAAATGGTTTTAAATCCAAAAGGTACCTGTGGTGGTTTGAATAAGAATGGCCCTCATAGGCACATAGATTTGAACTGGTAGTAATCAGGAAGATAGGATTAAGATTAGGAGGTATGGACTTGTTGGAGGAAGTATTTCATGGGAGTGGGCTCTGAAGTTTCAAAAGCTTATGTCAGGTCTACCCTCTCTCCCCGTCTTTCTGCCTGCATTTCAGGATGTAGCTTTCAAGTACTTCTCCAGCACCACAACTGCCATGCCCACTTTCTGATTCCCTGCCTTGATATTAATGGACTATGACGTGTACACTTTGGAAAGTCACTTGTGTTGGATGTTTTTTTCCCTGGGGCAAACCCAAGAAGGAACATTGCACTGAAGCAGACACAGGTGAAAGGCTAAGGCAGACTCATGAAGGAATGTTTCAGTGAAGAAGAGCCAGGTGACAGGATGTTAGTTCTGTTAAAACAAACATGTGAAAGGAAACACAATAAAGGATTCTTTCCTAAAGACACTCATATATTGGTCTGACTTACATTGCATAGTGGAGCTCCATTTACCTGGACTCCATAGACAGAAATGCACAAAAGAAATTCAGGTGGAGTGCTAAGGCTTTTTTGCAGCTTCCTTAGACTTGTGCTGATTAGCAGAGTATTGTCAGCAGAGAGACTCATGTGGAATTTTGCTAAATCTGACTCACATGCTGAGGCAAGAAGCATGGTAAGACAAGCCTCGTGGAGGACATGTGATGTTTAGAGAGTATAAAAAGGACTGGACAGATATTAATGGAGGCTGAGCTTGGCTTGCTTACATAGCTAAATGCTTCTTGGTCTCACATCTTTGCTGTGAGAGCACCATTTAACTATTTTTTATTATTTTAGCTTCATTTTGATGAGAGAGACACAGCCCTGGCATTCCTGCTGGTACCTCTTGCTGAGTCATGCCTTGTCAAGGCTGAGGCCTGGCTGTCTCTGCTAGGTTGTGCCAACACTGGCTGCTGCTAACCCAATCAAACTGCCACTGCTAACTTCTCTGAACTGAAATACTGATTTCCTTGCAACACAGATAAGATTTGCTCCAAAGAACCATTTCTAACAGATCAACTTCCCCCATACTCTTTCCTTTCTATTACCTCTGGTGAGTGGCAGGCTAGAAGGGAGGTTAAGGCATTTCAGAACTATCATTAAAAGTAAGCCTTGAAAAAAAAAGTTACAGACTAGGCCTCTGAAACTATAAGCAAGGCCCCAGTTAAATGTTTCCCTTTGGAAGAGTTGCCGTGGTCATGGTATCATTTTACATCAATAGAACCATTGCTAAGACAGAAGTAGGTACCAGGGTGTGGTATAATGCTGTGACAAGCCTGACCATGCTGATTGTTGGAGGAACTTTAGAGATTTGGGGTCTTTGGACTAGATGAATGGTTAGACACTTTAAGTGGGCTTAATGGACCATCATAGTAGGAACATGGGAAGACAATTCTGAGGGTTATTTAAACTGAGTGAGTCAATCTCAAGAGGTTTTCAGATGGGAAGAATATTAATGAGTGGTCTAGAAACCATTCTTGTTATATTTTAGAAAAGAAAGTGTCTTTTTTTTTTTTTTAGCTTTGTGTTAAAAATCTGTCTGAGGCAAAATTGAAGAGTTTTGGATCAATGACATTAGCAGAGGAGATTTCAAGACAGCCTAAAATTGATTGTGTCATATGGTGATTAGTGGCCACTTGTATGGATATCTACAAGGAAAAAGAGCAAGCTGAGCAAGGAAAAGTACCTAAAATACTCAGTTTGAGGAGAAAGGGAGCACCATGAACTATATTGAAACTAAGTACAGTGTTCAAGGGAATACAAAGTTTAAAGAAAAGCCTGACGCTCAATGGGCTAAAGAAAGTGGTGATTTCAGGGTAAGGTACCATTCATCTAAGCTTTCAACTTGTGGAAAGGAATTAAAGAAGGAAAAGCTTAATCAGTAAAGCAAAGCACCATCAATAGAAAGATGATACAAATGTATCTGATTGAAGGGGCCAAGTTCAGAGCCATCATGTACCACTTTGACCACATGATTCTGACTTTTCAGTCAAGGATACAAAAAAAGAGATTGTGGAATCTTCCTCTGTGGCTAAGGAAAGCCACCAAGGGTGGGCATGTGTCATGGGTGTCTTTACATAGGGGCCCAAAGAGGCCATTTCAGGAAGCTGTACAAATGAAGCCTGGAATTGATTCAAGACCCCAAGATGTTGCAGATACTGGAATCATGGGATATCTGCTGAGAAGAGCTGCAGACTGAGCTTTGAATCTTGGACTTTAAACCAGTGTTGAGACTATGATAGATACTGGAAATTTTTCTGTATATAGACAAGCTAATGGGAACCTCCTAATATTTTGCAAATTTGAGAGCTATTGGAAGGACAATTAGGTGAAATGGTACTTCCATCTATAGCATAACCTTACAGAAAGAAGGTGGTTTAATGGAAAGAAAGGAAGAATCCAAAATATATTATACGTGGTTGGAAAGGGACACTCCTAGGTGTCACAAGATTGTTGATGAAAACTCCAGTGCCAGTGTCATGATACCTCCCTGTACAGCCCTACAAATTCATAAAGGCTATTGTACAGCTAGTGGTTATATCCCAGGATTTGACTATAAGACCCAATAGCTGGAGACACAAAACACTTTGAGTGCAGGATATTCAGAAATTAAACTTGGACTTCACTGGAAAGACCCACCCTGCTTACTGGCATTCATAATGCTGGATGGTACTCTGTCAGCTGCTGGTAGAGAACTGTCACCAAAATTCCTGCTTAACTATGGAACCTATGTACTAAAATACTGACTTTCAGGCTGATGTGCCAACTGTTACCACAGGCTTTTTAACAACTCTGAGGCTGAACTAAGGATGAATAAAAGCCTAAGCCAAAAGCATTGGTTCATTCCAGCTAGCTCATAATTTAATTATTCCATTTATTCGACTTAGTGTCCTGCCACATGGTTAGTTACCTATCTTCAGGTTCATACAACCATCTTCCTCAGAGTCCAGGGAGAAAAATCTATTTGTAATTGACTCTACCCCAGAAATCCAATCTCTCTGTCAGATGTCCCACCTTCTAATCCTGCCTCAGCTAACTGGCCATCAGTTTTTCTATTGACAGGTGATGCTTCCACATAGTACATAAAAAATTCTCTCTACAGCCTACTTGCACAATAGGAGTTTGGCTCTTTTTGGTAACAAACAGCCTTCCAATTGGATTTAAGGCTTACTCGACAAGAGGGGATTCAAGCTTGGTACTATAAACCAGGATAACAACCTGTGCTGGGTAGGTTATAGGTGTCAATTGGGAAACAACTTCTATGGTTTTTTTTTTAAATGGATATGATTTGCTTAGCACACTGCATTCTAAACATGTGTTTTTATACCTAATGGTGATGGTGGGGAGTGGCATAGCAACTTCCTTTGAGGTTGAAATATTCCTTCCCACAGGAAATCTCCTTAAGAAGGAAGTTCCTAAAGCTGACCAGATTTACTAGATTCCTCTCTTTCAGAGTAAATAAAGAAAGCTGAGATGTTGCAGGCTATTTGATCATAATATGAAACCCCTAGATTGTTTTATTTACGGAAAATACCTGTTTCTAGTTGTGGTGTGGCTCAGCCTTTGGCACATAACTTTAATACCTCTGGCTGGAACACAGACACACCATTCATACACACCTTTAATCCCAATTAGTGAAGGTAAAGTTAGTTTCTAGAAGGGAGCACCAATGTTTAACATTGATGTCTAATTGAGTGGGAATAGTAGGTTATTAGTCAGATAAAACAAGCAAGGTGATCAAAAGTCCATATACCTCCGTTAAAAAATGTGTATTATATGCAACCCTTATGATATTATTAGATTATTGTGAACCTCTTAACACAATTACTGGTTCTTTATATGCAGAAAGAGTAGTTTTGTATATAAAGACTGCTAAATCTGTACCAGATAACTCAGACTTAGCTTTGTTATTTATAAAATTGCAACAGGCCATCAGAAGTAGAATCTATCCATTATATTTTATTCATATATACATATGAGTTTTATACAGGTTTACCAGGTCCATTATCTCAAGAAGATGATGAAATTGACCAATTACTAATAGGAAATGAGTTAGAAGCACTGTCTTAGTCAGGGTTTCTATTCCTGCACAAACATCATGACCAAGAAGCAAGTTGGGGAGGAAAGGGTTTATTCAGCTTACACTTCCACACAGCTGTTCATCACTAAAGGAAGTCAGAACTGGAACTCAAGCAGGTCAGGAAGCAGGAGCTGATGCAGAGGCCATGGAGGGATGTTCCTTACTGGCTTGCTTCCCCTGGCTTGCTCAGCCTGCTTTCTTATAGAACCCAAGAATACCAGCCCAGAGATGGTACCACCCACAAGGGGCCCTCCCCCCTTGATCACTAATTGAGAAAATGCCCCACAGCTGGATCTCATGGAGGCATTCCCCAACTGAAGCTCCTTTCCCTATGATAACTCCAGCCTGTGTCAAGTTGACACACAAAACTAGCCAGTACAAGCACCAACATTTCATGAGAAACATATTAATAGGAAAGGTGTAAAAACAAAAAATTCTACAACTTGGCAATAAGCCAAAGAAATGATAAAAAAAATACCTATGTGTTCTCTATACAACTAAACTCTGTTAACTGCTGGTAATAATCGTAGGAATACCAAAATAAAATAACATCTTACAGTTGGATGTTTTGTGCCACACCAACTCCAGTAGATTCTGTGTGACAAGTTCCACAGACTGAGGCGTTAGACTCTAAAGATGGGAATGTCTCCTGGAAAACAGCTGTGGAACTCTCCTATCTAAAAGATAATTCTAAGCCATATTCTCACGTAGCCTCACATCACTACAGCTTGCTTGCTTCCAATCTCCCCTCTTCCTAGTAGCCAGGGGCCAAGAAAATCCAAGCAAGTAAGATGTAAAAAAGTCCATTCTTTGAAGTGGTGTCACTGACCAAAAAAAACCCTCTTTTCTTAGAACTGCCTCATAGTCATTTACATAATTATGTTAACCTCCCAACTACATGTAAATTTCTATGGCTATGTAGATGAGGGTGGCTCTGACACTGTGGTATGAAAAGCATTGATTAAGTACAGTAAATCGCAAGAAGTTTTTATAAGACAGATAGTTAGGTGTTAGGTAAAGATTACTCACAAAAACTCATTAAGACTTAGGGGGTATCATCAAAAGTCCTTTGAAGTCTCTTTAAAAGTTTGTTGTTAACTACAAGTGATTCTGTATCAGAAAGATTAATGTTATCTGTAATTGACCCTCTAAATCTGTTACACAGAAAACATTATACCTGCTAATTGTTCCTTGTGCCTACTTTACTGGATGCATCTTTTGTTTGCTTGTTTTGTTTGTTTGTTTGTTTGTTTGTTTGTTTTCCAGACAGGGTTTCTCTGTGTAGCCCTGGCTGTCCTGGAACTCACTCTGTAGACCAGGCTGGCCTCGAACTCAGAAATCCGCCTGCCTCGGCCTCCCAAGTGCTGGGATTAAAGGTGTGAGCCACGACCGCCTGGCTTTTTTTTTTTTTTTAGATTTATTTATTTATTATATGTAAGTACAGTGTAGACACCCCAGAGGAGGGCATCAGATCTCATTAATGATGGTTGTGAGCCACCATGTGGTTGCTGGGATTTGAACTCAGGACCTGTGGAGGAGCAATCAGTGCTCTTAACTGCTGAGCCATCTCTCTAGCCCTGGATACATCTTTTGAAATGGTAAATGCAGACTCCTGCTTAAAAAGTCCTGTTTGAGAGCTGCAAAATACATTCAGATTCAAACCACCTCTGTGTTTGCATCTGTTTGTTACCGCTGAACCTGTGCTTTCCTGGATACCAAAAACCCTGATTCCCTTAGGCTGTGATTCCCAGCTGGGTTGGTCTGCGGCAGTTTTGCATTTTACAGAATTTGGAACACAAAGGTATATACACAATACAATTACCACACACTTAGGGTTTCAATGGGCAACTGCTTTAAATTCCTAAAAAGATGAGTGTGCAATTACACACTTAATGGAAATAATGGCAACTATGGGTATACCTTAAAATAAAACTGCTAATACTCCTGCATATGTATCAAATAAGATGAAACAATTCTTTGTATATTACAATATAAAGTATGTTAAATGTATACCACACAATCCCATTGGAGAAGCAGTTATAGAAAGAGCCAGTCTAACTTTAAAAGAGATTTATTAAACAAAAAGGAAGAGTAAAACTCCCTAGGGACAGACTAAATCATGCTTTGTTAATTCAAAATTTTCTTAATGTTGGTGAAAAAGGAGCAGCAGCTTAGAGACATGGGATTATCAAAAAAAAAAAAAATGAAGCACTAGGCTGACCAATAGAGCATAGAGATGTATTGACATTAGAATGGAAACTTGCAAGAGTTTTAAGATGGAGGCGTCGTTGTGCTTATCTATCTACAGGGAATGAAAACATATCATTACCAACAAAACTTACAAAGATTAGATATGGCTAGGGAAAACCTCTTATTAGCTGGGACATGAATGTCTCTACAAAGCAAATAGCCCAGGTTTTCACTCTCACTGAGTGTCTCCCTTACTGATTTCTCAAACAAAACAAAACAAAAACAAAACAAAACAAAACAAAAACAAAAAAACAAAAACATGCATGTTAAATCAACTTAAAAGGTTTGAATATGCTTGCCCAGGTATTGACACTATTAGGAGGTGTGGTCTTGTTGGAGTAGGTGCAGCCTGTTGGATGAAGTGTATCACTGTAGGAGTGGGCAATGAATCCCTCCTCCTAACCATGTGGGAGCTAGGCATCTCATAACTGCCTTTAGATGTAGAAATCTCAACAACTCGTGCACAATGTCTGCCGGATACTGCCATGCTCCTGCCTTGATGATAATGGACTGAATCTCTGAATCTGTAAGCCAGCCCCAGTGAAACTATCTTTATAATAATTGCCTTGGTCATGGTGTCTGTTCTCAACAGTAAAACCCTAACTCAGACCAAGTTGGTTGGTATCCAGCAAGTTGGTACCAGGGACTCAGGTATTGCTGTGATAGGCCTGACCATGTTTTTGTTTGGAGGAATGTGGGTTTTTGAACTTTGTATTCTGGGAGCCATGGAGTGCATTAAGAGGTGCTTAGTGGGCCATCCCAGTAGGAATATGGAAGACAGTGTTACTGAGGGTGATTTAAACTGTGTAAGGTTGCTGACCCAAGAGGTTTCAATGGAGAAAAACCTGTGCGTGGCTTAGAGTCTGTCTTCATGATATTTTAGACAAGAACATGGTTGCCTTTTACCGTTGTCTGAAGAGTCTGCTTGAGGCTAAGGTGAAAAGATTTAGACTAATTGCGTTGGCAAAGGGAGTCTGAAAACAGCCTGGTAAATTCTGTTGTGTGGTTACTAAAGTTCAATCTTATGAAGAGTATTTTAATGAAAGGAATCAAGCTGAGAAAAGAAAAATATAAAATGTATGGTTCAAGTAAAAAAGGGGCACCAGGAAGTGAAATGGAGCTGAGTCCAATTTTCAGAGATAAACAGATTAAGGGAATGGTGCTTTGGGGGCAAGATACCACCCAACCAAGCTTTGGTTCAAGCATGGTAGTACATACTTTCAATCCCAGGAGACAGAGACAAACAAATCTCTGAGTTCAAAGCCAGGTTGATATAGAGCAAGTTCCAAGCAGAAGAAAGCTTAAATACAGGAGGGGTCGTATACACTTTGATCCTAGCACTCAGGAAACAGAGCCATACAGATCTTTGAGTTCAATGCCAATCTACAGAGCAAGTTCCAGGATTGCCAAGCATGGAGAGTGAACAAATTGGGGAACAGAAAGCTCATGATAATGTAATAGAACAAGGGGGCCATGTTCCATTTCCAGAAAGCAGCAGAACTTGGCAGATTTGGCTCTGGCTTTATAGAATGGATTACGGTTACAATTGATGCTGGTTAGCTAGAGCTAAGAAATTAGTGGTGATTTCAAAGAGACTAGCATCACTGAGGTGAACTCTGGGAAGTGTTTTCTGTTAGTACAGAGATGATATGTTCAAGAGATAGCTAAGGGTGTTCCTCATGCTGCAGTTGGACTTGAGCATGTGTAAGATCACCCAAGTGGTACTGGTTTTGACAATATAAAGCGGTCATGGAGAACAGCTGAAGGTTGGCACTGTGAGAGGCCAGGGTAGGCCATTGGTGAAGGTGCATCCTCAGTTGCAATTGATGTCCCTGGACTGAATGGGTCATGCAGGGTTGATGCTTGGCACAATGAAGACAGCCTATGAGAGGCTATTGGTAAAGCCTAGTTGTAGTGGAAGACCACAGTGTATCAGAGATGCCAGTACCCTACCTAAGAAAAAAGGGCTAGCCATAATGATCAATCACAAAGAGACTTAACAGACAATACAGAGACTGGACAGACAACACGGAGACTGGACACAGAGAATGGGCAACAAATGGTATAGCTAGCTTTTTTCAGACTAACCATTTTCCCTCTTGATCCCCAAATAGGTATTCTTTGCCCCCCATTCAACAGGAAGCAATTATAAGAAGACTGTTGTTCTGGTTTCTTAAGTTGTGGTGGATAGCTTTGGTCGTTCAATTTGTTATCATCTAGGGTAGAATGTTGTTAACGGTTATGATCAGGGATTGATAATAATTTAAAGCTGTTTTGTTTGATTATTATATTAAAACTTTAAGGATTTTGTTGACTTAATGTATGCTGATAGAAAATTTTGCTTAATTATTGCATATTGATAAAAATTTTAGGTTTTAGTTTTCCAAAGTAGGTTTTGGAAAATCTAAGCCTACAATAGAATATGCCCAACTCTCTAAAGAAGAGATAGGAAAGGGAAGCTATTTAAGAGAGCACAGAAAGAAAAAATGGAGAAAGAAAAAAGTTTTACCAGAAGAGTTTTACAGAAATAGGTTGAAGAAAGAACAAGCTAGACACAGGTGAAGACAGAATGATCCAGAGATTGAGAAGGAGCCGGAAGATTAATATGGATTGTCAGAGACAGTTTGAGGCTACCAGAGGATTCTGGAAAGGTAGAGAGAATATGTACATGTATATCTTTAGGTGTGTAAGTATATATTTTAATGCATGTGTAGATGAGTGCATTGATGTATATTAATATGTGAAAATTATTGTTTGTACATGTGTGCATATTAGTGTTGCAAATGTGTATATCTGTTTGTATTTGTACTTTGTATGTTTATGTGTATATTTATATATGTCATGTATTTTTTACATGTGAGAATTTTGTGTATATACATCTGCATAGTTACATGAATGTGCATATGCATGTTTATATGTTCACATATAGCTTTGTATGTATGTGTATATTTATGAATGTGTACATGAATATATTTATGTATGTTTGTATGTGAATATTATGTGGGTATATATGTGTATATTTCTGTGCTTTTTCATGTTTATATTTAAGGAATGTATATTTGTGTTTACATTTTGTGTACATGTTTATGTTTGTGTGAGTCCATGTATATGTTTATGTAGATACACATGTATATTTATGTAAGCATACATGTGTATGTTTATGTGTGACTATGTGTGTAGTTTTTATGTGAACAAATATATATTCACATGAACACATGTACATTTATCTGTATGTATATATTTACATTTGTTTAAGTATATGTATATAGGTATGTGTAAGTACACTTATGTGTTTTCATGCACATTTTTACTTTTGTGTTTATATGTGAATGTTTATGTGTGTGTGTTCTTGATGTATATGTATATGTGCATGTATGTGTTTGAATACATACATACTTTATATGTGTATATTTATGTGTGTATAATACATGTGCACATCTATGTTGTGGGGTATTACCCTGGGTTGATAACACCTCAGGTAGCAAGAATAGTTAGCTGTAATGAGAAACTAAAGAAGCCAAAAAACAAGGTTATTACATTTAGGGCTTTCCCCAAAAGAATGGGCTTTGATGGATTAGTTACTTGTTTTATCTTTTTCAGGTGTTGCTGCTTATGTGCTGGGTTTCAATGGCCATCATGGCATCAGCTGTGCTAAGGTCTGGGCGCCGACTACATTCCCCACTGGTTGTCTTGGTATGACTCAAATCATGGACTCATCTGGGGCCTGGGGTTTTATTTTCTCTGTATCACTAATAGTTTTATTGAATTCTCTGTATTACATCATTAAGTAGTTATTTGTATAGGCAGGGTCTTACAGTGAGAGCTAGGAGCAAATTACTTAGTAGCCCAGCTGTTACCATTCAGACTTTTCTATGCCAAATTTCTTGATCCAAATAATGATGCAATGACTCTATTTCTATTTATTTATGCCTTTGCCTTAGCTTGGGCTTTTCTCCATTAGATTCTATTTCAATTATCCCATTTATACTAATCTAAGTTCTGCCATATGATTGGGTATCTCATCTCAGTTTCATAAGTCCAATGTCCTCTGCATCTTTGTGGTGAATCTTGCCACATCTCTTTCCCAGAATTCATTTCTCTCTGCTGGTTTTCCTACTTTCTATTCTACCTTTTGTTGTAGCCTATAGACCTTTTATTTTAACCAATCAGAAGGTGCCTTAGGCAGGCAAGGAAGGACTGAGACTGATCTTCACACAATGAATTTACACATTATCTTTACACTCTACCATGGCTGTGAGTAGTTAACCAGGGAAACCGAAGAACAAAGAATCTCTGAGTTGTTAGATTCTTGATATTTCACTTTTCTGAAGGTTGTTTCTGACTATGGCTCAATTTTCTCTAATTACCCTTGACTGATTAACATAGAAGCAACAAGTTTCTCTCAGTGCCATACAGAGACCTTCTGGTCTCATAAAGGGAAGGTCCAGTCCTCTTTGATTCTGAAGAACAGTGTCAGCTAAGGAATCTAACTGGGCTTCCAGATAGGTAGGAGAATTTTCTAGATGGTCCAGGTCCATGTCTACTTGAGCATTGTTAGGTTATTAAACTTTCAATGTCATAAGTAGGACTGACTTTTCACCTACAGAACAGCCCTTGATGACTGCTGTAGGGATATGAGAATGGGGCCAGCTTGCTGTGCATGGGGAAGCACAGAATGTAGATTTAGGTTAGCCTTGCCCTCTTCAAATTTATAGACAAACACTTGTGGTATAAAATGTGTAAGAACAAAAAAGAGTGGGTTCTCCCCTGGTGTAAACAATTCAGAAGATGCACACTTGGTTAAGGCATTAGTGCAAGCAAACAAGGTAGTTGCTGGGACCTGGAATTAACTTAATTAATTAAAATCAACCTCCTTTCCTAGATTTTATCTATTGTGTATGGCCACAAAAATCTGCTTAGGAGGATCTAATTAGGGCAGTGGTTCTCAGCCTCTGGCTTGCGACCCCTTTTCGGGTCCAATGACTCTTTTACTGGGGTTCCACATATCAGATATCCTGAATATTAAATATTTACATTCTGATTCACAACAGTAATAAATACAGTTATGAAGTAGCAACAAAAATAATTTTATGTTTGGGGGTCACCACAACATGAGGAACTGTATTAAAGAGGTCACAGCATTAGGAAAGCTGAGAATCACTGATCTGTGTAGTAACTTGGTGATATTAAAGAGGCACTCTTCCTTTGGAGGTCCCCCAGTGTGAGCTTAGGTTGGTCCCATTTACAGAAGTTAGGGTTAAAAGCAAAGCTTATTGTCCATTAGTTTTAATTACAACACAATATTGGGGTTTGAGGTCCAGGAACAGCCAGCAGTCTTGGTCTATGTCTACAAGAATAGGAACTGATATTAGGCTAATATTTTTCCATCATCCTAATTACTGAGAGAATGGCTTCTGCTGCCTCTTGGACATTTGTCTTTGAGGTTACCAAAGGAATTCTTGGAGAAATTGGAGTTTTTGGATTTCTCACCCTTAGAGGGATCATATTCCAAGGATGTCAAGATGGATCATTTTGGGCCAATGAATCAGATGACTCTAGATACGGGTTTCCTTTGCATCTAGACAAATGATCTAGAACATTTAGGTAAAACCTGACTCCCCAGGTTCTACTAGTTTCCCAATGATGCTCTTCAGCTTCCTGTTAGGCCCTATCCTTTATGGATATGAGATCGTATTGCCTGTGATTACAGGTAGGTGATGGTAGTTTCCTTTCTAGGGCAGTGAAGGGATCAGCAGGTCCTCAGAAGAACTTGAATTCTTATTAATAAAAGTGGCATTCGTCTAGCTTTGGGCAACTCAAGGGCCAATCATCTAGGGAGACATAGTACTAGATAGATTGGAGCCAATTCTTTTAACAAATGGACCCACCACCCCAGTGGCATGCTCCTTCCAGGAGTGGGTGAACCATTTCCCAGTAGTCTCTGAATGCAAATATTTACAGAAATGTACTTTGGAGATGGGTTGGGACTCAGTGGATAGATTGGATATGAGCTCTCCAGTTCTAGCCTTTCTTAATTTCCATACCAAAAATCCTGGCTTATGAGGGGTTTGGAACCTTTCCTTATGGAATGACAAAAAAAAGCACAACCATAGTTATACATCTTGTTTCAGCCTTATAATTAGGGCACTGGAGGACCTGGTGACAACCCATCTGTCATTAAATCCTGTGCCTTCGTTAGCTGGGTGTGGTGGGTCCACTGTGGTAATATGGTGACTTTCACTGCTGTAGGGGTGATGAGAACCATAGGTTATGGGACTTTTTATGATGATTCCATGTTTAAGATTGGGATCCTCGCCAGCTCGATCAGCTTGCAGAGGAGGGCGCCATCTTTCCTCAGGGCACTGCAGGTGGCTGGCAGCTCTAGCCAAGTGCATGGACAGACTCTTAACCTAACATCGACTACCCCGTCAGGCACTTGCCGGCACCCAGAGTCAGAGCAGCTAGGCAGGCAGTCTCTGCGCGGACCTGGGCAGGCACCAACTTGCTCAGGGGTCTGTGCCTGGAGTACAGCCAGAGGCTGACATCTTGCCTCAGGGCACCCATGACAGCCAATCAGACAGAGCCCTGTGGACTGGGAGTGCCACCATCTAGGCTCATCTAGAGCTGAGGAGGTTATTTCGGAGTCCAGTAGCAGAAACCTTCCAGTCTCCACCTCGGGAGCACAGACGCCCTCTACTACAGAAGAGCCAAACCCCAGCTCACAGGAGCTTCAAACACCAACCAGTAACAAGACCAACTAACTCCAGAGATAAACAGATGGCAAAAGACAAACTTAGGAACATTACTAACAGAAATCAAGGCAATATGGCAGCATCTGAAACCAATTCTCCAACCACAGCAAGTCCTGAATACCCGAACACACCAGAAAAAAAGAAGAGTTGGATTTAAAAGTACTGGTCCTGATGCTGCTAGAGAAACACAAAAAAAGACAAGATAGATAAACCCTTTGCCAGACTTACCAAAGGGCACAGAGACAGTATTCAAATTAACAAAATTAGAAATGAAAAGGGAGATATAACAACAGAAACTGAGGAAATTAAAAAAATCATCAGATCCTACTACAAAAGCCTATACTCAACAAAACTGGAGAATCTGGAGGAAATGGACAATTTCCTAGACAGATACCAAATATCAAAATTAAATCAGGATCAAATAGATTGTATAAACAGTCCCATAAACCCCAAAGAAATAGAAGGGGTCATAGAAAGTCTTCCAACCAAAAAAAGCACAGGACCAGATGGTTTTAGTGCAGAATTCTATCAGACCTTCAAAGAAAACCTAATACCAATACCCTTCAAATTATTCCACAAAATAGAAACAGAAGGAACACTACCCAACTCATTCTATGAAGCCACAATTACCCTGATACCAAAACCACACAAAGATCCAACTAAGAAAGAGAACTTCAGACCAATCTCCCTTATGAACATCTATGCAAAAATACTCAATAAAATTCTTGCCAACAAAATCCAATAACACATCAAAACGATCATTCACCATGATCAAGTTGGCTTCATCTCAGGGATGCAGGGATGGTTCAATATACAGAAATTCATCAACGTAATCCACTACATAAACAAACTCAAAGAAAAAAACACATGTTCATCTCATTGGATGCTGAAAAAGCATTTGACAAAATTGAGCATCCTTTCATGCTAAAAGTCTTGGAAAGAACAGGAATTCAAGGCCCATATCTAAACATAGTGAAAGCAAATTACAGCAGACCGATAGCCAACATCAAAGTAAACAGAGAGAAACTCGAAGCAATCCCACTAAAATCAGAGACTAGACAAGGCTACCCCCTCTCACCATATCTTTTCAATATAGTACTTGAAGTTCTAGCTAGAGCAATATAAGGAAATCAAAGGGATACAAATTGGAAAGGAAGATGTCAAACTATCACTATTTACAGATAATATGATAGTATATTTAAGTGACCCAAAAAACTCCATCAGAGGACTCCTACAGCTGATTAACAACTGCAGCAAAGTGGCTGGTTATAAAATCAACTCAAGCAAATCAGTAGCCTTCCTATACTCAAAGGATAAGCAGGCTGAGAAAGAAATTAGGGAAATGACACCCTTCACAATAGCCACAAACAATATAAAGTATCTTGGTGTGACTCTAACCAAACAAGTGAAAGATTTGTATGACAAAAACTTCAGGTCTCTGAAGAAGGAAATGGAAGAAGACCTCAGAAAATTGAAAAAACTTCCATGCTCGTGGGTTGACAGGATTAATATAGTTAAAATGGCAATCTTGCCAAAAGCAATCTACAGATTCAATGCAATCTCCATCAAAATCCCAACTCAATTCTTCATAGAATTAGAAAGAGCAATTCTCAAATTCATCTGAAATAACAAAAACCCGGGATATCTCAAACTAACATCAACAGTAAAAGAACTTCTGGGGAAATCAATATCCTGGACCTCAAGCAATACTACAGAGCAGTAGTGTTAAAAACTGCATGGTATTGGTACAGTGACAGACAGGTGGATTAATGGAATAGGATTGAAGACACAGAATTGAACCCACACATCTATGGCCAATTGATTTTTGACAAAGGAGCTGAAAACCTCCAGTGGAAAAAAGATAGCCTTTTCAACAAATGGTGCTGGCTCAACTGGAGGTTGACATGCAGAAGAATGAGAAATGATCCACTCTTATACTTGTACTAAGCTCAACTCCAAGTTGATCAAGGACCTCCACATTAAACCAGACACACTAAAATTAATAGAAAAGAAACTGGGGAAGACCCTTGAGGACATTGGCTCGGGGGAAAGTTCCTGAACAGAACACCAATAGCTTATGCTTTAAGATCAAGAATAGACAAATGGGACCTTATAAAATTACAAAGTTTCTGCAAGGCAAAAGACACTGTCAAAAGGACAAATCAGCAACCAACAAATTGGGAAAAGATCTCCACCAACCCTACATCTGACAGAGGGCTAATATCCAATGTATACAAAGAACTCAAGAAGTTAGTCCCCGGAAAACCAAATAACCCTATCAAAAAATGGGGTACAGAGCTAAACAAAGACTTTTCACCTGAAGACATTTGGATGGCTGAGAAACAACTTAAAAAATGTTCAACATCATTAGTCATTAGAGAAATGCAAATCAAAACAACCCTGAGATTTCACCTCACACCAGTCAGAATGGCTAAGATTAAAAACTCAGGAAACATCAGGTGTTGGCGAGGATGTGGAGAAAGAGGAACACTCCTCCATTGCTGGTGGAACTGCAAACTGGTACAATCACTCTGAAAATCACTCTGGCGGTTCCTCAGATAACTGGACATGATACTTCCGGAGGACCCAGCCATACCACCCAAAAGATTCCCCAGCATGCAATAAGGATACATGCTCCACTATGTTCATAGCAGCCCTATTTATAATAGCCAGGAGCTGGAAAGAACCCAGTGTCCCTCAACGGAAGAATGGATACAAAAAATGTGGTATATATACACAATGGAGTACTATTCAGCCAGCCATTAGAAACAATGGATTCATGAAATTCTTAGAGAAATGGATGGAGCTGGAGAACATCATACTAAGTGAGGTAACACAGTCTCAAAAGAATAACCATGGTATGCACTCACTGATAAATGGATATTAGCCTAAAGTCTTGGGACACCAAAGACACAATCCACATACCAAATGATGTCCAACAAGAAGGAAGGAGTGAACCCTGGTTCTGGAAAAGCTCAAAGCATCAGTGTAAGGGAATACCAGAACAGGGAAGTGGGAAAGGTTGGATGGGGGAACACGGGGAGGGAAATGTGCATGTGGGAACCAGAAAAAGGGAAATGAAATGTAAATATAGAATATATCCAATAAAAAAAGTAGGAAGAAAAAAAACAAGATTGGGATCCTCTTTACCCATACAAAGTTGCCAGGCTGGAACTTGTGGGCAGACCCAGACATGAGAAAAGGCACAGCTCCATGAACTGTCTGATGAATAGTTCTCTCAGCCTGTTGCAGGGCCTGTAAGGTCTTGAAGAGGGAGTGATCAGTACATTTTGCCTTATGAATGTCTTGATATGGGATGTACTTGGACCTTTAGAGGGCAGAAGGTGGGAACTTGGCTTGATTGTCACTGGTCTCATGGAGACACTTAGGTTACCAGTTGTCTTAGTTAGTGTTCCCATTGCTGTGAAAAGACAATGACCAAGGTGACTTTTATAAAGGACAACACTTAATTGGGATTGGCTTACAGTTTCAGAGGTTTGGATCATTATTTTCATGGCAGAAAACATGACAGTGTGCAGGCAGACATGGTGCTGGAGGAGGGGCTGAGAATTCTACTTCTCAATCTGAAGGCAGCCAGGAGAAGACTACATCTGCACTGAGCAAAGCTTGAGCTTAGGAACGTTAAAGCCCACCCCCATAGTGACACACTTCTTCCAATAAGGCCACACCTATTCCAACAATGACACACTTCCCAATGTCACTCCCAGTAGGTGAAGCAGTCCAACACTTGAATCTACGGGGCCAAACCTATTTCAACCACTATATTTGTCCGGAGCTTTGTGACCTCTAGGCGCAAAGTAGTTTCCAATAAATATTTAGGATCTTTGCCAGATTTAGGGAAACTTTGGCTTTAAACAGCAAGCTGTTCCCCAAATCTAGCCCATCTGGAATATCTGGAATATCTGGGTCTGAGTAACTCATCCATTTTTACTGCTCTCAGATGGAGTTTAGCAATCATTCATCTTCTGATAATGGCCAGTGAGTACAAATGTCTTATCTGGCAAGAACTACCATC
Source organism: Apodemus agrarius (assembly GCA_964023405.1). Classification (NCBI taxonomy): domain Eukaryota; kingdom Metazoa; phylum Chordata; class Mammalia; order Rodentia; family Muridae; genus Apodemus; species Apodemus agrarius. The sequence goes on along the minus strand of OZ030009.1, from coordinate 84,483,134 downwards.
CATTGTCTTCTGGTTGGCAGCTTCCCTTTTGCCTACTTGTTTTCTTGTGTATAGGTTGGGCTCTTGAGCAATCCAGGTTCAGGCAGGCTAACCAAGAGGTCTGCTTAGTGCCAGGGCTGTCTTCCAGGTGGCCAACACTGTTGCCCTGTTCCCTTGGGCCTCTCCTTTAGATGCCTTTTGCAGTGAACAGTGGCTGCTTCTCTTGGCAGTTGTATGGCCTCTAGTAGGGTCATATTTTTTTTTTTATTTCTGTTTTGACAGAGGTGAGGAGTCCTCTCGCTATATAAAGAGAGAACCATGGCCATAGGCTATGGCAAATGCATATCAACTGTCCATGGAAACAGTAATAGCTTTTGTCCTTTTCCCAGCTAAGTGCTCAGGAAATGCCAGAAACTCAGCCCTTTGTGTTGAAGTCTCTTGAATGAGGGATTGGTCCCCCACCAGCAAGTCTGCATTGGCTAATCTTGTGTTAGCTCCACACAAACTAGAGTCATCTGAGAAATTGCCCCACATAAGATCTGATTGTAAGGCATTTTTTAAATAGAGATGGTATGGAGGGCCCAGCCCATTGTGGGTAGGTGCTATCCCTGGGCTTGCCATCCTGGGTTTTTATACGGAAGCAGGCTGAGCAAGGCATGTAGAACAAGGCAGCAAGCAGCATTCCTCCATGACTTCCAGGTCTCTCTCCTGTTTGAGTTTGATGATAAACAGCATTATGGAAGTATAAGCCAAATGAACCCATTCTTTCCAAGCTTGCTTTTTGGTTATGGTATTTCATCACAACAATATAGACCCTAAGACACAGTCCAAAGTAACAAGTTTGGCCTCAGAATACCTGAATTCATCTTGAACAAAATTGCTCCCATACAGTATGTCTTCAGGTCTCATGGATTGAACCAGCCAGAGCAGAGGCAGGAGGCTCCTGGCCTGCCAGCCCCAGAGTAGATGATGCAGTTTCTGCAGTTGCAAAGGTAGCAACAGTCTGGAATGGGACTCTCCTTGAAGTGGGGGTAGAAGCTGCTGAGTCCATCTTCCACCATGGCCACAAGCACTTCTGCATTGCCAGCACCTGTTTCCAAGCTGAATTATAAGTTCTTGCTGCCTTGAGCCAGACTGGTCAGTGAAGCACCTGGACCACATCTCCTCGAGTTGTGTTTTTATGCCAGTGGACCTTGTCTGCATCCACTTAATCATCTCAGAACCCCTGTTGGTCAGTGTCTCTCATCTGGTCAATGGAATCTGAAGACCCTAATTTGGCAATTGTATTGGAATGGCTCTGTTGGGTCATCATATGGCAGCAGTCTGGTTGGGGTGATGCTAAAATTTTACAAAATTGGATATGTGACTGTTCCAAGAGAAGTGCCTGGTAATGCACTATGTGAGCAGTGTATACACTCAACAAAGTACAGGGCGGTTAGGGTCAGCCAGGTCTGTTTGTTGTTTGTTTTTAAATTCACATGGATATAGTGGCAACTGCTCACAAATAAACTGGTCAACCAGCAGAAACGGGATCAAGTCTTCTGGACAGATAAGCCACTGGTCTAAGTGCCTGAGCAAGGACCTCTCTGAAGTCACTTACATAAGATAGGATGTCCTTTTTTTTTTTTTTCCCTCTGCTGTTTCCAGTGTCTCTGGCTTCCCCAACTGGGAGCTCTCTTAACTTTTTTTCTTTTGTTTTTCTTCTACAGAGTCATGGTTATTGTTGACCTTTTAAGCCATCCCCAAATGGAACCGATTTATACTCTCAAACCCTTCTAACTTTTTGTTTTGTTTTTCTAATATGTGGGGGCAACTGCACAACAAAAGCAATATTTTCTAGCACCTCTCTTTAATCCTTCTAAAAATGGGTCTGGCAGAAATTGCCCAAAGTAACCTTACCTTGGTCAGTGTTGGGTTTCCAGTCAGTTCAGACAGAAGGGAAGATCCATTCTATCTGAGCTGCCCTGTCCAGGAACAATACTTTGGCTCAACTCAGGGGTAACTTTTCTACTCTTTGTAGAGAATGATAGGTTCTGAATTATCTGATTATGTAAATCATTGCTTGAAAAAGAGACAGACCATGAAAGGGGAAGGTGAGAAACTTCCTTTTCTCTCCTGAGTCCCAGCCAGAGGAACTACTTCCCCCTTACCCTGGTACAACCAGCTGCTTAGAGTCAGAGCTGGGAGAGAGTGACCTGAGATTAGGAGTGGGGCTGAGGGAAGAGGTGGGTTGTTTGTGTTTTCCTGGGTGACCTGGCTGAGCCAAAGGCATTTGGGATTTCCAATAGGAGTGCACATGTCTTCAACCAAGAGGTCTCTCTCTCTCACCAAAAAGAACCACAGATCAATACAGGAAAAACTTGTCAGTATGGCTGGGGTCTCTCAGTCATCAGGATCTAGATGGCCTGAATTGTCACTGGGTTACCTGACTCCAAAAGAGGTCTAATCAATTTTCTATGTTTGGTATTTTCTATTCAAGAAACAAAGGTCATATCTGTCCTTATCTTCAAAACCTTCCCTTGGAATGCTGTGGTCCCCTCTGGCTGTCATTGCTTGGGAAACAACTCTGACATCACCATTTCAGCAGCAGCAACAACAGCCATAATCACTGAGAGAAAAGTGGGAGAACACAGCACAGGTGAGCTGCTCAGCATGACTCTTGAGTGTGCAGAAGGTTGTGTGCTGTGCTTGGGGCAGTAGAGTCCAGGATTCTAGGGCAGCTCACTCCTACTTCTATTTTTAATCAGTTTATCTAAACAACAAAACTGACAGAAACACAAAGAAATACATATTAAGGACAACCAAGAGTGGCCACCACACAATCCTACACCTGAAAAGACCAGTGGAATTTGATGACTTCTCGAATGGATCCTGGACATTGGATGAGTGGCTGTGTCTGGCCACTCCTTTGTGTATTAAACAGAAGGCACCACAATAAGACTTAACCTCTGATGATGATAGATGATGAGTTGATATTCATTTTTTTCCCTTTTGAGGTGGGAGAAATGAATTTTGTTATGCTGTAGGCAATGATTGATCAAACAGAGTCCCAGGGCCCTGGAATACCTCAGATTGCACACCCCTTAGGAGTCTTGAGCACCACAGTCTTTTCCTCCAACAAGGGCTTCAAGACCCCCTGGTATCATGAGCTCTGGTCTTTGGGGATCTTGCTGGAACCTCCAGAAATGTTGTGAGGTATCCACCAGAGATGATCATTTGCACACATGTTCAAGTCAATGAAGTCTTTATCAACTGGCCAGTGACTACCCTGGGTGTGTGGGACGGGAGTGCTGTCCTAAGCCTTTCTTAGCATGAGCTTTTAAACAGAAAAGTCCCTCTTCCAATTTGTAGCTGGCAGACATGAAACCAAGTGCCATTCCTGGCTGCCTCAAAATCCACTCTAGGGCACAGAATAGGGCCCTGCTAGGTGCTAACATCAGGAGGAAAAGAATTCCATATGTCCAGTGTCATCAGGTTAAAAATCCTGCTATACTCACAGGACCTGGAATAACTCGTTCCTCTGAAAGCAAGTCTCTGCCATCTTGTGGCAAGGATCCATATCACAGGTACCTTCTGGTCAGAACAGAGATGGGTAAAGAGAGTTGTTCTGAGATGGTCAGGGGCAAGGCAAGGAGAAGGACGCTGTCATTTGTGAAGATGTAGTTGCAGCTCTGCTGGGGTCTGTGAAATAACAGCAGGGGATTCTAGTAACAGAATGAAACTAGTCATAAAGCAAGGAAAGGTGCAAGAGGAAGGGATGGTGAGCAAAGGAAGGTTTCAAGAGCGGATGTTTTCTGTTATTTCGAATTAGGGATCTGGAGAGATGGATCACCAGTTTATGAGCACTTGTTGCTCATGTGAGCTTCTGGGTTCAGTTCTCAGGAACCACATGGACACACACAGCCACCTGTAACTCCAGTTCCAGAGGACGCAAGAAAATTTGTTTAAATTAAAATTTAGGATTAGACACAAAAATAAACAAACCATGTATTATATGTAACACTGTCAACCCGAAGCCATTTCTCCACAGGGAGGTAGAATATACTAAATAATCATTATGTATATTTATTGTGTGCTCCATGCCAGAGCCACTGGGGATATTGCCTTGGAAGGACAGAGTTTTGTGCACAGGTTCTAGTGTATTTTGAGGACAAGGTCACATAGCATTTGCCATACACTTGTGCCATGTGTGCTCTCACACACCCACAAACACCCTCCCATCCCACCCCCTTTCCCCTACAGAAATAATAAAATTAAAATTAAAAAATAAAAATACATCCAGTCTTTTTCTTCAATATTTTAGGGCATACTTTTGCTTTATTTTCCCCTTATGGCTCATATATAATAATTAAAGTTCAATCAGCTTGAAACTTTTCCTTAACATTGATAGTGGATTTTTCTTTCTTTTTCTTTTTCAATGTTCAGTAAGATTTATTTTAGGTCATTGTACAGCACGAACTTTACAACTTCTTTCATATTTGCTTTAATACATATGTATGTAGAGCTGAAGATCTGACTAGGTATATTTATTTTACAATGATATAGAACTATAATAGGAATACTAAACAAAGTCCCCCTCCCCTCATGGAAGAGGGGATTGATTATGGATTAAAGTAGAACACTCTCAAGGGGTGACAGTAGACAATGGCCAATTTTTGGCTATTATTAACACAGCAACAGTAGAACAAAATTACCATGGCTGAGCTTATCTCTAGGGTGCAATGTAGTATCAACTAGGTATGAGTCTAAGAATGGTAGAGCTGGATCTTGAGGTAGATAAGTTTCCATCTTCCCAAGAAACTACTACACTGATTACCATAGTAGCTGTACATGTTTGCACTCCTACCAGCAATGGAGGAATGTTCCTCTTACTCCACATACATGCAAGTACAGGGTTCATTTGATTTCTTCATTTTAGCCATTCTGACTGGAGTAAGATGAAATCTCAACATAGTTTTGATTTGCATTCTGTGACACTTAAGGATATTGAACATTTAAGTTCTATCATTTGAGTTTTCTTATTGAGAATTCTGCTTATTTCTACACCAAATTTTTAAAATGGGCTATTTGTTTTCCTGAACCCTAGTTTCTTGAGTCATTTATATGTCTTTTATACTAGTTCTATATCAAATGTGGAGTTAGTAAAAAATATTTTTCCATTCTATCAGCTGCCACTTGGTCAAAATTGTTGATGTAGTGCCTTTGCCAATGATGTTCTGTTCAGAAGGTCTTTTTTTCCTGTTTCAATGTGTTCAAGGTTATTCCCCAATTTCTCTTCTCTCAGCTTCAGTGGACGTGGTTTATGTTGAAGTCTCTAATCCATTTGGAGTTGAGTTTTGTTTACGATGTAAGTATGGAACTATTTAAATTCTTCTACATAGAGTCATCCAGTTTGACCAGAACCATTTGGTGAAGATACAGTTTTTCTCTTCAGTGCTTATTTCTGGCCTCTTTTATTTAAAAAAAATCAGGTGTCCATAAATATATATAGATTTATGCCTGGGGCTTCATTCAATTCCATTGCTCAGAGTGTCTGCTTTTGTGCCAATATCAGACTGTTTTTATTACTGTAGCTTTGTAGCACAACTGGAAATCAGGAATGCCAATACCACCAGGGGTTTTTTCATTATTCAGGATTGTTTTATCTATCTTGTTTGCCTTATATTTCCATGTGTACCTGAAAAATTTCCTTTAAAGATCTGGGAAGAACTGTTGACATTTTGATAGGGATTGCCTTAAGTTTGTAGCTTGCTTTTGGTAGGATGGCCCTTTTTTATGATCCTATTGATCATATCAACAGAAGATTTTTTTCCTTCTTTATTTTTAAGGCTTAGAAGTAATTTTTATTCAAGATTAGAAAGGTAAAATAAAATGTGATTCTGAATGAGGTACAATAGATTCAGACTTAGAGAAAAGAATAGGGGTACCATGTTAACTTTAACATATATATTAAAACTCTCCGTGTTTTGTATAATTTAAAGATAAACACTATTAGAAACATTTTCTAAATGTACTAATTCTGCATGAAATTACTAAAAGTTTGGTCAAGAAATCAACTTTAAATCAGTTTCTTCTCTCTTTTTGGTGTATTATGTTTTTATTTATTTGCATTTGTTCTTTTTTTACACCTCCCCATCCCACATCTGTCTCCCTTTGAGTTTTCTTTAATGATTCTATTCCCAGTTTTAGATCCTGGATGATTTGTTCAATTCTTTCACCTCTTTTGTGTTCTCCTGTATTTTTTAAGGGATTTGTGCATTTCCTCTTTAAGGGCTTCTGCTTGTTAACTTGTGTTCTATATTTCTTTAAGGGAATTATTTATTTCTTAAAGTCCTTTATCATCTTTACAAATTGAGAGTTTAGATATGAATCTTGTGTTGAAGTATGCAGCACTTGCTGTGATGGGAGAACTAGGTTCTGATGTTGCTAAGTCAAATTGCTTTCTGTTGCTTATGTACTTACGCTTGCCTCTCACCCTCTGTTTTTGTCTTGTGTTATCTGGCTTCCCTGTCTCTGACTGGACATTGTCCTTCCTGTGAGCCTGTGATTCTTGGATCCTGGGGATCACAACTGGAGTGTGGGCTGTGTGAGATTGGGTCACCTCCTGGGGTTCTGCCCCTGGAGCATAGGTGGAAACTGAAAGGTGTGTGGGTTTCAGGCTGGGTGGGGAATCTGCTTCCCCAGGTTGCAGGGGTCATGGTATGCTAAGCATTTCTGTAGGGTTAAGGTCTCTTCTGTGAAGCTGGATGTGGCTGAATACCTGGGGAGTTGAGCTGGAACTGGGGTGTAGGGTCTGTAGGATTGGGTCCAGAGCTGGGGCTCTGCTTCTGGCAGGCACAGGTGGGAACAGGAGGGACCCCTTTCCATCTTCTGATATGGTCTTTGATTCTTTCTTCAATGACTTGAAGTTTTTGTTATACACATCTTTCAAGTGCTTAGAGTTACCCCAGGATATTTTATATTATTTAAGGCTATTGTTAATGGTTGTTTTCTTGATTTCCTTATTTATTTTTTAACTTATTTTTGAATCCAGCTATTTTGCTGAAAGTGTTTATCAGCTGTGTGTTCTGATGGAACTTATGTATACTACCATACACTACCATCTGCAAATAAAAAAAAATGACTCCTACTTTTACAATTTGTATCTCCTTCAGTTGTCTTAATGCTGTAGCTAGGATTTCAAGTATTAAATTGATTAATATGAAGAGTGGAAAAACCTTGTGTTGTTCTTGAGTTTAGTGGGATTGATTTGATTCTCTCCATTTAGGTAGATATTGGCTATGGTATTGGTGTAAAATACCTTTATTATATAGAGGTATGTTCTTTTTATACCTAATCTCTCCTGGATTTTTATCATGAAGGGTTGCTGGATATTTCTTACAGGCCTTTTCTACATCTAATGAAGTGATCATGTGGTTTTTGTTTTTTAGTTTGTTTACATGGTGGATTACATTTACTGGCTTTTGTGTATTGAACCATCCCTGTATCTGTAGGATGAAGACTACTTGATCATGGCGGATGATTTTTTGATGTATTCTTGGATTTGGTTTACAAGTATTTTATTGAGTATTTTTACATTTATGTTCATAATGGAAATAGACTTATAATTATTTTTCTTTGTTGAGTCTTTATGTTGTTTGAGCATCAGGGTAACTGTGGTCTCATAAAATGAATATGGCAATGTTCCTTCTGTTTCTATTTTGTAGAATAATTTGAGGAATGTTGGTGTTGACTCTTCTTTGAAATTCTGGCAGAATTCTGCACTAAAACATGGCTTTTTCTGGTTAGGAGGCTTTTATAAGTGTGTCTATTTTACTAGGTGTTATAGGTCTATTTAACTTATTTATCTGATCTGGATTTAACATTGCTAAGTGGTGTATATTGAGAATTTATCCATTTGTTTTAGATTTTCAAATTTGGTGGTATACATGTCTTTAATGTATGTCTTCATGATTCTTTGTATTTACTTGGTGTCTGTTGTTATGTCTACTATTTTGTTTCTGATTTTGTTAAGTTGGATATTAGCTCTACCTTTTAGTTAGTTTGGATAAAGGTTTGTCTATTTTGTTGACTTTCTCAAACAAACAACTCTTCTTTCATTGATTATTTGTATTGCTGTCTTTGTTTCTCTTTTATTGATTTCAGCCCTTAGTTTGGTTATATCTACTCCCATGCTCACTTATGTTTGTGCTAGAGCTTTAAAGTACTTGGTTAAGTTGCTAGTATAAAATCTACCATGTTTTAAAAAAATGTAGGCACTTAATGCTATGAACTTTCCTTTTAGCACCACTTTCATTATATCCTATATATTTAGTAGTTTCATTGAGTTCTAGGAAGTTATTAATTTCTCTTTTTTTTGTCTTGAACCATTTTTATCCAGTAGAGAATTGTTCAGTTCCTTTCCATGAGTTCATAAGCTTTCTGTTGTTTATGTTGTTATTGATATATAGCTTTAGTCCTTGGTGATTTAATAGGATGCAGAAATTTATTTCAGGTTCCTTGTATGAGTCAAGACTTGCTTTGTGTCTGAGTATGTAGTCAATTTTGTAGAAAGTTCTATGAGGTATAGAATAGAAGGTATATTAATTTGTGTTTGGGCAGAATGGTCTGTGTATATCTGTTAGATTCATTGGTTTATAATGTCTGTTTGCCTCAGTATTTCTCTATTTAGGTTTTATCTTGATGACCTGTCCATTAATAAAAATGGGGTACTGAATTCTCCCATTATCAGTTTGTGAGAGTCTATATATGATTTAAGATGTAGTAGTGTTTCTTTTACAAACTTGGTTGTCTTTGTGTTTGGTATATAGATGTTAAGAATTGAAATGTCATCTTGTTGTATGTTTTTCTTGAGAAGTATGCAGTGTCCTTCCTAATGTCTTCTGATGAGTTTTGGTTTGAAATCTATTTTGTTAGCTATTAAAATGACTATGCCAGCTTGTTTCTTAGATATATTTGCTTGGAATATTTTTTTCTAATTCTTTATTCTGAGGAGTGCTACCTAGAATTGAAGCTGAGGTGTGTTTCTTAGATGCAGTAGAAAGATGGATTTTGTTTTTATACCGAGCCTATCAGTCTGTAGCTTTTTATTGGGGAAATGAGAACATTAATCTTGAGATATCTCAACAAACAATGATTGTTGATTCCTGTTATTTTGTTGTGGATAGTGGTAGTGCTGGTAACTATGGTGGTAGTAGTGGTGATAATAGTGTTGTTGTTGCTGTTGTTGTTTTTGTTGTTGTTGTTGTTAGTGGTGTGTGTGTATGTGTGTTCACATATGCATGAATATTCATCCCTTTTTGTCTATGCAGGTTTGGGATTATTTATTTCCTGAGTTTTCTTCAATGAAGCTAATCTATTTTTTTTAACTTTTTCTTTATTTAAAAAATTTTATTGGCTATTTTATTTACAGTTCAAATGTTATCCTCTTTCCTGGTCTCCCCTTCCCCCCTAGAAACCCTCTATCTAATACCCAATTCCCCTGCTTCTATGAAGGTGCTCACCTACCTCCCCTCCCTCACATTCCCCTACACTGGGGCATCTAGCATTCACAGGACCATGGCCCTCTCCTCCCATTGATGCCCAACAAGGCCATCCTCTGCTACATATGTGGCTGGAGCCATGGGTCCCTCCATGTGTACTCTTTGTTTTCTGGCTCAGTCCCTGGGAGCTCTGGAGGTTCTTGTTGGTTGATATTGTTTAAAGAACTCTTTCATAATGAAAAAACTACTATTAAATGACAGTTAAATAAAGCACATGATTCTGAACCAGATTACTTATCTGTTATGAGTATTTTATGATATATGTTAGGCTAGAAATTTAATATTAATCATTGTGTCAATATTCACTTTTAAAATTATGATTCTTATAGCTATGTAGCTATGTAGGCAATACATTAATGTATTGTCCATGTATAATTAGCATTTATGCCACTAATTTTTTCAAGAATATACTGTTCACATATTCAAGTTTTGTATATATGGTCTATTTGTTTTTTTTTTTGATTTTCTTTCTTTTTTATTATTATTATTATTTTTTTTAATTTTCTATATTCTAGGTTTACATTCCAAAGGCTTTCCCCTTTCCCAGTTCCCACCCAACATAGTTCCCATAGTTCTTCTCTCCCCCAACTATTCCCCAATCATTCCCCCTCCCCCTCGGTTTCTTTACTAAACTGGATGCAATCTTTACATGCCCAGGGTGCTCTCCTTTCTTCTTCTTGGGAATCATTTGACTTGCTATTTGTGTCTTGAGTATTTAGGGCTTCTGGGCTCATTAATATCCACTTATCAGTGATTGCATTTCATGTGCATTCTTTTGTGATTGGGTTAGCTCACTCAGGATGATATTTTCCAGGTCTAACCATTTACCTACAAATTGCATGAATTCATTATTTTTAATTGCTGAGTAGTATTCCATTGTATAAATATACCACATTTTCTGTATCCATTCCTCCTTTGAGGGATATTTGGGCTCCTTCCAATTTCTGGCTATTATAAACAAGGCTGCTATAAACATAGTGGAGCATGTGTCTTTATTGCAAGCAGGGGAATCCTCTGGGTATATGCCCAGGAGTGGTATGCCAGGGTCCTCTGGAAGTGACATGCCCAATTTTCTGAGGAACCGGCACACTGATTTCCAGAGCGGTTTTACCATTTTGCAATCCCACCAACAGTGGAGGAGTGTTCCTCTTTCTTCACATCCTCGCCAGCACTTGTTGTCTCTTGAGTTTTTAATCTTAGCCATTCTGACTGGTGTGAGGTGGAATCTCAGGGTTGTTTTGATTTGCATTTCCCTGATGACTAATGATGTTGAACATCTCTTAAGGTGTTTCTCGGCCATCGGAATTTCTTCTGGTGAAAATTCTTTGTTTAGCTCTGTGTCCCATTTTTTGATAGGGTTATTTGGTTCTTTGGGGTCTAACTTCTTGAGTTCTTTGTATATATTGGATATTAGCCCTCTGTCGGATGTGGGGTTGGTGAAGATCTTTTCCCACTTTGTTGGTTGCCGTTTTGTCCTTCGGACAGTGTCCTTTGCTTTGCAGAAACTTTGTAATTTTATGAGGTCCCATTTGTCGATTCTTGATCTTAGTGCGTATGCTATTGGTGTTCTGTTCAGGAACTTTTCCCCTGTGCCCAAGTCCTCCAGGGTCTTCCCAAGTTTCTTTTCTAATAGTTTCAGTGTGTCTGGTTTTATGTGGAGGTCCTTGATCCACTTGGAGTTGATCTTAGAGCAAAGAGATAAGAGTGGGTCAATTCGCATTCTTCTGCATGTTGACCTCCAGTTGAACCAGCACCATTTGTTGAAAAGGCTATCTTTATTCCTCTGGATGGTTGTGGCTCCTTTATCAAAGATCAAGTGACCATAAGTCTGTGGGTTAATTTCTGGGTCTTCAATCCTGTTCCATTGATCTGTTTGCCTGTTGCTATACCAATACCATGCAGTTTTTAACACAATCGCTCTGTAGTACTGCTTGAGGTCAGGGATATTGATTCCCCCAGAAGTCCTTTTATTGTTGAGAATAGTTTTAGCTATACTGGGTTTTTTGTTGTTCCAGATGAATTTGAGAATTTCTCTTTCTAGATCTATGAAGAATTGAGTTGGGATTTTGATGGGTATTGCATTGAATCTGTATATTGCTTTTGGCAAGATGGCCATTTTTACTATATTGATCTTGCCAATCCAGGAGCAAGAAATATTTTTCCATCTTCTGAGGTCTTCTTCGATTTCTTTCTTCAAGGACTTGAAGTTCCTGTTGTACAGATCTTTCGCTTGTTTGGTTAGAGTTACGCCAAGATACTTTATGTTGTTTGTGGCTATTGTGAAGGGTGTTATTTCCCTAATTTCTTTCTCAGCCTGCTTGTCCTTTGAGTACAAGAAAGCCACTGACTTGCTTGAGTTAATTTTATAACCTGCCACTTTGCTGAAGTTGTTTATCAGCTGTAGAAGTTCTCTGGTGGAGTTTTTTGGGTCGCTTAGGTAAACTATCATATCGTCTGCAAATAATGATAGTTTGACTTCTTCCTTTCCAATTTGTATCCCTTTGACTTCCTTATGTTGTCTAATTGCTCTTGCTAGAACTTCAAGTAATATATTGAAAAGATATGGAGAGAGAGGGCAGCCTTGTCTAGTCACTGATTTTAGTGGGATTGCTTCAAGTTTCTCTCCATTTATTTTGATGTTGGCTACTGGTTTGCTGTAGATTGCTTTTACTATGTTTAGGTATGGGCCTTGAATTCCTGCTCTTTCCAAGACTTTTAGCATGAAAGGATGCTGAATTTTGTCGAATGCTTTTTCAGCATCTAATGAGATGACCATGTGGTTTTTTTCTTTCAGTTTGTTTATGTAGTGGATTACATTGATGGATTTCCATATATTGAACCATCCCTGCATCCCTGGGATGAAGCCTACTTGATCATGGTGGATGATCGTTTTGATGTGCTCTTGGATTTGGTTAGCAAGAAATTTATTTAGTATTTTTGCATCTATATTCATAAGAGAAATTGGCCTGAAGTTCTCTTTCTTTGTTGGATCTTTTTGTGGTTTAGGTATTAGCGTAATTGTGGCTTCGAAGAATGAGTTGGGCAGTGTCCCTTCTGTCTCTATTTTGTGGAATAGTTTGAAGAGTATTGGTGTTAAGTCTTCTTTGAAGGTCTGGTAGAATTCTGCACTGAAACCATCTGGTCCTGTACTTTTTTTGGTTGGCAGTCTTTGTATAACTCCTTCTATTTCTTTAGGGGTTATGGGACTATTTAGCTGATCTAATTGATCCTGGTTTAATTTTGGTATTTGGTAACTGTCTAGGAAATTGTCCATTTCTTCCAAATTCTCCAGTTGTATTGAGTATAGACCTTTGTAGTAGGATCTGGTGATCTTTTGAATTTCCTCAGTTTCTGTTGTTATATCCCCCTTTTCATTTCTAATTTTGTTAATTTGGATACTGTCTCTGTGTCCTTTGGTTAGTCTGGCTAAGGGTTTATCTATCTTGTTGATTTTCTCAAAGAACCAGCTCCTGGTTTTGTTGATTCTTTGTATGGTTTCTTTGTTTCTACTTGATTGATTTCAGCCCTGAGTTTGATGATTTCCTGTCTTCTACTCCTACTGCGTGAATTAACTTCTTTTTCTTCCAGGGCTTTAAGGTGTACCTTTAACCTGCTAGTGTATGGTCTCTCCAGTTTCTTTTTAGATGCACTTAGAGCTATGAGTTTTCCTCTTAGCACTGCTTTCATTGTGTCCCATAGATTTGGGTAGATTGTACCTTCATTTTCATTGAATTCTAAAAAGTCTTTGATTTCTTTTTTTATTTCTTCCTGACCAAGGTGTCATTGAGTAGAGTATTGTTCAGTTTTCATGTGTATGTGGGCTTTCTGTTGTTTTTGTTGCTATTGAAGACCACTCTTACTCCATGGTGATCTGATAGGAGGCATGGGATTAGCTCGATCTTCTTGTATTTGTTGACATCTGTCTTGTGACCGATTATATGGTCTATTTTGGAGAAGGTACCATGCGGTGCAGAGAGAAAGGTATATTCTTTAGCTTTAGGATGAAATGTTCTATATATATCTGTTAAATCCAATTGGTCCAGAGTTTCAATTAGTTTCACTGTGTCCCTGTTTAGTTTCTGCTTTCCTGATCGGTCCATTGAGGAGAGTGGGGTGTTGAAGTCACCCACAATTATTGTGTTAGGTGTAATGTGTGCTTTAAGCTTTAGTAAGGTTTCTTTTACGAAGGAGGGTGCCCTTGCATTTGGAGCATAGATGTTCAGTATTGAGAGCTCTTCCTGGTGGATTTTCCCTTTGGCCAGCAAGAAGTGACCTTCTGAGTCTCTTTGGATGATTTTAGGTTGAAAGTCAATTTTATCTGATATTAGAATGGCTACTCCAGCTTGTTTCTTGAGACCATTTGCTTGTAAAATTGCCCTCCAGCCTTTTACTCTAAGGCAGTGTTTGTCTTTAACACTGAGATGTGTTTCCTGTATGCAGCAAAATGTAGGGTCCTGTTTCCATATCCAGTCTGTTAATCTATGTCTTTTTATTGGGGAATTGAGTCCATTGACGTTAAGAGATATTAAGGAATAGTAATTATTACCTCCAGACATTTTTGAAATTATATTTATTTATCTTATTTATTTGTTATATTCGAGCGGTTATCCTCTTTTGGGTTTGATGAGAGGAGGTTTCTATCTTGCTTCTTCCCGGGTGTAGTTTCCGTCCTTGTCTTGGTGTTTTCCCCCTATTATCCTTTGTAGGGCTGGATTTGTGGAGAGATATCTTGCAAATTTGGTTTTGTCATGGAATACCTTGATGTCTCCATCAATGGCAATTGAGAGTTTTGCTGGGTAAAGTAGTTTTGGCTGAAGTTTGTGTTCTCTTAGAGTTTGCATGATATCTGCCCAGGATCTTCTAGCTTTCATGGTCTCAGGTGAGAAGTCTGGTGTTATTCTGATAGGTTTTCCTTTATATGTTACTTGGCCTTTTTCTCTTGCTGCCTTTAGTATTCTTTCTTTGTTTATTACATTTGGAGTTTTGATTATTATGTGACGGGATGTATTTCTGTTCTGGTCCAGTCTGTTTGGGGTTCTATAGGCTTCTTGTATATTCATGGGCATCTCTCTCCTTAGGTTGGGGAAGTTTTCTTCCATAATTTTATAGAAGATATTAGCTGGCCCTTTAACTTGTAAATCTTCACTCTCGTCTATACCTATAATCCTTAGGTTTGGTCTTCTCATAGTGTCTTGGATTTCCTGGATGTTTTGGGTTACCACCTTTTTGCATTTAGTATTTTCTTTGACTGTTGAATCAATGGTTCCTATGGTATCTTCGGCTTCTGAGATTCTGTCTTCTATCTCTTGTATTCTATTGTTGATACTTGCGTCTATGGCCCCTGATTTCTTCCCCAGGTTTTCTATCTCCAATGTTGTCTCCCTCTGTGATTTCTTAGTTGTTTCTACTTCTGTTTTTAGTATCTGGATGGATGTGCTCAGATCTTTTGCTTGCTTGATTGTGTTTTCATGTATTTCTTTAATAGATTTTTGTGCTTCCTCTTTCATAGCTTCTACTTGTTGGCCCACGTTCTTCTGTAGTTCTTTAAGTGACTTTTGTCTTTCTTCCTTATTGTCTTCTCTTTGATCCATCTTCTCCTGAATTTCTTGAAGTGATTTTTGTATTTGCCTTGTAAAGGCTTCTAACTTTAGATCCATTTTCTCCTCTATTTCTTTACGAGATTTTTCTATGTTTTCAGCTACCAGCATCCTGACCAGTGATTTTATATCCAAGTCTTGTTTTTCTGGTGTTTTAGGGTATCCAGGGATTCCTGTTGTTGGAGAACTGGGTTCAGATGCTGTCATGTTGCCTTGATTTTTGTTAGTAATGTTCCTTCGTTTTCCTTTTGCCATCTGGTTATTTCTGGTTTTAGTTGGCCTTGTTGTCAGTGGCTGGTGTTTGAATCTCCTGTGAGGCTGGGCTCACCTGTTGTTTCTCTACTGGTGAATATGTGTGACTGCTGCTTTAAGGGATCATAAGCTGGCTGCCACCCATGGGATTGTAGCACCTGTTGGAGTCTGTCTACCTGGGCTTCTCCAGCTGTGTCCTGGTTGCAAGGAACTCTGAGACCCTAGCAGATCCCCCCGTGAGGGTAGCCCTGGAAGGGGTGTTTACCTGGGCCTTTCCAGCTATGTCCTGGTTGCAATATGGAGGCCCGCCACTACCGCTGGTCCAGGGGCTGGCGAGCTGGTTGCTGAATGCAGCCTAGGTGCTTGCCAGAGGGTGCGGGGATGTCCCACAGAGCCTGGGCCTTTCCAGCTGTGTCCTGGTTGCAATATGGAGGCCCACTGCTACCGCTGGTCCAGGGTCCGGCGAGCTGGTTGCAGAATGCAGCCTAGGTGCTCGCCAGAGGGCGCGGGGATGTCCCACTGAAGCTAATCTATTTAACATTAGAATATACAGCAGCATTTTCTCTAACAATAATAAACACCATACCTTAAGAATTAAAATGAAATAATTATGGAAACTATTAGGAGTTGCATTCATAAAGTCTAGTCTGTCTGAATTTGGCAACTTTGAGTAAATTATTCTGTTATCTATCATATCATGAGGAGTTTAGAGTTTGGACCTAAAACATTTTCTATCATAACATGTAGTATTTACTTAAAAACATTTTCTTAGATTGAAAAACATCTTAAATCTTAAACAACTTAAACTTAGTTATGAGACTATAAGGATCAATCCCATCAGAGATCTGAAAAGGAATAAATATTACCCAAGTAAGCAGAAAGTACAGAGCAAGTAGCTTTAAAATATAGAAAAATGGCAGACATAGTGGGGTGCCTGAAGGAATGCCCCAGGAATGTCTTTATAATATTCCAGCATCCATATTTGGCCTAGTATATCTGACAAACAATTTGTGAAGCAGGAATTATTAAGGGCTGCTTACCCTGTCTGGCAAAGTTTAGGAATCAACTTTCCTGTGTCATGTTTGTCCTCTCAGACAACATTTTGTTTGCAGTCAGAGCAATGACAGGTTTTGCTCTGTGGAGGCTTGCCACATTTGAAGTAATTATATAAAGAGGTTTTCATATGCTTATCACCTTCTTTGAAGTAGAATGGGGTACTATCAGTAGGTAATATATCTCATTGTCAAAAGGCCTTAAATTAATATATCACTTTTAAATGGCACTTAAAATCACTTTTCTTTTTTTTAATTTTCTATATTCTGTGTTTACATTCCAAAGGCTTTCCCTTTTCCCAGTCCCCCCCTCACCATATGTACCATAAGTCGTCTCCGCCCTATTCCCCAATCAACCCCCCACCATTTCTCTGTTCTGGTATTCTCCTACAAGACTGGATCCAGTCTTTTCAGGACCAGGGCCCTCTCCTTCCTTCTTCTTGGGAAACTTTTGATTTGCTAATTGTGCCTTGAGTATTCAGAGCCTCTGGGCTCATTAATATCCACTTATCAGTGATTGCATTTCATGTGTATTCTTTTGTGATTGGGTTAACTCACTTGGGATGATATTTTCCAGATCCTACCATTTGCCTACAAATTGCATAAATTCATTATTTTAATTGCTGAGTAGTATTCCATTGTATAAATATACCACATTTTCTGTATCCATTCCTCCTTTGAGGGATATCTGGGCTCCTTCCAACTTCTGGCTATTATAAATAAGGCTGCTATGAATATAGTGGATCACGTGTCTTTATTGTATGCAGGGGAATCCTCTGGGTATATGCCCAGGAGTGGTATGACAGGGTCCTCTGGAAGTGTCATGCCCAATTTTCTGAGGAACCGCCACACTGTTTTCCAGAGCAGTTGTACCATCTTGCAATCCCACCAACAGTGGAGGAGTGTTCTTCTTTTTCCACATCCTTGGCAGCACCTGCTGTCTCCTAAGTTATTAATCTTAGCCATTCTGACTGGTGTGAGGTGGAATCTCAGGGTTGTTTTGATTTGCATTTCCCTGATGACTAATGATGTTGAACATCTCTTAAGGTGCTTCTCAGCCATCTGAATTTCCTGGTGAAAATTCTTTGTTTAGCTCTGTACCCCATTTTTTGATAGGGTTATTTGGTTCTTTGGGGTCTAACTTCTTGAGTTCTTTGCATATATTGGATATTAGCCCTCTGTCGGATGTGGGGTTGGTGAAGATCTTTTCCCAATTTGTTGGTTGCTGTTTTGTCCTTATGACAGTGGCCTTTGGCTTACAGAAACTTTGTAATTTTATGAGGTTCCAATTGTCAATTCTTGATCTTAGAGCATAAGCTATTGGTGTTCTCTTCAGAGACATTCCCCCTGTGCCCGTGTCCTCCAGGGTCTTCCCCAGTTTCTTTTTTATTAGTTACAGTGTGTCTGCTTTTATGTGGAGGTCCTTGATCCACTTGGAGTTGATCTTAGTACAAGGAGATAAGAGTGGGTCAATTCACATTCTTCTGCATGTAGACCTCCAGTTGAGCCAGCACCATTTGTTGAAAAGGCTACTTTTTTCCACTGGATGGTTGTAGCTCCTTTATCAACGATCAAGTGACCATAATTCTGTGGGTTCATTTCTGGGTCTTCAATCCTATTCCATTGATCTACTTGCCTGTCGCTGTACCAATACCATGCATTTTTTTTTAATTTTTATTTTCTATATTCTATGTTTACATTCCAAAGGCTTTCCCCTTTCCCATATGTCCCATAATTCCTCTCCCCCGCAACCATTCCCCAATCATCCCCCCCCCTGATTTCTCTGTTCTGGGTGTACAAAACTGGATCCAATCTTTTAAGGCCCAGGGCCCTCTCCTTTCTTCGTCTTGGGAATCATTTGACTTGCTAATTGTGCCTTGAGTATTTAGGGCTTCTGGGCTCATTAATATCCACTTATCAGTGATTGCATTTCATGTGTATTCTTTTGTGATTGGGTTAACTCACTTAGGATGATATTTTCCAGATCTAACTATTTAGCTACAAATTGCATGAATTCATTATTTTTAATTGCTGAGTAGTATTCCATTGTATAAACATACCACATTTTCTGTATCCATTCCTCCTTTGAGGGATATTAATACCATGCATTTTTAACACAATGCTTGAGGTCAGGGATATTGATTCCCCCAGAAGTCCTTTTATTGTTGAGAAAAGTTTTAGCTATCCTGGGTTTTTTGTTACTCCAGATGAATTTAAGAATTGCTCTTTCTAGATCTGTAAAGAATTGATATGGGATTTTGATGGGGATTGCATTGAATCTGTAGATTGCTTTTGGCAAGATGGACATTTTTATTATATTGATACTGCCAATCCAAGAGCATGAAATATTTTCCATCTTCTGAGGTCTTCTTCGATTTCTTTCTTCAAGGACTTGAAGTTCCTGTCATACAAATCTTTCCCTTGTTTGGTTAGAGTCATGCCAAGATACTTTATATTGTTTGTGGCTATTGTGAAGGGTGTTATTTCCCTAACTTCTTTCTCAGCCTGCTTGTCCTTTGAATACAGGAAGGCTACTGATTTGCTTGAGTTGATTTTATAACCAGCCACTTTGCTGAAGTTGTTCTCTGGTGGAGTTTTTTGGACCACGTGAGTATACTATCATATCATCTGCAAATAATGATAGTTTGACTTCTTCCTTTCCAATTTGTATCCCTTTGACTTCCTTATGTTGTCTAATTGCTCTCGCTAGAACTTCAAGTAATATATTGAAAAGATATGGAGAGAGAGGGCAGCCTTGTCTAGTCCCTGATTTTAGTGGGATTGCTTCAAATTTCTCTCCATTTAGTTTGATGTTGGCTACTGGTTTGCTGTATATCGCTTTTATTATGTTTAGGTATGGGCCTTGAATTCCTGTTCTTTCCAGGACTTTTAGCATGAAAGGATGCTGAATTTTGTCAAATGCTTTTTTCAGCATCTAATGAGATGACCATGTGGTTTTTTCTTTTAGTTTTTTTTTTTATGTAGTGGATTATATTGATGGATTTCCATATATTGAACCACCCCTGCATCCCTGGGATGAAGCCTACCTGATCATGGTGAATGATCGTTTTGATGTGCTCTTGGATTCAGTTGGCAAGGATTTTATTTAATATTTTTGCATTGATATTTATAAGGGAAATTGGCCTGTAGTTCTCTTTCTTTGTTGGATCTTTGTGTGGTTTTGTTATCAATGAAATTGTGGCTTTGTAGAACGAGTTGGGCAGTGTTCTTTCCGTTTCTATTTTGTGGAATAGTTTGAAGAGTATTGGTGTTAGGTCTTCTTTGAAAGTCTGATAAAATTCGGCACTAAAACCATTTGGTCCCATACTTTTTTTGGTTGGGAGACTTACTATAACCCCTTCTATTTCTCTAGGGTTTATGGGACTGTTAACTGTTGTAATTGATCCTGATTTAATTTTGGTATTTGGTATCTGTCTAGGAAATTGTCCATTTCCTCCAGATTCTCCAGTTGCATTGAGTATAGGCTTTTGTAGTAGAATCTGATGATTTTTTGAATTTCCTCAGTTTCTGTTGTTATATTCCAATTTTCTTTTCTAATTTTGTTAATTTGGATACTGTTTCTGTGGCCATTGGTTAGTCTGGCTAAGGGTTTATCTATCTTGTTGATTTTCTCAAAGAACCAGCTCCTGGTTTTGTTGATTCTTTGTATGGTTCACTTTATTTCTACTTGATTGATTTCAACCCTTAGTTTGATGATTTCCTGTCTTCTACTCCTCCTGTTTGAATTAGCTTCTTTTTGTTCCAGGGCTTTCAGGTGTGCTGTTAAGCTGCTAGTGTATGCTCTCTCCAGTTTCTTTTGGAGGCATTCAGTGCAATGAGATTTCCTCTTAGCACTGCTTTCACTGTGTCCCATAGATTTGGGTATGTTGTGGCTTCATTTTCATTCAATTCTAGAAAGACTTTGATTTCTTTCTTTATTTCTTCCTTGACCTAGGTGTCATTGAGTATTTTTCAGTTTCCATGTGTATGTGGGCTTTCTGTTGTTTTTGTTGCTATTGAAGACCACTTTTTCTCCATAGTGATCTGATAGGAGGCATGGGATTGGTTTGATCTTCTTGTATTTGTTGACATCTGTCTTGTGACCAATTATATGAACGATTTTAGAGAAGGTACCATGTGGTGCTGAGAAAAAGGTATGTTCTTTTGCTTTAGGATTAAATGTTCTATATATATCTGTTAAATCCAATTGGTCTAAAGCTTCAATTAGTTTCACTGTGTCCCTGTTTAGTTTCTGCTTTTCTGATCAGTTCCTTGAGGATAGTGGAGTATTAAAGTCACCCACAATTATTGTATTAGGTATAATGTGTGATTTAAGCTCTAGTAGAGTTTCTTTTATGAATGAGGGTGCTCTTGCATTTGGTGCATAGATGTTCAGTATTGAAAGTTCTTCTTGGTGAATTTTTCCTTTGACCAGCAAGAAGTGACCTTCCTTGTCTCTTTTGATGACTTTGGAAAGTCAATTTTATCTGATATTAGAATGGCTACTCCAGCTTGTTTCCTGAGACCATTTGCTTGTAAAATTGTCTTCCAGCCTTTTACTCTAAGGTAGAGTTTATCTTTGACACTGAGATGTGTTTCCCGTATGCAGCAAAATGTAGGGTCCTGTTTCTGTATCCAGTCTGTTAGTCTATGTCTTTTTATTGGAGAATTGAGTCCATTGATGTTAAGAGATATTAAGTAATAGTGATTATTTCTTCCTGTCATTTTTGATGTTATTTTTGTTTTTGAGTCCTTATCTTCTTTTGAGTTTGATGAGAGGGGGTTTCTATCTTGCTTCTTCTGGGGTGTGGTTTCCCTCCTTGTGTTGGTGTTTTTCCCCTATTATCCTTTGTAGGACTGGGTTTGTGGAAAGATAGTGTGCAAATTTGGTTTTGTCATGGAATACCTTGATGTCTCCATCTATGACGATTGAGAGTTTTGCTGGGTATAGTAGCTTTGGCTGAAGTTTTTGTTCTCTTGTCTGTGTGATATCTGCCCAGGATCTTCTTCTAGCTTTCATGGTCTCAGGTGAGAAGTGAACCTGATAGGTCTTCCTTTATATGTTACTTGGCCTTTTTCTCTTACTGCCCTTAACATTCTTTCTTTGTTTAGCACATTTGGGGTTTTGATTATTATGTGATGGGAGGTATTTCTGTTCTGGTCCAGTCTGTTTAGAGTTTGCTGGCCCTTTAAGTTGTAGATCTTCCCTCTCATCTATTCCTATAATCCCTAGGTTTGGTCTTCTCATTGTGTCCTGGATTTCCTGGATGTTTTGGGTTACAAGCTTTTTTCATTTTGTATTTTCTTGGACTGTTGAATCAATGGTTTCTATGGTGTCTTTGGCATCTGAGATTCTTTCTTCTATCTCTTGTATTCTACTGTTGATATTTACATCTATGGCGCCTGATTTCTTCCCAAGGTTTTCTAACTCCAAAGTAGTCTCCCTTTGCGATTTCTTAGTTGTTTCTACTTCTGTTTTTAGGTCCTGGATAGTTTTGCTCAGATCTTCCACTTGCTTGTTTGTATTTTCATGTATTTCTTTAAGAGATTTTTGTGTTTCCTCTTTCATGACTTCTACTTGTTGGCCCACGTTCTCCTTTATTCCTTTAAGTGATTTTTGTACTTCCTCCTTATTGGCTTCTAATTTTTGATCCATATTCTCCTGAATTTCTTTAAGTGATTTTTGTGTTTGCCTTGAAGGGGCTTCATATTTTTGATCCATTTTCTCCTGTATTTCTTTAAGAGACTTATCTATGTGTTTGGCTATCTGCATCCTGACCAGTGATTTTAGATCCAAATCTTGTTTTTCTGATGTGTTGGGGTATCTGGGACTTACTGCTGTTGGGGTACTGGGTTAGGATGCTGCCATATTGCCTTGATTTCTGTTAGTAACGTTCCTATGTTTGCCTTTTGCCATCTGGTTATCTCTGGCCTTAGATGGTCTTTTAGTCACTAGCTGGTTCTTGAACTTCCTGTGGTCTCGAAAAGGCTATTTCCCCAACACTGGATGACTGGGTTTCCCCTGGCACAGATTGCTGATGTGTGGTCCTCCTTTTGGGTGCTGTTGGATCCCTGGTGTATCTTGCTCTAAGCAATGTTATATTCGGTTATCTCTGTGGACCTGATGCTGCTTGTCTTCTCTGGTTCTTTTTGCTTAGTTCAGTCACCAGCATGGATGCTGTCTGTGGCCTCAGGGAGTGGGGAGTGAGGAGTGCAGGGACTCCCAGAGGGCTGGGAACCCATGCCCTGCTGGAACACAGGAACTGCTGCTCTGCTAAGCTCCCATTCTTAGATGACTGGCTGGCAACCAGGGTCCCCCAAGATCTTAAGCTTGGGTTATCTCGGGTCTCTGTTTCTGCCCGCTCGGTCTAAGCACCTGCCACCAAGATGGCCACGGATGAGCAGAGTGCACAGCTCCCCCCAGAGTGCAGAGCCCACACCTGGTTGGGGCCCAGGTACCCTGCTCTGCCCAGTTTGCTGCCAGGTGGTCTTGAGCCCCCAAAGTTCCCAAGTTCTGGATATCAGGGGTACCTGGCTCTGCTCTCCTTAGTCTGGACTGCTGTAAGGATGCTGGCGGTGGCTGCTGGATGTGGGGAGTGCGGCTTGCTGATTCTCCTGCAGGGCAAGGCGCACAAGCCCTGCTGGCACATAGGACCACTGCTCTGGCAAGCTCCCAATATTAGATGACTGGCTGGTGGCCTTGGTCCCCTGCGATCTTAAGCTTAGGGTATCTCTGGTATCTGTTTCTGCTCGCTTGGTCTGACCACCCACCATCAAGATGGCTGCAGATGAGTAGGAACCCAGTTATAAATTTTTATCTATACCATTTAAAATACCGGGATAAGTCCTGAGGCCTCTATAACCAAAGAATTATTGACTATGCAAGCTGAAGTTTTGGCTAGAGACATTTTCATGTCTCAGCCAGTTTCAGGGATGTTCTCATATGAAGGGTTCAGTAAATCACATTATTTGACCTGTTTGATCTTTTTGATTTCTTATTTCCCTGACTGCAGCCAAGATCTTCAGGATGTCTCGTCCATCACATCTAATTTTTAATCAACCAGGGAGGGATCCATGGCCTCTTTTATCCTGTGGAAACATAGACAAAACCTCTCCCCCAGCATAACATATCCTCTGTTTTCCATTCTGAGTTTAGGACATTGTTAAAATAAACAGGTTGGTTTACTTCAACAGTTTTTCCATAACCCAACATCTCTTAGGGACTGTACATTTTTGTTGCTAGCATTTACAAAATTCAAAGTTAATAACCACTCTGTCATCTATCCCTACAGGTCTTTGTTTTTCCTTTCTAGTTGTTAAGCATTTCTTTTAAAGTATGATTAAATCTCTCCACAATTTCTTGTCCTGTAGGATTGTGTGGCATACCTATAATATGTTTTATATTATAATATGTAAAAATTGCTACATTTTATTAGATACATATGTTGGAGCATTGGCAATCTTAATTTGTATAAGTTTTCCCATATTGGCCATCACTTCTAATAATTGTGTAATTACAGACTCAACCTTTTCAGAAGTTAAAGGAGTTGCCCTTTGAAATCCTGGATATGTCTATAATATGGTGTTCATATTTTAATTTATCAAACTCTGTAAAATAAAGAACAGTCATTTGCCAAATTTCTTTCTTTCTTTTTTTGTTAGATATATTCTTTATTAACATTTCAAATAATTTCCCCTTTCCTGATTCCCCTCACCC
This sequence comes from Apodemus agrarius, assembly GCA_964023405.1. Classification (NCBI taxonomy): domain Eukaryota; kingdom Metazoa; phylum Chordata; class Mammalia; order Rodentia; family Muridae; genus Apodemus; species Apodemus agrarius. The sequence continues at coordinate 84,458,995 of OZ030009.1, read as the reverse complement.
CAAAGTTCCATAAGTCATCTCCCCTTCCCCTGTTCCCCAATTAACCCCCCTTCTACTTTCCTGTCCTGGTATTCCCCTATACTGCTGCATCTAGCCTTGCCAGGACCAGGGGCCTCTCCTCCCTTTGCTGAAGTTTGCTGAGTTTGCAGCACCATAGGAGGAACAATAATATGAGCCACCCAGTATGCCTAGAGATGCCCAGACAAAAACATCAACCAGATAGTACATATGGTGTTTACCCATGGCTCCAGACACATAGGCAGCAGAGGATAGCCTTGTTGGACATCAAAGGGAAGAGAGGCACCTGATCCTGGAAAGGCTCGATGCAAATTTCTTTTCTTTAGGTACCTTTTGGGTTACTTCCTGCAGGTAATGTAGTCTGGTTACATAAAGAAAAAGTAAGACATTTCTTTACAATTTTTTTGGCTTGTGACAAAATGAAAGAAAAAATTATAATCTTTGTTGTTAACATGGCATATTTTTTCAAAAAACAATTGAAATTCTGAAGCTTCCATCTCATTTCCACTAAATAGCTAATCAATTTCATTATTACCTTGTAGTAGGCAGACTCATATTGGACTTGACATGTGTCACATACAATGTATGTTTCCTATTTCTGACCACTTATTGTAAATAAACAGTGAAGTCAACTTGGAGTCATTCTGAATAAGTTAAGCAGTTTCTATATGCAAAGCAAAACTCTTCTATATTGACAGGTAGTCACTATATTAAGAGATTCTTGAAAAGCTAGTAAGGCCATAAGAATTACATATAATTCTGAGTTTTAAACTGAATAATAAGGACTCTTAACTATCTTAAGTTTTCTGACTTGTATCCTTCTTTTTCTGATTTATTTGCATTATTATAAAATGTATGGGCTCAAAAAATTGGTGCCCTTTTATTGTATGAGGAAGAATCCAATTAGTTCTTCTTATAAACTGAAGTTACGTTCCTTTTGAGTATTTATTATTAATTTCTCTGAAAAAGTTACCACAAGCTCAATGTTTATTTCCTACCCATAATGACGCAGTCTCAGCATTAGTAAAAGGTACTGTAATTGCAGCTGGATAAATCCCAGGTAGTTGACAGTCTCATTTTTCTTTTTAGAATAAGTTAAGAGACCTTTTCTGTATAGGCCTTTACTTTCTAAACTTTGAGTGTTAAAAAATATTCAAAGATATAATTTTCCTGAGATCATGTGGAAGAATGAGGAGAAGACAAGATAACTAAAATAAAGGCCATCTTTGAATTTTTGATCTATATGTGGATTTTGTAGCTTCTTTTCCACTAGAGCCAATTCCTTTTCTGGTTCAGATGGTAATCTTGAACTATTTAATTCGTTATCACATTGTAAGCTTTGAAACAAGTTACTTAGCTCTTGAGTGGTTGTAGGCCATAGCTAGTTAATATTTACTATTAATTTTTAAAAATCATTAAGAGTTCTTAATTGGTCTCTTTTGATTTGTACTTTTGTGGTCAAATTTCTTGCAGTCTTATTTCATATCCCAGATAATTAATCGAATCTTGTGGTAGGTTGAATATGATTCACAAATAGGAAGTGGTACTATTAGGTGTAGCCTCGTTGGAATAGGCGTGCCTTTGTTGGAGGAAGTATGTCACTGTGTAGGCAGGCATTGAGGTCTCCTAATGTGAAAGTTCCCCCCAGTGTGGAAGGTAGCCTACTCTTGGCTGGCTGAGAAGTCTGTCTCTTTTGGCTGCTTCAGATCAAGATGTAGATCTCTCAGCTCCTTCAAGAGCACCAAGACTACCTGGACACTACCATGATTCCTGCCATAAAAATAAGGGACTGAACTTCTGAAACTGTAAGACATCCCCAATTTAGTTTTGTCCTTCATAAGAGTTGTGTTTGTCATGGTGTCTCTGCACAGCAATAAAACCATAAGACAAAGGTTGGTAGCAGGAGTTGAGTATTGCTATGATAAGCCAGACCGTGCTTTTCTTTGGAGGAATATGGAATTTGAGACTTTGGATTAGGAAAGCAATTAAATGCTTTAAGCAGGGCTTAATGGACCATACTAGTAAAAATATGGAAGAGAGTAATGCTGAGGGCAGTTTGAACTTTGAGGGCTTGGTTTAAAAGGTTTCAGAGGAGAAAAATTTTAGTGTGTTGCATGTAGATGATTTTGCCCTTGTCAGAAGAGTCTGCCTGAGAATAAGATGAAGAGATTTTGATTAATTGCATTGACAATGAAAGTCTCAAAAAATTCTAGACTACACTTTGTCCTGTGGTTCACTCTTTTTTTGTAGATAAAAGGGAAACTTTAATAATAATATAATGTGTTAAAATTACTTTTCAATAAAAATTAAATACAACAGCATTTTGTTTTTGTTTTTTTTGATATATTCTTTATTTACATTTCAAATGATTTGCCCTTTCCTGAACTCTCCCTCCTTCCCACTTCCATGTCCTGGTATTCCCCTACACTGCTGCACTGAGCCTTTCCAGGACCAGGGCCTCTCCTTCCCGTGTTCTTAGGCTTTATTTGATATGTGAATTATGTCTTGGGTATTCCAAGCTTCTAGGTAATATCCACTTATCAGGCAGTGCATACCATGAGTGTTCTTTTGTGATTGGGTTATCTCACTTAGGATGATATTCTCCAGTTCCATCCATTTGTCTAAGAATTTCATGAATTCATTGTTTTTAATGGCTGAATAGTACTCCATTGTGTATATATACCACATTTTCTTATGCATTCCTCCATTGAGGGACATCTGTGTTCTTTTCAGCTTCTGGCTATTATAAATAGGGCTACAATTAACGTAGTGGAGCATGTATCCTTATTACATACTAGGGAATCCTCGGGGTATATGCCCAGGAGTGGAATAACAAGGTCCTCCAGTAGTGTCATGTCCAGTTTTCTGAGGAACCACCAGACTGATTTTCAGAGTGGTTGTACCAGCTTGCAACCCCACCAGCAGTGGAGGAGTGTTCCTTGTTCTCCACATCCTCACCAGCAACTGTTTACTCCTGAGGTTTTGATCTTAGCCATTCTGACTGGTATGAGATGAAATCTCAGGATTGTTTTGATTTGCATTTCCCTGATGACTAAGGATGTTGAACATTTCTTTAGGTTCTTTGCCATTCAATATTCCTCAGTTTAAAATTCTTTATTTAGCTCTGTACCTCATTTTTCTTGAGTTTACCTCTTGAGTTCTTTGTATATCTTGAATATAAGCCCTCTGTTGGATAGAGGGTTGGTAAAGATCTTTTCCCAATTTGTTGGTTGCCGTTTTGTTCTTTTGACAATGTCCTTTGCCTTACAGAAACTCAATAATTTTATGAGGTCCCATTTGTCAATTCTTGATCTTAGAGCATAAGCTATTGGTTTAGGAAAATTTCCCCTGTGCCCATGTCCTCAAGGGTCTTCCCCAGTTTCTTTTCTATTACTTTCAGTGTGTCTGGATTTATGTGTAGATCCTTAATCCACTTGGACTTGATTTTAGTACAAGGAGATAAAAATGGATCGATTTGCATTCTTCTGCATGCTGACCTCCAGTTGAACCAGCACCATTTGTTGAAAAAGCAATCTTTTTTGCCACTGGATGTTTTTAGCTCCTTTGTCGAAGATCAAGTGACCATAGGTGTGTAGGTTCATTTCTGGGTCTTCAAGTCTATTCCATTGATCTACTTGCCTGTCACTCATTGTACCAATACAATGCTGTTTTAAACTCAATTTCTCTGTAGTACTGCTTGGGGTCAGGGATACTGATTCCCCCAGAAGTTCCTCTACTGTTGATGATAGTTTTAGCTATTCTGGGATTTTGTTATTCCAGATGAATTTGAGAATTGCTCTTTCTAACTTTATGAAGAAGTGAGTTGGGATTTTGATGGGGATTGCATTGGATCTGTATATTGCTTTTGGCTGGTCATTTTTACTATATTAATCCTGCCAATCCAAGAGCATGGAATTGTTTTACATCTTCTTAGGTTCGTTGATTTCTTTCTTCAAAGACTTGAAGTTCCAGTCATACAGATCTTTTACTTGTTTGGTTAGAATCACACCAAAATACTTTATATTGTTTGTGGCTATTGTGAAAGGTGCTATTTCCCTAATATCTTTCTCAGCCTGTTTATCCTTTGAGTATAGGAAGGCTACTGATTTGCTTGAGTTAATTTTATATCCAGCCACTTTGCTGAAGTTTTTTTTTATCAGCTGTAGGAGTTCTCTGGTGGAGTTTTTTGGGCCACCTAAGTATACTATCATATCTGCAAATAGTGATAATTTGACTTCTTCCTTTCCAATTTGTATCCCTTTGATCTCCTTATGTTGTTTAATTTCTCTAGCTAGAACTTGAAGTACTATATTGAATAAATATGGAGAGAGAGGGCAGCCTTGTCTAGTCCCTGATTTTAGTGGGATTGCTTTAAGTTTCTCTCTATTTAGATCGATGTTGGCTACTGGTTTGCTGTGTATTGCTTTTATTATGTTTAGGTATGGGAATTGAATTCATGTTCTTTCCAAGACCTTTAGCGTGAAAGGATGCTGAATTTTGTCAAATGCTTTTTCAGCATCTAATGAAATGACCATGTGGTTTTTTTTATTTGAGCTTGTATTAAATTGATGGATTTCCATATATTGAACCATCCCTGCATCTCTGGGATGAAGCCTACTTGATCATGGTGAATGACTGTTTTGATGTGTTCTTGGAGTCCATTGGCAAGAATTTTATTGAGTAGTTTTGCATCATTATTCATAAGAGAAATTGGTCTAAGGTTCTCTTTTTTTGTTGAATCTTTGTGTTGTTTCGGTATCAGCGAAATTGTGGCTTTATGGAACGAGTTGGGTAATGTTCTTTCTGTTTCTATTTTGTGGAATAGTTTGAAGAGTATTGGTATTAGGTCTCCTTTGAAGGTCTGATTGAATTCTGCACTAAAACCATCAGGTCCTGTGCTTATTTAGGTTGGGAGACTGTCAATGACCACATCTATTTCTTTAGGGGTTATGGGACTGTTTAGATGGTCTATCTGATCCTGATTAAGTTGGTATCTGTCTAGGAAATTGTCCATTTCATCCAGATTTTCTAGTTGTGTTGAATATAAGCTTTTGTAGTAGGATATACATTTTTTTTAATTACCCCAGTTTCTGTTGTTATTTCTTCCTCTTCATTTCTGATTTTGTTAATTTGGATACTATCTCTGAGCCCTCTGGTTAGTCTGGCTAAAGGTTTATCTATCTTGTTAAACCTTTATCTATCTGGTTAAAGGTAAATCTATCTTAAAGAACCAGCTCTTGGTTTTGTTGATTCTTTGTACAGTTCTTTTTGTTTCAATTTGTTGATTTCAGCCCTGAGTTTGATGATTTCCTGCCTTCTGCTCCTCTTGGGTATATTAGCTTCTTTCTATTCTAAAGCTTTCAGGTGTGCGGTTAAGATGCTAGTGTATGCTCTCTCCAGCTTCTTTTTGTAGGCACTCAGAGCTATGAATTTTTCTCTTTCATTGTGTCCCATAAATTTGGGTATGTTGTGACTTCATTTTCATTTAAGGTTTTGATTTCTTTCTTTATTTCTTCCTTGACCAAGGTATAATTGAGTAGAGCATTGTTCAGCTTCCATGTGTATGTGAGCTTTCTGTTGTTTTTGTTGTTATTGAAGACCACCCTTACTCCATAGTGTTCTGATAGAAGGCATGGAATTAGTTCTTATATCTGTTGAGGTATGTTTTGTGACCAATTATATGGTCAGTTTTGGAGAAGGTACCATGAGGTGCTGAGAAGAAGGTATATTCTTTTGATTTAGGATGAAGTGTTCTATAGATATCTATTAACTCCAAAACTTCTGTTAGTTTCCTGTGTCTCTGTTTAGTTTGTGTTTCCCTGATCTGTCCATTGAGGGGAGTGGGCTGTTGAAGTCACCCACAATTATTGTGTGGCTTTAAGCTTTAGTAAAGCTTCCTTTACAAATGGGGGTGCCCTTTTATTTGGGGTATAGATGTTCAAAATTGAGAATTCTTCCTGGTAAATTTTTCCTTTGATGAGTTTGAAGTGTCCTTCTGTGTCTTTTTTGATGACTTTTGGGTGAAAGTCTCTTTTATTGGATATTAGAATGGCTACTACAGCTTGTTTCCTTGGACCATTTGTTTGGAAAACTGTTTTCCAGCCTTTTACTCTGAGGTAGTGTTTTTCTTTGACACTTAGATGTGTTTCCTGTATGCAGCAAAATGTTGGGTCTTGTCTACGAATCCAGTCTGTTTGTCTATGTCTTTTTATTGGGCAATTGAGTCCATTGATGTTAAGAGATATTAAGGAATAGTGATTGTTGCTTCCTGCCATTTTTGATGTAAGTCTTATGTTTGTATGGTTATCTTCTTTTGGGTTTGTTGAAAGATTAATTTCTTGCTTTTTCAAATGTATAGTTTCCCTCCTTTTGTTGGTGTTTTCCATTCATTATCTTTTGAAGGGCTGGATTTGTGGAAAGATACTGTGTAAATTTGTTTTTGTCATGGAATACCTTGGTTTTCCCATCTAGGGTAATTGAGATATTTGCTGGATATAGCAGTCTGGGTTGTATTTGTGTTCCCTTAGGGTCTGCATGACATCTGCTCAGGCTCTTCTGGTTTTCATGGTCTCTGGTGAGAAGTCCTGTGTAATTCTGTTATGTCTACCTTTATATGTTACTTGATATTTTTCCCTCACTGCTAATATTCTTTCTTCAGTAATTTGGTGTTTTAATTATTATGTGACAGGAGGTGTTTCTGTTCTGATCCAGTCTGTTTGGAGTTTTGAAGGTTTTTTGTATGTTTATGGGCATCTCTTTCTTTAGGTTAGGGAAGTTTTCTTCTATAATTTTGTTGAAGACATTTACTGGCCATTTAAGCTGGAAATGTTTACTCTTTTCTATACCTATAATCCTTCAGTTTGGTCTTCTCATTTTGTCTGGATTTCCTGGATGTTTTGGGTCAGGAGCTTTTTGTATTTTTCATTTTCTTAGTCTTGTATTCATTTCATAGTCTCGTATCAATGCTTTCTATGGTATCGTCTGCATCTGAGATTCTTTCTATCTCTTGTATTCTGTTCTTGATGCTTGGATCCAAGATTCCTGACTTCTTTCCTAGGTTTTCTATGTCTTGAGTTGTTTCCCTTTGTGATTTCATTATTGTTTCTACCCCCTTCTTTAGATCCTGGATGGCTTTGCTTAATTCCTTCACCTGCTTTGTTGTGTTTTGTCTCAGTTCTTCAAGGGCTTCTCCCTGTTTACTTGTGTTCTCCTGTATTTCTTTAAGAGAGTTTTTTATGTCCTTCTTGAAGCCATCCAAGAAGCCTTCCATTAGCATCATGGCCTGTGATTTTAAATTCAAATCTTGTTTTCCTGGTGTGTTGGAGTATCCAGGACTTGCTGTTGTGGGAGAATTGCTGGGTTTGGATTGTGCCATATTTCCTGATTTCTATTAGCAACGTTCCTACATTAGCCTTTGGCCATCTGGTCATCTCTGGTGTTAGTTGGTCCTGCTGTCACTGGCTGGTGCTTGCCCCTCCTGTGTGCATACAGGCCTATCTCAGCAACCTGCTTTCCCCTGGCATAAACTGCTGTGGTGCTGCTGAATTCCTGGGTGCTGGTGGAGTCCTGATGGAGTGTGTCCCAATCAATCCTCTACTCTGGTGATCCCTGCCTACCTGGAAAACTGAAAGGGGATGATGATATAAAAGAACCATGGTAGGGGACATGTTCCAGCTCCAGCAAATAGGAGTATTCAGCACCCTTGGCCATGTGACTTTGGCCTTAGAGTCAAGAGTACAAGGGGTACTGGAAAATTGATGCTGCTTAGCTGGAACTAAGAAATTAGCAGTGGTTAAGAAGAGACCAGCATCACTGAGGTAAAATCTTGTGAGAAACAATTTCTGAGAACAAAGAAGCTCTTTTCAAGAGATAGACAGCATGCTGGTAGCTGGTGGTAATATGTAATAATCACCCAGGTAGTACTGGTTTCAAGGCATGAAGGGGTCATGGATAGCAATTGAGGCTTGGCATTATAAGAGGCCAGGAAAGGCCATTGGTGAAGTCAGTTGCAGTTGACAGCCTAAGATTGAAGGAGTCATGCAAAGAAGTTGAGCCTTGGCACCATCAATTGAACCTATGAGAAGATATTGGTAAAGCCTAGTTGCAGCAGAAGACTCCAGTATATTGGAGATGCAATACCATGGGGTAGCCACCAAGAACAGAAACCTCAGTGGAGTGGAATCTTCCAGAGCTTAGAGTACCACAGAAGACATAGATAGAGAAAGGACCCAAACTCTTTGAAGGACTCCAGAAGATCATCTGTGGATCCCAGAAGTTGGAATAAGAAGTTTTAAAATTGAAGTTGCCTTGGATATCCCCAAGATGTTCTAAATGCCAGAGCTGTAGGATGTCTGCTAAGAAAAGATGCTAAAAAGAAGTGGAACCACCCCAAGAAAAAGATGTCCATTGCAGTTAACAAAGAAGAAAGGAGTTGGGGATCTGAAGAATGCTTTGACATTAGACATGGAGATACAGAGTTTGGAGTTTGCCCTGCTTGTTTTCTATCTTGCTTTGGTCTAGTGTCTTAGTTAGGGTTTCCACTGCTGTGAATAGACACCATGACACCATGACCAATGCAAGTTTTATAAAAGACAACATTAAATTGGGGCTGGCTTACAGGGCTCAGAGGTTCAGTCTATTGTCATCAAGTCAGAAACATGGCAGCATCCAGGCAGGCATGGTACAGGAGGAGCTGAGAGTTCTACATCTTCACCTGAAGGCTGCTAGTAGAAGACTGACTTCCAGGTGACTAGGGTGAAGGTCTTAACCCCACACCCACAGTGACACACCTACTCCAACAAGGCCACACCTCCTAATAGTGCCACTCCCTGGGAAAAGCATATACAAACCATCACATCTAGTATTTCCACACTTTAGAATTGTAATGCATATCCTGTGATGCTGGAAATGTATAATCTGTTTTTTGAATTTGATTTTATAGGTGATTACAGTTAAGAAATTGCATGACTCTCAGAATAGACTTGAACTTTAGATTTATAAACTTTTTTTTTTGAGATTGTGAGAGACTATGGGAACTTTTGAAGTTGGACTAAATGTGTTTTGCTATGACTAGGTATGGTCCCCCCCAAGCTCATATGCTTAAGTAAACCTGTGGGGGCCAGAGAGTCCAATACAGGGATGTATGCTTAGCACATGGGTGTTGGCACTATTAGGAGGTATATCATTGTTAGAATATGTGCAGCTTTCTTAGAGAAAGTATATCACCATGTAGGCAGTCTGAGAGAGTGGAGCTTAGATGCCCTGCTCTTGCCTAGATGCAGCAGTACAGTAGGGGGGGTTGGGCCAAGAGCTACAAGGAGAGGAGATGGACCAGATGGATCAAGGTGTGCCCTCCCCTGGAAAGTGCATTAGTTCAGCTGTTTTTTTTCCTAGCTAGTTTGCTTGGGGGAGGCAGCAGCAGCTGGAGTGGGAAGGGAGTGAGTCCTCTAGTTAGCTTTTTCTAGCCACAGGTCTTACCCTTTAGATCCACCCAGCTCTCAGCACCATTGGGACCATCCAAAAGCATCTATTTTCCACTCTGTGGTAGCAGCAAAGCATCACCTAGTCTGTTCTAGCAGCTGCATTCTTTGGGGAGTGTGTGTCTCTACATGGTATTGTCTCAGGTTAGATTGAGTTTTGCATCCTGAGTGAGATGCACCAAACGTAAATTAGCATATTATTTCTATCCCCATTTAACCATGGCTTTCAAATAAATGAGACTAAGACCTTGATTTGTTTATATGGCTCTGGAAGTTACTGGGATTACCACTAATCTGATTTTCTAATGTTAGGCTATCTACTTCCCCAACTGGGCCCCCTAAAGACTCACTATTTGTGTCTTCCTGGGTTATTGCTCCACTAGCCTGTCCTCAGGGCCAAATTTCTCAGGAAGATGGATACCTCCTGTTCTCTTTTCTTTCTTCTTCATTCTCCTCCTTCACTCTCCTCAACGTCTCTACCTGTCATTCCCAGCCATGTAAGTGAAAACATGCCTACTTCTATTCCCTCCACAACAAAAGCTGGCATTCTTGGGAATTTTCTCATGCTCATCTTGGGGCAACCATATCTTGGGGTATAGAATTTAGTATTTGAATATATACTAGCATCAGATCAACCACCAACACTGGAATATTCATTGCCTTTTATGGTAGGGTTGCTGGGCTCTAGTGGAGACACATTGTCCTGGCTGTGATATCGTGTCTTTTCTTTGTGGAGTAGATGTTTGTTTCTTGGTTTCTGTTTCCTCTCTGGTTCTTAGGAGCGTGTGTTGGCTATGTGTTGTCATTTAGGAAATTCTTCTGGTGTTTTGAAGGGTGTGGCCACTGTGACATTCAGGTGAAGTGAATTTTGACACTTAGAAATGGGGGAGTACTGGGGAGGGACATGGGCAGGTTTCATGGGAAAGGGGAAATCAGGGTATTCTACTACAATCTGCTTAGTTAGTTCCCTGGGAATAAGGGCAGAGAGTGAGAACAGAACACTGCAGATGGTCAGCTACAGAGCTGGGGATGAACCTCGGGGTCTGAATTTGAAGAATTGGAGGGAAGAGTGAAGACCCACCATTAGTCTATTTGCTTTCTCTGGTTGGAGTGTTCTGGGAGTAGCTGCTGGTATTTGGGGCATGGACAAGGAAATGAGTGGAAAGGAGGAAATGTGGGGTGAAAGATTTGTGAGATTCACTGGTGATGGGGGAGGAGGTTGCAGTAGGCATTCTACTGCAGAGGTAGAGATGATATTGGGAGTTGAACTGGATGAATGGAGGAAAGGGTGAAAATCTGGAGTTAGCCCCTGCTTTCCTTGGAAGAGTAGACTGTGGGTTTCCAGGGAGAGCCTGCTATAGTTGAGAGCTGTGATAAATCAACAATTTGGGGGAATGCTAGTGGGGGAAGGTGGCTGGAGAGGGGTCTGGGGCCAAAGGGAAGCTACCACAGGCAGTATGCTGCAGAACTGGTGATGAGACTACAATTGCATCTCAAGGAGCAGAGGTGAAGATGTTGGGTTAGTCCACCTGCCTCCCTAACTAACAGTAGCTTTTTCATTGATGGCCTTGAAGTTTTTAGAAATGTTATACTATCTTCACATAACAATGATTTACCTCTTCTTTTTCTACTCTTCTTTTATATTAGGAGGTATTAATTAATGCTTTTAATACAACATCGTATGATATATTAGGGTTTCATGAAATGGCTTAAAATATTACCTTCTTCCATTCTGACCACAGCTTATTATCCTCACTTACCTGGTTATGGGAGTTCCACTAAATAGCTGGGAGAAATGAATGGTCCTATTTCTGCTTTGACCTCTTCTAGCAAAAGGTATCATTCTTGTCCTGAGGCTACAAGGATGTGCATGTCAGATGCAGGTTGATACCTTGTGGAACTAAGAATTTACTGCACATGAGCAGTATTGCCTTGCTCTGTCCCAAAGCTGAGAATGGGGACATAACTGAGTCACCTTTCCACACACATTTCCTCTCTCAAACAGAAACCCAATGCTACTCAAAGAAACTCATACGTGTTCTCCTATGGGAGCCACACCAACCCCTAAGCCCCTAAGTCCAAAAGTCTTTTAGATTAAGGCATGGCTAGGGAACTCCGGGGTACTGAATATCATTAGACAATTAGACCAGTGTCTTTGGACTGGTTCAGTGGAATTCTGACCTCCAAATACCCAGATAAAAGTTTCACTTTACAAACCATGTCAGATGTCATGGCAGAATTCAGTCATTTTCCTGAATTACATGAATGAATGAGTAATAGGAACTTCATCATTTGTGATTGTGGGATATCAAAAAGAAACTGTCTGGCATGATAGTTCCAGTACTACTTCCAGTACTCAAGAAGGAGTGCAGGAGCTAGCAGATTTCTGGTAGTAGATCAGCCTCATCTACATTAATAGTTCCAGGCTAAACAAAAACAGAAAACCAAAACCAAAAACAAACCCTGTTCTTCCAAGATATATTTCTTAGTAAAGGGACACCCAAGATAATCTCATTGGAAATAGTTGTGTTACTTCTGAGTAGAGTGTAAGAACAAACTTCATCATGCCAATATGAATTAAAAAACCTTGCCAGTGCAGTACCCCACAATTGAACGTTATATGGGATATTTTGTAAGCCACACTAAAAACATATAATGATGTTAGGAGAAATAAGTGGGTTAGTAAACTCGCATGTATTTGGCATGAATGTTTATACCCACTTCAGAATTATTTTACATAGGCACTATTTTTCCTTATGAAATATCCTATAGTATCCCCTGGTTTATTAAATTCTACTACTCTACTTTCTGGGACAACTATCTTTATAGGCAGGAATATAATGACGTTGACTAAAATTAGGAGCTCACCTTTGCACATTAAGCTAAAAATACGTATCAAAGTTTAATACTCCACGATTAGACTTATAGGAAGAATCCTCTTATAGGTTAGGGTGAATAGCTTTGCCTAGCACTTCTCAACAAGCAATTCCTGTTCTGTAAATAAAGGAATCTCTGTTTTTTTTTTTCATATGACAACCTGTGTTACTGATCTTACCCATTCTGACAGATGTAAGAATTCCAAGCTAGTTTTGATTTGCATTTCCCTGATGGCTAAGAATATTGAACATTTTTAAAAGTTTTTCTCAGACATTTGAGATTCCTTTATTGAGAACTTTCTGCTTAGATCTGTACCATATATTTAAATTGGATTATTTGTTTTTATTTGTTTTTTTTTTGTTTTCAGTGAAATTCTTTTTTTTCCATTTTTTATTGGATATATTCCTTATTTATATTTCATTTCCCTTTTCATGGTTCCCCGCCCCTCAAAGGTCCCATATGCCCTTTTCCCTCCCTGTGCTCCCCCATCCTCCTCTTCCCACTTCCCTCTTCTGGTATTCTCCTACAATGATGCATTGGTCTTTCCAGATCCAGGCTCCACTCCTTCCTTCTTGGACATCATTTGGTATGTGGATTATATCTTTGGTGTTCCAAGATTCTAGGCTAATATCCACTTATCAGTGAGTGCATACCATGGGTATTCTTTTGAGACTGGGTTACCTCACTTAGTATGATGTTCTCCAACTCCATCCACTTCTCTAAGAATTTCATGAATTCATTGCTTCTAATGGCTGAATAGTACTCCATTGTGTATATATACCACATTTTTTATATCCATTCCTTCGTTGAGGTACATCTGGGTTCTTTCCAGCTTCTGGCTATTATAAATAAGGCTCCTATGAACATAGTGGAGCATGTATTCTTATTACATGCTGGGGAATCTTCTGGGTATATGCCCAGGAGTGGTATGGCAGGGTCCTCCAGAAGTTCCTGAGGAACCACCAGACTGATTTCCAGAGTGGTTGTACCAGTTTGCAATCCCACCAGCAGTGGAGAATGTTCCTCTTTCTCCACATCCTTGCCAACACCCGTTGTTTCCTGAGTTTTTAATCTTAGCCATTCTGACTGGCATGAGGTGAAATCTCAGGGTTGTTTTGATTTGCATTTCCCTAATGACTGTTGAACATTTCTTCAGGTGCTTCTCAACCACCCGAAGTTCTTCAGGGGAAAAATATTTGTTTAGCTTTGTACCCCATTTTTAATAGGGTTATTTGGTTTTCTGGGGTCTACCTTCTTGAGTTCTTTGTATACATTGGATATTAGCCCTCTGTCAGATGTAGGGTTGGTGAAGATCTTTTCCCAATTTGTTGGTTGCCGATTTGTGTCTTGCCTAACAGAAACTTTGTAATTTTATGAGGTCCCATTTGTCTATTCTTGATCTTAGAGCATAAGCTATTGGTGTTCTTTTCAGGAACTTTCCCTCTGAGCCAATGTCCTCAACGGTCTTCCCCAGTTTCTTTTCTATTAGTTTCAGTGTTTTTGGTTTTATGTGGAGTTGAGCTTAGTACAGGAGATAAGAGTGGATCAATTCTCATTCTTCTGCATGCTGACCTCCAGTTGAGCTAGCACCATTTGTTGAAAAGGCTATCTTTTTTCCACTGGATGTTTTTAGCTACTTAGATGTGTGGATTCAATTATGGGTCTTCAATCCTATTCCATTGATCCACCTCTCTGTCACTGTACCAATACCATGCAGTTTTTAACACTACTGCTCTGTAGTATTGCTTGAGGTCCAGGATATTGATTGCCCCAGAAGTTCTTTTACTGTTGAAGATAGTTTTAGCTATCCTGGGTTTTTTGTTATTCCAGATGAATTTGAGAATTGCTCTTTCTAACTCTATGAAGAACTGAGTTGGGATTTTGATGGGGATTGCATTGAATCTGTGTATTGCTTTTGGCAAGATTGCCATTTTAACTATATTAATCCTGCCATACCACGAGCATGGAAGATTTTTCCATTTTCTGAGGTCTACTTCCATTTCCTTCTTCAGAGACCTGAAGTTCTTGTCATACAAATCCTTCACTTGTTTGGTTAGAGTCACACCAAGATACTTTATATTGTTTGTGGCTATGTGAAGGGTGTCATTTCCCTAATTTCTTTCTCAGCCTGCTTATCCTTTGAGTATAGGAAGGCCACTGATTTGCTTGAGCTGATTTTATAACCAGCCACGTTGCTGAAGTTGTTTATCAGCTGTAGGAATTCACTGGTGGAGGTTTTTGGGTCACTTAAGTATATTGTCATATCATCTGCGAATAGTGATAGTTTGACTTCTTCCTTTCCAATTTGTATCCCTTTGACTTCCTTATGTTGTTGAATTGCTCTAGCTAGTACCTCAAGTACTATATGAAGAGAGGGGGCAGCCTTGTCTAGTCCCTGATTTTAGTGGGATTGCTTTAAGTTTCTCTCTGTTTACTTTGTTGTTGGGTACTGGTCTGCTGTAAATTTCTTTTACTATGTTTAGGTATGGGTCTTGAATTCCTGTTCTTTCAAAGACTTTTAGCATGAAAGGATGCTGAATTTTGTCAAATGCTTTTTCAACATCCAATGAGATGGCCATGTGGTTTCTTTTTTGAGTTTGTTTATGTAGTGGATTACATTGATGGATTTCCATATATTGAACCATCCCTCAATCCCTGGAATGAAGCCTACTTGATCATGGTGAATGATCATTTTGATGTGTTCTTGGATTTGGTTAGCAAGAATTTTATTGAGTATTTTTGCATTGATGTCCATAAGGGAAATGGTCTGAAGTTCTCTTTCTTAGTTGGATCTTTGTGTGGTTTTGGTATCAGTGTAATTGTGGCTTCATAGAATGAGTTGGGTAGTGTTCCTTCTGTTTCTATTTTGTGGAATAGTTTGAAGAGTATTAGTATTAGGTCTCCTTTGAAGGTCTGATAGAATTCTGCACTAAAACCTACTGGTCCTGTGCTTTTTTTGGTTGGAAGACTTTCTATGACCCCCTTCTATTTCTCTAGGGGTTATGGAACTGTTTAGATGATATATTTGATTCTTATTTAATTTTGGTATTTGGTATCTGTCTAGGAAATTGTCCATTTCCTCTAGATTCTCCTGTTGTGTTGAGTATAGGCTTTTGTAGTAGAATCTAATGATTTTTTGAATTTCCTCAGTTTCTGTTGTTATATCTCCCTTTTCGTTTCTAATTTTGTTAATTTGGATACTGTCTCTGTGCCCTTTGGTTAGTCTGGATAAGGGTTTATCTATCTTTTTGATTTTCTCAAAGAACCAGCTCCTGGTTTGGTTGATTCTTTGTATGGTTCTCTTTGTTTCAACTTGATTGATTTCAGCCCTTAGTTTGATGATTTCCTATCTTCTGCTCCTCCTTGGTGAAATAGCTTCTTTTTGTTCCAGAGGTTTCAGGTGTGCCATTAAGTTGCTAGTATATGCTCTCTCCTGTTCCTTTTTGGAGGCACTCAGGGCTATGAGATTTCCTCTTAGCACTGCTTTCATTGTGTCCCATAGATTTGTTTATGTTGTGCCTTCATTTTCATTAAATTCTAAAAAGTCTTTGATTTCTTTATTTCTTCTTAGGCCAAGGTATCACTGAGTAGAGTATTGTTCAGCTTCCATGTGTATGTGGTCTTTCTGTTGTTTTTGTTGCTATTGAAGATCACTCTTACTCCATAGTGATTCGATAGGAGGCATGGGATTACTTTGATATTCTTGTATTTGTTGAGGTCTGTCTTGTGACCAATTATATGGTCGATTTTGGAGAAGGTACCATGAGGTGCTGAGAAAAAGATGTTTTCTTTTGCTTTAGGATGAAATGTTCAATATATAGCTGTTAAATCCAATTGGTCCCAACCCTCAATACGTTTCCCTGTGACCCTGTTTAGTTTCTGTTTTCCTGATCAGTCCATTGAGGATAGTGAAATGTTGAGGTCCCTCACAATTATGGTATTAGTTGCAATATGTGCGTTGACCTTCAGTAAAGTTTCTTTTATGAATGAGGGTGCCCTTGCATTTTGAGCATTGATGTTCAGAATTGTGAGTTCCTCTTGGTGGATTTTTCCCTTGACCAACAAGAAGTGACCTTCTGTGTCTCCTTTGATAATTTTAAGTTGAAAGTAAATTTTATCTGATATTAGAATGGCTAATCTCGCTCATTTCTGAGACCATTTGCTTGTAAAATTGTCTTCCAGCCTTTTACTTTAAGGTAGTGTTTGTCTTTGACCCTGAGATGTTTTTCCTGTGTGCAGCAAAATGTAGGGTCCTGTTTCCATATCCAGTCTGTTAGTTTATGTCTTTTTTGGGGGGAATTAAGTACATTGATGTTAAGAGATATTAAGGACTAGTGATTATTTCTTCCTGTCATTTTTGATGTTATTTTTGTTTTTGAGTGGTTATCTTCTTTTGTGTTTGATGGGAGAAGGTTACTATCTTGCTTTTTCCAGGGTGTAGTTTCCCTCCTTGTATTGGAGTTTTCCTCCTATTATCCTTTGAAGGGCTGGGTTTGTGGAATGGTATTGTGTAAATTTGGTTTTGTCATGGAATATTTTGTTTTCTCCATCTATGTTGATTGAGAGTTTTGCTGGGTATAGTAGTCTTGGGTGACATTTGTGTTCTCTTAGAGTCTGCATGAGATCTTCCCAGGATCTTCTAGCTTTCATGGTCTCTGGTGAGAAGTCTGGTGTGATTCTGATAGGTCTTCCTTTATATGTTACTTGGCCTTTTTCTCTTACTGCCTTTAATATTCTTTCTTTGTTTAGTATGTTTGGGGCTTTGATTATTATGTGAAGGTAGGTATTTCTGTTCTGGTCCAGTCTGTTTGGAGTTCTGTAGGCTTCTTGTATATTCATGGGCATCTCTCTCTTTAGGTTGGGGAAGTGTTCTTCCATAATTTTGTTGAAGATATTTGCTGGCCCTTTAAGTTGTAGATCTTCACTCTCATCTATACTTATAATCCTTAGGTTTGGTCTTCTCATTGTGTCCTGTATTTCCTGGAATTTTTGGGTTATAAGCCTTTTGCATTTTGCATTTTCTTTGACTGTGGAGTCAATGGTTCCTATGGTGTCTTCAGCATCCGAGATTCTTACTTCTATCTCTTGTATTCTGTTGTTGATATTTGCACCTACAACCTCTGATTTCTTCCCAAGGTTTTTATCTCCAAAGTTGTCTCCCTTTCTGATTTCTTAGTTGTTTCTACCTCTGTATTTAGATCCTGGATGATTTTGCTCAGTTCCTTCACTTGTTTGTGTTTTCCTACAATTCTTTAAGAGATTTTTGTGTTTCCTCTTTCATGACTTTTGCCTGTTGACTCAATTTCTCCTGCATTTCTTTCAGTGATTTTTTTGTTTCCTCTTTATTGGCTTCTGTCTGTTGACCCATATTCTCTTGGAATTCTTTATGTGATTTTTGTGTTTCCATTGTAAGGGCTTCTAACCTATTCATGTTCCCCTGCATTTCTTTAAGAGATTTGTTTATGTCTTTTTTGTGTTCCTCTAGCAGCATCATGACCAATGCTTTTAAATCCAACTCTTGTTTTTCTGGTGTGTTGGGATATCCAGGACTTGCTCTGGTTGGAGAATTGGGTTCAGATGCTCCCATATTGCCTTGGTTTCTATTAGTAATGTTCCTAAGTTTGCCTTTTGCCATCTGTTTATCTCTGGAGTTAGTTGGTCTTGTTGTTACTGGTTGGTGTTTGAAGCTCCTGTGTGCCTGGGGTTTGGTGCTGCTGTAGCAGAGGTCATCCGTGCCCCCGAGGCAGAAACAGGAAAGTTTCCTCCACTGGGCTCCAAATTACCCCCTCAGCTCTGCTGGGCCAGATTCAAGTCTCCTCCCAGCTTGCTGCTGGGCGTGTATCTGGCCTCTGGCTGTCTCCTCCTTGTTTGCCTAGATGTCAGCTCTTAAGAACCAAAAAAGGGAAATGAAATGTAAATATAGAATATATCCAAGAATAAAAAATTAAGGTAATAATAATAATAATAATAATAATAATAATAATAAATAATAAAGAATCAGTTCTTTATTTCCACCAGTCTGGTCTTGTCTGTTGGTTCTCTATGGTGATATGGGCTCACGTGTTGGTTTTCTATGGTGACCTGGGCTCGTCTGTTAGTTCTCTATGGTGACCTGGTTAGGCTACCAGCTCCAAGATGGTGGCAGGTCTCAGGGCTCTGTCCAATGGTGGGATTCCCTGCAGGACTGGAGCTTCCCTGGCTGGACTGCTGGAGCCTAGACAGTGGTGCTCTTAGTCCACAGGGCTCTGTCTGGTTGACCTGTTCCTGCCAAGCTTGTGGTGCTCTCTGTAGATCAGGAGCTTCCCTGGTTGAACTGGTTAGGCTACCAAGATCTCTCTCGCTTTTTTTTTTTTTTAGTGGATCCTTTGTTGCATATTTTCATCAACTAAATTATCTTGTTACAAAGAACCACAATCAATGCACAAAGGTAAGAGGAGAGTTGACAAAGTCCTGTTGATGTGGTAGGACCAACTGAATGCTCTCAATGCAGTTTCTAGTCTCAGTCTTGTGTGAAGATTACCCAGGCAGCAGATTGGGTTGGCAATCCAGGTTGTTTGGTTTGGCAAGCATCACATTCCCTTTGTTACAAAATATGTATCCTATGGATTGTTTATTTTGGTCCAAAATTAATATAATTTACATTCTCTGAAAAGGGGAATATCAAAGGGTGAAGGATGGAAATAGAAGCTTAGCTGTCATCTGGCCCTTTGCTACACAAACCACCCTCTTCTACCCTGTTCTCACGGGGCAAGACAGACTCCATTACCTTCCCTTCTCTCCTTAGATATTTGAGCCAGGGGACAAGGTGTACAACTTGAGAATAACTATTTAGTAACATTCTTTAAGGCCAAGGCTTTCGCTACACCTTTCTCTCTCCTATAATATCTGAGTCCTCTCAAAGTTGCATTGGGAAACAACGGAAGGTCAGATGTATGTCTTGTAGGATTGCTTCCATCTCACCTTTAGAAGGGAGCTAGAGGAGCCTCCTTTTTACAAACAGCCAACTGCAGGAAGCAGGATAACCCAAGCCTTTGGGACATGGATTCTCCTTCCTCCCCATCCTTCCCTTCTCAAAGCTGAACCTCTGTCTAACCCAGTGGGTAATGGTAGCATTATCCTAAGAAAAAAAAGAGTCCAAAGAAATCCCTCTTCCCTTCATTCATTATAGAAACTTTCCTTCAGCCTCATTCCTGATTCTTCTCCAAACTTTAATTCTCAATCTCTGTACTCCAGAAGAGGCCCCCCCCAACTTCTAGACTCATGACAGCAACTGCCACTCATCTTTCTAACAGAGATATACAGATCTCTATGCACTGCCACAAGGAACAAGGCTATTCTGAGTCACAGAAGCCTTTTAAAGGTTTCTGTTTCCTACATTTTAAGCAAGTTTAGACCCTTTCCTATATATAGACTTTGTTTCTGGAAAGCCTTTGTTTTCTCAACCTGTCCTCATGCACTAGGAAACCTGTGACACCAGAGTACAATTCCCTGGGAGTCCACTCTCCCACTACAGTAAGGAGGGTCACTCATCTGTGCTTGGTCATCCAGCTCAGCCCTATCTTTACTCCTTCACACAAACCATTCCAGTCGTAAGGTAGTTTATTAAGATGGCTCAAGACTGAAACCAAGCAGACACCAAGATATTCCAGCAGACCACAGTAAGGCAGGCCCACAGCTCTTGAGCCTGCCTCACCCCAATTAAACTGCACCTCTTGTCATTCCCAATCAGTTGGGCATCTAATGGTAAGTGGTGCAGCATTCTTCCACCCAACCAAGATCCCTGGGTAGAAAAGGGGCCAAGGTTTTTCAGCAAAAGTATCAGTGAAAGTGTAGATATGTGAATGGTCTATGATGTTGTAAAAAGACTGTGCCAGGACTATGCATACCCACTTAGGCTTTACCTTGATGTGAGAAGGGGTAAAAGGCATGGTCACCACCATGGCTGCATACTTGTCCCCATTTCACAGCCACAGACGCCAGGAGCCAGTCTTAGAGAGTGGAGTCAGTTATCCTTTTCTGCTAAGAGAGTCCCAGCATACTCCTAGTGCCCAGTGGGTCTTGTTACCTACCTCCACCTCCCAGCAGAGTTGACCTGAAGTGAAGCCTTCAGTAGCTAAGACACAAGTGTAGAAAGTGAAATGCTGGAGACCTGTTTCTACAAACTTGACACTTTTCCGATTCTCTGACAGGCCGAGGATAGGATGAGCCACCTCAGGGTCCTGACTCACATCCTCAAGTAGCTGTTTAAGAATTTTCTTTAGGGTAAAGTACTGCAGGGGCAAATTGTTGAAGTTCGTTCCCATTTTATAGAAACTGAAGTCTCTGTTATAAGATTCAAGTAATTCTGTTTGGCTATGTAATTCTGACATACTGTGTCTTTAGTTGAGTAATAAGTAATCCCTGTTTTTCTGCCTAGGGAACGCATTTTGCACCTTGGTTAAAAGGACTTGTACCTGTATCTCATCCATGTGCACAGATGATCTCTCCCAACCTAATTTTATCTTGCTTTTATATCTATGTGTATTTTCCTGTTTGTATAGGTGGATGCACCACATACATGCCAGGTGTGGGTAGAGACCAGAAGAGGACATTGCATATCCTGGAAATGGAACTTTGCAAGGTGGTTGTTAGCCTTTATGTGGTCTTGGGAACCAAATCCACGCACAGTGGTTATGTTAACTACTTAGCTAATTTTCCAGTCTCAATCCCCCATTTCTGCTCCACCCTGCTCTTTTAATAGCAACCATTCTGCTAAACTTCTGTCTTTATGTAGCCTCTTTAACTTCACCTGAAGTGTACTGCTGATATTTCTCTTGCAGAAGAATATATGTAATATTCATGAAATGTAGAAAGCCTAAAAAAATGATTCCCAAGGTTACATCATCCACTTAAAAATGAAACATTACTATAACTGAGGGTTCCATCTAGATCTTGCTATGGTTTGGAACAGATACCCATATAATTTTCTTCTCTGTTTAAACGGTAGGAGAGAGTCAAGTAGAAGCAGTAGGGCTATCCTGCATGTTAGTGTTCAGGAAAAAAATGCATGAAGACCCATTTGCCAGGAGAGGTCGCCAAAACACCACCTTTAGTTTTTCACTAGCTGACTTGGAACATTTCTTTACACATGAAACAAGGCTGTGATCAACACATTTCTGTGAAGTCCCTCATAAAATAAATAAATAAAAATTATGTGTTCATGGAGAGATAGGGTGTCCTGTAATGTGTATGTGAATGTCAGAGAATAAATTAAGATGTCCTTTTTCTCCTTCTAAGGGCCCGTGGATGTAACTTAGGTGGTCAGGCCCAACTGATAAGCAGTTTTCCCCTATAAGCTATCTCAACTCATTGGCCCAAGGAGATTTATTTATTTATTTATTTATTTATTTATCTATTTATTTATTGTTGTAATTGTTTTTAATTTAGTTTTGCTTTGTTTAAGATGTGCTTTGTCTATGCTGGCCTGGAACTTACTATGTGGAATAGTCTGGTCTCGACCTGTTTTTGCCTCCCTAGTTCAGAGTTTAAAAGCATGCATCCCAGGTTCTAGCTCTCCTGGAACTTCCTCAATAGATCAGGATAGCCATGAACTCAGAGATCTCCTTGTCCCTTAAATGTTGGGATTAAAAGTGTGCACCACCAAGTCTGGCCCAACTACTAGAAGATTAGTGCACACTTTTGTTTTAGTAGATCAGTTTACCACAATGTTCTCGTTGGACAAGAAACATGGATGTACACATGCAACAGCAAAGTCAGATGTGCTACACCTGTATCACACATGGATCAACGGGAACTGTGGTGAACATAGATTTGCTAGTAAAGAAGCTTAACAGAACATACTATTCCTGCCCTGCACACAGACCTAAATGTGCTCATACAGAAGTAAGGCAGTTCACACTGATGTCCTAATGAACATGTCTATGTATTTATCAGTATAAGAGAATACACAGATGTCCATGAACAGCAGTGCACATGAGTACACTTGAACAGAAGCACACTTAGGAAAGAAGAAATGGAGCACACACTGAATTCGGTATTACAGGGGTAGTCATGCATATTCTTACAAAGCAGCACATGAAGGTGTACTAGTACAGCTATACCAAGGTATTATGGAAACGCTCAAAGGTAATACTACTGTAGGACTCATGAATGGACTGCATCAGCATGCATGGAAGATGGAAGTAATAGACAGGAACACCCAAGAATATAGTAAGACATCAAGGCATACATATGTATTGATAGACCATGAATCTATTGTTAAAGCAATCCACAATGGCATCTTTGCAAACAACAACAACAACAAAACAAACAAACAAACAAACCAATGTGCCACAACTGCTGTGCAAACTGATGTACATTTAAAATAAAGGTGTACTTGAGTGGCAGTGCATATTGCTAAATTGGAAAAGCAGTGAACACCTCTGCAGGGGTAGAGTAGTGCTCATGAATTGGAAGTACACTGTGCTCATAGATGTAAAGCACAGAAAGAGGGGTTGTATTACAAGAATACCATACAGAGGAGTACTAAAATAGCAGTGTTCCTAGAATTAGTTGAAAACCATGCACATGAGTATATTATTGTGATGTAGACATGAATTTATTAATGCGGGAGTACAGATATGCAAATTGATGATCAAAATTTCATCAATTTATGACAAGTTTTCATATTTACATACATGTTCAGCAGTACTGATGGAGTTCTGTGGACATCAGTGTGCATGGATGTGCTCTAACCACAGCACGAATTATGTACTATATGACATCTATTCACATAGATGTACTATTACAAAAGCATACATGCATGCACTGTTAAAGGACAGAAGGATGCTTTAGTAAACCAGGATACAAGTGACTGCAAGTAAGAGCACACATAGATACACTACTGCAGCCATGCACTTGAATGTACTGCTACAAAAGCA
Organism: Apodemus agrarius; assembly: GCA_964023405.1. Lineage (NCBI taxonomy): Eukaryota > Metazoa > Chordata > Mammalia > Rodentia > Muridae > Apodemus > Apodemus agrarius. Next base: position 84,435,702 of record OZ030009.1, on the reverse strand, counting down.
AACATCATTGTGCTAACTACTAAAGTGTGCATTAATGTACTGTGACAACAGTGATCATGACTGCTGCTAAAGCAATAGATTGAATATAGTTACATCTTCAAATATTTTTAAAAAATGGATGATTTAATGCAGAAATAGAGTCCTGTACACTGATGTCCTAGTATAGGCTATTATATGCATCTGCATGAAAACCAAAGCAAAACAGATATGCAAACAGTTGTATAGAATATGAAAATGATGGCATCAGTTCCCATGGATATAGTAATATAGCACTGTACCCAGGTGTCTTGGTAAATCATTTCATATGGATATACTATTAATGCAGTGCAAATATAAACACTTGTACACATTGGTTTATAAGTAACACAATAGAGACAAATATATTTTTGTAATACTGTACATGGATGTATACAATAGCAGCAAGATATTAGAACAATGTTACACAGTCACGTAGTAAAATATACATGAAGAAAGATGAACTATACTGATGAAGATATGAATGTAGTACAGCAAAACAGTGCACAAATATGTACTAATACTGAAGTACACCTGCAGGTTGCACTATAGCAGTGCACATGAATTTATAATGGTTCACATAGATGCAATAATTTTAGAAGAATTCATTGATAGACTAGTACAGAAGTGTACACAATTTGCTATAGTATAAAAGTGCACTTGAATACAGTAATGTATCAATATTCATGGTTGTAATAGTAAAGATGGTTGCATAATTTTAATAGTAATGATTATGGACACACTCACAGAACTTCACACATGCATGTACTATTGAACTCTATAAACAAATGTTCTATTATAGAGAGAAGCACAGAGTAATATCCTATCATAGCAGGACATAATGAATGTACTTGTAAACCAACAATAATGGAAGTACTAGATAGGAGCACACAAGTACAGCACGGAACATGCATGCAATAGTATTTAGCATACAGATATCTCTTACTAATGTACTTCATATCAGTGTCAAAAAGCCAAAAAGGAAATCTTATTAATGTGGTGTAAATAGGTGAGCATTAACTTAGGCAACAGAACATAATGGTTAAGATTAAAAACAACAGGTGCTGGTGAGGATGTGGAGAAAGAGGAACACTCCTACACGGTTGGTGGGATTGCAAGATGGTACAACCGCTCTGGAAATCAGTGTGGCGGTTCCTCAGAAAATTGGGCATGACACTTCCAGAGGACCTTGGCATACCACTCCTGGGCATATACCCAGAGGATTCCCCTTCATGCAATAAAGACACATGCTCCACTATGTTCATAGCAGCCTTATTTATAATAGTCAGAACCTGGAAGGGGCCCAGATGTCCCTCAAAGGAGGAATGGATACAGAAAATGTGGTATATTGTTAATGGAATACGCCTCAGCAATTAAAAATAATGAATTTATGCAATTTGTAGTCAAATTGTTGGATCTGGAAAATATCATCCTAAGCGAGTTAACCCAATCACAAAAGAATACACATGAAATGCAATCACTGATAAGTGGATATTAATGAGCCCAGGAGCTCTGAATACTCAAGGTACAATTAGCAAACCCAAAGATTCCCAAGAAGAAGGAAGGAGAGGACACTGGTCCAGAAAAGACTGGTTCCAGTTTTGCAGGAAAGTACCAGAACAGAGAAAGGGTTGGGGGGTGATTGGGGAATAGGCGGGGGCAGGGAGAAGAGGACTTATGGGACACATGGTGAGGGGGGGAACTGGGAAAGGGGAAAGCCTTTGGAATGTAAACAAAGAATATAGAAAATTTAAAAAAAAAAAGAACATAATGGGCCGGGGGGGGTATATGCCTATACTAGAACATCAGTGCACAGATTATTTAGTATTAAACCAGTTTGTCTCAATGTTAGACTACAGTACTGAATATGAATGCACATGTACAACAGCCAACATGGATGTGCCACTATGGTACCAGACATAGACCTACACGAACAGCAGTGAAAATGCATTCAATTGTAACAAAGTGTACATCAACTTACTATTATTGCACTGCATATGCACATAGATGCACTAATGCAGAAGTAAAAAGTACACACTGATGTCTTCCTCAGTGTGTCTATGTATTTACTAGTACACCAGTACTGATGGATGTCTGTGACCAGGAGTGTACATGCATGCATTAGTACTCAGGCATGCATGAAAATACACATAGATTTGATCTTACAGGAGATTCTTCTGAAGCTCCACATATGGTTGTATGAGTAGGATATGAAAAGACAAGTAGTAGTGTGCACAAAGATTTAACATTACAGGAGTACTTACAAAGTACAGACTTGGAAAATTTGAGTATAGTCTTACATAGATGTATTATTTCAGGAATGCACGTGGGTATGTTAGTACAGCGGGATTCATGAATATATTATATCAGTGTGTGTGGATGTACTGGTAAATGATAGTAGTATAGATAGTAGTAGTATAGAAGCAGACAAGGGTGAACTGTACAATTCCAGCACATCTCAAATAGCCTAAACAATAAAAAGGATTCCATCACTCTCCCTAGTGTCTTCTGGATCTCCTGCTTATTTTTATCTGAAAACCATATAACTCTTCTCCATTCTCTCTCACTCTCTGCTCGTTCTCTTTTCTCTGTCCTCTCCTTTCGCCCTCTGCCCTCTCTCCTGTCCAACCTCCCTTCTTCTCCCCATTTTCATTCACCTCCTTCATTTCTTCTGTTGCTCCCTTTCACTTTCCGTGCACGTTCTCAATCTGTGTCTATTTATCACCGTCCTACACCAGCCATGTTTCCTAGATTTCCTATATTCCTCCATGTTCCTTCTCTCCATGTACATCTCTCTACCTGCCCCCCTCTGTTCTTTGTGCCCTCTCTCTCCTCTCTTTTCCTCTCATCTCCCTGTGTCTTCTCAAATCTCTTCTCTCCTTTCTCTCTCCCCTCTCTTTTGTCATTATCCCCTCACTCTTTCCCCTTTCTGACCCTCTCTCTGTCTTGTCCCTCTTGCCCTTTCAGTCTGCTCCTGAAAATCCATCTTCCCACTTCTCTATCCCCTTCTATATCTCCCCTCTGTCTCTTCTCTCTCTCCTCTCTATCTCCTTTCCCTATTCTCTCTCCCCACCTCTCTACTCACTTTCTCTTCACCCACTGCCTCATTGCTCTCTCTCCTCATTTTCATTCGCTTCTCTTACCCCTCTATCATCCCTCCCACTCTTGCTGTCTTGCTCCCCTCTCTTTATTTCTTTGACTCTCTCTCTTCATTCCCTTTAATCCCTCTTGTTAACACTCTCCTGTATTAATTATATATCCCATATCTCCTCCATCTCTCTCCTGCCTCCTCATCTCTCCTCCATTTCCTTTCTGTCTCCTCTCTCCCCCTCTTTCTCATCTCTCTCAATATCCACTCCTCCTTTTTATCTCTCCTCTCTGTCCTTTTACTGCCTCTCTCTTTCTCCTATCTCTCCACTTCTCATCTTTTTTTGATTTCTCACTAGAAATACCCCATTTACTCTTTCTTTTTTATCCCCACTCTTACATTTCCATGTCTTGCCTCCCTCTCTTCTCATCACCTCTCTTTCTTCTTTCCGATATTTTCTCCATTCTTTCTCTCCCTTCTTTTTTCTGCTCATCTCTATCACTCTCCTATATCCTCCCTCTCCTCTCTCTCCTTTCTCTGTTTCTTCTTTTTGTCACCCCATTTCTGCCCCTCATTTTTCTTCCTGTCTCTCCTCTTTGCTTTCTTTCCTCTCTTCTCCTTTCTCATTCACTCCCTTCTCCATCTTTGTCTCTTTCTACCTCTGTCTCACCCCTCTCTCATACTTATCCTTTCCTGTATCTCTCTCTTTATTACATATATTTTCTTTACCCCTCATCTTTCCTCCCATCTCCATCCTATATTTCTCCCCTTTTTCATGTGCTTTGCTCTCTCAAATGTTTCTTTCCTCTTCCCTCTCACCCTCCTCTCTCTCTTCCTCCATCTTATCTGTTTTCCCATTTTACCTCCTCTCTTCTCTATCTGTCTCTCTCCCCTACCCTCTCCTCTCTCTGTATCTCTCATCTTTCTCTTTTCTCTCTTCTCCCTCTCCTTCTCAGACACCATTGCTCTTATGTTTCCCCATCTCTCTTTGCTCACTCTTCTCTCTCATCTTTCTCTTCCTTTCTCCTTTCATTCTTTACTTTTCTCTCCTTTCCTTTATTCTTTATGGAATCTTTCTATCCCTCACTCACCCTCCTTTCATTCTTACTGCACTCTCTCATTCTCATGATGCTCTGCTTCCCACTTTCCCCCTCTTCCTTCCTTCCTTTCCTTCCTTCCTTCCTTCCTTCCTTCCTTCCTTTCCTTCCTTCTTCTTTTTCTTTCTTTCTTTCTTTCTTTCTTTCTTTCTTTCTTTCTTTCTTTCTTTCTTTCTTTCTTTCTTTCTTTCTCTCGCTCCATAACAATTGTCTGTATCAACTGTATCTCCTATATTCCTTCTAACACTCTCCACTCTCTCCCATCTTTATCTCTCTATCCCCCCTCTAGTTTTTCTCTCTTCTCTTCTCCCACAATTTTCTCACTCTTCACTGTCTTGCCCCTTCTGTTAATCTCATGTCTCCTATCTGTCTCTGTGCTCTCTTTCTGCCTTTGACCCTTTCCCCTCCTCTCTCCTGCAAATCTCCGCTCTTTCCTCTACCACCAGCTCTTCTTTCACTCCAACATTTTCTTTCCTCACTCCTGTATTTCTCCCTTCTCTCTATCCTCTCTCTGCCCTCCCTTTCCTTGTTCATTCATTTCCCTTGACCTCATTTCTCTCATTTTACTCTCGCCTCTCTTTTCAGTCTCTCCCTTATCTTATTTCTGATCCCTCTCCTCCCTCTATTCTATTGGTCTCTCGATATCCTTGCTCTCCCTTCCCCATCTCCTCTCTCACACATTGCACTTCTGTCTCTAATACCCCTCTCTCTTCACTCCTCCATTTACCCCTGTTTTTTCTCACATCTCTCTTTCTCCATTCTCACTCCTCTCTCTGGTCTCCCCTGTCACTTATCTTTCCTCTCTTCCTTTTCCTTGCTCTAATCTCCCCTTCATTTTCCTATTATCTTTTATTTCTCTCCATTCTTTCCCATCTTTCTCTTCTCTCTTGAACATACTCTTTTGTCTTTCCTCCCTCCCTTCTTTTCCTCCTTTCCTCCTTCTCTCCCTCTTCCCTCCATTTTCCCTCTTTAAACCTTCTCTCCTTCCCCAACTCCACCCCTTTTGCCATTCTCTCCCATCTCTTTCTAATTTAGCTCTCCTCTGAATTGACAGATTCTCATTCTCCTCTCATTTTTCTCTTTTCTTATCCTCTCTCCCCATCTTTCCGATCCCCCTTTCTCTCCCATATTCTCTCCTTCTCATTCTCTCTCTGCTCTCTGTCCCATCTCTCACCTTTCTCTCTGCCTCCATCTACATCTATCTTTCTATATCTCTGTAACTTCCCTCTTACCTTCATCCTATCTCTCACCCTCTCTGCCCATTCTCATTTCTATAACTCCGTATCTCTCATCTCTTTGCTGTTCTCTCCTCTTTCTTTCCCCTCGCTCACATCTTTTCCAATTTTCTCTTTCCCTTCTCCAATTTCTCCATCCTCTTCCCTTTTCATCTCTCTTCTCTGTCCCCATCTCTCTCCTTCTCTCTTTTTTCCTCTCCCTCCCTGTCACTTCTCTTCCTTCTCTCTCCTCACTGACTCTTGTGATTTCCTCTTTCACCTCTTCTCTTTCTTGGCTCTCTCTACTTTCCTTTCTCTCTGCTCACACTGCTCTTTCTCTTTCACCCAATCCCATCTTTCCCTCCAATTTCTCTCATCTTTTTGTGTTCTTTTTCTACTCTTCTGTCTCTACTTTTCTCTTCTCGTTTGCATCTCCCTATCTCCCCTCTCCCTCTTCTCTTTTTCCTTTCCCTCCTCTTCCTCTCTATTCTCTTCCTCTACTTTTCTATACTTATTTCCCTCTTTCACTCTCACTATTATTACCTTTCTGTATATTTTCTCTTCCTCTATCTACCTCTTTCTCCCCCCTCATTGCTCTCCCCTCTTTTCTCCCCTCTTTCCCTCTCTCTCTCTCTCTCTCTCTCTCTCTCTCTCTCTCTCTCTCAACACACGTGTACACATTTTTTTGTTCATTGTCCTCATGTTTCTCACTTTTTTCTCACTTCCCCTTTTCTCACTTTTTCCCTTACCACTTTCTCTATTTCTCTTTTTTCAGCTCACCTCCCCACTTTTTTCAACCATTCCATCTCTCTCCTTCCTCCTCTATCCCATACCATTACTATATCTCCTTCTGTCTCTCTCTCCCTCAATCTCTCCTCTGTCATTCTCATTCTCTCTCCTACTCCCTCTGTTTCTCTCACTCTTCTATGCCTCTTTCTCATCTTCCATTTTCCTCCTCTCGTGCATTTTTTATCACATACTCCCTCTGTCCCATCTCCATCTTTCTCCTCCTATCCTTCTCTTTTCCTTCCTCTCTGTCTTCTCTTTTCATTTTAGATAGGCCTAACGTATCCAAAGTTACCCTCAAAATTAAACTTGCTATGTTGCTGAAGATAACATGCATTCCTTACCTTTATGCCTTCACCTCTTGAGTGCTGGGATTATAGGGACACCACCATGCTAGCTTATGTGCTTTCAATTGTGGCCAGAACCCCCTGCTTCTTGCATGTCTATTTAACAGTCTTCCAAATGTGGTATGTCTGTCTTCTCTTTCTTTTCTATAGTCAGTATCTCATTCTATAAGCCTGGTTGCCCTCAGGCTTGTTGAAGGCCTCATCTGTTTGCTTCCTCACTTCTGGGTTCATAGGAACAAACCACCTTCACCAGCTGGTGGTATAATTCTTCAAACTGCCTTCAAATTGGCCTTTGTCTTCTGAGTATAATATGGTAGTTGTGTTCCTGAAATCAGAGTAGCTGTGAATAGCTGCAGATGACTCCTACATCTTGGGCTGCCTAACATGCCCCCTGGGAGGGACTAGCGCTGCTTACACAGCAGTAAATAATGTTTCTAAGAAGTCTCCACACTCTTTTAGGATATGTACACATATAAAAATTATTTGGAAAGCAACTCTTTTTAGTTGGTGCAGCTGTATATCAGCTGCCCATGTGCCTGTTAATAGCTCATCTATCATCATCCTGGAAATAGCTTCAATTAAGTTAATTGTTATACCAAGCTACATTTGGCTACAATAATCTCTTTGGCCTGATCTTAGTGCCAGAACATGTATCAGCCAGTACTAAGCATCTATTTTCAAAGACTGTTGTCCCTGATATGGATGACAACACATAAAATTTAAGTTAAGCTATCTGAGTTTGGGAGTGTGAGGGAGTAGCTTCAATACGGTTGGTGTTTCATACATAGTGTAGAATGGCATGCATTCTTTCTGTATTAGCAGTTTAATCATCCCTACTGTGAGTGACACAATGTGTAGATATGATGCTCCATTTGAAAGGGTAGTGTCTGTCGTTGGGTGTCCAGGGTCATATCTTTATATCTGTGCTATTCAATGGCCCACTTTCTTGAAAATAGGATTCACTTATCAATGAGTGCATACTATGTGTGTTCTTTGCACTGATGGATAAGTGGATATTAGCTCAGGAACTTGGAATATCTGAGATACAATCCATATATCAAATGATGCCCAAGAAGAAGGAAGAATAAAGTATGGATACTCTGGTTCTTCTTAGAAGGATGAATAAAATACACACAGGAGGAGATACAGAGACAAAGTGTGGAGCAGAGACTGAGGAAAAGACCATCCAGAGACTATCCCACCTAGTGATCCATCCCATATACAGTTACAAAACTCAGACACAATTATCGATGTCCACAAGGACTTGCTGACTGGAGCTGGATATGGCCGTCACCTGGGAGGCTCTGCTAGTGCATGAAAAATACAGAGAGGGACACTCTCAGTCAGCCATTGAACTGAGCACTGGGTCTCCAATGGGGGAGCTAGAGAAAGGACCCAAAGAACTGAAGGAGTTTGCAGTGCCATAGAAGGAACAACAATATGAGCCACCCAGTACTCCCAGAGCTCTCGGACAACAACATCAACTAGAGAGTGCACATGGAGTTACCCATGGCTCCAGATGTATAGGCAGCAGAGGTTGGCCTTGTTGGACATCAAAGGGAGGAGAGGCCCCTGGTCCTGGAAAGGCTTGATGCCACAGTATTGGGTAATACCAGGACAGAGATCGGGAGAGGGTTGATTGGGGAACAGAAGGAGGGGAGATGGCTTATGAGACTTTGGGGGTGGCTAACTAGGAAAGGGAACAACATTTGAAATGTAAATAAAGAATATATCTAATAAAAATTAAGGAAATTGAAATAACAAAAAAAAAACAGGATTCACCACATAAGTATGGAGGTACCCTCAAAATGCAGATAAATTCATGGTTCAGTTTGAGACAAGACTTTTAAAAAGGTCCACTACAGAAAAACAGAGTAATAAAAATATTTCTCATCTGAACTGCATGAATGAGAAAAGATTTTGATCTACAGTGAAGGATTCTCACTGAGGCCAGCTTGTGATGCTATAGAGATAAGGGCAGATGATATTCATCTGATTGCTGCAGAAGTGGTAAAAACAAGTGATTTAACTACAAATCCCTCCTGCTGTAAAAAGCTTCATAACCATTAGTTACTTGGTTACTTCTGGCTGAGGGTCTCAAAAATATTGGAGACTAAAGGAATTGGACACTCTTGAGATAGTATTTGTTATACAGCTTACCTGAACCTATAAGGTAGTATTCACAGAATAATTGATTCATTAGGTACTTCAGGACTAGTATTGACCTTCAGTGGATTTGCTGAGCTGGGTGATGGGTCAAAATCTTAATGAGTATACTGATTTCCCCAGAAGTTCTATTACTGTTGAGGATAGTTTTAGCTATCCTGGGTTTTTTGTTATCCCAATGAACTTGAGAATTGCTCTTTCTAAGTCTTTGAAGAATTGAGTTGCGATTTTGATCGGGATTGCATTGAATCTGTAGATTGCTTTTGGCAAGATGACCATTTTTACTATATTAATCCTACCAATCCAAGAGCATGGAAGATTTTTACATCTTCTGAGGTCTTATTTGATTTCTTTCTTCAAAGACTTGAAGTTCCTGTCATAAGATCTTTCACCTGTTTGGTTGGAGTCACACCAAGATTCTTTATATTGTTTGTGGCTATTGTGAAGGGTATCATTTCCCTAATTTCTTTCTCAGCCTGTTTATCCTTTGAGTATAAGAAGGCTACTGATTTGCTTGAGTTAATTTTATATCCAGCCACTTTGCTGAAGTTGTTCTCTGGTGGAGTTTTTTGGAATGCATAAGTATACTATCATATCATCTGCAAATAGTGATAGTTTGACTTCTTCCTTTCCAATTTGTATCCCTTTGACCTCCTTTTGTTGTCTAATTGCTCTCGCTAGAACTTCAAGTACTATATTGAATAAATATGGAGAGAGAGGGCAGCCTTGTCTAGTCCCTGATTTAGCTAACATTTAGTTTGATGTTGGCTACTGGTTTGTATATTGCTTTTATTGTGTTAAAAACTGCATGGTATTGGTACAGTGACAGGCAAGTAGATCAATGGAATAAAATTGAAGACCTGGAAATGAACCCACAGAATTAAGGTCACTTAATCTTTGACAAGGGAGCTACAACCATCCAGTAGAAAAAAAGATAGCCTTTTCAACAAATGGTGCTGTTTCAACTGGAGGTCAACATGCAAAAGAATGCAAATTGATCCATTCTTATCTCCTTGTACTAAGCTCAAGTCCAAGTGGGTCAAGAACTTCCATATAAAACCAGACACACTGAAACTAATAGAAAAAAAACTGGGGAAGACCCTTGAGGACATGGCACAGGGACATGTGATTTCCTGAACAGAACACCAATAGATTATGCTCTAAGATCAAGAATTGACAAATGGGACCTCATAAAATTGCAGTTTCTATAAGGCAAAGGACACTGTCAAAAGGACAAAATGGCAACCAACAAATTGAGAAAAGATCTTTACCAACAGTACATCTGACTGAGGGTTTATATCCAAGATATACAAAGAACTCAAGAAGGTAGACTCAAGAGAACCAAATAACCCCCTTAAAAAATGGAGTACAGAGCTAAACAGAGAATTTTTACCTGAGGAATATCAAATGGCTGAGAAACACCTAAAGAAATGTTCAACATCCTTAGTCATCAGGGAAATGCAAATCAAAACAACCCTGAGATTTCACCTCACACCAGTCAGAATAGCTAAGATCAAAAACTCAGGAGAAAACAGGTGCTGGCAAGGGTGTGGAGAAAGAGGAACACTCCTCCACTGCTGGTGGGGTTGCAAGCTGGTACAACCATTCTGGAAATCAGTCTGGCAGTTCCTCAGAAAACTGGGAATGATACTTTCTGAGGACCCCTGCTATACTACTCCTGGGCATATACCCAGATGATTCCCCAGCATGTAATAAGGATACATGCTCCACTATGTTCATAGCAGCCCTATTTATAATAGCCAGAAGCTGGAAAGAACCCAGATGTCCCTCAAAGGTGGAATGGATACAGAAAATGTGGTATATAGACACAATGGATTACTATTCATCCATTAGAAACAATGAATTCATGAAATTCTTAGACAAAGGAGCTGGAGAACATCATCAGTGAGGTAACCCAGTCTCAAAAGGACACTCATGGTATGCACTCACTGATAAGTGGATATTAGCCTAGAAGCTTGGACTACCCAAGGCACAATTTATATATCAAATGATGTCCAAGAAGAAGGAAGGAGTGGCCCCTGGTCCTGGAAAGCCTCAGTGCAGCAGTGTAGGAGAATGCCAGGGCAGGGAAGTGGGAAGGGGTGGATTGGGAAACAGGGGGAGTGAAGGGGGTTTATGGGACTTTTGAGGAGGGGGAATCCAGGAATGGGGAAATAATTTGAAATGTACATAAAGAATATATCAAATAAAAGAATCTTAATGAGCTAGGAGAAGTAGATCTAAATAATTTAAATCAGCACATGAATTGGGTTTGTTCTGGTGCAATGGTCCCAATATGGTAGTTCAATGTGTAAATTGCTGAAAGCACTCACAGGGGGATGAAAATGCAAAACAAATGATGGGGTCTGTCTGGATCACTGAAATGGAATTGTGGCAAGATTTGTATTTTGCTAAAGTCCATATGGGGAAATTTCATAGCAAAATCCATCATTGGGAGCTTTTGGAAAGCTTTAAAACCAAACAACAGCTCGCCAAAGGAGCTAGAACAGTGCAGTTAAGAAGAAAAACTCCTAGATACAAGAGACAACTTCCTGATTCAACAGCTCAGGCACTATGATCAATAATTAATAAATGGGTCCCTATGAAATTGAAAAGCTTATGTAAGTTAAAGGAAACCATCAATAGGATAAAACAATAGGATATAGAATAAGAAAAGATCTTCACCAACCCTATATGTGACAGATGGCTAATATCCAAAATATATAAGTTAACTCAAGGAACACCAACAAACAAAATAATCCAATTAAAAATGGAATATACTTCTAAATAGAGAATTCTTGAGAGAGGACTCTCTAGTGACTGAGAAACACTCAAACTCAAAGAAATGTTCAGCATCTTTAATCATCAGGGAAATGCAAATGAGGGCCACTCTGTCAGTGGTGCTCTATCTTACACCTGTCAGAATGGGGAAGATTAACACCTCAAGTGACAGCACATGCTGTTGAAGACATAGAATACAGGAGACATACATCCATTGCTAGTGGGAGTGCAAACTTGTACAACAACTTTGCAAATCAATTTGACAGTTTCTCAGAAAGTAGGGAATAGTTCTACCTGAAGACCTAGCTATACCACCCCTGGACATATGCTCAAACGATGCTCCAACATACCAGAAGGATGATTGCTCTTTTTTTATAGCAGCTTTATTCATAATAGACAGAAACTGGAAACAACCTAGATGCCCCTCACCTGAAGAATACATAAAGAAAATGTGGCCGGGCGGCGGTGGTGGCGCACGCCTGTAATCCCAGCACTTGGGAGGCAGAGGCAGGTGGATTTCTGAGTTCGAGGCCAGCCTGGTCTACAGAGTGAGTTCCAGGACAGCCAGGACTACACAGAGAAACCCTGTCTCAAAAAACCAAAAAAAAAAAAATGTGGTACATTTACACAATACTACTCAGTTTTTAAAAATCAAGATTATGAACTTTGTCAGCAAATAGATGGAACTAGAAAGATAATCCTCTGCCAACCATTGTACTGAATACAAGGTCCCCAATGGAGGAGCTAGAGAAAGGATCTAAGGAGCTGAAGGAGCTGTCAGCCCCATAGGAAAAACAACATTATGAACCAACCAGTATCCCCAGAGCTCGCAGGGACTAAACAACCAACCAAAGTGTATACAAGAAGGGGTCTATCTGCATATTTAGATCTTGTTGTGATCTAATCTTGTTGGACATCAAAGGCAGTAGAGGCCATTGGCCCTGAGAAGGCTAGATGCCCTAGTATAGGGGAATACCAGGAAAGGGAATGGGGAGTGGGTGGGTTGGTGAGCAGGGGGAAGGGGGATGGTATAGGGTGTTTTTGGAGGGGAAACCAGAAAGGGATAACATTTGAAATGTAAATAAAGAAAATATCTAATAATTCTGAGTTAGATAACCCAGATCCAGAAGCTCACACATGGCATATACTCACTTTTAAGTGGACAACAGTCATAAACTACAGGGTAAACATTTTATAATCCATAGAATGAAAGAAGCTAAGAATCAAGGAGGACCTAAGGGAGGATACTGGAATCCAACTGAGAAAAGGAAATAAAGTAGACATCAGGGGTGGATAGAGGGAGGAATCTGAGTTGGGACAGGGTGTCAGAAAGGAAACAGAAGTGATTAAATATGAGGAAGAGTTATGGAAAGAAGACTGGAATTGTTTTGCAGAGTGGAGATCTCTGGGAAAAACTGGAAACCTAGGAGGAGAAACTCCCAGGAACCTGATGGTGGTCCTAGCTAAGACTCCTAACAATAGGAGATATAAAACCTGTAACCAGGGAAGACCTCCAATGGAAGAATGGAGATGCCAACCCATCCTCAAAACCTTTGAACCACAATTTGTCCTGTCTGTGAGACATGCAGGGATAAATATGGAACAGAAATTAAGGGAATGGCTAACAAATGGTGAGCCTAACTTGAGACCCACACCATGAGAGAGAGCCTACCCTTGACACTATTAGTGACCTTACCTTGTATTTGCTGACAGGAATCTATCAAAACTGTCCTCTGAGAGGCTTTTCTCAGCAGCTGATGGAAACAGATGTTGTGGGGCCATGAGCCATGGAGCCCTGGGGAGCTGGTCTGGAGCAAGAGTGAGGTTGAGGTGTGTCTAAACCCTGGAAATCTCATACTGAGATTGGCAGGAACAGGAATGCTCTCCTTACCCTGACCTAGGCCTGCATACTTTTCCCTGGGCCTTCATACCCTGGCCCATGCCAGGTGGCCCACCTTTGCCCTTCAGAGGAGGTCACATAGCCTGGCAGCCTGGATGGACTTCCTCTCCTTATAGGGTTATGTCCAGCAATATCTGATATTCTTCCCTATGCATGTGAGGCATCCACATTGCCCTGGCCAGGCTAGTGATTTACACTCTCTCCAAAGACCCCTGCGCACTTCCCAAAGGTTCAATTTTTTTCTCCCAATTAATGAGCTATCTCACGGAAGCTCACCATGTTCACTCAGTCTGAGGTCCCCATTTTCCACCTAATTCTTTCTGTAAGGATCCACTGGTTGTGATTTCGGGCAGTCACTCCATTACAGGTGATGAAGCAGTCTGGGAACAATATGATACAGAGACCCACAATCAAACATTAGGCCGAACTCAGGGAATCTTGTGGCAGATGGGGAGGGAGGATTGAAGGAGCCAAATAGGTCAAGAACACCACAAAAATTCTACAAACTCAACTAACCTGGGCCCATAGGTGCTTACAGAGACTGAACCACTAACCAAAGAATAAGCAAGTGATGGACCTAGGCCCCCTACACATATATAACATATGTTCATCTTGGTCTTCATTTGGGACCCTTAACAACCAGAGTAGGAGCTATCCTGACTCTTCTATTTGGCTTTGGATCCCCATTCTTTAACTGCTTTGTTAAGGCTCAATAGGAGAGGAAGCACCTCATCTCCCAGAAACTTGATGTGCCAGGGTGGCGTGATACCCAGGGGACCCCTCACCCCCTCAGAGGAGAAGGAAATTGGGGATAGGGGGAGGATTGTGGAACGGTATGACCTGGAAGGGGTCTAAGAGTCAAAGTTGGAAAACAATTTTCCAAGCAAATGGCCCCAAGAAACAAGATAGAGTGGCCATTCTTATATTGGATAAAATTGTCTTTCAACCAAAAGTTGTCAAAAAAGATAAGAAAGGACACTTCATACTGGTCAAAGGAAAAGTGTACCAGAATGAACTCTCAATTCTGAACATCTATGCTCTGAACGTAAGGGCACCAACATTCATAAAAGAAACTTCACTAAAGCTCAAAGCACACATTGCACCCCATACAATAATAGTGAGAGACTTCAACACCCCACTTTCAAAAATGGACAAATCATGGACTCAAGCTAAACAGAGATACAGTGAAACTAACTGAAGTTATGGAGCAAATGGATCTAACAGATATTTATAGAACATTCCACCCTAAAGCAAAAGAATATACCTTCATCTCAGCATCTCATGCTTCTCAAAAATCGACCATATCATTGGTCACAAAATGGGCCTCAACAGATATAGAAATATTGAAATTATTCCACATACCCGATCAGATCACCATGGCCTAAAGCTGGTCTTAAGCTCAAACAAAAACAATGAAAAACACACATACACATGGACTTTGAACAATATTCTTCTCAACGATAGCTTGGTCAAGGAAAAAATAAAGAAAGAAACTAAAGACTTTTTAGAATTTAATGAAAATGAAGACATATCATACCAAAATTTATGGAACAAAATGAAAACAGTGCTAAGAGGAAAACTCATAGCTCTGAGTACCTCCAAAAAGAGAATGGAGAGAGCTTATACTAATGGCTTGACAGTGCAGTTGAAAGCTATAGAACAAAAAGAAGCAGATACACCTAAGAGGAGTAGATGGCAGGAAATAATCAAGCTCGGGGCTGAAATCAACCTAACAGAAACAAAAAGAACTACACAAAGAATCAACAAAACAAGGAGTTGGTTCTTTGAAAAAAATCAACAAGATAAACAAACCCTTAGCCAGACTAACCAGAGGGCACAGAGAAAGTTTTCAAATTTATAAAATCAGAAATGAAAAAGGAGATATAAGAGCAGAAACTGTGGAAATTCAAAAAATCATCAGATCCTAGTACAAGAGTTTATACTCAACACAGTCTGAAAATCTAAATGAAATGGACATCTTTCTAGATACATATCAGGTGCTAATGTTAAAACAGGATGAGATAAACCATCTAAATAGTTCCATAAGTCCTGAGGAAATAAAAGCAGTCATTAATAGTTCTCATCAAAAAAAAAAAAAAAAAAAAAAAAAAAAGCTCAGGACCAGACAGGTTTAGAGGGGAATTCTATCAGATCTTCCAAGAAGCGTTAATACCAATACTCTTCATACTATTCCATGAAATAGAAATTTAAGGAACACTACCCAACTCATTCTATGAAGCTACAATAACACTTATACCTAAAACAAACAAAGACCTAACAAGGAAGGAGAACTTCAGACCAATCTCCCTCATGAACATTGATGCAAAAATACTGAACAAAATCCTTGCCAACTGAATCCAAGAATGCATCAAAACTATAATTCACCACGATTAGGTAGGCTTCATCCTAGGGATGCAGGGATGGTTCAATATACAGAAATCTGTCAATGTAATCTACTACATTAACAAACTAAAGGAAAAGAACCACATGGTCATTTCATTAGATGCTGAAAAGTCTTTTGACAAAATCCAGCATCTCTTCATGATACAAGTCTTGGAGAGATTGGGAATCACCTAAACATAGTGAAAGCAATATACTACAAACTGGTAGCCAACATCAAGTTAAACAGAGAGAAACTTGAAGCAATCCCACTAAAATCAGGGACCAGACAAGGCTGCCCACTTTCTACCTATCTATTCGATATAGTATTTGAAGTCCTAGCCAGAGCAATCAGGCAACAAAAGGAGGTCAAAGGTATTCAAATTGGAAAGGAAGAAGTCAAAATATCATTGTTTGCAGATGATATGATAGCATATTTAAGCAACCCCAAGACTTCCACCAGAGAACTCCTAAAGCTGATAAACAACTTCAGCAAAGTGCCTGGATATAAAATTATCTCAAGCAAATCAGTAGCCTTCCTTTACTCAAAGGATAAACAAGATGAGAAAGAAATCAGGGAAATGACAGCCTTCACTATAGTCCCAAATAATATTTCATACCTAGGTGTGACCCTAACCAAGCAAGTGAAAGATCTGTATGACAAGAACTTCAAGCCTCTGAAAAATGAAAGTGAAGAAGGTCTCAGATTATGGAAAGATCTCCCATGTTCATGGATTGACAGGATCAATGTAGTAAAAATGGCCATCTTTCCAAAAGCAATCTACAGATTCAATGCAATCCCCATCAAAATCCCAAATCAATTCTTTATAGATCTAGAAAGAGCAATTCTCAAATTCATCTGGAATAACAAAAACTCAGGATAGCAAAAACTATTCTCCACAACAAAAGATCTTCTGAGGGAATCACCATCCCTGATCTCAAGCTCTACTACAGAGCAATAGTGATAAAACCCATTTGGTATTAGTACACAGCCAGGCAGGAAGATCAATGGACTAGAATTGAAGACCCAGAAAAGAACCCACACATGTATGGTCACTTGATATTTGACAAAGGCGCTAAAAACATCCAGTGGGGAAAAAAAAGACAGCATTTTAAACAAATGGTGCTAGATCAACTGGAGAGCTGAATACAGAAAAATACAAATCAGCCCATTCTTATCTCTTTGTACAGTGGATCAAGGATCTACACATAAAAACAGACACACTGAAGTTTATAGAGTAGAAAGTGGGTATGAATCTCGAACACATGGGAATAGGGGAAAAGTTCCTGAACAGAACACCAATGGCTTATGCTCTAAGAACAAGGATCAACAAATGATAAATGGGACTTCATAAAACTGCAAAATTTCTGTAAGACAAAGGACACAGTCAATAGGCCAAAACGACAACCAACAAATTGGAAAAGATCAACAAACCCTGACACTACTATGAATGGTAAGAAGTGTATACCAAAATGAGCATCACATGGTTGTCTCTGGAGGGGCAGTGCCAGAGCCTTACAAATAGAGAGGCACATGCTATCAGTCAACTGATGGACTGGGCATGGGGCCCCCATGCTGGAGGATGGTCAGGAGGAGTTGAAGGGGTTTACAGCCCCTTGGGAAGAACAATGATCTTGGGCATCCAGAAGCCCCAGGACTCCCAGGGACTAAACCTTCAACCAAGGGGTACACATGGTTCCATCCAAAAATGTGGCAGAAGAATGCCTTGTTGGGTATCAGTGGGAGGAGTGGTCCTTGGTCAGGTAAAGGCTCAATAGAGGTCCCGACAAAGGGAAATTGTGGGGGGGAGGTGGGAGTGGCTTGGGTGGAGGGGCAGATTTGTGGAGGCCCGCAGTGGAAGGAGGGATTGGGGGGTCTTTGGGGAGGGGGGAATTTGGAAAATATTTTATCATTGGCAATGTAAATGAAGAAAATATTCAATAAAAATGAAATGATATTCAATTTAAATATGGGACAAAATTGCAAATTTCCTCTCTTAGCATTCTAAATGTACTTACTGTTTTTCTTTCATAAAAAGGAGCTTTACATGTACAACTTAAATGAATGAATTTTCATTTAATTTTAGTTTGAAGTGCACTGTTGAATGAGCATTGCCAACACAAGAGTAAAAGTAAAGAACACTGCAATCAAGACACAAAACAAGCAGGGGTTGTGGCACATGTCTTTAGTCCCCAGCTCTCAAGAGGCAAGCCTGATCTACATATTGGGTTTCAGGCCAGCCAGGGCTATATAGTGAGACCTTGACTCCAAGAACTAAGACAAAATCCATCACAAAACCAAAACCTTTCCATCATTCACAATTTTTACTGTCTGCTTTGTATTTAGGCTGTACTCCTCTACCAGCAGCTGTTTATCTCTTTTCTGATTCCACAGTGCCCCTTGTCTCCTGAACTCCCTTGTTTCCACCCTATCTCCCCTGTTCTCACTGCCCTGAAGCTCACTATGTCACCAAACAGCAGCAGTGACTTTCACACTAAGCCTACAAACTCCTCACCCACAGGTTTGTTACCAAGTTTATGAGCTTCTTTTCTGAAGTAACACAAGGTACTGTATGAAAACTTGGCACTATCCCAGGAGCCTTCAAAATACAATCAGCTGTGTTATATTTCAAGGTACAGATTATAACTATGTTAGGTATTATATACATACTTGACCATAATGAGCTCAATTGTGCTTTGATATTTTGTATGAAAAAATCATCCACCCTACCTGAAGGTGCACGTGTATGTCTTACGGATGCTTTCTCTATCTGTGAGTAATTCAGAGGTAAGAACTGATGTGTGTGTGTCATTCCATTACAAGTAGATGCACTAGGAAAGTAGCTGTGTGAGTAGATTCAATGATGGTGCACTGCTAGCATTCCAGGTTAATTTGAATTGGTGTTGGAACTAAAGGAACACAGAAAAAAAAACTTTGTTTAATCGGGATGTATTATATGAAAAAAGGAATCTATTAAAAAATAAAAATCAAATAAATAGAGTGGTTCCAGAGAGAGAGAGAGAAAGAGAGAGAGAGAGAGAGAGAGAGAGAGAGAGAGAGAAGACAGAGACAGATATGGAGAGGGAGAGGGAGACAGAGCGAGAGAAGACTTACCTACCAGGAAATCTGATGGCCACCATTATTTGTGGTTCCCCCTCTTCAGATATGTTCAATAACGTAAAGTTAACAAAAACTAACACAACAAGGTTTTCTTCCCTACTTAAATCTTTAAGAGCATTGACATTACAGAAAGACTATCTCTGTTTAGGAAAGTAGTTTCCTGTCCCGAGCTACCATCTCGCCATGAGGCTGCAGCTCATCAGGCCATATGACGCAATGGGAGAGGCGGAGACCAAGGGATGGAAAACTACCCAGCACCTGCGCACTGACTTGTTTACTTCATGGCGCCGGCTGGATGTCGGCGCCATCTTGTAATGGAAAATGCAGGGATGGCTCCCCACATCTCCCCCTTTTTATTATTTAACACAAAGACCTCAGACTGTTGATCAACCTTCAGGCTCTTGTCTGGACCTTCAGGGTTCAAGACAATCTAATAATGAGGTTCTCTCATTCTTTAAGCAAGTAGGTCACCCAATCTCTAGGGGCGGAGACAGAAGTCGTAATTCCCAATTGAAAAAATTAAGACGTGTGCGAGAGCTGCCACTAGGCTATCGATAGGACCTGAAGCGCCCTCGACCTGTCACTCTGCCGTTTTTCTGGGAAAGGGAGTCTAGGGCAGCAACCCTTATGCAGGACAACATGCCTCCCAGAGAGACCCTTATGTCAGGTGTCTCTCTGTGCAATGCTTTGCTTGGCATCCCCCATGGGCTGCTCAAGCTGGACACTCAACCCTGTGCAATGAGTCTAAGCTCCGGGTGTGCAAGAGCTGTCCAGCCGGTGGCCTACTGCTTAAGCATTGTTAGCTAAATGTCAGTGGAAGCTCCTTGTTCCAGAGCCACAAGCGCTTGAGCAATAACCACCTTGTCTCTCTTGGTTTGAGCCCTGAGCCTACAGACCAGACAGAGAAGTAACACCAGTCCACAGCAAAGGGCTGTGCCAAACAATCCCACCCCCACCCATTCCTTAAAATAGGAGACAGCTGAAGCAATCCATGATGATAGTCCCTCTGTCAAGGACAGGTCAAGGTGCATAGAGTTGACCTGGATAATTGCTGCTCTCAACTCTTGGAGTGTCTGCTCAAACTCGGAGGTCCAATTCGGCATCAGGAGTGGAAATGTTGACATGATTCCCCAGCGTTGCTCCCCCTGGACAGCTGGTGTGCTGATCATCATTACTAGCATTGGGAGGAGTAACTGGGCCATCTGAGGTGTCCTTCTGCTCCAAAATTGTTCTAGTAAGCCTCTCAGGGACCCAGAAGGGGTTTTCTTCATTCTGTGGGAAGACACAAACGGCTCCCCTGGATCTTATTAGAATAGGATCCGGGCCTTTCCATTCATTAGTTAACACATCCTTCCATTTTACCAATTCTTTAGGTCGTTGCGGGTCTGAGCAATGTTGCTCTGCTGCAGTCTGATCATGCTTATCTGAATTAAAAAAAAAAATTATAGTAAAGAGTGCCACTGCTATGGCAACCCGTGGCACGGGGGGCAAGTCTTTTGTTATTCCCCCTTTTGTTTAATTAAATATGATTTGAGCGTATGGTGTGCACGCTCAATGATACCTTGTCCTTGAGGGTTATATGGCAAGCCCATAATATGTGTGACTTGCATTTGTGCACAAAATTGTTTAAATTTTTGACAAGTGTAAGCGGGTCCATTGTCAGTTTTTAAGCACTTAGGCTTTCCCCAGGCACTCCATGCCTCAAGGCAATGTTGGATGACGAGAGAGGTCTTTTCCCCAGTGAGTGGCGTAGCATGGATTACGCCGGAGCATGTATGTATTGATACATGTACATATTGGAGCTTCCCAAAGGAAGAAACATGAGTGACATCCATTTGCCATACTTGCAATGGTAGAATTCCTCTGGGATTTATCCCGGTATGGCGGGTAGGGAGAAATTGACAACAGTTGTGACATTGGGTGACAATATCACGGGCTTCTTTTCTGGTAAGAGAGAAACGCTTGCGTAGGGTTTCAGAAGTGACAAGAAAATTATCATGAAAGGCCTTGGCAGCTTGCAACGGGGGACAAGGACCACTGCAGCAAGTCTTGTGGCTTTATCCACCAGGTCATTTCCTAGGCTCATCGGGCCAGGAAGCCCTGAATGAGCCCGGATATGGGTAATATACATGGGAGCCCTCCTATTTAGCAAGTACTCTTGCAGGTTTTGAAATATAGACCCCACTTTGCTGGAAGATCTAATGATTCCAGCTGTCTCTAATAAATTGACAGCATTCACCACATAGGAGGAGTCAGAGACAATGTTAAGGGGACCTGAAAACTTTTGAAGAACATCTAGCACCACCAAACATTCTACTATCTGCGGGGAGGTTTCATCATACTGCCATGAGAACACTCTGGAACCCACAACATAGGCCCCCAGGCCAGTCTTGGAGCCATCTGTGTATACCACTAGTCCATCTTTTAACGGAGTAGGAGATGTAACTCAAGGGAACACAATAGGGTGATATGCAGCAAATTTCAGCAAGGGATATTGGGGGTAATGATTATCAATTTTTCCCAAGAAACTAGTGACCAATACTGCCCAATCATCAGAGGTGGCAGCCAGTGTTTGTACCTGAAAGGAGTTATAGGAGACAATTAAGGCTGCTGGATATCTACCAAAATGACTAATAGAGGCCTTCAGGCCTCTAAGGGCAAGTTGAGCTATGGCTGCAGGATACCAATCAGTGACCTTTTGGGGGGTAGCATGTGGATGGATCCATAACAAGGGTCCATTCTGCCATAACACAGCGGTGGAAAATCTTTTTGTTTTAAACACACACAGAGAGAATGGCTGCAACAAGTCAATGCGGCACAACTGGGCCTCCTTAATGGCTTTCTCCACCAAACTAAGGGCTGTCCCTGCTGCGGGTGTCAAAGACCTGGGAGAAGTAATATGGGTGTCTCCTTCCAAGATATCAAATAAAGGTTTTAAATCAGCGGATGGGATCTTTAAGAATGGCCGTAGCCAATTTATGTCCCTCAAGAGTTTTTGGAAATCGTTTAAAGTAAATAAGTCATTTCTATAAATTCCTAATTTTTGTGGGAGGATCTTATCTGGAAGAATCATGGAACCCAAAAAGTGTCCAGTATCGGCAATTTGGACCTTCTCTGTGGCAATTTGGAGGCCCCAAAGTTGCAAGGTTTTGAGCAACAAAGGGTAAGCTTCTTGAAGAATCCTTAAATCCCTAGGACACATGAGCACACCATCCATGTAATGGATCACAATTAAACTTGGATATTGTTCTCTTATTGGCCTAAGAGCCTCTTGCACATATAACTGACATATGGTAGGGCTATTGGCCATGCCTTGAGGCAGCACTTTCCATTGAAACCACTTATCAGGCTCCATGTGATTAATGGAAGGGACAGTAAATGCAAAACGGGGCCTATCTGGGGGGCACAGTGGAATTGAAAAGAAGCAGTCCTTAATATCCAATATTATTAGATTCCAATCCCTGGGCAAAGCAGAAAGCACAGGGAGACCCCGCTGTACAGCACCAAGGGGATACATTTGCTTATTAATAGCTCTTAAATCATGGAGTAAATGCCATTTACCTGATTTCTTTTTTATAACAAATATTGGGGTATTCCAGGGGGAGGTTGATGTTTCTATGTGTCCCAAAGCCAATTGTTCCACAACAAGATTAGTCACAGCTTCTAGTTTTTCAGAGGTTAACGGCCACTGCGGAACCCACACCGGGTCCTCTGTCTTCCATGGTATGGGTCGTGCTGCCCCAGTGGCACCTAGGAAAAACCCAGGCCCTGTCTTCCTTGATTTTGGACGGGGGATATAGGTTCTACCCGTCCTTGCTCAAGGTGCCCCAAACCTTTGCCTGATTCATACCCCATCTTCTTCATGATGTTAACAGCCTTTGATGGGCATTCATTAGATAGGGTGAGCCCCATGCCTTGCATGATGTCTCGCCCCCACAAATTAATGGGGAGAGGGAGCACATACGGGATAAATCATCCTTGATGACCTTCCATTGATTTCCAAGTGAGGGTAAAAGAACTAATGGTGGGATGAGAGTGGTAGCCCAGCCCCTGTAAAGAGTGTGATGATTCTGTAACCGGCCATGATTTGGGCCACCAAAGGGAGGAAATTATACTCTTATCCACCCCGGTGTCCAAGATCCCCTCAAATTTTTTACCATTAACCCATAGGGGCAGTTTTGGTCGCTGGTGGAGTTGGACAACTAGGTAAGCTGAGTCTTGGCCAGAGGAGCCCATTTGCCTGTTTTCTGGATCCTGGTAGGGGCTGCCTGGGAGAATAAGAAGTTGTGCTATTCTATCTCCCTGACTGATAGAAAAGACCCCATTTGGGCAGGAGCAAAGAGCCTGGATTTCAGGAGTGTGTTGATTATCAATGATGCCTGGGTGGACAATTAGTCCCCGCAGTGTGAGTGACCCTCTACCAAGGAGAAGGCCTATACTCCCTTCTGGCAGCAGTTTAGGGGCCTGAACAGGGATAGGTTGCACACCCATCTGAGGCATCAGTAGGATGTCGGAGGCGGCACGCAAGTCCATTCTTGCTCCGTCTCCGTGGATGTCCCGTCCATTGTCCTGATGAATCTGTTCCCATATTTTGGTGGGCCCTGGGACCGAGGGCCCATTACCCCGTTTTTTGAATTTTTGCTTGTTGGCGTCTCCATGGGAGGGAGGATCCTGCCCTTAATGTCTCTCACAGAATGACATTGAGCAGCCCTATGGTAGCCTTTAGCACAACAAGTACAAAGGGTCGGTGGGTTTCTCTCCCTTTCTGTCATTTTACAGTCTTTCCTCAGGTGTCCTGCTTTTCCACATCTATAACAAGTTCTTTTGTCAGTCCCCTTAAGGGGGCGCTTTTGAGACTGTAGGATGGCAGCAGCTAACCCTGCATTAGTAAGAGGTCCTCCAAGTTCTCTACATACTCTAAGCCAATCTTGTAGCCCTTTATTTTTTTCTCGGGGCTATGGCTGCACGGCATTCTTGGTAGCTTGTTCAAAGACAAGTTGTTCAATCAGAGGTGCGGCCTGCTCAGGGTCACCAAAAATCGGCCCCGCTGCCTCCGTCATTCTAGCTACGAAATCTGAAAAAGGTTCCTGGGGTCCTTGAATGATTTTAGTAAGCTGATTGTTAGCTCCTCCTTTGTTGGAGAGTGCCTTCCAGGCCCTAATGGCTGTATTGGCGATCTGTTGATAGGTTCCCCAATGATAGGTTGTTTGATCAGCGGCAAAACGACCCTGGCCTGTTAGTAGGTCGAATGTCCACTGTTATTGTTCAGGGGTTAAAGCCATTGCATTAGATCTGGCCTGCTCTTGGGCAGCTTCATGCCAAAGTGCTTTCCATTCCATATATTGGCCCATACTGACAAGCGCGGCTTTTGCAACCATTTGCCAGTCAGATGGCGTCAAAGGATCCTGGGCCAGTCTATCCAATTGTGCAAGAGTAAAATTAGCAGTAACTCCATATTTTCTAACTGATTCTGCCAATTCTTTTATCTGATTATATTCTACAGGTGCCTGTACCCACCCTCCTTCAGTGCCTTCAAAGACTGGGTAAACAAGGTGCAGCTTTCTTTTTACTTTTTCAGACAAAAAGGAGCAAGACTTCGGGCGTGTCTCATAGGGAGAGGGCGCCAAAGGAACAACCTGTGAAAGGGCTGTTAGGGGCTGCCGTTTTCGAGGTTCTTTACTATTCTGCCTTCGATCATCCGGATGGTATCTTTCCTCCTCATATCTGGCAGCTTCCTCCTCTAACTCAGCCTCTTCGTCGAGGTCTAAGACCTCATCCTCTGAGCTATTAGAGCTATCAGAGTTATCAAGGTTTAAAGCCTCAAGATCATGTACTGGATACAAGCTAGCTCCTCCTCTTGGTTTAACAATAGGAGAAGGTTCCTTAGGATCTGACACATTCACTCCCTTGTCTCTAGACTCCCTGGGAGGGCCTTTTTCCTTTTTTGGGACTGGTTTTTTTCTTGCGCGCGCCCAACCTCTCACTTCGCTCGGTTTCTGATATGCTATCCTGGACCTCTTCAAGGGTGTTCCAACCTTCTGCCACGGCAGCCTGACAGGCTTCATCTTCTAGACAGTTTTTAACAAGTTTCCAAATTGCTTTTGTCCCCTGCCTCAAGTCTCCTTCCACCATTTTGCGGTCAAGATCTCTACCTAATTTGTTCCACGAGGCAAGAGTCAAAGACCCAGAGCATACATACATGACAAAGAGAAAGATTAAAGGGGCTCCAAGAACGGTCACAAAAGCTTCAATACTACCTTCCCAGGGTGGCAACAATCCCAAGTCGAAGCCAAAGAAGAACATACCTCTCCGAACATATCTGCCTGCAGTTCTGAATCCTCCTAGTAGCCGAGGGGTCTCCGATGGTGCTGACGATGATGAGGTCTCGTATCCCGGGTTTCGGCACCAGATGTCCCACGCTACCGTCTCGCCAGCAAGAACGATGCAGCACACTCAGGATCCTTCTGCAGCAAAGCTTTAATGCTCTTGAGAGGGAGAGCATAAGCCTACAGAGTGGAGAACCCGAACACACAAAAGCCCATCCTTATATAGGCTGCAACCTCCACCTCGGACGTGTCATCCCCTGACTGGCTGCAGCTCATCAGGCTATATGACGCAATGGGAGAGGTGGAGACCAAGGGATGGAAAACTACCCAGCACCTGCGCACTGACTTGTTTACTTCACAGCGACGGCCGGATGTCAGCGCCGTCTTGTAATGGAAAATGCAGGGACGGCTCCCCACAGTTTCCCTCCCATTTCTTCTAAGGGAAAAGTTTAGCATCATCAATAATAAATTTATGCACCTTAAAACAAATGAACAAGAAAACACACAAAAACCAAAAAACATGGATGCCATCATATGGTGGCAGCCTTGTTAAAGAAGGTCGTAAGGAAAAGTTTCTTGCTGTTGACCTGCTTGCTTTCCTGCAGAGCTGGTAAGTACATCTACAGTGAAACTGCTGCAGAGGCTGTTGTCCCAGCTGCTTTCGGTTGCGGCTATCAACACCCAGCTTCTTCAGCCTTCAAACATATATTGAATCCTCCAGGCTTCCATGCCAGATAGGAACTGCTTACACACCTAGCTTTGTTGACCAAGCAGATCCCAGACTCCCAGTTTTTTCAGTGTCAGAAGAGTATCGTTATACAACCCAACCTCCAACATGTAAGCCAATATCACACTTCCCTTTTGTGATGAATATTCATTCTATTGTTTTTGTTCCTCTCAGAACCCTAACACAGGAGCCAAGCATAACCTTGAACACTTGATTCACCTTCCCTACATTCCACATGCTTATTACCAGCAAGCACTACCACACTTAGTTTAAGTAGTTCTGAGTTGGAACCCAGAGCTTCATGTATGCTAGAGAAGTACTTTACTAACGTAACTATGTCCTCAGCAATTTATTGAATTTCACATGTGTATGTGGTATGAATGTGTGGGGACACGTGCAGGTGTGCATGCACATGTATGTATATATATGGTGGCCAAAAGTTGGCATTAATTATCTTCTTTGCTCATGTTCCACCTTATATTTTGAGGCAGGATCTCTCACTTGATTCTAGGGCTTGCCTGCCTCACTAGACAGTTTGCACCCTGAGATCTTCTATCTCTGGATCCTCTTGTTGATATTATTAAAAGTAACTTTTATTCACCTGATGTAACTGTCATCTCAAAGTCTTACTGCTGAATAAGATCACTTTTTCAAGTTTTTTTTTTTCTGAACTTTGGACTAGTTTAACTCAGGTGTTCTGGCACAACTCTCCAAGCTGACTGATTCAACCTGGTTTCTCTTGGTTTCCTACTGAATTGCTTTGCTTGGAAAAACTGCTTCTGAATTTCAGGAACTGAACTGTACTTAGTGAACTGATTCAACTGAACTGAGCAGAACTTAATGTAACTTCACAAACTCAATTGAATTCAATTGCATTCGACTGAACTGCATTGCACTGCACCAAACTGAATTCAAATGCATTCACCTGAACTGTACTGAACTGCACTCAAATGAATTCAACTGAGCTCCACTGCATTACCTGAACTCAACTGAACTGCACTCACTGAACTGCCTCTCCACTGCTGTTAGCCTCTCTTTCCTCTCTTTTCTCTTGAGTGTTGGGTGTATTCAATCTCTGACTCATTCCCTCAAATCTTTCTCTGAATCATCACTTTACTACCCTTCAGTTAGATATCACTTTCAAATGTGGATGTTTCGTTTTACAAACTAACTTTACCTTCATTGTTTGGGATTAAAGGTATGTTTGTATTCCAGCCAGAGTCATTAAAGCTATGTCTGTCCTGCAGCATGACAAATCTCAAAGACCTAGAAGGCTTTTAGATGCAATCCTTTGTCAGAGCAGCCATGTTTCTGGATTACAATTGCTCTACAGTATTACAAGCATGCCATCACACCTGTTCTTCATTTATATGGATTCAGGAAAGCAGAACTCTGGTCTTCATGCTTGAGTGGCAAATGGTTTATTAGTGGAGTCATCCCCTCAAGCTTGTTATTTATGTATGTATGTATGTATGTGTGTATGTATGTATGTATGTATGTATGTATATATGTATTTATTGTCTTGGTATGTATTCCAGGCAGGCCTCAGATTTACATCAGTTCTTTTGCTTCAGCCCCCTGACTGCTGCTATTATTGATGCAATACCTTAGCCATCTGAAAACACAAGTTTTGGAAAAGAAAATAAACAAAAGCTTTGCTCCTGAGGTCATGCTGTCTTTGTAAAAGCTATGGCTAGGTAAATACCCAATTGTTTTAACACCAAAGAAAACCCTCACCTCCTGACACACACAGCATGTGGGAGGAGCAATTAAGTGAAATCCTATATCAACTGCTCCCAAGTGTCTCTGGTGCTTGGTTAGAATTCCTCACTGATGTATACCTGCTCAATGATATGTTAACTGCCCCCTCCACACCACCAGCAGCAGCAGCAGCAGCAGCAGCAGCAGCAGCAGCAGCAGCAGCAGCAGCAACAACAACAACAACAACAGCAACTGCAAACCAGGCAGCTGTGTGGAATATTTTAGCAGACCAAGAGAGTCTGAATTATGCAATACATGCTTACAGTGTAAGAGGGATAAACTACCCCTCCCAGGTTGCACTAAGGAGGCAGAAGTATGGTGGACCTAACAAAATAGGTCCCAAATATTCCTCCCAAATGTGCCTGCTCTCCTCTTGGACGTTTTGCTTAAAGGCTGTAATGCTTACTGACAAGAAAACTCAGTAAGGTTTCCATTTCTTAAGTTGGTTGTGATGAGTTTCAGAATGTTCTCGGGACCTTAGCAGCCTCTGTACTGTGAACGACTACTCTTGAGTTCATGTATGTCAGTAAATTTTCAATGCTTTTTGTCAGGATCATACTTTTCTTTCTTAATCCAGCAATAGTTGCATAGCTACTCCTTAAAAACATGTGCATAGGGCTGGGGAGAGATTTCTCAGTGAATTAAGTGCTTTTTATGCTTGGATGAGGACCTGAGTACAAGTCCTCAATATCACGCAGGTTATAATCTAGAACTTGATAGAACTTCAGTGAAGTGGTGTTGGGGGTGAGACAGGAGGATTCATGGAATGTGCTAGCTAGCTGTCAGTCTAACTGAAAAAACATGCACTTCAGGTTCAATAAGGTACACTCTCTCAAGGAAGTGAGGTAGAGATAGATAGAGGTGATCCTTCCCCAGGTGCACACACTGTACTGTGTATTCAGTCACATATTTAACACACACACACACACACACACACACACACACACAGACACACACCACACACACACACACACACACACACACACACACACACACACACACCACAGCACTCACATTAAGGTGAAGACTGGGTTGACGAAGATTCCTGACGTAAACCTCATGCATGCACATACATATACATATCCTCCCTTCCAAAAAAATGTGACTTATAATAGCATGTTTTTGTATGTCTGTGACAGAAGTTAAGTTGAAACCAGTTTCAAAAGATGAATGGATATTGTTGATATAACCAAAAATGTCAAGTTATCAGGTATCGCTGGATCAAATATGGCTAAACCAAGACACACAAGAATGTCAAGAAGACATATCTTCCTATTTGTTCATTCTGATTTCTTTGGAGTTAACTTTATTCTCAGTCTAGAGCTTGAACATGTCAGATAGAACATGTGATGGAGAAGAACCCAGCATCTCAGGATGGTAGTGCCAAAGTTTCGGAGAAGCTGTAAAAGTGGTACTATTCAGTGTCTAAATATGAGTTTCAGCATTTTGGGGGTGTGTATCACTTGTTTATGTGGTCTTAGGTCAGGCGTGGCAGAGCTCTTCTGTAATATTAACACTCAGGAGGAGGTTGAGGTAAGAGGATCAGAAGCTCAAGGATATCTTTACTTACATAGAGGCCAGCCTTCACTATAGGTGATCTTGCCTCAAATTTAAAAAAAAGAATATAGTAAACAAATAAGAAACAGCATGGTAATACACATCTCTGATCTCAGCACTTGAGATGAAGAGGCAATTGGATCTCTGAATTCCAGAAAGTTTTGGTCTGCATAGTGAGTTTCTAGCAGGCCAGGGCTACACAGTGAGACTCTGTCTCAAAAACAAAAAAGAAAACAAAAACGGAGATAAGAGGAGGGAAACTCCTTGCTCCTACAGTGAGAGTTATATCTGTCCAGGAGACCATGATTAGCTCACATGACTCCTTTCTGATTATTTAATGCTGCCACCACATCTAATTTTTATAGTGTTTCTTTATCCATGTGGAAGGAATATGCTACCAAATGAGTGAAATCTCCAGTCACCACACCCATTTCCTGTATTATGTTTCATTATAAATTTCTATCATAGAACATGTTTACATTTCCTTTTACTTCTTCATGGGGGAAAATCTTTAAGGGCTGGAGAAATGGCTCAGTGGTTAAGAGAACTTGCTTTTCTTATCGAGGACATAGGTTCAGCTCCCAGCACTTACAGCGTAGCATAGATTTGGATAGGGAGATCCTATCTCCATCTAAAACACATGAACAAATACAAAACAACCAAGGGCATAGTGATGTACATCTGTTCTCTCAACACTTCAGAGCTGAAGGCAGGAGGATCAGGAGTTTGAGATCAGGCTAAGCTATATCTCAAGTTCTTAGCAAGCTTGGGCTACAACCTTGTCTCAAAAGCAAGCAAGCAAGCAAGCAAGCAAGCAAGCAAGCAAGCAAGCAAGCAAGCAAGCAAGCAAGCAAGCAGCTGACATAAAACTGTCCATATCACTTATCATTTACTAAGCATCAATGAGAAAATAGAAGGAAAAATGTCATGCTCCTTCAGAAAAAAAATTCTATCTATCTCTTCATAACACTGCTGCAATAGTACAGTCTCTAGCTGGCTGATGGATAGGAGCTTGATTCAGCTTCCCCACATCAACAACTCCAAGACCACAGAAGAAACAGTGGGTGGAATGGCTGGAGTTATAAGGTTAAGACCCAAACCTTTGAACAGAAAGCACCTTTGACAAGTATCAAATGTCTTGAGTTCTTTTTTTTTCTGAACATCAGAGAGTTGATAGTTTTATTTATAGACAGTGGGATTCTAAAATTGGTACCATCTGGCTTTTGAGGACACCCACTTCTGTTCTTCTGTTAGCATAGTTGAAGCAGTGTGGGCATCCAGACACCTGCTGAGCAATGTAATTTTAAAACTAGAGAAATTTACAGGCAAGGTATTAAAAAAATAGCTTTACTTATTTCATATTTGTGAATATTTAGCTTGCATTTATGTATGTATGTGAACCCATGCCAACCTAGTGCCCTTAGAAGTCAGAAGAGGACACCAGCTTCCTGAGAACTTGAGTTACAGCTAGAGGGAGGGTACTTGTGTGGGTGCTTGGAATTGAATTCATAGTCTCTGCAAGAAGGATGTTCTAAGCCCAGAAGTCATCTGCCTCCAGCCCTCAACCTTTTTAGAGAAGAAATCACAATGTGGCCCTGGCTTGTCTACAATTTTTCATGTAGACCAGGCTAGCATCAAACTCATAGAGAGCCACCTGACTTTGCTTATTTAGTACTGGGAAGGTCTCATGTATCCCATGAGATACAAGAGACCTGTAACCAGATACAGGTCTCTTGTATCTGGTTACAAGCTCACCGTGTAGCCAAGGATGACCTTGAGCTCCTGCTTCTCCTGTTTCCACCTTTCCAGTGCTGGCATCAGAGTCATACGCTATCACACATTATAGGCAGCAACAGGGAGAGAATACATGGCTTTGCACATGCTAGGTAATGCTCTCCGACCCGCTGAACTACATTTGTATCCTCAACTATACTTTAGTGCGGTCAATGGTGCATTAACTTCTGATTTAAGATAAACTCTAATTTTGCAAGTGCAATTAAAAGGTTGTTTTTCAGAGGCAAAACCACCCAGAGCTGTAGTATTGCTATGTAACCTAAAAAACAACTCCAAGTGGATGTAGAGTCACATGCCTGTAATCCCAGCACTCTGGAACCTGAGGCAGGAAGATGGAGAGTTACAATGAATCCCAGAAAGAAACTAAACAACAACAATAATAACAAACAAACAAAAAACAAATAAAAGAAAGGAAAATCCAAATGTTGAGATTACTAAGGGAAGCAGAAAAATGACACAATTCTCAGTACAGTGTTTACTTTGTGCTTCTTACCAAGGCTTTTTTACAGGTAATTAAACTTGAGACAAAAATATATATTTTAAGTTCAACACTGTGTTTAAGGGCTGGAGAAATTGCTTAGTGGTTAAAAAAAAAAAACCCTTGTTGCTCTTTATGAGGACCCAAGTTTATTTTTCTATTAAATATATTCTTTATTTACATTTCAAATGATTTCCCCTATCCTAGTTTCCCCTCCCTGAAAGTCCCATAAGACCTCTTCCCTCCCCCTGTTCCCCAAACAACCCCCTCCAGCTTCCCTGTCCTGGTATTCCCCTACACTGCTGCATCCAGCCTTTCCAGGACCAGGGTCCTCTCCTTCCTTCTTCTTGGGCATCATTTGATATGTGAATTGTGTCTTGGGTATTCTGAGCTTCTGCGCTAACATCCACTTGTCAGTGACTGCATTCCATGTGTGTTCCTTTGTGATTGGGGTACCTCACTTAGGATGATATTTTCCAGTTCCACCCATTTGTCTAAGAATTTCATGAATTCATTGTTTTTAATAGCTGAGTAGTATTCCATAGTGTAAATATACCACATTTTCTCTATCCATTCTTCCATTGAGGGACATCTGGGTCCTTTCCAGCTTCTGGCTATTATAAATAGGGCTGTTATAAACATAGTAGATCATGTGTCCTTATTACATGCTGGGGAATCCTCTGGATATATGCCCAGGAGTGGTATAATGGGGTGAGGACCCAAGTTTAAATCCTAGTACTTATGCCAGTGGCACACAATGCCCGTATCTCCAGCTTTAGGAGATCCAACACCTTCTTCTGTCCTCTGCATGCATCTGCACACACACACTATCCTACGTGCCCGTGCCCCAAAGCCGTATTCTAAAAAAAGTAAACAAAACAAAACACCCCCCCCCCAAATAAACAGTTGTTACAGTGATTATGGTAGCAAGATAATGCCTCTCTTAGGAAATTTTACTCTTACCTTTAGAGTAATTTAATTATAATTCTACTTTTAGAGATTGGGAGCTTGGGAATCTGGATCAGTTTGCAAAGTGCTTGTCTGGCATGTAGAAACCAGCCCTGCAGAACCAGCATGGAGGTATCTACCTGCTATCCCTGCACTTAGAAAGTAGAAGAGAGGGGGATCAGACATTGAAGGTCCCTCTCAGCTATACGGCAAATTTGGGACTTTCTTGGAGAAAAGAGATCCTGTATAATTTAACCCCAGAGTATATATACATTTTGTACTTCTCTCAATCTGTAAAAGCAGCTGATTATAGAATACATTTCTTAGGTTCCATTGCCACCTAGTGGTACATTCCTGCTATCATGCAAACCTCTCTCTCTCTCTCTCTCTCTCTCTCTCTCTCTCTCTCTCTCTTTCTCTCTCCCTCTCTCTCTCCCTCCCTCCCTCCCTCCCTCCCTCTCTCCTTCCCTCCCTCCCCCCCCTCTTGCTATGAGGAGACACTATGACCAAAAGCGACTTGGGGAGAAAACGATTTACTTTGTTTACAATTCCATGTCATATTTCTTCATAGCGGGTAGGCATGCCAGGACCCTGGAGGCAGGAGCTGATGCAGAGGCTATGGAGAAGTTCTGTCTGCTGACTTCTTCTGCCTGCTTTCCTATAGAACCCAGGACCAACAGCCCAGGGATGGAACTATTCACAATGTGTTGGGCTCTCCAAAACCAGTCACTAAATAAGAAAAGTTCCTTCAGGCTTTTCTAGTGGAGGTTCCCTTCTCTCTGGTAGACTGCAGTTTTATGCATGTGAAGTTGACATAAAACTACACAGCACAGAAACTAAATAGAAAGTCTTCAACCGCTTTAGGGTAATTGCCGCAGTGCTTCATTTTAGTCCCCACACAAAGCTTTTGTACTTTTACTTTCCTTTTCTAAGAATAATATAACAGTCATGCTCGTCCCATTGAAAGAAAACACGGGTTTGAATGAGTTTAACTGGAGAATCATTCACTGTGTTGCAGACAAGTTATCCTTGGGCCTTAATTTCCCCTACTTTTGGATGAGAATAATAACTGACTAGAGTTTTTTCCCTTAAATCAGTTAATAGAGGACCTGGGGCACATAGTTTGGTGGGTGTGGTGGTTTAAATAGGAATAGCCCCTATAGATTAATATGCTTGGCCATAGGGAGTGGTACTATTAGAAACTGTGGCCCTGTTGGAGGAGATGTGGCCTAGTTGAGGAAAGTGTGTCACTGTAAGAGTAAGCTTTGGCATCTCATAAACTCAAGTTATGTCCACTGTAGAGCACACAGTCTCCTTCTGATGCCTGTGGATTCAGATGTAGGACTCTCAGCTCCAGCACCATGCCTGCCTGCACATTGTCATGCTTTGTGCAGTAATGATAATGGACTAAACTTATAAACCAGTCCCAATTAAATGTCTATTTATTTTATTTTATTTTATTTTATTTTATTTTATTTTATTTTATTTTATTTTATTTTATTTTATTTTATGAGTTGTTGTGGTCATGATGCCTCTTTATAGCCATAAAACCCTAACCATGACAGTGGATAAAGTACTTGCCTCACAAACATGACCAATAGCACCCACATAAAAAGCAAAATGTGACAGATAGCTCACGGCTGCAAAAAGCAGCACTGAGGAGCCAAGACAGGTAGTTCTATGGGTGTCACAGGCCACTCCATTCTAGCTAAAATGCTGAGCTCCAGGCTCATCAAAAAGCCTGTCTTAGAAAATAATATTGAGGGTTGGAGAGATAGCTCAGCAGGGAAATGTGCTCATCTTACAAGTCTCCAGAGCTTTGTTCACCACCTGCCTTCCTTACTGTCTTCCAACACTGTATGGCATAGAAACCTATATGTAGTAGCATGCATCTGTAACCCCAGCACTTATGTAATGAAATGGGAGGCAGAGATAGGAGACCCACTTGAGCTTTTGGGCTAGGTAGCCTGGACTACACAGCTAGCTGGGAGTGCATAGCACAGCAGAAACAAGGGCTACTATGACTTAGAAAGTACTAAACTGATTCCTAAAAGTTTATCTCCTCAACCACCCTAACACACAGACACACACACAGACATAGACACACACATGGACAGGGGAGAGAGAGAGAGAGAGAGAGAGAGAGAGAGAGAGAGAGAGAATAAGCAGTGGTCTTTGCTCACCATAGTACCTGACACAAACATTACCTGGTATAAAACACTATAAACTATAATCATGTACTTTTTATCATTTAAACGCATAAGTGCTTACATGGGAACTCAAGGGTTCAAAGTATTTCACATGATTATTCTATATTTTGATAAAGTCTCTTGTATGCCAGATCAGACTTAAGTCACTGCATAGCTAAGATGACCTTGAACTTTGTGTCCACTTGTATCTACCATGACTGTCTTAGTTATGGTTTTTTTGCTGTGAAGAGACACCATGACTGCAGCAACACTTATACAAGGACACTTAATTGGTGCTGATTTAGATCTTAGATTTTTGTCTACCACCATCATGGTGGGAAGCATTACATGCAGGCAGAAATGGGAGAGTTCTATATGATTGACAGGCATCAGGAAGAACAAGTGAAAGTTGCTGGGTCTGCCTTGAGCATTTGAAACCTGAAAGCCCAACTCCAGTGACATACTTCCTCCACAAAGGCCTCACCTAGTCTAACAAGGCCACGGGTCCTAATCCTTTCAAAGAATGTCATTCCCTTTGAGCCTATTGGTGTCATTTTCATTCAAATGACTGATTTGCACTGTTGAGGATGAACCCTGAGGATTCAAGCATGCTAGACAAACACATTGCCCAACTAGTCTCCAGCTCATTTTCCTTTTTTTTCCCCTGAAATTGATTCTGCTGGCTTGAAAACTCTCTATTCTCCTACCTCATCATACTGAGAATTACAGATATGGAGTGTTGTGGATGGGCCTGGTGTTCTTGTGAAACAATCCCCTAATGAATAAAGGAGCCAATCACTGGGCAAGTAGTCAGGCCTTCCAGGTTGGATGGAGGAAGAGAGGGAGCAAGAGAGAGTGATTTCTTTTTTGGAATGGGCACAGCAGAGGGGTAGGATGTAGCCACTAGAGTTTCCTAGCATCATGGTAGATCCACAAGGATTCGCCACCAGAGGGATCAGATTTTAATAAGGCTTACAAGATTAGGTTATAGTTCTTGTGCCCAGAGATTGAGGTACCATTTTTTCTGAACTAAGTTTGTGTTGCATCTTCCTTCACTTGATGGCTTATCTGGGTTCAAGAAAGGTATGGACTCTTGGGCATATACCCAGAAGATGTTCCTACATGCAATAAGGACACATGCTCCACTATGTTCATAGCTGCCTTATTTATAATAGCCAGAAGCTTGAAAGAACCCAGATGTTCTTCAACAGAGAAATGGATACAGAAACTGTGGTATATGTACACAATGGAGTACTATTCAGTGATTACAAACAATGAATTCATGCAATTCTTAGGCAAATGGATGGAATTAGAAAGTGTCATCCTGAGCAAAGTAACCCAATCACAAAAGAACACAAATGGTATGCACTCACTAATAAGCAGATGTTAGCCAAAAAAGCTCAAAATAAACAAGTTACAATTCACCCAGCACAGGAAGCTCAAGAAGAAGGAGGACTTAAGTGAGGGTGCTTTGGTTCCTCTGAGAAAGTGAACAAAATACTCACAGGCACAATAAGAGAGATAATGTGTGGAACAGAGACTGAAGTAAAGGCCACCCAGAGACTGCCATACCTGGGGAGTAATCTTATAAACAGTCACCAAACCCCAACACTACTATGGATGAAAGAAGTGTATACCAAAATGAGCATGACAAGGTTGTCTCTGGAGGGGCGGTGCCAGAGCTTTACAAATACAGAGGCAGATGCTAGCAGCCAACCATTGGAATGGGTGTAGGGTTCCCAATGGAGGAGCTGGAGGGTGGTCTGGAAGAACTGAAGGGGTTTACAGCCCCAAGGGAAGAACATTGATTTTGGCTACCCAGAAGTCCCAGGACTCCCAGGGACTAAACTTTCAACCAAGGGGAAGACATGGTTCCAGTCAAAAATGTGGCAGAGGAAGGCCATGTTGGGCATCAGTGGGAGGAGTGGTCCTTGGTCAGGTAAAGGCTCAATAGAGGCCCCAACAAAGGGAAATCGGGGGTGGAGGGCTAGGGATGTGGGGGTGAGATGGGTGGAGGGGCATATACGTGGAGGCAGGGGGTGGGAGGAAGGGTTGGGGGTCTTTGGGGAGGGGGGAATCAGGAAAGGTTTTACCATTGGCGATATAAATAAAGACAATATACAATAAAAAAGAAAAAAAAAAAGAAATAAAGGTATGGTGGCAAAGCATGTATTTGCCAGATGTGTACCACAAAGGCTGTGGGGGATTTGAAGCATGGGGTTGGCGTGGTAGTGACCCACCACTGGGACCCTAGTGAGCTGGGTAGAGATATTTTGGGAGCTCCAGGGAATCTCCATGAATCTCCAGTGCATGACTCTGCTCCATGGCTAGGCCACTGGAGCAGAGGCAGAAGCAGAGGAACATGACAGTTCTACTTTTTTAATATTTCCCTCAACAATGCGGCACTATGCCCAGCACTGAGTAATCTAAGTTTATGTCATGGTGTCACAATAAGGCAATGCAATGGAGGGTTTGAAGATTGTGGTATCGTAATACTTCAATTTGGTGTCACAGTGGTGTTCTGTGATGTCATAATTCATCATTGTGATGGCATAATTCAGAATTGTCGTGCCATGGTTACATTTTGCTGGCTCTTTAGAGCATCTAAATGCCAAACTTCAGCACTGTCAAAACAAAATGGAGCATTATTTCAGAGCAGTTGAGCATTTAATATAAAAGTTCTGGTCTGTGATGTCACAATGGAGCATTGGGATTTCAAAGTTCAGTATTATGAGGGCACAATAGAGTATTTCGATGGCACAATTATAATCTACCGTGGCATGCTGTGGAACACTGTCTTGTCAGAGGGGACATTCTGGAGTTTACTGGGCATTGTGATATTGTAAGAGCTCTTTGTTGTCACAATGCCACATGATGTCACAGTGGAGCCTTAGTTATCTCAGCTTATCATTGTGACTTAGCAATGAGTCACAATACTATGTCACACTTGAGTGTGGTGATGTAAAAATGGTATAGTGTGATTGCCCAAAGCAACACTGAAATGGAAAATGGATAGTGTGATACTACAACAACTCAAATTGTGATGGTCCTGTTTAATATTACATGCATTATGGTCTACTGACATCAACATGACCTCAGGCTACAGCTTAGACCATAGACATCTGCTTGGCCTTTGCTGGTACTGACAAACCACAAAGTGATATAAGGCCAATGACATCAATATAGTTGCTGGTTGGAACAGAACCTAGGACTTGTCATGGACATTTGCAGCAACACAGACCTTGACATCAGAATAGCCCCAGATGACAGTACTCAGAGCAATATGACCTCTGGTGGCAGCATGGCTCATGGCCATCAACATAATCACACAGGGCAACACAGATGACAGGCATCCATATGGCCTTCAGTGGTAACAGGCTATGGGCATCAACACAGACCTCAGCTGCAGTAGAACCATGAACTCAGACATGGTCATCAGCAGAAGCATAGACCTGGACATCACCATGGCCTCAGCAGTGCAGGCCTCTCATATCAGCATGGCCGCTGGTGGCAGCATGACCTATGGACATCAGGATGGCCTCAGGTGATGGCTCAAACCAAGGATATCAATGTGGCATTCAGTGGTTACTTGGGCCAGGGATATCAACAAGGCTCCCAGCTGTTGTAGGACTATGAATATTTGGCTTCAAAATGTCCTGGGAAGCCGGGTGTGGTGGCACACGCCTTTAATCCCAGCACTTGGGAGGCAGAGGCAGGTGGATTTCTGAGTTCGAGGACAGCCTGGTCTACAGAGTGAGTTCCAGGACAGCCAGGACTGCACAGAGAAACCCTGTCTCGAAAAACTAAAACTAAAAAAAAAAAAAAAAAAAAAGAGCTAGCTGCAGGCACTAAACAAAATGTCCTGGGGCAGTGGACCACGGTTACCCCAGTTGCCTCCTGAGGCAGTCTGGACCACAGCAGTATTTTTGGAAGGTTCAATCCAGAAAATGAACCATTCTTCATCTTGAACATTTTGTTTTCTCTTAGAAACAGGGTGATCATGTGTCTCAGCAGAATGTTTGGGGGCTGAGTCAGAGTGTAAGCTCCAGGCTACTGAGACCCCCTGTTTACCTTACTCAGCAGTGCCCAGTACATGACAGCCCTCTCTCACACCTTTCACTGCTGTAATGTCTCTCTCTACTGCTCATTCACTGCTCCCTTCCTCTACCTCTCCCACCTCTCCATTTCACATTTGTTCATCATAGTTGCAGTAGAAACTACAATGTGTCACACAGTATGTCTTTTTGTCCCAAAAGATTTACATGCAAATATTCATCACAACGTGTCATTAGTCTAGTTCAAGGTTTCTGGTCTATGATACACCATAAATACTGGACCACTGCTGAGACTCATTTCAAATATTCTGCGGTTGCCCCAAATCAGAATGATCTGTGTCTAGGCAGGGTATCTGAGGACAGGTTCCCTTTGAGAATATGTCACATACATTCCCCCCTTCTAATTCAGTTGCCCTGAGCCTTTCTGGGCTTGATCTTTGTGTTTGTAAGTTATAGGCAGTACCACTGCACTGTGCTCCCTGTGTCCCTTCAGGGAAAGTAGCTTGGGCTGAAGCCACAATGGCTCCATGCTGGAGGCCTGATGGGGGCCTGCCAGTGGGCCTAGCACCAGCCCTATTTAGTAATGACTCCTAGTTCTGTAGCACTAGTTCCTCCTCTTT
This sequence comes from Apodemus agrarius, assembly GCA_964023405.1. Lineage (NCBI taxonomy): Eukaryota > Metazoa > Chordata > Mammalia > Rodentia > Muridae > Apodemus > Apodemus agrarius. The sequence goes on along the minus strand of OZ030009.1, from coordinate 84,396,353 downwards.
TTCCAGTAGCTCATAGATAGATTAGATGCTGTGGTGGACTAACTCAACACGCTGAATCTGGGCCTGATAGCCACTGAGTTGGTCAGTGTATCTGAGCAGGCCTGTTTTCCCGGCATTGGGCTTGGGCCTCAAAACTGAATTTTCAAACCTATACCTGACTTCAGATCAGTGCCTGAGTGCAAATGCAAGTCTGTATTAACATATTAACACTTGGACTGCCTTCTCATTCTATGTGTATTTAACATTCAGTTGCAGCTGCCTGAGGTTGAAGCCTGACACATTCTTCTGTGTTTCATGTGTAACAACAACCTCACAAACAGCCAAACAGCTGGTAGGGCCATTTAGAACAAGGAGTTTAAGCCTGTAGTATCATGCAGATAGAGTAAAGGAAAGAGAGCTACCTAATCAGATATCTAGGACCAGGAGAGGTCAGAGCAGCTAAGTTTCTGATGGCTTTTCTCCCCAGTGTGAATAAATAGGTGTATTTCCCTCCAAAGTCACACCAGTACTAGATGGTTCTGCATTCAGTAATATATAGTAGCCCTTTATAATAAAATCCTGTTACCCTCAAATCTGCCATGCAGAATGTTTTCAGAATCACTGGCCACTTTTTCTTTTCCTTAGTCATTTTTTTTCCCTTGAGGGTGGAGTTGTGGAACTTTCTTGTTCCTCTTCTTTCACTGTGAACATAGTTTGTTTGAAAATGATATCAGTGTCTTTATTGTCCTTCATTTTTGTCACTTCTAATTTTCATGTCCCCAAGAATGTTGAACTACAACTGGTGTGGGACCCTGAAACCAACAAGTACATTTCAACCCAAGACTGAGACAGGGTATCAGGAATGCCTACACAAAGATCCTAATTTTAAGTTGTGTCGTGTTTGTGATCTAGTTTTGACCCAATTTTATGTCTTGGTGTGACAACTGAAGACGTTTAAGAATTTAGAAACTTACAAATTCAGTATGCAAATACATTAACTGGACATGCTTTATTAGAAAGTATTAGATGCAAAATTGTTTAATCACTACTTAGGGATTTATCAAAGTGTCACAAAGCCAGGTACTGTGGTACATATTTTTAATTCCAGAACTCAGGAAGCAGAGGCAGGTTGATTTCTGTGCATTTGAGGCCAGTCTTAGTTACACAGCAAGTTCCAAGATAGCTAGTGCTATCTTGGTGAAAGACCTTCTCTCAAAAAATAAACGAACAACAAAAGTCACAAGGTTCAATCTGAAATCTATCCAGATTGATAGTTTACCTTTTTTATTAGATATTTTATTTCCATTTTAAAGAAATGTTATCCCCTTTCCTGGTTTTCCCTCCCAACCCCCCCTATTCCATTCCTTGTCCCCCTTCTCACTAACCCACCCACTCCTGCTTCCTTATCCTGGTTTACTTTTGTAATGTCAACTCTTATAAGTGGAAGCAGGAAGACCAGGAGTTTGGCCAGCTTGGCCTACAGTGAATTGTAGACCTGCTTGAACTACATGAGGCCCCATATCAAAGGATCAAGACCAGAAATCCTCAAAAACTCTCCCAGTCCTGCTGAATGAAATAGTGGAGATTGCTTTTTCCCCCAGAATACACTCACCTGATTCTCTGTTCTCAGGTGACAGAGGAGTATCATTGGAAACTTCTTCCTCCCTTTCCCTACCTACTTAGGCATGACTGAAACCTTTATTCCTAAGTTAGGCAATACCTAAAAATAAATGTTAAAAGTTTAATAATTTGCATATTTCCATTTCCATTTGCATATACTACAGCCATTTGCCTATCCAGTCATTTGCATATACTATAGCCTTATGCCTATTCTGAAGCTTCACTGGCAAACAGCCATATTGTTCACATGTTAGCAGGCTTAAAGAATTTGCTATAACTTGGTGTGATGGTGCTTGACTCTAACTCTAGAGTTTGGGAAGTTGAGACAGAAGGATCAATAAATAGTTCATAGCCAACCTGGATGACACATCATACCTTGTCTCATAAATGACTGGGCACAGTGCTTCTATGACTGGTAAAGTTTGGGACTGGGGCTGTGTATGCTGGAAGTATAGCAAAAGAGGTGACAGGTATCTATTTTCTGAGGAACGTCTAAGTAGATGGCATAGCTCATCAACTAATTAGTATTTTGGAAGGAAATGGTGATAGTTTCAACAGAAGATGGAAAACATTTTCAAGATTCAGCAAACAAGAGATAAGATGTTTGTCAACCCCCTCTATACCCTATGAACTATGCTATTGTTAAGAGTGAAAGACTCCTGCACACTACTGTGGTGATTTGTGTGAAAATGTTCCTCATAGATTCATAGAAAATGATATAATTTGAAGGGATTAGGACATGTGGCCTTGTTGGGGTAGTTGTGGCCTAGTTGGAGAAGGTGGGTCACTAGGGCGAGACTTTGAGGTTTCAGAAGCTTAAGCCAGGCCCAATGGCTCTCTCTCTCTTCTTGCTTCCTGTCAGTCTATATAGAGAACTCTCAGTTACATCTCCTGCACCATGTCTGCTATGCGCCACCATGTTTCCTGTGATGATGACAGTGGTCTAAAGCTTTGAACCTGTAAGCAAGGTCCAATTTGGTCTCTTCATAGTAATAGAAACCCTAGCTAAGACAACTCCTTTTGCAACAGAGAGAGAGAGAGAGAGAGAGAGAGAGAGAGAGAGAGAGAGAGAGAGAGAGAGGAAAATTCAGGAAGGATACTATAATCTTATTTCCTCACTAGCAAGAACCTTAGAATAATTTCTGCTAATTCCTTTCCCATTCCTGGGATTGCTATAGTCCAATCTATGCACATCCAAAATTACAGACTGGTGTTCACTGAATCATTTTGATACAGATTTTACTAATATTTCTGATTGAAAGAAACAGGAAACAAAATGTTATCTGGAATAGCATAAAAATGAAGATCAAAGTGCTGGCGAGACGGATCAGTGTTTAAGATACTGGCCACTCTCCCAGAGGATCTGGGTTCAATCTGCAGCACCCACATGGTAGCTCATAAATCTCTGTGTATGTGAGTCTGCAGAGGCCAGAGCACAGCCTTGGGTATCCTGCCCCATCACTGCTTTATTTCCTGTAAATGAGGTCTCTCACAGAACTGGAAGGTAGGATCTATGACTGTGGAGAGACACCATAAACAAGGCGACTCTCACAAAGGAAAGCGCTTAATTTATGTCCAGGCATGTTCCTTCAACATGTGCCAAAATTTCTGGTGGGTGACCCTTTCTTTCTCTCCTCTCCTCCTTTCTTCCTCCCTCTACCCTCTCTTCAGCACTCCATTTCTTTGTTGCTCATTCTCTTTCCTCTCTCCTCACTCTCACTTTCTTTCTGCTTTCTCTTCTTCTCTCTCCCATTCTTTACTATCTTCTTCCTATCTTCTTCTTCCTCTTCTTCCTTATATGTCTCTTTCTCTTTCCTTCTTTCCCTCATTTCCTCTCTTCACATCTCTCCTTCTTCCTCTGCCCCTTTTTATCTTCCCCCTTCTCCCACTGTCTTTCTCTCTCCTTCCACCTCCTTCATTTATCCTTTCTCTCCCCTTCCATTTTAGTCAGTGTTTTATTGCTGTGAAGAGACACTATGGCCAAAGTAACACTTAAAAACAAAAGAAAACAAAATTCTCTAAGCATTTAATTGGGGGATTAATGACAATTTGAAAGGTTTAGTTCATTATCATGGCAGGGAGCATTGTGGGATCATGACTGCACTCATGTCACTGGAGTAGTAGCTGAGAGCTACATCCTAATCTATAGGTAGAAAGACAGAGACAGAGATATACATTATATATATATATATATATATATATATACACACACACACACACACACATATACATATACATATATATGTATGTATATATACATATATATAATACATACATATATGTGTGTGTATGTGTATATATATATATATGAATATGTGTATGTGTATATGTATCTATATATAATGAAATAGGCTTAGCTTGAGCATTTGAAACTTCAAAATCTACCACCAGTGACACACTTCCTCCAACAAGGCTACGCCTACTCCAGCAAGACCACACCTACTCCATCAAGGCTACAAGTCCTAATCCCCAAGTAGTGCCACTCTCTAATGACTGATCATTTGAATATAGTAGCCTATGGTGGCCATTCTTATTCAAACCATTACATCTTTTTTCTTGTCAGCACCCTCTTCCTCTCTTCTGCTCTCTCCCTTTCTTTCAACCTCTATCACTTTTGTTTCCTCCCACCTCTTCTCTTTTTCTTTTTTCCTCTTTATATCTCTTATTGTCACTTCCTCTCTCTCTCTCTCTCTCTCTCTCTCTCTCTCTCTCTCTCTCTCTCTGTCATTCCCTCCCTCTCTGTTTTTAGTCTTCTCTCCCCCTTTCTCCTACTCTCTCTCATTTTCTTTTCCCCTAATACCCTTCTTTTCTCTCATGTTTTCCCTATCCTCTTCCCCATTTTTCTGTCCTACCGCTCCTTCTACCCCTCCTGTTTCTCTTCTTCTAGGATCAAATGCTTTCCTCTGGTCTTTTTTGCACTCAAACCAGTGGTGCAAAGAAAGATAATTTAGAAAATATATCCAGTGTCTTAGTTAGGGTTTCCATTGCTGTGAAGAGACACCATGACAAAGGCAATTTTTATAAAGGAAATGATTTAATTGTGACTGGCTCATAGTTTCAGAGGTTCTATCCATTATCATCATGGCAGGAAGCATGGCAGTTTACAGGAAGACATAGTGGAGGAGCCAAGAGTTCTACACATTGATCCTTCAGAGGAATCTCTTCTTCAGGCAGCTAGGAAGAAGCTCTTTTTCCACACTGGGCAGAGCTTGAGCATAAGACTTCAAAGCTCATCATACAGTGATGCACTTCCTTCAACAAGGCCACACCTTCTTCAACAAGGTGAAACCCTCCTAATAATAGCATAGTCAAATCACCACATCCATGTGCATAAATAATAAGTGAATCTTTAAAAGCAAAAGAAATAATAATGTATTATTCCACTAATTGTCTTTTTACCTCCAGAAAGCTTTTAGATTTTATGATGTTACATCTGTCAATTGTTGGTTTAGAATGCTGGACAAATGGAATCCTCCAGATATTTTCTCTCCCCACCTGTACTTTATATGGCATTGTTGATATTTTTTATACTTATATTATCTTTAATTTTACCTTTTGGTATTTCTTCAACCTTAGAGTTAATTTTTCTGCAGGGTGATAGATATGTTTCTAATTTCTTCTATATGTGGGCATCTATTCTGTCCAACATCATTTGTCAGCAGTGCTATCATTTATTTGATATGAGTTAAAGCAGCTTTTTAAAATAATGGATGGCTGTAGTTACATATTTTCATGCTGTAGTCTTGAGTATTGTTCCCTCAGTCTACATGTCTGTTTTGTGCCATACTGTATTATTTTAATCATTAAGGGTATGTAATAGATATTCAAGTCCATAATGATATTAGGCTTGTATTGATAAACATGAGTCTTTTGTGTTCTTTTATGAGTTTTAGCAGTCTTAGTTTCTTTCTTTCTCTTTTCTTTCTTTTCCTATTTCTGTGAAGGTGAGGTAAGAGTTTTATTTGCAATTGAACTGATTCTATACTTGGCTTTCTGCAGAATAGCCATTGTCTTAGCTAATTTCCTATTTCTTGAAGAGATGCCTTTACTGAGGCAAACTTATGAAATAAAACATTTGATTTGGGGCTTGCTTGCCATTTCTGATGGTTAATTAACTGTCATCTTGTCAGGCCATGTGCTCATGGACAGAAAGTCATATTGCTGGGAAGTAGCTGAGAGTTCACATGTGATTTACAAGTTTTAGGCTTACAGAACAAGACAGGGGCTGGCAAAGGCTTTTGAAACCACAATGCTTAAAGTCATTGACACACCCTTAACAAACCCACACCTCCAAATCCTCCCCAAACAGTTCCTCTGGTCCTTAGTACTCTAAGCATTGAAATATATGAGCCTATGAGAAACATTTTTTTATAAATTTTATTTTCTATATTCTTTGTTTACATTCCAAAGGCTTTCCCCTTTCCCAGTACCCCCCCTCACTATGTGTCCCATAAGTCCTCACACCACGCATTCCCCAATCACCCCCCAACCCTTTCTCTGTTCTGGTACTCTCCTGCAAGACTGGAACCAGTCTTTTCTGGACCAGTGTCCACTCATTCCTTCTTCTTGGGAATCTTTTGATTTGCTAATTGTGCCTAAAGTATTCAGAGCTTCTGGGCTCATTAATATCCACTAATCAGTGATTGCATTTCATGTGTATTCTTTTGTGATTGGGTTAACTCACTTAGGATGATATTTTCCCAATCCAACAATTTGACTACAAATTGCATGAATTCATTATTTTTAATTGCTGAGTAGTATTCCATTGTATAAATATACCACATTTCTGCATCCATTCCTCCTTTGAGGGACATCTAGGCTCCTTCCAGCTTCTGGCTATTATAAATAAGGCTGCTATGAACATAGTAGAGCATGTGTCTTTATTGCATGCAGGGGAATCCTCTGGATATATGCCCAGGAGTGGTATGACAGCGTCCTTTGGAAGTGTCATGTCCAATTTTCTGAGGAACTCAGACTGATTTCCAGAGTGGTTGTACCATCTTGCAATCCCACCAACAGTGGAGGAATGTTCCTCTTTCTTCACATCCTCTCCAGCACCTGTTGTCTCTTGAGTTTTTAATCTTAGCCATTCTGACTGGTGTGAGGTGGAATCTCAGGGTTGTTTTGATTTGCATTTCCCTGATGACTAATGATGTTGAACATCTCTTAAGGTGTTTCTCAGACATCTGAATTTCTTCTGGTGAAAATTCCTTGTTTAGCTCTGTACCCCACTTTTTAATAGGGTTATTTGGTTCTTTGGGGTCTAATTTCTTGAGTTCTTAGTATATATTGGATATTAGCCCTCTGTCGGATGTGGGGTTGGTGAAGATCTTTTCCCAATTTGTTGGTTGTCATTTTCTCCTTTTGACAGTGACCTTTGCCTTACAGAAACTTTGTAATTTTATGAGGTTCCATTTGTCAATTCTTGATCTTAGAGCATAAGCTATTGTTGTCCTGTTCAGGAACTTTCCCCCTGTGCCTATGTCCTCCAGGATCTTCCCCAGGTTCTTTTCTATTAGTTTCAGTGTGTCTGGATTTATGTGGAGGTCTTTGACGCACTTGGAGTTGATCTTAGTACAAGGTGGGTACTATTTGCATTCTTCTGCATATTGACCTCCAGTTGAATCAACACCATTTGTTGAAAAGGCTCTCTTTTTTTTCCAATGGATGGTTGTAGCTCCTTTATCAAAAATCAAGGGACCATTACTCTGTGGGTTCCTTTCTGGGTCTTCAATTCTATTCCATTGATCTACTTGCCTGTCGTTGTACCAATACCATGCAGTTTTTAACACAGTTGCTCTGTATTACTGTTTGAGGACAGGGATATTGACTCCCCCAGAAGTCCTTTTATTATTGAGAATAGTTTTAGCTATCCTGGGTTTTTTGTTACTCCAGATGAATTTATGAATTGCTCTTTCTAGATCTATAAAGAATTGATTTGGGATTTTGATGGGGATTATATTGAATCTGTAGATTGCTTTTGGCAAGATGGACATTTTTATTATATTGATCCTGCCAATCCAAGAGCAAGAAATATTTTTTCATCTCTGAGGTCTTTTTCCGACTTCTTTCTTCAAGGACTTGAAGTTCTTGTCATATGGATCTTTCTCTTGTTTGGTAAGAGTCACGCCAAGATACTTTATATTGTTTGTGGCTATTGTAAAGGGTATTATTTCCCTAACTTCTTTCTCAGCCTGCTTGTCCTTTGAGTATAGGAAGGCTGCTGATTTGCTTGAGTTGATTTTATAACCAGCCACTTTGCTGAAGTTGTTTTATCAGCTGTAGAAGTTCTCTGTTGTAGTTTTTTGGGTTGCTTAAGTATACTATCTTATCATCTGCAAATAATGATAGTTTGCCTTCTTCCTTTCCAATTTGTATCCCTTTGACTTCCTTATGTTGTCTAATTGCTCTCGCTAGAACTTCAAGTACTATATTGAAAAGATATGGAGAGAGAGGGCAGCCTTGTGTAGTCCCTGATTTTAGTGGGATTGCTTCAAGTTTCTCTCCATTTAGTTTGATGTTGGCTACTGGTTTGCTGTATATTTCTTTTACTATATTTAGGTATGGGCCTTGACTTTCTGTTCTTTCCAGGACTTTTATCATGAAAGGATGCTGAATTTTGTCAAATGCTTTTTCAGCATCTAATGAGATGACCATGTGGTTTTTTTCTTTTAGTTTTTTTTTTTTTTATGTAGTGGATTACATTGATGGATTTCCATATATTGAACAATCCCTGCATCCCTGGGATGAAGCCTACTTGATCATGGTGAATGATCATTTTGATGTGCTTTTGAATTCGGTTGGCAATGATTTTATTTAGTATTTTTGCATCAATATTCATAAGGGAAATTGGCCTATAGTTCTCTTTCTTTGTTGGATCTTTGTGTGGTTTTAGTATCAGCATAATTGTGGCTTCATAGAACGAGTTGGGCAGTGTTCTTTCCATTTCTATTTTGTGGAATAGTTTGAAGAGTATTGGTGTTAGGTCTTCCTTGAAAGTCTAATAAAATTCTGCACTAAAACCATATGGTCCCATACTTTTTTTGGTTGGGAGACTTTCTATAACCCCTTCTATTTCTCTAGGGGTTATGGGACTGTTTAGCTGATCTAATTGATCCTGATTTAATTTTGGTATTTTGTATCTGTCTAGGAAATTGTCCATTTCTTCCAGATTCTCCAGTTGTGTTGAGTATCGGCTTTTGTAGTAGAATCTGATGATTTTTTGAATTTCCTCATTTTCTGTTGTTATATCCCCCTTTTTGTTTCTAATTTTGTTAATTTGGATACTGTCTCTGTACCCATTGGTTAGTCTGGCTAAGGGTTTATTTTGTTGATTTTTCTCAAAGAACCAGCTCCTGGTTTTGTTGATTCTTTGTATGGTTCACTTTATTTCTACTTGATTGATTTCAGCCTTTAGTTTGATGATTTCCTGTCTTCTACTCCCCTTGGGTGAATTAGCTTCTTTTTGTTCCAGGGCTTTAGGTGTGCTGTTAAGCTGCTAGTTTATGCTGTCTCCAGTTTCTTTTTGGAGGCACTCAGTGCAATGAGTTTTCCTCTTAGCACTGCTTTCATTGTGTCCCATAGATTTGAATAGGTTGTACCTTCCTTTTCATTGAATTCTAAAAAGTCTTTGATTTCTTTCTTTATTTCTTCCTTGACCAAGGTGTCATTGAGTAAAGTATTGTTCAGTTTCCATGTGTATGTGGGCTTTCTGTTATTTTTCTTGCTATTGAAGACCACTTTTACTCCATAGTGATCTGATAGGAGGCATGGGATTAGTTCAATCTTCTTGTATTTGTTGACATCTGTCTTGGGACCAATTATATGATCAATTTTGGAGAAGGTACCATGTGGTGCTGAGAAAAAGGTATATTCTTTTGCTTTGGGATGAAATGTTCTCTATATATCCGTTAAATCCAATTGGTCTAAAGCTTCAATTAGTTTCACTGTGTCCCTGTTAGGTTTCTGGTTTCCTGATCAGTCCATTGAGGAGAGTGGAGTATTGACGTCACCCACAATTATTGTGTTAGGTATAATGTGTGCTTTATGCTCTAGCAGAGTTTCTTTTATGAAAGAGGTTGCTCTTGCATTTGGAGCACAGATGTTCAGTATTAAGAGTTCTTCTTGGTGAATTTTTCCTTTGTCCAGCAAGAAGTGACCTTCTGTGTCTCTTTTGATAACTTTAGGTTGGAAGTCAATTTTATCTGATATTAAAATGGCTACTCCGGCTTGTTTCCTGAGACCATTTGCTTGTAAAATTGCCTTCTAGGCTTTTACTCTAAGGTAGTGTTTGTCTTTCACACTGAGATGTGTTTCCTGTTTGCAGCAAAATGTAGGGTCCTGTTTCCATATCCAGTCTTTTAGTCTATGTCTTTTTTGGGGGGAATTGAGTCCATTGATGTTAAGAGATATTAAGGAATAGTGATTATTACTTCCTGACATTTTTGACGTTATTTTTTTATATATTAGCATGGTTATCTTCTTTTGTGTTTGATGAGAGGGGGTTTCTATCTTGACTCTTCTGGGATGTGGTTTCCCTACTTGTGTTGGTGTTTTTTCCCCTATTATCCTTTGTAGGGCTGGGTTTGTGGAGAGATAGTGTGCAAATTTGGTTTTGTCATGGAATACCTTGGTTTCTCCATCTATGATGATTGAGAGTTTTGTTGGGTATAATAGTTTTAGCTGAAGTTTTTGTTCTTTTAGATTCTGCATAATATCTGCCCAGGATCTTCTAGCTTTCATGGTCTCAGGTGAGAAGTCTGGTGTAAGCCTGATAGGTCTTTCTTTATATGTTAATTGGCCTTTTTCTCTTACTGCCCTTAATATTCTTTCTTTGTTTAGTACATTTGGGGTATTATGTGATGGGAGGTATTTCTGTTCCGGTCCAGTCTGTTTGGAGTTCTTGTAGGCTTCTTTTATATTCATGGGCATCTCTCTGTTTAGGTTGGGGAAGTTTTCTTCCATAATTTTGTAGAAGATATTTGCTGGCCCTTTCAGTTGTATATCTTCCCTCTCATCTATGCCTATAATCCTTAGGTTTGGTCTTCTCATTGTGTCCTGAATTTCCTGGATGTTTTGGGTTACAAGCTTTTTGCATTTTGTATTTTCTTGGACTGTTGAATCAATGTTTTTTCCTGTGGTATCTTCGGCATCTGAGATTCTTTCTTCTATCTCTTTTATTCTATTGTTGATATTTGCATCTATGGCCCCTGATTTCATCCCAAGGTTTTCTATCTCCAAAGTTGTCTCCCTTTGCGATTTCTTAGTTGTTTCTACTTCTGTTTTTAGATTCTTGATGGTTTTGGTCAGATCTTCCACTTGCTTGTTTGTATTTTCATGTATTTCTTTAAGAGTTTTTTGTGTTTCCTCTTTCATGACTTCTACTTGTTGGCCCACGTTCTCCTTTATTTCTTTAAGTGATTTTTGTACTTCCTCCTTATTGGCTTCTAATTTTTGATCCATATTCCCCTGAATTTCTTTAAGTGATTTTTTTTTTTTTGCCTTGAAAGGGCTTCATATTTTTGATCCATTTCCTCTTGTATTTCTTTAAGAGATTTATCTATGTGTTCCACTATCAGCATCCTGACCAGTGATTGTAGATCCAAATCTTGTTTTTCTGGTGTTTTGAGGTATCAGGGACTTACTGCTGTTGAGGTACTGGGTTCGGATGCTGCCATATTGCCTTGATTTCTGTTAGTAATGTTCCTACGTTTGCCTTTTGCCATCTGGTTATCTCTGGTCTTAGATGGTCTTGTAGTCACTAGCTGGCACTTGAACCTCCTGTGGGCTCGAAAGGCTATTTACCCACCACTGGATGACTGGGTTTCCCCTGGCACAGATTGGTGATGTGTTGTTCTCCTTTTGGGTGCTGTTGGACCCCTGGTGTATCTTGCTCTAAACAGTGTTATATTCGGTTATCTCTGTGGACCTGATGCTGCTTGTCTTCTCTGGTTCTGTTTGCTTAGTTCAGTCAGCAGCAAGGATGCTGTCTGCAGCTTGGGGAGTGGGGAGTGTGGAGTGCAGGGACTCCCAGAGGGCTTGGAATCCATGCCCTGCTGGAACTCAGGAACTGCTGCTCTGCCAAACTCCCGTTCTTAGATGAGTGGCTGGCGACCCGGGTCCCCTGAGATCTTAAGCTTGGGATATCTCAGGTATCTGTTTCTGCCTGCTCGGTCTAAGTACCTGCCACCAAGATGGCCTTGGATGAGCAGAGTGCAGGGTTCCCCTCAGGGCGCAGAGCCCACACCCTGTTGGGGCCCAGGAACTCTGCTCTGCCAAGTTCTCTGCCAGGCGGTCTTGAGTCCCCAAAGATCCCAAAATTCTGGATATCACAGGTACCTGGCTCAGCTCTCCTTAGTCCAGACCACTGCAAAGATGCAGGTGGTGGCCACTGGATGTGGGGAGTGCGGCTTGCTGAGTCTCCTGCAGGGCAAGAAGCCCACGCCCTGCTGACACACAGGACCTTTGCTCTGCCAAGCTCCAGTTCTTAGACTACTGGCTGGTGGCCCGGGTCCCCCAAGATCTTAAACTTGGGGTAACTCGGGTATGTGGTTCTGCCTGCTCAGTCTAAGCACCCGCCACCAAGATGGCCACGGATGAGCAGAGTGTGAGAAACATTTTAATTTAAATAATCATGCCCTACTATCCTGCCTCCCTAGGGTTGTAGCCATATCATAATGCATTCAGTACAACTTCAAAAGTCTCCAGAGTCTTTCACAGTCTCAAGGTTGTTTAAAAGTACAAAGTCTATTCTCAGACTGAGTAGTACCCCTGTAAAATCAAAATAAAAAATATCAAATACTTTCAACATACAATGGTATAGAATAAGCTTTACCATTCTGAATAGGAGGAGAGAGTGCACACAGAGAGAAGACACTGGTTCAAAGCAAGATCAAAACCTACTGGGGCAAGCTCTAAATTTTATACTTCCATGTTTGATATCAAAGGGCTATTTTATTTTATTTTATTTACATTTAAATGCTATCCCCTTTCCTGGTTTTCCCTCTGCAAAACCCCTATTGTACACCCCTTGCCCTGTTTTTATGAGGGTGCTTCCCCACCCACCTACCCTCTCCCACCACAGCACCCTAGAATTCTTCAACACTGGGCATTAAGCCATCACAGGACCAATAGCCTCCTCTACCATTGATGCCAGATAAGGCCCCTTCAGCTTCTTTAGTTCTTCCCCTAACTCCTCCATCCGGGTCCCTGTGTTCAGTCTAGTGGTTGGCTGTGAGCCTCTGCAACTGTATTGGTCAAGATCTGGCAAAGCCTCTTAGGAGACAGCTGAATCAGGCTTCTGTCAGCAAGCACTTCTTGACATCAGCAATAGTGTCTGGCTTTGGTGTCTGCATGTGGGATAGATCCCCAGGTGGGGCAGTCTCTGGATAACCTTTCCTTCAGTCTCTGCTCTACTCTTTGTCCCTATATTTCCTTTAGAAAGTAGCAATTATGTATTAAAATTTTGTAGCTAGGTGGGTGGCTCCATCCCTCAACTGGAGAGTCATGCCTAACTTGTGGATATGGTCTCAACAGGTTGTCTCTGTCGGGTATTTAGTCTAATATATCATTCCCTCCCATATTTGCTGGCAGCAACTCACTTCTCTCTATTGGGATAGTCTCATGCCTAGTCTGTAGCTCTCCCTGGCAGTCATCCCAAAATACTGGCAACTCCAACAACTTGGGGTCTCTAATGCAATCCAGGCTTCACATTCACAGCTTAATCTTGACTTTTTGAGGTTGGAAGATCCTTTTCTAATCTGGGTCATGCCTTCTGCTCGATGCCTATCTAAGAATATGGAAGAGGGGTAGTTTTGCTCTTTGCCTGCTTGCTCTTTCCTCATTAGAAGTGCATTTCTTTACTGGCTTTAATTAAAGCCCACTTGTTGGAATTTTGTTATATTCTGAAGAACTACTAAGATATCCAACCTTATGGACTGAACAACTATCTGATCCTTGAACTCTGTTCATAGGCATCCATTTTTGGATTCCCTAGACTACAGCTTATAACTCATCCTCTCTCTATTCCTTCCTTTCTACTTGCTGTCTCCTTCTAAACCCTTTTCTTCCTTTCTCTTTCTACCTCTTTCCATTTCATTTTTCTCTCATATCCTCTTTCCTCCTTTCTTCTTTCTGTTAGCT